>CM030362.1:85146861-85746861 GCA_017893485.1 Hemerocallis citrina | reverse complement strand
TCATGGTGGGTCGAACAGTGTGCGTTTGCCCACCAAGTATCAAAATCTCTGGACAGTGTGGAATTTGGTGAAAAAGTCTGCTGTCTGCTATGAAGAGATCACAAAATAAAGTGAAATGGTCCCTGCCTCAAAATGCTCATGAACATAGTGACAATCAATCTCTATGTGCTTCATCCGCTCATGAAAGACTGGGTTGCTTGCAATTTGCAACACTGCTTGCAATTTGCAACACTCCGGTTATCACAATGAAGAGGAGTAGCTCCTGTAAGAGTGACACCTATATCTGATAACAACCACCGAACATGAACAATCTCTCGAGCGGTAGCTACCATCGCTATGTACTCGGCTTCTGTGAAAGAATATGCAACAACTACATGTTTCTTGCTTCGCCATAGATCAACGAATCACTAAAAAATAGATAGAAACCTGTGGTAGACCGTATGGTAGTAGGATCACACACCCAATCTGAATCAGAATATGTACTAAGCTCCAGTTTAGATGTAGAAGGCATAAATAATAAGCACGTGATAGTGCTCTGAAGATATCTGAGGATCCAGAGAATAACATTATAGTGAATTGATTGAGGAGCTGAAATAAATTGGCTGACAATACTGATTGTATGAGCAATATCGGGTTTGGTCATGCATAAATAGACAAGCTGGCCAAATCTGCCTGTATCTAGTGGGATCGGGAAGGAGCTCACCATCTGTGGGATGAAGCTTCACGTGAAGCTCTAAGAAAGTATCAGCTGATTGACTGTCAGAGAGACATGTAGTGGAGATAATGTCTGATGTGTATTTCTGCTGAAAAATGAGTATCCCCTGAGATCGTGGGCAATCTCTAACCTTATAAAATAGTGTAGTCGGCCAAAATACTTCATATGAAACTGCTGGTGAAGGTATCTCTGAGTAGATGCAATGCCTGCCGAGTCATCCCCAGTAATAATCGTATCATCAACATGTAATAGTAGAAGTACCCGACCCTGTGGTGTTGACCGCATAAACATAGAGTGATCCTGTGAACTCTGACTGAAACCGGCCTGTGTGATGACATGGCGAAAGCACTCAAACCAGGCTCGAGAAGCCTGTTTCAAACCATATGTAGCGCAGCGTAGACGACAAACATGACGAGGTATGGTAAGGCCAAGAGGAGGCTGCATGTAAATATCAGATAGGGTATCATGAAGAAAATCATTTTTCACATCCGTGTAGTATAATGACCACTGATGTCACAAGAAGAGTGCGAACTGTAGTCAAATGTGTAACTGGAGCAAAAGTCTTATCATAATCGATGCCATGCTCTTGAGTAAATCTTTGGGAAACTAGACGAACCTTGTGCCGTTCAATGGAGCCATCAGATCGTTATTTGACCTTGAAGA
Organism: Hemerocallis citrina; assembly: GCA_017893485.1. Taxonomy (NCBI): domain Eukaryota; kingdom Viridiplantae; phylum Streptophyta; class Magnoliopsida; order Asparagales; family Asphodelaceae; genus Hemerocallis; species Hemerocallis citrina. The sequence continues at coordinate 85,745,483 of CM030362.1, read as the reverse complement.
TCCACTTGCAGCTAACAGGTTTGACGCCCGCTGGTAGTGGAACAACATCTCAAGATTCTCATGTATGAGTTTGATCAAATGCATGAAACTCCTCTGCAATAGCTTTCCACCACTCAGAATATTGAATCGCTTCCTGATAGGTTCTGGACTCGTGTGGAGTGTATAGTGGTGAGATATGTATAGAAATGTGGTGAGTAAGAGGCAAGTGTTGCAAAATCAAACTCGTCAGAGGGACCAGTGGCATCAGGTGTATAATGTGCTGGTGAGATTTCCGAAGTGGTACGTGTAGACTAACGAATTGGTGGTGGATGTGCAAGATGTGGTGGTGAGGACGGTGTGGTGGTTGTATGCAGCGGTGATGATGCAGGTGGCGTAGGTGCATGTGGCTGTGGGGATGCATGTGGTATGGGAGGGACCTCTGTAGGAGGAGCATGAGTCATAATGTGGGTGAGATAGGAGAGGAGCTAAATGAGTGGATCGAAGGAAATTGGTGAAGATGTGTCTGGATAGGTAGTTGAGGGAACCGAGGATTCGAGAAAGCTAGTATCCTCAGGAGAGTCTAGGTAGTAAGGAGAGTCTTCCACAAAGGAGACATGTCGGAAAATACGGACACGAGGTACTAAGGGATCAAAACAACGATATCCTTTGTGCTCTGAACTGATAGTGTAACACCCCACAAAATTGAACTATGACAATTTTGCCCTACACGTGTTGTACACATGTATATTGTACCGTTACGGATAATATCTGTAGTATTATATTTTTCGTATTTTGTATTTCTATTTTCTAAATATTTTTCGATCTTTCGAATTCATTTTTGATCTTTCATTTGAGCCAAATCCAGATATTTTCTGATTCATTCAAAATAAGACCGTTGATTTCTCGTATTATTGAATATCCAACTTTGCTAAATTTCTTGACCTTGCACTGAAAATTTGACATAGTTCATTAAAATTGAGAAACTTTATACATGAAAATTGTATCCAATCGAGTATGGAATCCAGAATATTTTGCAGTTTCTCAATCCGATTTATAGATTGTAAGTTATCTTAAATCTAAGTTGTCCCTTAATCCTAATCCCTAATCTTAATTCTCTCCGTAACCCCAATCACATTTTATGGCATTAATACCCACCTCCCCTACCCTATGCCTGCACCTCCTCCTAAAAAAAACTCCAACCGTCGTCTTCTTCTATCTTTTTCTCCCTCCCAAATGACTCCCTCCCTCCCTATACGACTTTATCTCCAGCTGAATTATTGCATGCGCATGCAGCACCCTTCTACATCCCCTATCAATACATCACATACTTCACTCAATATCACGCATCCCTCTCTATCCCAGTCATTCTCTCTCTCTCTCTGTCTCACTCTTTCGTAATATATATATATATATATATATATATATATATATATATATATATATATATATATATATATATATAATATCTGTACTAAGTACCCCCTTCTCAACTCCTTCTTTCTCCTTCGTTTCTTCTTCTGCTTCAATGAAACCCAAAAACCCAACCCCCACCACCATCGCCTGCACCACCATCCCCTCCTCCGCTGCCCTCCTCCACCTCCGCACACCACCACCTCAGCTTTCCCACCACTGCAATCTCCACCTCCTTCGAAAATCCCCGAGCTCCACCTGCCCCTCATCATCACCCCTTGCCATTACCGCCATCATCACCCCTCGCCATTACCGCCATCATCACCCCTCGCCAACTCCATCGAACCCAACACCTCCAACCACCTCCCCGCTGCTCCTCCTCCTTGCGATTACCGCCTCGCCGTCGCTACCAACTCCACCTCACCTCGCCGTCAACCTCCCACAGCTACTCCCGTCGTCGTAGCCGAACAACCGCCACCACATTCCACCTACTCATCACTCCAAGCTCCTTGCCGTGCTCAGCTCCACCTCCAATCGCCCTCGTCGCTCACCATCGATCGCCACCACCATCGTCGTCACACCCGAGCTTTGTCGCCATCTCCGACGACCACCGATCACCTTGAATCTCCATCGCTACCACCGTCACCCACTCCTCTCCTCCTCGCTGTTGTCAGCTCCCTCCGAGCTCCCCTTCATCGTTGCCGCACTCCGCCATTGCCGCCGCCAACTCAGCTCGAAGCTCCATCCCGAAATTGAAGCTCCTCCTCGCCGCTGCCTTTGTCATTATCGCCGAGCTCCATTTGCCGTCTCGACCGTCAACCTCCTCACCGAACACCCATCTCCACTGCCATTGTCATCTCCGCCTCCGAGCTCCCACCGAGCTCCTCCATCGCCAACTCCTTACCACTGTCATCGTCAGCCACTCCTTCGCCGCTACACTCGACTCCCGAGCTCCCCTCCGTCGCCGTCGTCCACCCCCCGAGTCTCACTGTAAGTTCCCCTCTCTCCAGCTCTGTTTCTCCCTTTCTCTCCCCCCGTCGGTCTCTCTCATTCCCTGTCTCTGTGTCTCTCTAATTCATTCTTTCTCTCTCTTTCTCTTTCTGTCCGTCTCTCTCTTTCTCTGTCTCTTTCTATATATATATATATATATGTATGTATGTATATTGTATTGTTATATATATATGAATATATATTTCTCTATATATTTATTAATACAATTTTTACTTCGTTCGCTTTCCGAACTCGACGAACAATTGCAGTTCGTGATACCGTCATCATCGACATGGTTGCTGTCCGTAGGGCCATTGTCGTTGTTCGTGTTGTTGTCGTCTTCAAATTGATCGTAGAATCGATCAAATCCAGAAATAATAAAAAGTGGGTAACAACTTTAACCAACTCTGTTTATATTATAGGATGTATGCATGCTAGATAATAAATTAAGTAATCGTGCTTAGATTGTTTATGAATGTTGTTTGATTATGGGTGTTAATTGCTGTTAATTAATCGTTGGGATTATGATATAATTATTATTAAAATTCTGTCTGGAATTTGATCTGGTTTCAGAAAATCGTTTCTTTTAAATTCATGGATTATGAGACTGGAACTTTGGTATGTGTATCATGTATGTGTGTACAACATCACCTCAAAGTTTCACAATTTTTTGGATGTCGTTTGGTATTTTAATAAAATCGGAATACATTACTAGTTTAGAAATGAAATAGAATTTATTTCGTAAAGTCTGGCTAAATATCATACTTATTTTCTAAGAAATCCAATTTCCAAGAAGTACGGGATTTTCTGTGATTTTTAAAGGTAGCAAGAGCTGCGATTTCTGGATTTTTAAACTACTCTCTTATAAATGGTTTTAGACAGATTTAATTGGGTTGAAACTAGATGTTCTTAACTATAATGTTATAGTAGACTCATTGAGGTTTCATATAAGACTAAGAAATCAATTTTTCACAAATATTGAAATTTATATAATTATTGGAAGTTGTATTCATCTGTCAAGGGGACACGTGCGGTGTTGTCTCGACTGTTAATTTCTGGGATCTAGTGTTAGAGGTCCGGAAGCGGAGAAAGACCACAGGGCTGGGCACCATTATGGATGCTCAGGAGTGGAGAAAGACCGCAGGGGTTGGGTGGAGTGGAATATGTAAGGCCGTAAAGCGGAGAGAGACCACGGGGGCTGGGCATCATTATGGATGCTCAGGAGTGGAGAAAGACCGCAGGGTTTCCGGCATGACCACTACCGACTGCAGTAACGGAATTTGACCGAACAACTGCAACCTACTAGTCACTCGATAAATGTCAGAAACAGTGTGGAATACACGAGCATGTTTTTGCATAACGAGGGATTGAACCCTGTAATGAACGCTAGTAGCTTGTATTCGGAAAATTTGTTGTATGGGCGACATATCATTCCAAACAAGCGTGCATTAAAAAGAGCATTTTGAATTGTGCATGTTTTCATGATAAATATGTTTTGAATGTTTTACTAAATGGCTTATACACACTCATATGACATCGTATATTTGACTATTTCTAGTTTACATTTATTGATTTCAGTTATATTTCTATTATGCTATGTTATTTTTGGAGTTAGTAAAACTGTTGTGATTCTTACCGTCAGCCTCACACGCTGACGAACCCACAGATTGTGTTGTGCAGGTAAGAGTACCTGGAGTTTAAGCATAGAGTTGTGACATCCTGTGCCCATCATCTTATCAATCCAAGAGGTTTGGATTTATTTTAAGATTTCCGCATTTTCCTATATTTAATTGTTTATGTACTCGATTGAAGGAAAAGATTTCTGGGTGTGCTACGATTTTTCTGTGTGAAAATCGGGGCATTACATATACCTAGGTGAACACACTTAGTAGCACGGGGACAGTCAGCTTCGTGCGCTCAGTCGAAAGGAGAAGGACATAACATGTGCATCCAAAAGTACGGAACATACTATAGTCTGGTGGTGAGTGATGAAGAGCCTCATAAGGTGTCATACCAGATAGGGTAGACGAGAGAGTGATGTTAATGAGGTTGACATAAGTCATGACAGCATCAGCTAAAAATGGACGAGGAACATAAGAGGAGAGTAAAAGAGTGCGAGCCGTCTCAAGAATGTAACGATGCTTGCGTTCAGTTATACCATTCTGCTCGTGTATGAGGGCATGCATGACTACTAAAAAAGTGTATCGTGACACTGAAGGATCGATCTCACAATAGTGAAAGTGTACTCACGAGCACCTTATGAGCGAAATTTTTGATGTGCACACCGATTGAGTGTGAATCATGGTCGTAAAGAATTGGTAAACATTAGGAATCGCAGATCATTGGCAAATAAGAAAAACTCATGTATATCAAAAGAAGTCATCTATGAATGCAACGTAATAGAGATAATCTTTGCTGGAGGGTACAGGAGAGGGTTCCTATATGTCAGAATGAACAAGTTGAAAAAGATGAGTGGTCCGAGAAGTGCTTTTGTTATTAAAAGGGAGTGCTATGTGTTTGGCCAATTGACAACCCTGACAAACAGATAAACGTGTAAAAGAAAGTTGCAAAGGGCACCACTACTGGCCAAAGTCTTGATACGAGACTCATTAACATGACCTAAACGTCTGTGCCACAGATCAACATCGGATGACACAACACCAGCAAAACTAAGATGAGATCTATGTGCATGTAGAAAATCTAGTTTGTAACACCCCGCAAAATTTAACTATGACAATTTTGCCCCAGCATGTGTTATACATGTGTATTTTATACCGTTACGGATAATATCCGTAATATTATATTTTTCGTATTTTGTATTTCTATTTTAAAAATATTTTTCCGATCTTTCAAATTCATCTTTGATCTTTCATTTGAACCCAATCCCGATATTTTCTGATTCATTCAAAATAAGACCGTTGATTTATCGTGTTATTGAATATCCAACTTTGCTAAATTTCTTGATCTTGCACTGAGAATTTGACCTAGTTCTCTTTATTGAAATTGAGAAACTTTATACATAAAAATCGTATCCCATCAAGTCTGGAATCCAGAATATCTTGCGGTTTCTCAATCCGATTTATAGGTTGTAAGTTGTCTTAAATCTAAGTTGTTCATAAATCCTAACTCCTAATCCTAATTAAATTCTCTAATCCTAATCCAACAGCTCTCCCCAACTACTCTTACGACATTAATACCCACCTCCCCTACCCTATGCCTCCACCTCCTAACAAAACTCCAACCGTCGTCTTCTTCTATCTTTTTCTCCCTCCTAAATGACTTTCTCTCCCTCCCTATGCGACTTTATCTCCAGTTGAATTATTGCATGCGCATGCAACGCCCTCCTTCACTCCCTATAAATACCTCACATACTTCACTCAATCACACTATCTATCTCTCTTTCTATCACAGTCACTCCCTTTGTCTCTTATATATTTATATATAATATAATATATATACACAGTAAAATCCCCCCCCCCCCCCCCCCAACCTTCTCCTTTATCCTTTATCCTTTCTCATCTCTTCTTCGACGGAAACCCACCACAGCGCCACCATCGTCGAACCACCGAGCTCCACTCCACCTCCTCACCATCGCCATTACCATCGCCCGCCTCCACCACCTCCGAAGCACCTCGTCGCCATCGTCGTCATCCTCCGAACTCCATCGATTTCCACCATTGCCGTCACCAAAGCTTCACGACCGTAGCTCTCCACCACCTGCAGCTCCTCCTTCGAGCTCATCCCCGAACTCCTCGCTGTCGATCGCCAGCCGCTATTGAGCTCTCCCGAAGCTCCTCCACCATCCACCATCGCCGCGAACCAACTCCCGCCACCACAGCTTGCCGCCTCGCCATTGTTGCCCTCTCACCGAGCTCCATCTCTCACCGCAAATCCCCATCATCGTCAACCTCCCGTCGAAGCTCCATCACAGCTCCATCGCCGTCACCTCGGGGTTCCTCCCTTCTCGCTGTCACCGCCTCTGCCTCTCGCCGAAGCTCTCCTCCTCACCCTAACCGCCGTGCCTCCGAAGCGACTCCACCTCACACCCTCTGCCTCCGCCTCCCGTCATCGTTTCCCTGTCAAGCCACCACCTCGCCGCCGCATTCTGCCATCGAACTCAACTCCGAAACCCACTCCTCACCTCCCGCTGCTCACTGCCTCCATCCCGACCACCCTCTCCTCTCGCCGACGACCAACTCCACCATTGCCATCGCCACCTCCGTCTCTACCGTCCACCTCGAGCTCCACCGCAGCTCATCCACGCCATCGATCGCCATTGCCGTCACCCCGTGCTCCTCTCGCCATCGCCAACCACCACCATGGCTCGCCGACCTCCTTCGAGCCACCACCGAGCCATCGTCAGCCCCCCCCCCCCCACCGTATGTCTCTGTTCTCTCTCTCACCGTTATCTCTCTTTAGCTCTAATTTTCTGTATCTTTCTCTCTTTCCTTCTCTGAATCTCTCTTATTATATATTAAGTATATATTATATTATTCTATTTATGTATATGTATTATATTGTATATGTATATGTATATGTACAATTTTTACTTTGCTTCCCAAACTCGGCGAACAATTGCAGTTCGTGATACTGTCATCATTGACGTGGTTGTTGCCCGTAGAGCCAGTGTCGTTCGTGTTGCTGTCGTCTTCAAATTGATCGTAGAATCGATCAAATCCAGAAACAATAAAAAGTGGGTAACAGCTTTAACCAACTCTATTTTTATTATAGGGTATATGCATTCTAGATAATAAATTGAGTAATCATGCTTGGATTGTGTATGAATATTGTTGGATTGTGTATTATGTATGTGTGTACAATATCTCCTCAAAATTTCACAAATTTTGGATGTCGTTTGGTATTTTAATAAAATCGGAATACATCACTGGTTTAAAAATGAAATAGAATTTATTTCATAAATTCTAGCTGAATATCATACTTATTTTCTAAGAAATCCAATTTCCAAGAAGTGAGATTTTCTGTGATTTTTAAAGTAGCTACAACTGCGATTTTTGGATTTTGAAACTACTATCTTATAAATGGTTTTGGACAGATTTAATTGGTTTGAAACTAGAGGTTCTTAACTACAATATTGTAGTAAACTCATTGAGATTTCATATGAGACTAAGAAATCATTTTACAACAAGTATTGGAATTTATATAATTATTGAAAATTGTATTCACTTGTCAAGGGGACACGTATGCCGTTGTCTCGACTGTTAATTTTTGGGATCTAGTGTAAGAGGTCCAGAAGTGGAGAAAAACCACAGGGTCCCGGTAGTACCGGGGAGTGGAGAGAGACCACTAGGGTTCGGGCGGAGCCGCGGAGTGGAATATGTAAGACCGGAGAGTGGAGAGAGACCACAGGGGCTGGGAACCATTATGGATGCTCAGGAGTGGAGAAAGACCATAGGGTCCCGGCATGACCACTACTGACTGCAGTAACGGAATTAAACCGAACAACTGCAACCTTACTAGTCACTATATAAATGTCAGAAACGGTGTAGAATACATGAGTCTGTAGTGCATAACGAGGGATTGAACCCTGTAATGAACGCTAGTAGCTTGTATATGGAAAATATGTTGTATGGACGGCATATCATTCCAAACTAGCATGCATTAAAAAGAGCATTTTGAATTGTGCATGTTTTCATGATAAATGTGTTGAATGTTTTACTAAATGGCTTATACACACACTCATATGACATCGTATATTTGACTATTTCTGGTTTACATTTATTGATTCCAGTTTTATTTTTATTATGCTCTGTATGTTATGTTATTTTTGGAGTTAGTTAAAGCTGTTGTGATTCTTATCGTCAACCTCACATGCTGACGAACCCATAGATAGTGTTGTGCAGACACTGTTTTAAATATCCTCTGATACGGCCGAAATTTCGGTCGAGATTTCGTTTTGGCTAGCGTGCCGATACGAAATCACATATTTTATACTCTACATCGTTTTGGACCGAAATATGTAGATTTCAGCTGAAATTGGCGAAATATCAGCCGAAATAGATACATGTTCCTGTGAATATATTTTACAAATTTGTTTTACTTTTTGCATATATGTCTTTCAATATTAAACCTTATAATGTGAGGATTTCGTATCACTATTGTTTTTATATATGCAAAGTCAAGTAAGTTTATTAATAATACATTTTTTCTAATCAATTGAAATTCAATTTAGTTATATACTTATATTACATTCTATTCTATATTATTGTTAAATTATGCGAAGATTTAACGTAATTGATTCATGTCATTAGTTTTTTTTTTGATAAAAAAGATGACACCCGTCATCGTTTCATTAATGATGATTAACGAAACAGAGTAGTACAAATAACATCCAAAACGGGAGCATTATGCTCCTCATTACATCACCGACTCTCAATTAAAGCATAAGCATTAGGTAACACCAACAATACAAAGAGTAGCATCGGAAGTACAAACAAAACATCAAAATAAATAACAGCTGATGTCCCGAAGTAAGCAAGACACGCGCTTTCCCCTTAATGCCCTGACAGACTATTCTTCGCTCATCTTTAGCTTCCTCTTGGCTCCCACATATCCTTCCAAATCATGAATGAGAAGAAAAATTTTATGCATAGAGGTTGAAAATCTATATGAAATATTGCGAAGCATAAGTCGTTTCTGTTTAACCATAGTCTCCATAAGGTAGCCACTACTGCTATATCACAGGTCCGTCTATCCTCTAACCTGATTAGTTGTTCCCTCCAAAGGCCCCAAACGTCCCCAGTAGACCTAGGACACTGCGCACATCCAAATCCCATACAAACTATTTCCCATGTAAGGGCCGCCTTACGGCACGTAAAGAATAGGTGGTGTTTTCCTCGTCTAGACAGATATCGCACCTGACATCGACTTGCATGTTTCTTTTCCTAAGGTCATTAGTTTCCTAAGGTCATTAGTTTCGGTCTATTCATGTCATTAGTTACATTATACAGTATTTTATATGATAAATGACATGTAGGACATATAATATCTTATTCAGTAACAAAAAAAAATATTTATTGAGTATAGGAAATGAACATCCGATATGATCACATTTCCCCGAGATATCCTCCAATATCTCCGATCCGAGACGAAACATCCCTTACCGAGACGAGTCCGAAATCCGAGATTTAAAACCATGTGCAGGTAAGAGTACCTGGAGTTTAAGCATAGAGTTGTGACATCCTGTGCCCATCATCTTATCATTCCAAGAGGTTTGGATTTATTTTAAGATTTCCGCATTTTCCTATATTTTATTATGTTTATGTACTCAATTGAAGGAAAAGATTTTTGGATGTGCTACGATTTTGCTGTGTGTGAAAATCGGGGCGTTACATAGTTGATATAGATGACCCTGTTGACTAGCACGCCTAAACTTCTGTCCAGTGTGTGAATATGAAATGGAACAACCTAAAGAATTGAATATAACGACAAGACCACTACTGCACAGAGTACTAATTGAAATAAGGTTCATGGATAAGTGTGAAGCATAAAGAACATAAGGCAATGTGAGAGTGGAAGAGCTAATAGATCCTGAGTGTGTAGTGAGAAGTTGTGAGCCATCAGCTGTGTGAAGGGATGAAGAGTGAGAGGGAAGTGCAGTGCTGGTGGTGAACAATGTATAATTACTAGTACGATGATGTGATGCAGCAGAATCTAAAATTCAGGAAGAATTTATACCGGAAGTAACATAAAATGCAGGGGTAGAAGGGCCAGCATTGGCAAACTAGCCCAAGAGCTTGAGTTTCAGCCGAGCGAGGTGATGCTGAAGATTGACCTAATCAGCAGGAGATGGCAAAGTTAGAGTAACGGTAATGACAGAAGGAGTAAGGAAAGTAGTACGACGAGGAGGAATTGGACTGGTGATGCTGTGGCAGGGATGAGGACGACGATATTGCTATCGTCGGGATCAGGATAGGGATCGGGATGCTGCTAATGTTGCTGGTGTTGGAAGAAGCGGTGGAGCAGGGATAGGGAAGATGCTGTTGTTGTCGACGCCGGGATCATGGATGAGTGAAGAGGAAGATGCAGTAACTGGGAAGTCTGTGGAGACGGGAAGATACAGGTGAAGTTGGGGTTCCATTGGAGAAGTAATAGTATCTGCAATTTTAAATTTTTTTTTATGACGAACAACGATGGCAGTGGTGGCGGTGGAGGCACCGACAACGGATGGAGTGGGAGTAGAGAAAAGTAGGGTTAGGGTTAGGATTTTCAAGTTTGAATTGGATTTGGGTTTGGTTTTCGGGTTTGGGCTGGATTTATTTATTTATTTGAGTTGGTTTGGATTGGGCTTGAGTTTGGATTGAGTTTGTGTTGGATTTTTTTTAAAATTTTTTAATTTTTTAATATTTAATATTTTAATTTTTAAAAATTTAAAATTTAAAATTTTTAAAATTTTTAAATTTTTAATTTTTTAAAGTCGGATCGTGTAACGGGTCGGGTTTGGGTGAAGGATCGATGAGAGTATGGTTAGGGTTAGCAGAGGATGAAGCAAGATTGCAGCTAGGGTTAGTAGAGGAGGGAAGCGCGATTGTGTTTCGGAAGAAGAGTGGTCGGGATTGAGAGGGAAATGAGGGCAGGCAGGAGCGGTTGCTGGTGGCCGGCGGGAGCAGGTTCAGACGGGAGGTGGTGCGAGGAGATGATTGGGTTTCGGGAATAAGGATGAGGAGTCTGGGTAACGGGATGATGGACTGTGGGGATGAAGGCAAAAGGTTTTGGGTGGTTGGGGATGAAGGTGTTGCCGTTCTTGGGTGCTGAGGGATTGGGTTGGGTGTTGCAGTTGGAGATGGAGGCCAGGAGGTTGAAGGAGAGTAGGAGGAGTTGGGTTTGGTAGATGACTTCGGGAGTTGTGGTCGGGTATTTGGCCGCGTGGGTGTGGGCGCCGAGAGTGGGAGGTCGGGAGGTTGGGGAAGAGGGGTTGGATGCGCTCTCATTGCTGTTGTTGATGCTGCACTCGTTGTTGTTGTAGTTGACTCTTGTGTAATTATGGTTAGAGATTAGCGAAGGGAAAGGAGATTAGAGATTAGTGGCTCTGATACTATTTTAAGGTTTGAGAAAAAATTATTGTGGATATATTATAACTGAGTACAATATCTCCTATATATAGGAGAGAAGCAAAGACTAAACTAATACATATTCCGATATGAGACTAAACTAAATTGAGTTATATAATATCTAATATAATATCTAACACATATGGTTCTCACTTCTCAATCTTATTTTTACATATAAGATTGTGTATCTATATTAAGACAAGCATATGAGCCTACACTTGAATCCATGGGTAATTGTGATATTTGAGTCGATATGTACATGATTGACCATGAGAACCCTAATCTATTGCTTATGACAGCAATTCCTCTCTCTCTCTCTCTCTCTCTCTCTCTCTCTCTCTTGGATTAAAATGTGGAAATATTTTATACTTGTGCAAGAACTCTTCTACGATGGAATTTGCCAAAATAATGTATCGGCCTCCAATATCATTATGAGCATGGCATTAACATGAGCCATGAGGAGATGGGATATTATTGTTAATCTAACTATTCTTCAGAATTCTCGGGTAGTCCTTGTTAAAATGAAGTTGTTAGTATATATTACAATTTCAGAAGTAAAAAAATGACGTTCCTTTATCTGATAATTGTAAGTTACACTCTTAATTGTCATATGTTTCTTCAGTTTCATGAATATTCTAAGCAAGTGAATTTTTTTGACCTGTTTCTATTATTTTTATGTTTCCTATTGCCGTATTTTCGGGGAAATGGTTCTCCAACTTCATATGGAAGCACCATGGTTGAATATGTTTTGGATTCAAATGGCATCGTTGGCAATTATTAATTTTTATTTTCTCTCATCGTTTTTCCTTTCAAGTGAGTGTTTCTGCTGGAGGCCTTTTCACATGACCCAAAGGCCTACAACAATTTTTTTTGTTGATAAAAGGATAGAGTCAAAAGACTCCAGCCAGGAATTAAAATATATACGAGAAAGAAGCAGCATACAACGAACAATTTTAGAAGATGTAAAACAGCTGAAAAAAATTTATACAATAGAAGAAAGAGTACAGCGAGAAGGCTGTAACAACAAGCATGAGGAGAACACAAAGACCCGAGCCAACAGATGCAGAGACTCAGTAACAGCTGGCCCAAAAGATGGAGAATCATAAACATATGGGATCCCTCACGCGAAGCCCATAAGCTACTAACATAACAGACAGGAGCAATCACAGGCAAATAGCAGTCGGAATCCCCAAAACAACATGCAGCCAGCAACTCAAAGAAAGAGACGCAATCAGAACGAGCTAGCAACAACGGCATCGAAACCTCATCAGATAAGAAAATGGACATGTTAAGCACACACAACAACAAAATTCATAGCATCAAAATACGAGAATACGAAACACAAAACTAAGCGTAATTGCTCAATATACATTGCTCAATGTCATAAGCATATGGCCTACAATGATGTTAAATTGCTCAATATACATTGTTGGCTCACAGCATATCAACTGTAAAGTGTTTTATGATAATCATGTGGAAATCCCAGATTTACTTCCATTGTAGGGATGTTCGCGGGCTGGATTGGGCAGGTTTTTGTGATATTTTTTGCCCGAACCCTAAATTAGAACCTGCCCATCTGGGTTTGTGTTGGGTCATGGGCGGGCCGGGTGGGTTTATCGGGTTTATGTTATGATATATAAAATATCTATTTGTTATTTCTCTCTCAAAAGAAATATATTTATATGAGTCTGTGTACTAAGAAAATGTGCATGTTATATCTAATACAACTTAAAATAGGAATGATATGATACCTCGTTACTTTTCTTTAACCACATATGAGTCATATTTAGTATTATTTGCTGTACAATGTAAGCTACAAAACCAATTTGTTAGATTATCTTAGTTTCTAAGCATAATATGCCAAAAAATTATGCGTACACTTATACTAACATAACAAATATTTTGTCCTACAAATACCTCTAGGTATACATGAAATTGATATGCACATATTGGGCGGGTTCAGGTTTTTCAGGTTCGGGTTAGGCGGGTTTGAGGAAAAATAAAACCCACCCTGTTTGAATATGGGCGGGTTTTCTAACTATCCAAAGCCCTATTTTCTTGGGTTGGGTACGGGCTTGAGCCCACCCAATGAACACTATCCATTGTTGTACTCCCAATAAAATTATTATTATTTTCTTGCAATTTTATGTGCTTTTCTCACCGAATTGCTATGTTTTTTACCAAGTTCTAAAATTCGTTGTGCTGTTGATGTTACATGCAATTAGAAGCTTATATTGCATATATATATGAGTGCCTTTATTGTGATTTTGATGTGAACTCTTGTGTTTGTTACAGAATTTGTGCAAGTCTTATTTCCTGAAAATGCTTGTGTGGGAGCAAGGTCCTGTGCAGGTTTGTGTTGGACAGTTAAACCTAATGGGCTTCCACTTGTAACAAATATTATTCTACAATATTGACTATTGTGTCTAATTTTCCCAGTTCCTTTCAACAATGTATTGAGTCATTTCATTCATACAGAGATTTTGTGTGAGAATTATTTTTTGGTACCTGCATTAGCAAGTTACCCTGATGAATGATTTTTACTTGGGATTTATCGTATCGTATCTGTGCTCTGCAATACATTGATCTTGTTAGAAGCTGGTGTTTATTTTAATAAGTTTCTAATTGAAGGAGCAACTTATGCTTGTGGGACTGGAGCATGTGTGCTAGCAGTTGCAACTCTTCTTGAGTCCCGTGTTGAAAGGGTAAGTTTGGTACTAATGGTTCTTAAACTTATTTAGTTTGTTCTATTCGAGCTATTCCTTTGTATCTCTGATACTGCTTGTAGATAACTATAGATAATTATATATAACTTCTGTGTTTATATTATTCTGAAGAAATTTTCTGTATATTTAGACATTTACTGATTTACGTGGTGGGCCATTAAAATTTGAGTGGAGGAGAAAATCATGTCTATATGACAGGTTCTGCTGAAGAAGTAGTTTATGATTTTCAATTTAGTTCAACCAACCTCGCAAGAAATAGTAATGCATCATTTAAGCAGAATTTCAATGCATTAGAACATGTGAATTGAATTATGTCCTTTCAGAAACAAAGCAGTTGATCATCGATTTTTATGTAGATGAAACTTGAAGATTACTTTATCGAAACAGTATACAATTTCAATTTGCTTTGATTGAATATGAGAATTAGTTTGATAGATCCAATTCATTGATCAGAATCCATATTTTCCTTTGTTTAAACTAATTTTGCTTCTATTAAATAGCTGTCTATCATCCTTCATATGTGCTTCAGCTGAAAACAATTTTCAACACTGGAAACTATATAAAATTGTGGTCAGCTTGAAATTGTTGTTTAATGTAAGCAGTCCAGGAGGAGTTGCAGATTCATTTTCTGTTGTATTATTAGTTTCTATGATTTGATGACCTAGAGGTTAATGAAACAAGATTTTTATCGAAGGGACTACTCAGACAAATTAAATGCTGAGCTAGATATATGGTATGACTTGGACGGATGACAATTATTGGAGTGGCAGAGAACTTCATTAGAATTTTTGTTCCTGTAGAATGTGAAGTATGCGCGTTTGTATTGGAAATTTGGAATGCAGTGAGTTTTAATGCTTACTTTGTACTTAAGTTGAAAACGGGTTGTTGTGAATTTAGCCGTATGCATGATTGCGTGTTTTGTTGGTGAGTTTATTCTTCTATACTATGAATGTATGTTGTTCTTATTTTTGTTAGTAATAATATGTGTCATTATGACCTTTTGACTTCTCCTTTCCTAAAGTAAACATGATATACTTTTTGCGTTTCTCGGATAACTACCCTAAACTTGCTTTATTTTGCATAAACTCCTCAAAGGTTTATTTTTACAGATAACTAATTAACTACCCTAATATAGGGTAATCTTTTGAAATATTGCTATAGTTTAGGGTAGTTTCTTGAATTTGGATAAAAGTCTGCCTAAATAATTGTTACAGTTGGAGAAAAATGGAAGTTTAAGGGGGTGAAGCATATTAAAGCAAGTTTATGGTAGTTAACTGAGAAACGCCAAAAACATAGGGTAGTTTTCTGGAATTTAGCTGAAGATTTTATATTATTTTTCATGAAGTTTATTTTAGGTCAGATTTGTGTTGATCATCTGGTGCAGTAACCATTTTGATATTGCCTTAGATAACATAATCTCAAAGTGCCTGTTGTTTTCATTTTTACTATAAAGTAGTCAAGTGGTGCTTGATGTAAGGTAACATTAATTTTAAATTTGTATTGCTATGTGTTGTTTGTTGAGTGTAGGGGTGGACATCGGTCGGTATCCAACCTAATATAGACCATCCATCACCGATCCAAAGAATGTCGGTTTCTAAAAAATTTCATCCGCAACCAATCCAAGCCTTAATTGGATCGGTTTCCATCCAAGCCGATTAAGCTCGGTTTGGATTGAATTGGATAGTCGGTTTGGCGTGCTACTTGTCACCTCCAACATCATTCACAATTTTATTGAAATTTAAAAGATCAACTTCAAGCAATCTTAAGAAACAACTTGCCAGCAACCTGCTATTTTCGACACAATATAGTCTGGTTCAATATGAAAAAATGACATGCTATTTTCAGTAGTATATAATACAACACATCTAAAAAACGAGAAACAAAATCGAGGGCACGGTGTTGAGCTGTTGGCGGGAACTGGAGGAGAGACGAAGGGGGTGTTGGGCTGTTGGCGGGAGCTGGAGAAGGACATAAGAAGAAGATGAAGAAGGAAAAGAACTTATAGCCGCCGGTGCTTTCGTGGAGGAAGAAGATGAATTATTGATCGATTCAGTTAGGATTTTCATTTTCTTTGAATCCTTTCCTATTATGATCTTATTGTTGGTTGTGGGTTGCTTCATTCGGATTTGGAATGTGGGATTTGGGGTGTGAACTGAACTTAAGGAAATTAAAGGAGACTGATTATATCTTCAAGAAATGATGGTTTGTATATTCAAAAAATTAAAGGAGAATTAGATTTTTTAGGGACTAATGCATAGAGGTACGGTCAGTTTGGTTTTATCGGTTATTTGGAAGCCCAATCCAACAACCGAATTGGTCCAATCGGTTATTGGAGACCAAGAACCGGGCCAACCCAATTCCCCAATTGGTTCGGTTAAAAATCAGTCGGTTCAGGTTGGATTGGTTCAAATTGGTCGGTTCGGATTATAGTTGTCCACCTTAGGGTCTATATTGTAAGTTTTAATAGGCTTTGCCTATTTATATGAGGTTGTTGCCCTCAGTATATTTGCTGCATTTTGATCTATATAATAAGTTTCTCATTACCTAACATGGTATGAGAGCATTGATCCTCTTTTTCCCACCCAAATAGATACCCTAGATCTACAGCCATGAAAAACAATTAGATCTTGATCCTTCTCAAATTTGGTTAGAGAGATCCAAATTCAAAATCATGTCGCAATCCAAATCCGAGATCCAAATCCTATCCAAACCCCAAATCCAGATACGACCCAAGTTCAGATCCGATTGCTACGACTTCTTCTGCGACAGTCACATCTTGCGATATTCTTCTTCCTCTGCAGTCGCATCTTCTACAATTGGATGAAGTCTTCCACTTCGTTCTATCTTACTTCAACCTATCGACATCCTTCAACTCCCGAATCTAGTCTGAACCATCTCTGGTAACATTCCTCCTCGACGATATGCAACAACGATATTGTTCTTTCCTCGTGATCCTCTTCGTTCAGATATGACTCTTATGCCAACACACAATGTGTTTGATGATACTCTTGAACCAACCTCGACTTGGATCCTCTTCGATATGAGTCTATCCGAACTAGAATTTGCTTCTTCATCATCTTACATATCTTGATCTTGATTCGATAAGCCGCTTCTCATATCCTTTTGGATATGCTTGTTTGAATGAATTCAACATCTTGCATTGTCATGTTTTTATTTGATGATGATTAATAACTTTTAGCTCAGTTGGTTTAGTTCATCTGTATCCAAACTCATCATGGTTGATCCGCCTTGAGTTCGAAAGGGGTTGTTGAGTGTATGATGTCTGAGTATAATATTGAAATTGTTGGGGGTGTATATTGTAAGTTGTGATAGACTTTGCCTATTTATATGAGGCTATTGCCCTCGGTGTATTCGCTGTATTTTGATCTATAAAATCTGTTTCTCATTTCCTAACACTGCCAAGGCATCTACATTACCAGAATGATTTTGTTTGTTTTGTTTTTGAAACTGTGATTTAATTCACTGCATCCGCCTTCAATTGTGACTAGATGCATTCTTTGGACACTGGAGGGAAAGGCTATGTTTATGCATCTGTCAGTGTATTTGATATGTATTTTGATCTATAGAATCAGTTTCTCATTCCTAACACTGCCAAGGCATCTACATGACCAGAATGATTTTGTTTGTTTTGTTTTTGAAACTGTGATATAATTCACTGCATCCGCCTTCAATTGTGACTAGATGCATTCTTTGGACACTAGAGGGAAAGGCTATGTTTATGCATCTGACAGGTGTAAAATTGGTGTTATATTGTATATGGTAACTTGATTTACACTCATCTTTCTTAGCTGCAAGCATGTAATGGTTATATCAGTCATATCTTACCGAACAAGGAAATAGACTGCTCAATGGCTGATGCTATTTCATATTAGCATCAAGGTTTAACATTAGAAGTTAGAACCATTCAAATGAATCAAATCCTTGTTCAGAGATTCCATACACTTGAGCAGCCATTACTGAGAATTTTTCTTTGGTTTGAGTCAAGGTTAGACTCCTCATCTCTCTTCTAGGGTAATTTTTTTCAGTAGTGCTAATCGTACTACTTTTAGTGTAGTACTTTTACACTACAAGTGAGAAAGGGTGGTGTGCACAAGTAATTAATGCAAAGTAGTTTACATAGGGCTCTACCTTCTTGAGTCTAATCGAAAGCAGTACAAAAAAATTATACTTAGCATATTCCTTTTTATAATTTCTCAAGCTGTGGGCATGTGTCCTATCACATGTCAATACCCTTATTTCTTTCCACGACCATCCAAGCCCCACTTAGTTGGTGCAATTTCTTTGAACTACCACATTAGATTCTGATGTTTTACATTATAATCAAGTTCAAAATGATTGTAGTTGGAATAAGATTGTTATTATTATTTTTAGATGTTGAACTGAAATGTCCTATACTTGAGACAGAGTATGCTTCTGAGGATAAGATAACGGGGCATCACTTTGACATTCTTTATTCCATGACAATTATTTTGTTGCTTTAGAAATCAATGACGTAGTATTAGGCTCCCGAATGTGCGTCCTATTGTGCATTTGTGCCTTGTGCACCATTTCACCCATAATTTATCACGAATTCCTTTATTTGTTTTGTTCAGCCTAGCTAAAGTGTTCTTTAGTTATGGATGTATTTATTGTCTCACAAATTTGGAGATTATTGCTGAGCAGGGTATGGGGTTCTCATCACTAAAGTGCACTAATATCTTTCGCTAATTTATTTTGATCTTGTCAATTTTATTCTCTAAGGAATAAAGAAAGAGTGCCTGTTGGCAACATTTAAGCGTTGGGAAGTAGAAGAAGATTTTAAAGCATTGAGAATTGGCTTGGACTGAATTCCATTAAAATGTCGGAAAGCTGAAGGCTCAGAGCATTGGATACGGAGATGATTTTGGTTGTGGGAACCATCTTTTAAATGCAATTGGTGAGTTGGTCATAGTCTGCAGGGTGACCGAAGATATTTTATATAATGGTCCATCCGGAAGGAAAAAAAATCCTTAGGGACTGTAGTTTATAAAATTTCCTATAACCATGTCTATGGCCCTTGGATGGAGATAATTTCTGGTTACCCATCTCATAAATCTTTACTCTGATGCGTCCGGTGATGTGTTTGCCTCATGTTGGAGACTACAAAAGGATGATGTGGTCACTAGACACTAGTTAGGTGTGTACAGATAACTTGTGACAAGATTCTATATATCAGGAGTCGGAAATTTTGGGGGACATTTGATAAATTTCGTTGTATGCCAATCTGAAATATGTCCTAATTGTGACCTAGATGAATTTTGTACTCACTGTATGACTTAATTTTTCATCCAACTTGGTGTCAGTTTCCTTCCAAATGACTGGGTTGACATTTAGAACACAGTTTTGTGATTATGTTTCAAATAGTTTGTGTAGCGAGTGACTACATATAGAAGCTAGCCTTCTCTCACCAAAAGAGATTGGCAGTGGAGCACAATTTTCCACACAGAAGATAACACATTTAATGACTGATTGTGAATATTCTCTTCTTTAATAGAAAATATTTCATGGACAGGAAACTGTGCGGAGGATAGTCTTTCCATGTTCCCGAATGTTTGATTTCCTCCAAATTTAATGGTTAGTTGATTTCATGGCCAGAAGATAGTTCAAAGTAGAACTATAAATACCACAGTACAGTTCAAAAAGAACATAAAACTTTTGAGTGAGTGCATCAATAAATTCCACTGTGTTGTCACTATTCCTGTAATCAAAAGCTACTCCCTTCTTTTCTTCTTCAATGCACCCTTATACAGCCTTGCCTCCATATGGACTTGAAAGCTACTTGCATATTGTCCACAGGGAAAAAGATATAATACAAATGTCAATCGATTTGGACTTGTGGAGAAGCACTGAGCGATTATTTAAGTAGGAGATAATGAGAAGGCCCGGGGCCATTGTGATAAAAGTTGAAGCCAAAAGCTAAGGGAAGCAAGCCACTTATCACTACTTTAGTTGCCCTATCACAATTTCAAATCTTTAGATTTACTGGATGATTTCCTGCAACTTGTTAATCTGATTGCTTAAATCTAATCGTTCTCTCTAATGGAAAGGCCAGGTATCAGAACTTCCATAGGAAATAGGAGAGACGAGAGATCCAACTACTTTATCATGCCGTTTTATATATGGCTTAACAAGTCTAGGAGGACCATTCATGTGTTATTTTCCACTGGGAATTTGAAAGTTTTTTTTATATGAATTTGATGTTGAGGGATGACAAATAGACTATTTCTTATTAAAGCTAGGTGGCTATATTTATTTAAATTTGTTGAGTGGATGACTATAAAATTCTATTTGATAAAGCTAAATTGTAAAAAACTGGTTTTAATTAGTTTAATAACTTGTTTATGGATGATGCATTCTGTTTGGCTCTTGATGTTGGTTATATGTGTATGCATGCATTTTATTGGAGCCTTTGTTTAGTATATCATCCTATGCAAAGGGAAAATGCTTAAATGTTGTTGGTTGTCGTGGATAATGCAGCAGGGGTTATACCTGATTACCACCGTATTTATGCAGGGAAATATATATTGCATGTATATTACTTTGTGCTACATATTTCATGAAGAACCCAGGTTTCAGTGATCTAGGTTTTCTTTGAGGCCTTGTTTTCGTAAAAACCTTATTTATTCTTAGTTTTATGATGCATACTATCTAGACTTTGTTCTGGCAGTTACAGTAAACCTCTACTACAGTTTTTAATATTACAAAATCGACAACCTATCCTTGTTTTTCATAATATTATTATTGCATTTCAATAATTTCAGTGACTTTTAACAAACAACTGCATGCTTAAGTATGCTTATCACCCATGATTGAAAACATTTTATTTATATAACAAGAAATTTTTAGATGTTACAACAAGATAAAAACTGAAAGGCTTTCCAATAAGACAACTGCAGAAATACCCATTAAAAAGAGGCTTATTTTTGCACAAGTGAAGGGAACAAGTCCTGCTTGCATCAGATACAAGTCTTGCGTGGTAGATGTTGTAAGCTGGCATTCTTTTACATATATAGGAACCTGGTGACTAATAATATTAACTCTAAGGCTCTCCAACAATATAATAGTTAAGGACAATGTAATCACTACCCATAGGAGGAACAAACATCTTAGGCTCATCAGCATCAATACTCCATAGTTGATCAGGACAATAGTCCCACATAGGAGAAGAAGATACTGGTTGGAAATCTTCTGATGAATCAATCTCGTTCCATATTTGATCCATCGAGTACCCTTTTGGAACTTCTTCATTGCATTCAAACCCTGTTGTCAACAACGAACTTGAACTGCTGGTTGTACTCAGTGTATTGATTTCTGCTGGAGGTTCATTTGTAGATGATGAAGATGATGATGTACAAGAGTTTCTTTTCTTCATCTCTTGGGCCTTCTTTCTCATGTGAGTCCTCCAGTAGTTCTTGATTTCATTGTCGGTTCGACCTGGCAATTTTCGGGCTATTCGAGACCATCTGCACACAAATTCTTATCTGAATAAGCTGAAAAGAAGTGTTTCATTCGTTTGCTATCTTCAACAAAAACTTCTAGTGTTCTCATCCTAGTTGAACTAGCCTGTTCTTTGGGTATTTTATGTTCATTTACCCCTATGTTTAACATTGTTTGGTTTAAACTGGTTGCTAAGAAAGCTGTTTTTACACCTAAACCAGTGAAAAATTACATTAAATATCAATACTGTTTTGATTAATTCTTAAATCTGTGACTATTTTACTAAAGTAATTTATCTGTGGTTTAGCCATTGTGCTATCTGGTTTTGTCCACAGCCTTTTTATTCAAGGTGGTTGTATGCGAAATGCTTCTCCAATATATTATGAAATGAAATAAATGCCCTGCATGTTTTGTTTGTTGTAGGTGGTGTTCTTGAATTTGAGATGCATCTATGTTACAAAATTCAACTATTTATGACTTTGCCCTTTCTTCTGTAAAAGCGGAAGCAAACCTTCTTTTACTCGAAATCATTTTCAATTTATTTGACTGGTTTCCTTGTCTCTGTGGTAGAGAAGTAATTCCCTATAACAAAGTTATCGTCGTTCCTATTCTTCTAGACTTCTACTCCAGCCTTGGAGAATCTGATGGGCACCGCAAGTTATTTAGAATTGTGTCATATTTTTTTGATATGGGAATTTGAACTAAATGAAAGAGAGCACTTGTCATTATTTTAGTCAGTAGTAAAAATTCATTGCGTCGTTTTGGACCCTTGGTTTCCATATTTGATAGAAGAAGATTTAGATGATAAAAATGATCCTTAACGAAGGCCACACGCATGTCTTGTGCCCTGAGGTACTAACCTTTTAGTAACAAATAAAGCTCAAGCAAGTGGCGTAGGAGCGAATACTTCATCCAAAACACTAAAAAGATGGCTGTAATAAAAAGATTAAATTTGTTCCAGTTATTTCAACTAAAATTCACTTAATCCGGTTATTCTGTTGTTTTGGTTATGGCTCCTCCCTTTCTGCTTCCAATCAGGAGGTGGATTAACCAAATTTTAACTATATTTTCAAAAATCAATCTAGTTCTTCCATGGTGGTGGAATGACTGAGATATATAATAACTAGATTCTATGTATGTTATTTTACTTTGTTTCCTCAATACATGTAGAGCAAACAGAAGAACTCATCTGTGTAATTCAGGTTCAAATATCAGGGTGCTTGTGCAAGTCTATTAGAAGAATAAATAAAAAGGAGAAAAATTCTAAATTTTCTACTAATGCAATGCTTGATTGTGCTAAAACAATAATGATGTTGGATTAAAATTAACACTTTAAAGAGAAGAAGATCTGAAGAACCAATTACACATTTAATCTTTATCTAGATCTATATATATGAATATGTTAGATCATAGATGTATTCCCACATATTCTGCTAGAATAGGATATCTGAGCATGCATCTTGTTGATCTACTGATTTTTATTTTTATTTTTATTTTTAATCTTTTATTTTCCAAAAATGGATGGCTGATGTATGTTGGACTCAAACATCTGTTTACCAATTATATTTGATGGAGCCTTGTGTGTGTCCATGTGTCCCTCTTAATGGGGAAATTTATTGATTCAAGATGTTGATCAAGTTTCCTTTCATTAAATGCAGAAAAGGAAGATGGCGATGATTGGAAGTGAAGTATACCTGTTGCCCCAGTGAGCATGGAGTTGTAGGATGAGGTGCTCTTCTTCAGGTGTCATCCGACCGCGCTTGAGCCCTGGGTGCAGGTAATTTACCCAACGCAACCTGCAACTCTTCCCTGTTCTTTTGAGACCTACAATCATTATTTATGAAAAACAAAACAAAAAACAAAGGATATAGGGAGTTAAAATTAATTTAAACTTATTTCTTCCATTAATTCCGCCAACCATGTATGTATACACCAAGCTTCACTTATTTAATAAGTTAACAATCGTAAGGTAAAGAAGGCAATGGCAAAGCTTAGTATAGTCCCCGCCACCCCTCAAACCTGAGACTTTAGCTAAGAAATCCCAACGGCGTTGACCAAACAATCCCACATAGCATACCAGTTGCGTGTCTTCTTGCTCTGTCCATGGCCCCTTCCGACTCCTCTCGTCTTTCTCCACTCGCCCTCCACCTCTTCCTCCTGTTGGTGCTGCCATTTATCGTGCTCTTTTTTGTATCGTCCTTGTTTTCTTCTTCTTCTTCTCTTCTTCCTCTTGTTCTTCTTTCTCCCTTTTTTTACTTCCGTACTTCACTACTAGGAAGAGCTGCTTTTGAGGTGCTACTTAGCTAGTTGAGACTCTTATGGGATGGCTTTTTTGTGTCATCTTTTGCTGGTATTTGTAGGGAATGGGCTCTTGTCACGTGAGGTCATGTGTAAATTACATCCTAGTTCTAGTAATGGGTCTCGGACATTTTGCTCAGTTAGGATGAAGCGGAATTCACCTAAGTTAGTAGCTCATACTTTTTCCGTATACATCTATCTACTATATTTATGTAAAAATGTCATGCATGTTTCTTTTGTTGTGCTGATTAGCATGTGACTCACTTATGAGATGACTTTTGTGCGTCAACTTTTGCTGGTACTTTTGCGGAGTGGGCTTAGCTCTGTTGTCAAGTTGTGATGCGTGTGATTCAAATTGCATCTTTGTTCTAGCATTTGGGTCCCGAGCATTTTAGTCAGGCACAAGATATAGCTGAGGCAAACATAATGCAATACTATAGCTCACAGGCATATACATATCTTTGATAGAATTGCACCTTTTTTATGCATATTTAGCAGCTCTTTGTTTTTTTGTTTTCTTTTAATGATTATATACATCTATCTTTCTAAATTTATGTTAAAATATCATGCATGTTGCAAACAATTTAGTGTTTAGTTCCACTAACTGGTAGTAAAGAAAAAAAATTGTACCAAAATCTGTCTCCTCTTGTGTGAGTCTGCTTGGTTATTTCCCTTTCCATTTGAAATCCTTTAGTCATTTTATTGTGAGCTTTTTTGCGAGTAATATAAAGAAGGGAACAGAAATATACGAAGATTGAGGTTGGCCTAGGTTGAAATAACAAAGGCAATTATAGCAACAAAATTTTATGGTGGAAACAGGATGAACCCGCAAAAACATTTGTATAGTGGATCTCGTTGGATTAAATGATCCATTGGGGCATCCACTAAATTTTGAAGTCTCACACCCAGGTTTTTGGATCGAATGATCAGGTTCATTGCCACCCGATTACTGCTCTCTGAATATAAGAAAGATCGGACTGCCAACTAGAGTCCAGATAGTTAGCCCACTGAAGGGAAGTACTGAAGAAAATTTTATGTAAGATGATCAGATATTCTTTCTATTAAATATTTGAAAGAAATTATTTAAAATCCTATCTCCTTGAGTGTGAAGAGCACAAGCTCTCTATTTCAGTCACGGTATTATTAGCAACAGTTAGGAGTGTATTCCTATCTTAGTGTCATCTTTATTGGTCTAATTGATATATAATTATATATGGCCACGAGATCATTTTCCATTGAAGTTCCCTTTTTAAAATATATGTAGAGTGCTCACATGTCTTTCAATTTAATTTTCTACTTTGCTTACAAGTTGTACTATATTTAAGTAATACCTAAAGCAAAATTTGCTGGACACCTGAAAAACTACTGTACAGGAAGTCCTGCTTCTAATATATCGTAGTCTCCGTTTAGCAATGTGTTTACAGTGTTTAATCAATTTCTAAAAAGGTAGGAATGAGCTTGTTAATCAATGACGTCCTCTCCAGTTAACGACTCATGAATCAATCAGTGTGATTAGATATGTGCTACCTTCTTCACTGTCTTCACTGTCTTGATGGATTTCACTTTTGATGGATTGATGGTTGGATCATGTACTATAGACCTTATTAGTGAATAGGGCTGCAAACGAATCGAGCTATTCGCGAGCTATTCGGCGTGAGCTCGGTCAAAGCTCGGCTCGAACTCAAAACTGCTCGAACTCAACTCGTTTCCTTAACGAGCCGAGCTCGAACTTGGGTTTTTTTTAGGCTAAGCTCGTGAGCTATTCGGCTCGAATACAGTCAAAGCTCGGCTCGAACCGAGCTCGAGCTCAAAACTGAGCTCGTTTCCTTAACGAACCGAGCTCGAGCCTGAAGGTATTCGGCTCGGCTCGGCTCGATTGCAGCCCTATTAGTGAATAAGATAATTACTTGCGACGCAGTTCCCGGTCAATCCCTATGGACAGATTTCCATCCATCCAGATTATATTCTAGGGTTCCACCTTTCTTGTTTGCTTCCTCTATCTGTAATCTGCATAAGCTTGTAACTGCAGGCTGTGTCAGATGATTTTTTCTCTTCAATAAAGTAAACTTGTACGTGAACTTGAGACTCTGGTCAAGTTCTTAATGATTTGAACAAGCCTGTTGGATTGAACAAATTACAAATAAAGCAAGCTTTATCATGTTCAGATTAATATTGTATGATTTTATTTCTCCAAAGCAATGCAAATATTTAATTATATATAAACTATGATGTTTTTCAATGATAATATTTTGTTGAATTTTATACTCTGCGTATCTGAAATAAATTGGTGTGCCATCTATTCATTGTTTTAAATGAAAAGCTAATAGCTGAACATATCTTTCTTACTACTAGAGCTTGTGAGAGCATCCACACTCAGTTTGTTATTTTGCCATTTTCCCTATTTTTTGGCAATTTGGGTGCTGGAGTTGTTTGCTATTTTGCCATTTTTTGAGAAATGAGAAAACGATTTAAGAATTGTCAAATTATAGGGGATGATTCATGTTGTTTCGTCCCTTATTATTATTATTTTTTTAATAGCTATCGGACGATAGATCTTGTACCGTCGTAGAATTTTTTACAACTTTTTTTTTTTTGGGAAAAAGTATTGGACGGAATATGTTCGGTCCCAAAAATAAATAATAATTAAAAAAGTTGGATTGGACGGGACAAGGTGTCCCGTCCGAAGCCAAAAATCTCACAAACGGGACAACATGTCCAGCCACTTGTCATATTAAGGGTTAATTTAACTTGATTATTTAACTTAATCATGTTGTAGTGCTTAAATTAATTACTAATTAAATAGCTAATGACTATTTAAAAACTAATACTATTTTAATCCTTCTTAAAATTACAAAATTACCTTTCGGACGGAACATGTCCGTCCGGTTTTTTTCATATTATAGCGAAGTACTAGTGCAACGAAAACCAATTTTGCTATTTCTCATTTTGCCATTTTGCCATATTATACCAATAACGAGTGTGGATTCTCTTACCATGTGCATATAGAAAATTACTCAACATCTTTTGGTATAAAGGTGTTTAATAATTACAGCTTTTGTGCACTGAAAAAGGGACTAAATTCATTCATCACAGCATCGCAGAGGATTGCTAAATTATTTGAAACTAGTCTGTTGAAATATCTCCAGTGAGTGCATGTAAATGAGAAACTGCATGCCCAGAAGATTTCATTTAGTGAACAACCACTACGTGATGCCACACAGGCACATATAGTAACAATAACTTCACACACTCCGTTTGGAGTTAATAGTCGCAACATATGTACAATAACAAACCGAATTTGTGCGAGATTATGTCTTGGGTCCAAGTTATCAGGTTTTGGACAAACTTTGGGTACAAAGAAAAATATTCGAAAATGAATAAATTCAGGTAGGTCTCAAACCTTCATGGCACCCAATTTCTCAGAGTTTGAGTTGGTTTAAAAAATATACAGTCCGACCCAATGCACAACCCTAATTAGATTTATTGTAGTTATATAGATTATAGATATATACAATTTTACAATTTAAATCATACTATGGGTGGTCCACCATTTCACTGAGAATGGAAGTAAGTGGGTTTAGAGTCAGGATGATGTTGACACTACTTACGGCCAGGGAAGAAGCCATGTGACATAGTTTTGTTTGGACACAAATGGAACTCGAGTGGAGTCAATTTGAAGGTTGTGGTTAGCCCACTTGGTTCCTTAACACAATTTTATTCCCTTCGTCTATGATGTTACTTTTCTGCTTCTGTCTCCCATTTAGTGCTTCCGATTCTATTGAAGCCTTCAGAAGCCATCAGTTCATTGGAAGGAGAAGGGACCATTAGAGAATGGAAATGTTCGATATATACTCTCCAATTTAAGAGGATTTGGATCCTAATACTTTCCTTAAGGCCATTTTTTTTTTATAGCCTTCGTCTGTTTGGGTAAAGATTCTTCGAAAATTTGGTGAAACAACTGACGATTAGATCCGTTCATGATAGTGTCGATGGTTGTGATTAAGTAAATGAGTTATTCCCTTATTTTCTCAGTGGCAAAGATAACTTCATATTTAAGGATGTTAGGATAATATTTCTTGCATGAATGTGTTTATGAAATTATTCATACTCTCCAGAATGCCCTCAATGCATATGGTTAGGGAGACCGAGATCTTTAGTTAATCGAACGTGTATTGTAATTTTTCATTATAGCAAGTGGAGTCTATAGATGCTATACCTAAAGTATATTGTTTTGCTAGAGCCTAGGACTAAAGCTGAACTATATGCTTTTGACTAAACAGACAATTTGCAACTTTTGAGTTTTGATATAAAACAGAGATAGATGGTCTTAACAGGATATTGATGACCAACTACATGTAGGTGTGCACACTGTGATTTCTGTTCACTATATCGACTGAAGTGGATGTCAAGAAATTCTATTTTGACGACTGAAGTGGATGTCAAGAAATTCTATTTTGCCTAAGTGCTGGATTGGCTGTCTTGCTTCATTCATACCTTGATGTGTCTATTTATGGATATGTTAAATTCTTCACTTGGGTTATTAGCCAATGAGTAGGGATTTATGAGTAAAATGCAATAGTTACATTACCAGCTAATCGTATAGTCTACATTTGTCAACATACTCGGCCCATGTACCGGAAAAAAAATATCCCTTTGTTTCTGCATCGAACAAGTCTTCAATATGTTAGCATATCCCATGGGCAAATCTTTCATTCTTCTTTGGCCAGTTGAGCTCCTGGCTCATGTGGATGCTCATCTGATAGAATTTGTGTTGAGTGGGCCTAATAGTTAGCACTAGGCTACAACTACTGACTTAGTCAGTGGGTGAATAAGTTAATCGGTCTTGTCAAAAAGTTACATCAAGTGCTACTTTGATTTCGTGAAAGTTGATACGATATGATTGTGCACATTTCATTTCAACTAAGCATTATATGATGTCCCTTTTATATCTTCTTTTGACCCGTTGATCTTCACAGTTTACTGTTCATATATAGTCAAGCATGTTTCCTTATATTTGGGCGTGGAAAGTTACCCAGATTGGATATGTTACTTTCTTTGAGGTGAATGAATGCAATTTTGAATATGAAGCTGTACGGATATCCCCACGGGAAAAAAATTGATTAATACATGGCCTTTTTTCTTACTACAAAATATCAGGTAGCATTGTCAATAATCACATGCTTCGATATTTGATAAAACTTGTAAGGTGCGATTATGAGTAGCCTCAGTGATTGTGGATATAGGTATAAACTTGCATAGACATGATTTTCGTCATGTGAATTACAAAAAATTAAGTTCGGTATAATTTAATTTATGATAATGTTAAAAACTGAAGAAACAAGCCACGCAGTATGGGAAAAATGGGTGAAAGTCGAGAAACCTCTAACATGTTCATTTTAATTAAGAAACCATCAAAAGTTCGTTAGTTAAAACTCCCTCTGATTCTGTTAGGATTGTGTCCGGAATACTCGTTGTTCAGATTAGAAGAAGGTAAGTAGAAGGAAAAACAACAACAGCAAGGTGCAGGCATAGTGGCGGTCGACTGTCCCAAGTTGCGGTCGACCGCGCTTCCCGACCGCTCGTAGTACAGGGATTGTCAAATAGTGGTACGGTCGATCAGTCTTGTTGGAGGGTCGACTGACCGCGGCGCTGTGTTCGTTTTTGGGCTTCGATTTATTAGGTCGTTTCAGCCCAATCTTCAACTCCAAGTTAGATCGTGCGGTTCCTATTCAGTTACTTATTTTTCAGGTTATATCGAACGATTGAGAATCAAAATTAGACATATGTTTTCTCTCTATTCTTCTATATATATTGTAAACTCTTCCTTTATGAGAGTTGAGTACTTTATAGATTCTTTTCTTCATTACAAAGAGAGGCTCGAGAGAGAGATAGTTCTTGGTGAGCGAGTTTAATTCCTTATATTGAGTGAATCAATAACTTCTTGTAATTTCTTCTAGTTGAATATCAGATCTCCCTATATTTTCTCCCTGATTACGCAAA
Source organism: Hemerocallis citrina (assembly GCA_017893485.1). NCBI lineage: Eukaryota > Viridiplantae > Streptophyta > Magnoliopsida > Asparagales > Asphodelaceae > Hemerocallis > Hemerocallis citrina. Next base: position 85,715,536 of record CM030362.1, on the reverse strand, counting down.
AGCTGACCGGAATAAGTCATCGTTGTGTTTGTGTTAGTTTGGTAGATCTACTTGCTTGCTCAATTTATTCGTCTCATCTATTTCGACTTTCTCATTGCTCTATTTAGTTCTACTACGACAACTGACGTTGGTTGACGCCCCAATCTCAACAATTGGTATCAGAGCTTCGGGTTGTCGAGTTCCTTGATTAAGATGACAGGTCATGGTATTTTGAAGATCAAACAGTTCGATGGAAAGATCAATTTCAATCTTTGGAAGACTGACACGTATGATGTATTTGTTCAAGAACGTTTACAGTTAGCCGTTAAGAAGAAAGAAAAGCCAACTGATATGAAGGATGGTGGTTGGGAAGATAATCGTGAAAGAGCCATAAGTCTGATCCGACTATCCTTGGCGGACGAGGTCAAGTGCAAATTTTTTGAAAAAACTGATGCGGCGAGTTTGTAGGAAAAACTCATAACTGACTACTATGGTTCGTCGTTATTAGATCGGATGCATTTGAAGAGGAAGTTGTTCCGTTTATCAATGAAGGAAGGTACCAATCTCCAAGACCACATTACAGAGTTCAATAAAGTATTATCTGAATTTAAGGCGATCAACGCAGATGTGTGTGAGGAAGATAAAGCTTTCAATCTGATATATTTACTGTCGGATTCGTACGAGCATTTGATCACTACCATGCTACACGGTAGATCTGCCAAGAAGAGTATTTCGGTAGATGGTGTAATCAAAGCATTGAAGCAAAATCAACTTAGGAAGGAGACCTATAAATCATCATCGTCTATTTCTACAAGTTGTCTAACAGTGGATGGTTCTTCGGGGGAAAGACAAAGTGCTTTGCAAAAGGTTTCGATCCGTTGCTGATATTGCAAGAGGCCAGGACATATCAAAAAAGACTGTTGGAAATTGCAAATTCAGGAGAGCTCAAGGAACGGAGTTCAATCGCTAATGTGGTTAGTACCTTTGATTCAGGTGTCTTGTTTCAAATTCTTTAGAAGTGGACTCTAGTTAGTTTCTTGACTCAGAGAGTTTTTCTCATATTTTCTCCGAGGGAGAGTTTTCTTCTACTTATAAGTCTACTACAGGGCGTTGTGTGACAACGGGAACTGAGGAGATTTGTGAAGTAGTAGGTGAGGGGACAGTTGAGTTGAAGATGCCAGGTCTAAATATGTTCACTTTAAGAGATGTTTTGCATATTTCTCTGCTGAAACAGAATCTGATTTCCTTAGGAACTCTTGTTGCATGGGGCTGTAGGTACACAGTTCAAGGTGGAGTTCTGTCTGTTTTTCAAGGTCGTCGTGAAGTGATTAGAGGTATGAGAGTGGTTGGGCCAAGCCAACACAATCTCTACAAGCTTTGGGGAATTTGAAAATCCCGCGCAGAGGTTGTTAGTTCTTTTTTCGTTATTCTTGCAAGCTCAGCTAGTTTGCCGTAACTCGAATCATCGAGACGAGACCACGACGTTCGAATATCGTCGAGAGGTGGAGAAAGCCTAAGGGTAGGTGGAGTTCGTGCGGAGTTTGGTAACTTCGTGAGTACATCTACGGAGGTGTACCCTTGAAGGGGTATACTGGATTTGGTGAGATTAGGTAGAGATCATTTCAACTAGAAGAAGCTATTGTTCTAAATTTTTTTGCAAGTGGAATTTATTTGAGTTTGGAGATGAATAACACATCATGTGATAGCACGCGTATACAATCCAAGGTGGAGTTTATTAGGATTGTGTCTTGAATACCCGTTGTTCAAATTAGAAGAAGGTAAGATGAAGCACGGAGGTCGAAGCGTCGAAGTGAGTAGAAGGGAAAACAGCAACAGCAAGGTGCAGGCATAGTTGCGGTCGACTGTCCCAAGTTGCGGTCAACCGCACCTCCCGACCGCGCCCCCCGACCGCTCGTAGTACAGGGATTGTCAGAGAGGTATGGTCGACCGCTCTTGTTGGACGGTCGACCGACCGCGGTGCTGTGTTCGTTTTTGGGCTTCGATTTGTTAGGTCATGTCAGCCTAATCTTCAACTCAAGTTAGATTGTGAGGTTCCTATTCCGTTACTTCTTTTGTAGGTTATATCAGACGACTGAGAATTAAAATTAGACCTAGGTTTTCTCTCCATCCTTCTGTCACACTCCGCTTTCCAAAATACGGGAATACGAGCACGTGGCACGGCCCAGCGATTGATTTTAACATCATCCATAAGCTGTACCAGTCTTAACTCAACAACATGAAAAGAAATAGTCACAACCACGCAGAAAACATAATCATATAAACGAGAATAAAATTCAATAACCAAATCTGGGATACAAGAATTTACCAAATAGATCGAGAATATGCAATGCGGTAACAGTTCGATGAGTTCCTTTCGGTTACCCATCACTGTACCTGAATGACACAACTCAAAAGAAGGAGGAAAAGAACCCGTTAGAGCAAGCTTCGGGTGACAAGTAGTAGAAAGCAGTAAATTAAATAGGAAATAAAGGACTATATAACAAGAACAGAAATTGGAACGATATTGGAGTCAATAAATAATAAACGGTAACAAACTCAAAAGTTGATAATTAATAAATTCAGAAATCAGGAACCAAAGTTTAATAACTAGTATTCAGTATTAGTGTCAATGTTCAATGTTCATTTATGTCTATAAGTCTATTATTCATTTTAATCTTAACTAATGCACGTACTACTGCATCCCATATTACAGGTTCCGTGCATACAATCAATTTTGTTTAGACCAAGGTGGTAGATCATGTACTCGGGAATGATATTCAATAATGACCGATGACCGAATCAATCGAGATACTGTAGTCAGTAATCTACAATTATTCGATGACCGATATGATCAATAGACCAATAGATCGATAAACCGATAAATAGGGAAACACGGGTCCCTCCTCCGAGTACAGTCACTATGTCATCAACAACCCTAGTTAACCCTTAACCCCGGCTTGATTAACATTTTATTAACAGTCATTTATGAAACATGCATGTGATCAATGTGGGCGATGATATCCATACTCATGCAACAGGTACACTCAATGAGACCAATAGCACTAGTACAATTTCAAGATGATATCAAGACTATACAACACATGAATATACGTGATACAATTCATTTAATAAGGAAAACACGGGTTTATATGCAAAACATGATAATATATGGACTAAGTGTACTACGATTTCTGTGTGCAAGATTTAAGTTATTGTGTCAGGAACCAGGTCGAAATTTCAGTACGAACTCGGGCAATGACAAGACAGTATATATGAAAGTTCCATAATACAAATAGCTTACGGTTCAAGTTTTATTTCAATAGCAATGGCACGATAAGACAACTATGAATCAACAACATTATATAATAAAGAAACAATGGAGTTCAATTAAATGTGATATTCAAATTTATTACTACTTGCCCGATTTCAGAAAGTGTTTTCTTGAACTAGAAACAATAAAAAAAAAGTTCAAGAGACGCTTTCCTGTTAGACGGTTAATTCGAATAATTTAGAATAACAGGATTGGAATCCCGGACGACGATCCCAAAATATGTGCAAGTTACGTGCGAAACACCAAACGACAACAACCACACAACAAATCAACAAGCACACATGGATCCCAAAGCAAAACAGCAACACAGCACTATCCTCCACCAAAACAGCAACAACAATACACTCAAACACTCCCCCACACACAAACAGCAAATGCCGATGTCACCCAAATCTTCTCTTCTTCTTCTGCCGAACACCAAACAGCAAGAGTAGATCCCCCACTCCGAAACAGCAGCCACCAAAACAACTCAATCACTCTTCATCTCCTTCCTCACTTCGGCAGAGAGAGAAAGAGGGCGGGAGAGACTTCGGCAACTGTGACGCGACGTGACACTGCGGCGATGGCGGCGCTCGGGAAGACAGCGACGACGGCACGGCGGTCGAGAAGCGACGGCAGCGACCAACGTGAGCGAACGGCTCTGTTTTTTGGCTAAAAAACAGGGGAAGACGACGACGGGTTGGACGGCGACGATGACTGCGCTAGGGGATTTGCGGTGGTTGTGAGGGTGAGCGGAGAGGATCACGGCGATGACGACGAAGCGGATAGCGGTGACTGGATAGTGGCGAAGGCAATGGGTAGAGGGGTTTGGCGATGAAAACGGCGGTGGAGTTTGGGTTCGATGGAGAGTCAACGGGGATGCGGAATGGAGGAGGGTGTTGCGACTGGAGTTGAGGCATGATGATGAACAGGGTGAGGAGATGGGTGAATCAGAGTTAGGGGATGACAGGGTGAGGGTTGGCAGCGGGTTTGCACAGGAATAGGGGGGGTAGGGTTATTAGGTTAGGGTTAGGTTATAGGATTAGTGTATATAGGGTGTTTATGAGTAGGTTTTGGGCTATTGGGTATACGAGTTAGATCCAGTAAGAGAATGTGGGCTATAGGGTATTTAAAATTCAATAAGAAATTAGGCCAAGAAATAGGCCATAGGGTTTTTAAAATGTACATATAAATATGCACTAAAACAATTAATGAAATACAAATAGATAAGTATGTTCGGGCTTTACAATAATAATAATAATAATAATAATAATAATAATAATAATAATGATAACGATTAAAATCATAACAATAATAACATTCATAATAACAATAATTATAACAAAATAACAATACTAATAACAATGAGAATAACAATAATAATAACAACAAAAATAACGATAATAATTACAAGGATAAAAATAACAATAACGATAGTAATAATAACATTATATAATAAAATACAACTTTATTAAAATAACCCAAATAGCAGTAATACTAACTATAATAGTTGATCAATAAGAATAGAAAGATAGAAATTAAAATATACCATTATTCGAGATAATTGAAATTTTCGATTGGAAAAATACTTTAATAAAAATCCGAACTGAATTTAACACAAGGTAAATTATAATTAATCAAAATACAAAAAATATTTGGAAATGTTTATTTATGAAAACGGGGGTTACACCTTCTATATATATTGTAAACTCCTCCTTTATGAGAGTTGAGTACTTCATAGATTTTTTTCTCCATTGCAAAGAGAGGCTCGAGAGAGAGATAGTTCTAGGTGAGTGAGTTTAATTCCTTGTATTGAGTGAATCATTAACTTCTTGTGATCTCTTCTAGTTAAATATCAGATCTCCCTATATTTTTTCCCGGATTAAGCAAAAACTAATCGGGATAAGTTATCGTTGTGTTTGTGTTAGTTTGGCGGATCTACTTGTTTGCTCAATTTATTCGTCTCATCTACTTCTAGTTCCTCATTGCTCTATTTAGTTCTGCTGCGACAACGGGCGTTGGTTGACGTCCCAATCCCAACAGATTCTCACCTCTGCCTTAATTTCAGGGGCGAAGCCAGAAACTTTTCGCAGGGATAGCGTAGTGTTGTGCAAATCTAGGTACCTAAATATATAGATAAAACTAGACACAAATTATAAACCTCGCAAGTGCACGAATCGTTAGAAAAGCGTAGCAATAGCAAGGGTCGATCCCACAGAGATTGTAGACTTTAATTTACTAATCAATAAAAAGAATAAAAATCATAATGAGTTGTTTGGAAGTCTAAAAGAAATAAAAAGATTAAAACTAAATTAAGGAATGTTGAATCACAAATATTTATGAAGTAGTTGGGTTTAGATCTCCACCTATAGTTAGTAATGCTAAGTCACCTTCTGAATTTCTTCTTATTACTTATGTTTGTTCACTTTAAGGGCATGGTATCTACTCTAATTCGTTTCTTTCATTAAGTCCTTAGCATGGTATCTACTAAGTTGTATTTAAGGAAAACATAAGATCAGTGGAAACGAACAAACACTCAAGGCTCTAGAAATTGGTATCAGATCTAGATCCCTTAAGTTGATTGAACCAGGAACCCCTAAAGATTCCTTTGTTACAATTACGGGCACGAGATACGGGTCGTCTCAATATGCTCATATAACAGATTCAGATGAATGGTAACACAAACTTGATATTCTCAAGCTCTGTTTGTCAGTCGACTGGCTCTCACCTCAGTCGACTGCTCTCAGGCTTCGAGAACAAGTTTGGTTATCACAAACCTATGTCAATTCAATCAGATTCAATCAATAAGTAAAATAGAAGAATTCAGGAGAACATAGCACTACATAACTACGACTTCAATCTACCCAACTATGAAATTTAGTTCCACATAATAATAGTTTTATTAATCAACAAATTTGAATACATGATCAACATTAAAAACTAAAGAGAAGAGAAATAAACTAATGGAGTCCGGCAATAAGGTCGACTGGCTGTCACACAGTCGACTGCCTTCGAATACTGGATCTTCTCTCTCCTTCTTCGATGCTGATAGAATGATGCCTCTTGTTGATTTGACTTGATGGTTTGCAACTCTGTGATTCGGTGGTGGATGATGGGGAGATGACGAGAGTTGAGCGAGAGGGCCTGCGATATCTCTTGACTGATATTTATAGAGCGCGGCTGAAGAATTAGGGTTTTGCCCTTTTTCAGGAAAGTCCTTCTTTATTTGATTTGGTGATTTATATCTTTCTCTTTTCTTCTTTCCTTCCTTATCTGTTAACCACGTGCTCTTGGAAATCTCCAGTCTCTAGATTTGATTTGCATAAATCTGGATTCAGATAGATTCGAAATTAGATTTGGATGAATCTTCGAATATCTTATCTGTTTACTCCGCCGCAGACCAGTCGACTGCATCTGGATGTAAGTCGACTGTGTCGAGACTTTAGTATTTTCATGATTCATCAGCCCAGTCGACTTGGTGTGTAAACTTGATTCCCTGTCCAGTCGCCTGTAAGCATGATCAGTCGACTGATCTCCTGCAGTTTCCTGTGTTTCATCCTTGCAATCCTGAATTTGCTTCGTTTTGCTGTTATAGACTGTTTCCTATGGAAAAGAGAAAATAAGAGTTAAATACCACATATAGAGCTTTTAAATGTCTAATTGCACTAAAGTTATTGCTCTAAAATGTGAATAATATTGTGTTCATCAAATACCCCCAAACTTAGATTTTTGCTTGTCCTCAAGCAAACTCGAATTATGAACAAGGGTGTAATAATATCAGCCTTAATCACCAAGAGTTCTTATTATGTGGGCATCGATATAGAAAGGTATAAACAATTTCAGATAAAGTAAAATTAAGCATACCCACTTTCTCTAGTGCAATTGTTTATTCATAACTCCAAACTCAACCATACTTGTCATGCAATTAATTATAGTTATAGTATGTAATTACTCAATCTGTGATTATCCCCTTTTCTCTACTACAAACCGAGTAGCAAACTAGAGAGTTTTTTTTTTTATTTTTATTTTTTTTTTTATTTTTATTTTTAAAGTCGCTTCTCCAGAGTTGTCACTTGCCTTTTTACGCGAATGCGAAACATTTGTGATGAATCCACCTGGTTACTCAGCAAGTCACAAACTTTAAAGTGCTTTGCATACTCATATTTCAAGTTGCCGTTTGACGTAAAAGTAAACATTGGTGATGAATACCCCTAGTTACTAAGCAACTCAAAACATTGGAGTAGATTGACTTTATTCAAGTATATATGTATATATATAATTTTTTTTTTTTTATCACTCTATTTACTTAAACTCTGTTTAGGACTAGATTTAAAGGGAATAATAACCAGAAAAAGCATCACATTTGTTTATTATGTATAATTGCATGACTCATATAAATTTGTATGGAATTTATGAAACTCAACAATCCTAAAGTAAATAAGTATCATTCTTCTTACTTTATAAGAATTTGTTTATCCGAAAAAAAAAAAAAAAAATTCAAAAAGATGATCAACATAAATAACCCTAATACCCCCAAACTTAGATGGAACATTGTCCTCAATGTTCGAAAGAAAATTTAAAAATAGGCATATGTCACATCTAGTAAGGAGAGAAAAATAAAAATAACTAGAAGAAAAATAACTTGAAAGAAAATAAAGGGAAAGTGTAAATACTCCCCTGAAAAATTGGGTTGCCTCCCAATAAGCGCTGTGTTTTCTGTCTTCAGCTAGACTTGATGAGGTCATGCCATGTATTGAACGGTTTCAAGATTCACATCCTCCTCTTGCGGTTCTATGCTCATCTCTATGTATGGCTTCGCTCTATGCCCGTTCACCTTAAATGTTTGATTCTTTTCCTTGCTATGAACCTCCAAAGCACCATGTGGAAAGACTCTCGTGACAGTATATGGCCCATACCATCTTGACATAAGCTTGCCTGGAAAAAGTCTCAATCTTGAGTTGTATATCAATACCTTTTGCCCTTCATAAAACTCCTTCCTTGCTAGCTGTTTGTCATGGTACAACTTGGTTCTTTCCTTGTACAATTTTGCATTTTCATAAGCGTCATGCCTCAACTCTTCAAGCTCATTTAGTTGTAGTCTTCTTTTGTCACCTGCTTGTTTCATATCAAAATTGAACCTTTTGATGGCCCAATATGCTTTGTGCTCCAACTCAACTGGCAAATGACATGCTTTTCCAAACACCAAACGGTATGGTGACATGCCAATGGGTGTTTTGTATGCGGTTCTATAGGCCCATAATGCATCGTTCAAGCGCAACGACCAATCCTTCCTCCCTGTGTTGACTGTCTTTTCCAAAATGCTTTTGATTTCTCTGTTGCTGATCTCCACCTGTCCACTAGTTTGAGGATGATATGGGGTGCCCACTCTATGTGTGATACCATATTTCTTCATCAAAGAAGCAAATGGAAAGTTATTGAAGTGGCTACCTCCATCACTTATTATTGCTCGAGGTGTACCAAACCTAGTGAAAATGTTTTCCTGCAAAAACTTGACAACGACTTTGTGATCATTAGTTCTTGAGGGGACAACCTCGACCCATTTAGACATATAATCCACACCAACAAGTATATATAAATAACCAAATGAGTTAGGAAATGGACCCATGAAGTCGATTCCCCAAACATCGAAAAGCTCAATTACTTGGATGTTTTGTAGTGGCATTTGATTTCTAGACGAGATATTCCCTGTCCTTTGGCACTTGTCACAAGTCCTGCAAAAAGAAAAAGCATCTTTGAATACTTTAGGCCAATAAAATCCAGATTGTAATACCTTGAGTGCTGTTCTTTTTGGTCCAAAATGTCCTCCACATGCATATTGGTGGCAATGTTGTAGAATACTCAATTGCTCTTCTTCTGCCACACATCTTCTTATAATTTGATCAGGACAAAATTTGAACAAATAAGGATCATCCCAGTAGTAGTGCTTGCACATAGCCACCAGTCTCTTTCTTTCCTGACTTGTCATACCTGGAGGGAAAACATGAGCGGTTAGATAATTTACAATGTCAGCAAACCATGGAAAATTTGAGCAGTAAGATACCAGTCGACTGGTCCTGGTACCAGTCGACTGTCCTGAGGATGAATTGATTTCAAAGAGATGTTCATCTGGGAAAGTCTCATTAAGTGGCTGCACAATTCGTTCTTCCTCCTGCAGTAGCCTGGACATGTGATCTGCAACAACATTGTCGCTTCCTTTTTTATCTTTAATCTCAAGATCGAATTCTTGAAGCAACAGCACCCATCTGATCAACCTAGGCTTAGCATCCTTTTTAGCAAACAAATATCTCAAGGCAGCATGGTCAGTAAAAACAATAACTTTAGAACCAATCAAATATGATCTAAACTTCTCTATAGCAAAAATAACAGCTAACATTTCTTTTTCAGTAGTGGAATAATTTAGCTGTGCATCGTTTAAAGTTCGAGAAGCATAGTAAATAACATGAGGTTTCTTATTGATTCGTTGACCTAAAACAGCCCCTAAAGCATAATCACTTGCATCACACATAAGCTCGGAAGGATGGCTCCAATCTGGTGCCATGACAATAGGTGCAGAAATGAGAAGGTTTTTCAATGTATTAAAAGCATTTGTGCACTCTTCTGTCCATACAAACTCAACATTTTTAGCCAACAAATCACAAAGGGGTTTGGAGATTTTTGAGAAATCTTTTATAAATCTTCTATAAAACCTTGCATGTCCTAGAAAACTCCTAACACCCTTAACTGTAGTGGGAGGGGGTAGTTTTGATATTATGTCAATTTTTGCTTTGTCTACCTTTATGCCTCTTTTTGACACTACATGTCCCAACACAATACCTTGTTGTACCATGAAATGGCACTTTTCCCAATTCAGCACTAAATTGCATTCTTCACATCTTTTAAGCACAAGCTGCAAATGGTTAAGGCATTCATCAAAACAAGATCCAAAAACACTAAAGTCATCCATAAATACCTCGATGAACCTTTCCACCATGTCTGAAAATATACTCATCATGCATCTTTGAAATGTAGCTGGAGCATTGCACAATCCAAAGGGCATCCTCCTGTATGCAAAAGTACCAAAAGGACATGTAAAAGTGGTTTTTTCTTGATCTTCTGGAGCAATAGCAATTTGATTATAGCCACTATAACCATCTAAAAAACAATAATGACTATATCCTGCTAATCTTTCTAACATTTGATCAATAAAAGGAAGAGGGAAGTGATCTTTCCTGGTTTCATTATTCAATTTCCTGTAATCAATGCAAACCCTCCATCCTGTGGTCACTCTAGTAGGAATAAGCTCATTCTCTTCATTTGTCACCACTGTGACTCCACTTTTCTTAGGCACTACATGTATAGGACTTACCCATTTGCTATCTGAGATAGGGTAGATGATGCCAACATCTAGTAGCTTCAGAATCTCTGCTCTTACCACTTCCTTCATGTTCGGGTTAAGCCTTTTCTGTGCCTCCCTGCTTGGTTTTGCATTGTTTTCAAGGAGTATTCTATGCATGCATTTGGATGGACTTATTCCCTTGATATCTGCAATGGTCCATCCTATTGCACTCTTGTGTTCTCGTAGTACCCTTAGCAGCTTATCTTCTTCCTGTGCACTCAGGTTCGCAGCAATTATCACTGGTAGCGTCTGGTTTTCACCCAAATATGCGTGCTTCAAATGATCGGGCAGCTGCTTAAGCTCTGGGTCTGTAAGTCTTGGTGCATTCGACTGGTCTCTGGTAGTAGTCTGGACAGTCGACTGATCCCCTTCACCAGTCGACTTGTCCAGTGCACCAGTCGACTTACCTGCAGAAACAAAAAGTTCATCAGTCACCAATTGTTCAAATGCTGGTGCAAACTTACCTGAGTGTGACTGTGAAGTGTCAAGGTAATGTATTGTCTCCGCAATCTCCCAGTCATCAGATTCCTGTTCATTATTAGATAAAGTTAGAGATTGTGTAATTATGGCCTGTAATGGTTCAATGCTATGTACCTGAAATGTTTGATCAACAATATCTTGCACCACATCAACATTATAACATTCATGATCATCATGTGGAAATTTTAGTGTATCAAACATTTTAAATTTAACCTTCTCTCCATTTATTTTCATGCTTATGGTACCCTTTTTAACACAAATTTTTATATCAGCCGTACTCATAAAGGGCCTACCTAAAATGATTGGTAGAGAAGATGGCATTGAAGATTCCTCCATGTCTAACACAACAAAATCAGCAGGCAAAATGAAATCGTTTACCTGAACTAGGACATCTTCCAAAATACCTCTAGGTCTTTTGATACTGCGATCTGCCAATTGCAACGTGATGGATGTTGGTTGGAGTTCCCCCAATCCTAACTTTTCATAGATAGTGTATGGGAGAAGATTGATGCTTGCCCCCAAATCTAGTAGTGCTTTCTCAAAGAAGTGCTCTCCGATCCTACAAGGAATAGTAAAACTACCTGGGTCTTGTAATTTGGGGGGCAGTTTTCTTAGTAAGACAGCGCTTACTTCTTCTGTCAAGGCCACATCCTCCCTAACCTGAAATGTTCTTTTGTGAGTACAACATTCTTTCAGAAATTTAGCATACGAAGGAATTTGTTTAATAGCATCAAGTAGGGGGATATTAATTTCTACCTTTCTGAGAGTTTCAAAGATGTCAAATAAATGTTGATCTTTCTTTTGTTTGACTAACCTTTGAGGGAATGGTGGCAAAACTGTTCTTTCTTTTTCACTTACCTTGTTGGACCCCACAATTTTTGATGGTTGTTCCTCTTTTTCTTCGGTGTGTGTTCCAACTTTGTTGTCAATTATCTTACCATTTCTTAATGTTGTGACTGCCTTGAGCTGTTCTTGGCCTCCAGGGTTTGGTATAGTTTGTGATGGAAGTTCCCCTGCCTTTCGCTCGCTTAATTCTTTAGCAATTTGGCCAATCTGTGTTTCCAACTTCTGAATTGCTTGTCCTTGTTGGTTGCTTGTTTGATGTTGTTGTTGGAGCAATTGAAGAACGGTGGATTCAAAATCCAACTTCTTCTGTTCTTGTACTGGCCTATCCATCCCACTTCCCATTTGGAAGTTCCGTGTATGTCCTTGTGTGAATTGAGTCCCTTGATTATTCTGATTATTGCTCCATGAGAAGTTTGGATGGTTCCTCCACCCTGGGTTGTATGTGTTCGAGAATGGGTTGTTCTTTGGTGGAAAAACTCCTCGACCTACATAGTTTGCATGCTCCTGATCTGTGAAAGAAGACATAGGACAAGTATCAGTGGTATGATCTACATGAGAACAAATTGCACAAATTTCATTTGTTTGATTTTTAACTCCACCCATCATAGACATTGCATTAACAAGCATATCAATTTTCTTATTCATGTTTACCATTTCCAATTGAATGTTATTGCTACTAGAAATTTCATAAACTCCCTGTTTTTTCGAAGGGCCCCTCCTTGTTGAGAATTGTTGTGAATTCTCGCTGAGTTCTTCAAATAGTTCTATAGCCTCTTCGCCGCTTTTCCTCATCAAGATCCCGTTGCAAGCTGAATCCACAATTGCCTTATTAGTATCATTTAAACCTTCATAAAAAGCTTGTACCTGATCGTCTTTAGGCATGTTGTGTGTTGGACACTTGAGAAGTTTGTTCTTGAAATCCTTCCAGGCTTCGAAAAATAAGTCTCCATCCTTTTGTTGGAAGAGTTGAATCTCCCTTTTTAGTTGTTTGGTCTTTTGGGCTGGAAAGAATTCTTTTAAGAACTTTGTCGCCAATTGCTCCCATGAGTTTATTGATCCTGGTTCCAAAGAATTATACCATAGTTTAGCGTTAAGTTTTAAGGAAAAAGGAAACAATATTAATCTGATTTGTTCAGGGGTAAGCCCTTGGACGCTTTGTGTCCTGCAAAGATCGAAAAAATCTTGTAAATGAAGATGGGGCTCTTCATCAGGTCTGCCACTGAAATGGGGAACCATACTAAGTAACTGAGGAGATAGATGCATGTTCCTTGTGACATTTGGTTGATACGCAATGCAGGAGGGTTGTTCAATGTTCTTAGGCGTAAATTTATCCTGCATTGGTATGCGATTGGGTGTTTCTTCTGCCATGATTTCTTGTGACTGGGGTCTCTGAGCAGTCGACTGGGTTCGTGCAACAGTCGACTGGTTGGTCGCAATCAGTCGACCTAACCTGTGCAAGGTGCGTTCTGTTTCTGCGTCAATTGGTAGTAGCTCTGGACGAAGTGATCTCCTTCCGTGCATCCACCAAAATCCTGTAACCTAAAAGAAAAACTTATTAATAAACTAAAAGAAAGAAAATAAAAACTTCCTACTGATCTGTAAGTTAAAATACTAGACAATCCCCGGCAACGGCGCCAAAAACTTGTTGTGCAAATCTAGGTACCTAAATATATAGATAAAACTAGACACAAATTATAAACCTTGCAAGTGCACGAATCGTTAGAAAAGCGTAGCAATAGCAAGGGTCGATCCCACAGAGATTGTAGACTTTAACTTACTAATCAATAAAAAGAATAAAAATCATAAAGAGTTGTTTGGAAGTCTAAAAGAAATAAAAAGATTAAAACTAAATTAAGGAATGTTGAATCACAAATATTTATGAAGTAGTTGGGTTTAGATCTCCACCTATAGTTAGTAATGCTAAGTCACCTTCTGAATTTCTTCTTATTACTTATGTTTGTTCACTTTAAGGGCATGGTATCTACTCTAATTCGTTTCTTTCATTAAGTCCTTAGCATGGTATCTACTAAGTTGTATTTGAGGAAAACATAAGATCAGTGGAAACGAACAAACACTCAAGGCTCTAGAAATTGGTATCAGATCTAGATCCCTTAAGTTGATTGAACCAGGAACCCCTAAAGATTCCTTTGTTACAATTACGGGCACGAGATACGGGTCGTCTCAATATGCTCATATAACTGATTCAGATGAATGGTAACACAAACTTGATATTCTCAAGCTCTGTTTGTCAGTCGACTGGCTCTCACCTCAGTCGACTGCTCTCAGGCTTCGAGAACAAGTTTGGTTATCACAAACCTATGTCAATTCAATCAGATTCAATCAATAAGTAAAATAGAAGAATTCAGGAGAACATAGCACTACATAACTACGGCTTCAATCTACCCAACTATGAAATTTAGTTCCACATAATAATAGTTTTATTAATCAACAAATTCGAATACATGATCAACATTAAAAACTAAAGAGAAGAGAAATAAACTAATGGAGTCCGGCAATAAGGTCGACTGGCTGTCACACAGTCGACTGCCTTCGAATACTGGATCTTCTCTCTCCTTCTTCGATGCTGATAGAATGATGCCTCTTGTTGATTTGACTTGATGGTTTGCAACTCTGTGATTCGGTGGTGGATGATGGGGAGATGACGAGAGTCGAGCGAGAGGGCCTGCGATATCTCTTGACTGATATTTATAGAGCGCGGCTGAAGAATTAGGGTTTTGCCCTTTTTCAGGAAAGTCCTTCTTTATTTGATTTGGTGATTTATATCTTTCTCTTTTCTTCTTTCCTTCCTTATCTGTTAACCACGTGCTCTTGGAAATCCCCAGTCTCTAGATTTGATTTGCATAAATCTGGATTCAGATAGATTCGAAATTAGATTTGGATGAATCTTCGAATATCTTATCTGTTTACTCCGCCGCAGACCAGTCGACTGCATCTGGATGTAAGTCGACTGTGTCGAGACTTTAGTATTTTCATGATTCATCAGCGCAGTCGACTTGGTGTGTAAACTTGATTCCCTGTCCAGTCGCCTGTAAGCATGATCAGTCGACTGATCTCCTGCAGTTTCCTGTGTTTCATCCTTGCAATCCTGAATTTGCTTCGTTTTGCTGTTATAGACTGTTTCCTATGGAAAAGAGAAAATAAGAGTTAAATACCACATATAGAGCTTTTAAATGTCTAATTGCACTAAAGTTATTGCTCTAAAATGTGAATAATATTGTGTTCATCACGTAGTTGACAACAAATTCATAAATTGTTCTATTGGTCTAAAAAAAACAAATATTAGATATCATTTTGTATTAATCATCTATAAATTAAATGCGAGAGTGTGACCAAGTAATAAATTGTAGATTTGGAGGGAGGTTGATGTTATTTTGAATATAATGGGGGATTTTGTAGAAATATTGAGAGGGGACTAAAAGGGTAAAATTTTAAAAATGTAGGGGGTTTCCGCAGGGGGGGGGGGGGGGATGGCATTTGTTCCCCCCTCATGGCTCTTAATTTTGTTCCGGCTAAAATGCCACCTTGTTTGTGTGTGTGTGTGTGTGTGGGTAACATATTTGGAGAGGCAGAGGGAGTGGAAGGGGGGAAGGTCGTGGGTGAGATGGTGAGCAGTGTTGTCAAAGGGGGAAGTGGAGGGTTGGGTTAGGTCGAGGACGTGGTGTGTGGGAGGGGAAGGATGGTGACCAAGAGACCATTTTCAGAGTAATTATTGTTTTTTTATGGTGCTTTGTATCAATATTATTGATCTGAAATCCCAATTGCATTCCTTCTCTTTTCAATCCAGGAAGAATGTGATTGATGCCAAGAACCCCGCTATTGGATCCCCCAGACCGATGCCAAGGAAATTTGCCGCTTCCTGAGCAAGCAAATTACAACCTTTGAGGTAGGAGTAGTACTACACTACACTACTCTTTATTCGAAATATCAAATCAATTTGATCAGCCACTTTAGTTTGGATTTGTTGTTGTTGTTGTAAATTTTGTATAGGAGTTAATTAATGGGCGAATTGGGAGAGAGAAAAAGAAGATTACTCGTAGTGGGTCGAGATAGGGCAATTCTGGTTAAATAAGAGAAGCAACTGCAAACCCAGTTGGGCTTGGGCTTGGGCTTTGCTTTTATTCAGAATTTATTTGGGGGATGGGCTGCCTAAGCAGTAACCACGAAAACTGGTGTAGGGCTTAGAGCTGGGCTAAAGTATGGAGCCGAATTATTCGCCTCAAATAATATCTGCCTAATTGTCAGACAATGAAATCAAGTGACTCATGATTCATGATTAATATGCAACCAGACTTGGAATATATCTCGCCTTGCAATATCAGAGGCAACCCGTCACATTCATAGAGGATTACGCAAACATTGTTAGGTGGATCACAAATCATGATTTAACCCCTCCATGGAAGATTAAGAACATTATCACAACATGCAAATCTTGTTGGTGTACCATGGGCTATTCCAATTTCCAGCCCACAGGAGTCTTGATTTCTCTATAGTTAATTGCAATAATTTTTGAAAAAAAATGTGCTAATGTTTTCTGCCATGAATAATGGAGGCGATAATGGGGTGGGAGATGAAATGGTGCATGTAAGTGAATTAAAGCACATTATTTTTTTTTAATTTTTTGTTTGTTTGTTTGTTTGTTTGTTTGAAGAAAATGTGGAATATAGCTACCATGTTTTATTAATAAGGCGTTAATAAAACAAACCCAGAATACTGGACGGGATACAAGTAACTACAATGCATAAAATAAACCATAACTCCTCCATCAAACATGGGAGGGTGGGATAGATACATGAATTACATGGAATCATAAACAACAGTAGCTGTACAATCAAAACAAGAAAGAGCCATCCAACAAAACCGAGGGTGGGAGTCCAGTGAGTTACGTTCCTTTAAGTTGAGAGTAGGCCCAATTTCTATCTCCTTGCTATCATACTCCTTGACCTGGAAGACTGACAATCCTTCCTTTTGGCCTGATCGCAATAACAATGGCCCAAATAAAAAAGATAAAATGCAAAATATGAGTTAAAACACATTAATTTTGGAATTGTCTTTTGCAATGCCAAGCTTCTCCAATGTTCTAACCGCACCTATATAAGGAGGTGTTTTTCCTCATTTTATGAGCAAATTAAATTGAAAGAGTTTCACTTCAAAGTGAAGAGATTGAGGAGTTTCACTCCAAGTCGAGAGTGAGTTTCTAGTCTTTGTATACAACTTTGAAGTGTGTGAAAGTGAGTGTTCTTGTATTCTTTTGTTGTACTTATTATTTGATATAGTGGAAGAAGTTTATACCGCTGCCCTGTGGACGTAGGTGCGTACTGCCGAACCACGTTAATTCCTTGGTGTCGATTATTTTCTTTACTTTTGGTAACACCAATATGGCTACTTATAAGTTAGTCAAATGTTGTGTAAGTAACCATATATTTGGTGGTTGGGAGGTAATTTCTTCCCCTCCCTTATTTCAGTTTCTTTGTTTAATGGGAGTTTTAATGGGAGTGGGAGGACATGAGTACATTATATCTATATCTTATACTAATAGGAGAGAGAGTCTTACCTCTTTTACCTTTTTCTATTTTGAAATATAGAAAGGAGAAGTGTCCATGTTCTGTTTCTGGTCGGATTGTATTTAGGTCTTGGGAGGTTGTATATATATAGAAAGGAGAAAAAAATAGGGATTCCTATTTAACTAACAATGTATTATGTACGATTTTATTAAAAAATCAAAACAAAATAAAAAACTCCAATCTCTCAAACACAGTCTCTTCTTCTCACACTTTCTCAATCTCATAAAATCTCATGGCTCTTTCCAAACTTGTCCCTATCTCTTAACTCACTTTTGGTTCGAGGATTTTTCTAATTTGTTTTTTTTTTTTAAAAAAAGAGAGTAAATGTAGGAGGCAAACCCAAACTCTTTTCATCCAAATTTTGAAGTGCGATTCTGTCTCTTATCAAATCTTAAAAAGTTGCAATAATGTATAGTAGAGGTGGGCATCGGTCGGTGTCCGACCTAATATAGACCATCCACCACCGATTCAAAGAAGATCGGTTTTTTAATTTTCTCATCCGCAACCAATCTGAATCTTAATTGGATCGGTTTCCATCCAAGTCGATTAAGCTCGGTTTGGATTGGATTGGATGGTCGGTTTGGCATGCTACTTTTCACCTTCAACATCATTCATAATTTTGTTGAAATTTAAAAGATCAACTTCAATCAAACTTAAGAAACAATCTGGTATTTGTTATTCAGAAATGAATTTAAAATGAAGATTCATAAAACCACAAGTTGTTAATAAATTTTGCACTAATTGTTTGAGATTATGATGTTTAAATGGGTGAGATAAACTATTTTTTTACTTGCATACTTCTGTAATCTTAGTTTATTATCATAAAAGAAACATTAAATAACCATAGCTAATTGAATTTTAGGTACAATAAAAAAAGATTTAGATTACAATTTTTACTTGACTTGATTAAAGTAACTACTAAATGTTACATCAGCTTCATAATTCTATTAAACTGGGCCACACTGTAAATCAAGCATTTCTTAACAACATAACACAGGATTATGGAGAATCAAAACATAGGTAGAATAACTGCTCGGTTTATATTAAAGAAATTAAGGAAGACTGCTTGTATCTCCAAGAAAATGAGAAATTACTATTTGTATATTCAAGAAATTAAAGGAGAAATATATTTTTTATGGACTTATGCATAGAGGTACGGTTGGTTCGGTTTCATCGGTTATTTGAAAGCCTCATCCAACAACCGAACCGGTCTAGTTGGTTATTGAAGATCAAGAACCGGACCAACCCAAACCCCCAATTGGTTCGGTTAAAAACCGGTCGGTTCGGTTTGGATTGGTTCGGATTGGTCGGTTCGGATAATAGTTGTCCACCCCTAATGTATGGATACTAGGTTTGCCCGTTGACACGTGTCTACGGCACGTTTTCGGAATGATGCACCTGGTTTGATTTTATAAAATAGATTTAGAGGTCTAGCAAGTTAATTGAAGTAGGAAACATATTATATGAGGAAGTAGCATATCTACCTTTAAGCCCAACCATCGCATTCTTGATCATTAGGTTGAACTTACCTAGAATGCATATAGTTTGTTAGAAACACTGCACAGAGTTTTTTTTAAACTTTAGCATTACTTTTAGATGTTTGTAATAGTTATGCAAGGACATGATCATATAGATTTTATAGAGCTTACTCTCATGAGCTTACTTGTCCTGCTATGGTTTGGAAGCCCAAATTGAGGCCACCAAATAATCCATCCCTCACTTGTGTACACCTTAAATCAAAACCAATAAAAATTTATCAAATAAATCACCAAATTAAAATATTTTAAAGGCAAAATTTTAAAAAAACGTCACAATAGTTTGGCGCTGTTTAAAAAATGTCACAAAACTTTGACTTTTTAAAAAAACTGCACAAAGTTTAACTCTCAACTCACGGAGTTATCCAGCCCTTAACTGGGATAATAGTTATGTGATGTTTTTTTAAAACAAATGGGAACTTTTGTGATGTTTTTTTAAACAGAATAATAGTTCTGTGTTGTTTTTTTAAACAAAACAATAGTTTTGTGATGTTTTTTTAAACATTACGTATAACCCAGTTAACGGCTGGATAACTCCGTGAGTTGAGAGTTAAACTTTGTGCGGTTTTTTTAAAAAGTCAAAGTTTTGTGATGTTTTTTTAAACAGCGCCAAACTATTGTGACGTTTTTTTAAATTATGCCTATTTTAAACCAAAAAATAAAACAATAATACCTATCTGAACTTAGATTTCATGCACACAAAATTTGAGTTAGCAAAAAACTGAGTAATCCCTTGCACACAAAATTAAAAATTAAAATGATAATTCGGTTAATGAGATGAAATTAGAGTCGCAGCATCGCATGTAGAGGCTCTCGATTTAGTGGAGGGGAGTCGCCGATACGGAATCAGCAGCGGATCAGATATTGGCGATGACCTCTTGATTTAGATTTGGATTTGCTTTGAGATTCACACTTGAGAGGACGATGGAGGCTTCGCCAATGGAATGGAAGCGAATGTTTATGAAAATGGTTTTAGAGATTTGGAGTTAGCGGTTTAAAAATCTTAGGCGAGAGAGAGAGAGAAATTGAAGCTCTCTAAAGAGAGAGAGGGAAATCTATATAATAAAACACAAAGAAAGCTATCAAGTAGCTCACATTCAATCCCCTCAAAATCAAAGGTCCAGATCTAACCTCACAAAATACAATTTTCCTCCCAAAATTTTAAATCTCAAAACCAAATCCTCCCCCCCCCCCCCCCCCCCCCCCCCAAAAAAAAAAAACTAAAAAACTCATTATTTTATTACTCTTTCTCTTCTTTCTTCACTTTTTCATATTTCTCTCTTTCTCTCTCTCTCTCTATCTCTGTCTCCCATTCTTTTTTTATTTACTTGAAAATTTTGATTTTAAGATTTCAGATTTGTAAATTTTTAGAATTTTTTTGTTTTTTTATTGCACATGTTATACTGAAAATATCAAATATCTCTTCAACAGTTAAATTTCATCATTTTCCATACTTAAAGCTCTGAGAAGTTAGATTTTACACCCCATTTATAATTATTTTTTAACATATACTAATGGAAACATGGACTTTTATTTACAACTAATTATTGTCATACTATTCAAATTTGAGCTACATAATTGTTGTTTTACTGTTTACAGGGTTTTCCGTGTTTTGTATCGTTTCGAAGACGTGCCGTAGGCACGTACCCATAGGCAAATCAAGTAATTAAATAAATAAAGAAGTTGTTTTGAGAGGGAAAATGTCTTTTGAGAGTTTAGATCTGGACCATCGATTTTCATACTATTGAAGGAGAGCCACTTGATAGTTTTTCTTTGTGTTTTATTATATAGAATTATTAGTGAATTTTTTTAAACATAGTTTGTTATTTTCTTATTTTTTTAAATTATGTGCAATATATTGCACATGGTTATACTAGTTTGATTTAATATATTTAGGTCACGACCAATTTTTTTTTAAAATAAAATATTAAAATAAAAGAACTTTCGGTTATATTTTTACTATTTATATAGTAAAGATATAATGATGCACGAACACGAAAAAAGTATGAGTTTCTCTCTCTAGATTTTCTAGAAAGAGAAGCTCCCCGAAAAAAATCCCAAAACAAAAAATCCTAGATCTGGAGAGAGTTTGGAGGGGGTGGCAGCTGGGATCTCGCCGCCCCCTCCCCGATCGCCATTCGACGCCCCACCCCTTTCGCCCTTCACCCACCGCCATCACGATTGAAGTCTTCGAGTCGGCCGACGCGACGACGATTGAAGTCTTTGAGCTATCCTCCCGATCAGCTCCGCTCTCCTCTCATGGCGCCAAAGTCTGGCGCCGAAAGCCCATGACATCCATTCGCCGACCCAGATCTGATCCCCTCAGATCTGGGCCTCGGCGAGAGGGGCGCCACCCCCCCACGTCGCAGTCAGGGCGTCCGCTGCCGTGGTGTCGCCGCCTGAGCCTCGGTGCTCCTCCCTCGCCGAGCTACCCTCCCTCCCTTTACTTCCCGGTGCGCCGCCCCGCTTCGACGAGGTGGGTGGTATCGGCAGCAATAGATCTCCCTCAATATCGATTGATGTGTCGACGCCTTTGTGTGGGTGGTGTGGAGGGTGTCGTATGTTGTTTTGCACGATTGTGAAGCTTGGGCCCGAAGATGGGGTCGCTGCATGATGTGTGCTCACTTGTCTCAACTTTCAGGATGTTTGTCTCAACTGTCGCGCCAGAACATTCTCCCACGCCTGTTGTTGTGAACGCCATGGATTTGGGGATCAAGTGTGTGAGGGCAGTGGTTCGGTATGGGGCCTGTGGGGCAAGACCGGTGGTTGTTTGCTGTGGGAGGTGGAGACTATGTAGCACGTTGTATTGCACGATTGTGGGGTTTGGACCCGAAGATGGGGTCCCTCCATGATGTGCGCTCACTTGTTTGGGAGTCCAACGATGCCGCTGATGCAGTTTCACAGTGCCTACTATCAGACTATTGAGCTTCTTCCAACTTAGGCCACTGTCTCGTTACAGCGTCGCCTCTTCCATCGTTGGGTGTAGGAGTCGAGATGAGTCTGTGTGGTGAGAAATCGCCTGAGAGAGCAAGAGCTTGAGAGGTGAATGTATCCTTTCCACGGCTCTCTCCTGGGGCGTTGTTTTTTTGGTGGGATGAGCGAGATAGTTGTTTGCTGAGAAATCGCCTGAGATAGCACAATCGTGAGAGAGGTGAAGGTATCCTCTTCACGGCTATCTCTTTGGTAGCGGATGTGGGAGCTGTTGGCGCGTTTGTAGGATGAGTAGTGGAGATGGTGGGAGAGTGCGGTTGCTGTGCATGTGCCGTGGTGTCATAAGTCGGCCTGCGGGGCTTGGACCCAAAGATGAAGTCCCCCTAGCGAGGTGAAGGCAGAGATCGACGGGTGTTAAAATCATACCAGACTAGTTTCAGGTGGGTGTGCATGTGCCGTAGAGGCAGTGTACGATGCTAAACTGACGTACATACAATTTTACTGGACCGAGCTTGTTTGTCGGCCCACCCTCAAGTGTTGTGGGAGGGATTTGTTGTTCCTCCACAATTAATTATACTAGTAATTTTCACGTGTAATGCACGTTTCGATAAAAAGTTGGAGTTAAATGTGCGATACATGTAAGTCGGTAGTAATCAGCACTTGTGATGAATGTCTTAAACTTTAAAAAAATTGGAGTTGAATGGACATTGCACGCCCTTTTAAAAAATTTTTGAAGAAAAAACCTTGAATTGTACGTACGGTGATGTGTTACGAAATAGATTTGGAGTTGCACGTGCGACGTACGTATTTGCTTTGTGACAAAAAAATTTAAAAATTATTTGTTTGGCGAAGGAAAAAACTTTGATTTACACGCGTGATGCACGTTAATAAATAAAGTTGGAGTTACACGTGCAACGTATGTGTTTTATTTGTGACAAAAAAAATATTTAAAAAATGTTTGTTTGGTTACAAACTCAAAGTGACAAAGTGACAAACTCTCCCATTAATAGTAGATTTCAAGATTCCTGCTGCTTTAAGATTTGTGTTTTCCTAGGATTATGTAAAAACAAAGCCGGGTAATTTGATTAGAGTTAACAAAATATTTTTAGCTTATTTAATGCTAGATAACTGAAGTTACTTGTTTGAGTCAACTCAACTCAACATTGTGATGGGTGTATTTATAAAATAACGAGCTGTAGGTCTTCATGGCTGGAGTCTCTTGACTCTATCCGTTTCATCAAAAAAAACGACTTGTAGGTCTTATTTGGAATTAGCATATTGGTAGAAGACCTTCTGGGAAGAAAAAAAAAAAAAACCTGCTTTTATATATAGGTTATTCATTGCGGGAGATATGGCTGAACAATATGTGGAATAAATGTTTTTTTTTGTTGTTGTGTGGAATAAATGTTGAAATGTTGAATAAATGTTTGGGGAAAAAAAGGTGGAATAAATGTTGATATGAACAAACTGTCCACCTTCTAGTGACTGCAGTCAAAGGGCATATTTGAATAAGTTTTATTGTGTTTAAAAATAATTGAGTCTGTGTAGGTTGTTGTTGAGTCCGTGACTCCGTGTGGGTTGAGGAATGATTAATCAAATATGAACCAACAAAAATTTGTGAAGTATGTCTCCCCCACGATTCTGGTTTAAGGGTTGAGTTACCTACCATGTGTAACACACATCCAGTTAAGGTTGGTAACGGGCCGGGTTGTTGAGTCCGTGACTCCGGAAGTTCAGAGGATCACCTCCCACTCAGCTAAGGCAGAGGAAATTATGGTCTGGCGACGGCGGTGTTATGTAAATCCTGAAATTTGCATAAACATATAAATAAGGAAACATGAACACAAGAGAAACACTTAAAAATGCTCCAAAGCTATAGAACAAATACTTCTATCACAGTATGTAAAACACTGGAAGTTCTTATAAAAAATCCTTTGAAATGCATCATTGATTTAAGAGCACGAAATTTCCCCTTATCAATATGCTAATGCTACACATGGTAGATTGAGCATATTTCACAATATTGTATCCATCGATATATCAAGTGTATATTATGTTCTTACTTGTAACTCGTGGGGGTTCATTTTCACTGCAAAGGTATGATAAAGAAATCTTGCTTTGATAATTAATGAGATAATTGCCATGCTTACAGTTCGGATTGTGTGTTTATCCTTATTTCTGGGTCAAAATGTGACTGCGGAAAATGAAACTTACTCTAGAGGAACTGAGAAAGGAAACTGATACACACATAAATGAGAGTACTTTCAACTCCAACGACTAAATATGAAATGAATTGGAAGATATATTGTACAGGGCACTGGTAGTACTCTGTAAATGGTATTTGAGGATTCATTTTCAAACACTTGAATACAATAATCTATGTAGCATGAATTTGTGCTCAATGGATACTCAAGGGATTTAACACTGCCTGGATTATCAAGCACTAAAAGTCCTAGATACTTCATCAGCATAGTTGTTGAATTGAGATACATATTGTGAACTGTTTACAAATTACAAGTTTATCCTATTGTTTATTGTAAGATAAATTGTGACATACCTTATAAAGTAATTTATGTTAATTCTAGAGCTATATCTTGTATAAATATGAACAAATTTAGAATATGAATTTTTCCTTGAGATAAAAAACAATGAATTATTTACGGCCAATAATTGCTAAAACCTTGATGTGCAAACCTGAAACAAACATACATAACAGTAACTTAGAAACTTGAAAGGTTGTAATCTAAAATTTGAACTATTGTGATTACTTGAAAGTTGAAACTTGAATGGTACCTGTTAAGATATTATATATTATATTATGAGAGAGATTAGTTTAGTCCTATATTAAATAATATATGGTTTAGTCTTCCATTCTTTCCTATATATAGGGGATATATTGTACCCAGTTTAATCAATCAATAATAAATTAATAAAGTATTTTTTTCCATCACTAATTCTAACATGGTATCAGAGCCATTATTCCTTTAAGGCCTATACTAATTTGATCATCGTTATCGAGGTGGAGTGATTCTCGTCTTCATTGGAATCACTCAACCTCCTAACATCTCTTCCGATCAAATCTCCAAAACCCTAGCCGTCATCAAACAACAAGATCTAAAATCCTAGTCGTCATCAACTACCTCTACCGTAACCCTAATCCACAACAACAAGAGCAACATTACCTCCACACACCTCCGACGATAACCACTTCTGGCATCCTACCGCCGACAACAACAACAATAGAAGAGTCCCCCTACCAACCACAGCCATCCACTCCTCTATCCCCGATCAACAAACCCATCATCAACCCTCAACAACATGGTTGCCTTCTTCATCAACAAACTCATCGTCTCCTGACTCCAACAGCAGCAACTCCGATTGCAATCAATCACAACTTTACTGCAGCATCAACCATCCTCGAATCCCAGAATCCCTGACGACAACATACCCGACCTCCGACAACCCCCAAATCCCCATCGGTGAATCAAAGAAGAACAAGAAGAAGAATCAGAACTCCCCTTCATCCTCCACCGCCTCCTCGGCCACAAATCCGCCTCCTTGGCAACAAATCCCCCAGTTGCCACTGCGTCGAGTCCACCAACTCTCTCGTTTCAAACCCTAACTCCGTCAACATCCACGCTGTCTTTGAGGACTCCGGTCACATCCACCTGGTCCTCGACCTCTGCCCCAACCTCTTCGACCGCATCTCCACCTCTGCCTCCTTTCTTCGAACACCTTCGCCGCCACCTCTCCCATATTAGATCTGAAAACCCTAACTCTGATTTTTTAGATCAAATCTCACATCAAATCCAAATCTATTTGCATACTCGACCCGTTTCCCACATCCAAACCCTAACCCATTTTTTTTTGTTTTAAAAAAAAAACCAAAAAAAAATCAAAAAATAATAATTACATATATATATAATTTCTTGCAGGTCCTTCAGCTTCTGCAGTCTTTGTCAGCAAACTCACACCTAGTTTGAGAGGAGGAGACATCATCATCATTACAGTTCCTTTCACAACATACGACAATTATCAAGTCAGGGGTGAGATCCCAACATGTACTAATTGTGTGTCACTTTCTTCCACAACTTACGACAATTTTCAAGTCAGGGGTGAGATCCCAACATGCGTCAATAGAGCGCCACTTCCTTTCACTACTTCTTAGTTCGGGGTGAGATCCCAACAGGTCGGGATATGGAGATCCCAACAGTGCCCCACCACTACTTCTTTCCACCACTTCCTTCCACTGCTGCGCCATCGGGCACCTTCCTTGCGCCATCTATTTGAGCGCCGTTCCCAGCATCACAATTTGTCGTCCCTGCCACATCAACATCATTAATATTCCAAACTCTTGTTGTTTGAACCAACTTGACTTTAAGAGGAGGTGGTAAGATATTATATATTATATTATAAGAGTGATTAGTTTAGTTCCATATTGAATAATGTATTGGTTTAGTCTTTCATTTTCTCCTATATATAGGAAACATGTTGTACTCAGTTTAATCAATCAATAATAAATCAATAAAGTATTTCTTTCCATCCCCAATTCTAATAATACCAATTCAGCAACACCACAATTAGTTTCTAATTCACAAAATTTAAAACATCCAACAAAAATTATCTATAATTTGATACTCAAGCAAAAAATTCTGTAAATAAAAAGTAAAAACGCTTTATTGATTTATCAATGGAGAAGATGAATCCCCGCCATGAGAAAGAGATCGAGAGAAAAAAAAAAACTAGGGTTGCAGATTTTGGGGGAAAGAGGATAGTACGGTATTAAACATGTATGTGAATCGTTTGATATTCTTGGGTTTTGTAACAAAAGTTGAGTCAGGTTCGGGTTGAGAATAGGAGGGAGATGGGTTGGGTTGAGATTTGAGATTTGAGAACACTAGAAGTCGGAGCCGGGCTCGGGCGGACTTATACAAACCCAAATCTGGCCCGAAAACTCATTCGGGCTAAAATTACTGGCCCGTACTCTGCTAAAAACAGGTTGGACTTAGTCAGGATAGGGTCGAATTCAGAAGAACTACTTAGCAAGTAAGCATAGAAGCTAGGTAGTTGTTGACAACGTTGGGTACTGCGCTCGAGCAGTTGTTCCAAAATCGCATGTAGATTCCTACATTCAAGGAAGAAAGAGAGGGATCGCTATAGAGTGTACTTGCACATTTCAAAAGCAGAGATAAAGTGCTGGGATTGATTGATACATCCGTACATCCGAAACCATGCTGCCGTGAAATCTCCCAGTTTCAGTATTCGTCACGTTTCCTCTGCTAGGTCGTCAGTCAACCAGTACAACATGGCTTCTGTACTCTCTCATTCCAAGCATTTTCTTTTTCTTTCTTTTCTTTTTCTGCAGAAATAGGAGAACACTAGCGTCCATTTTGACCAGATGCAGTAGAAGTAGTGTGATGTAAGTGAAGTTGATGTGGGATCAATTTGGGGTCGCTTTATGAGAATGAATTTTGTCGGTGTCTTGCCTGATCCAGAATTTAATAAGGGATTTTCTCAACCATTTAGTTCTTGTTTTAAATTTGGGCTTAATTTGTGGGGTTTAATTTGGACCCATCTGCCGATTTTTTGGACTGCACGCTCAACACATGAACATACTGTGACCGGCCTCCCACTTCTTCAACGTTCACAGCCACACATGCTTGTTGCGATCCCCCTTTCTTTCTGGGTCTCTTCTGTACGATTGAGAACTATTTAATTAGCTTATGTAGATTTAAGAGAGATTAAGTTACGACTGTTTTAATTAGTTTTGGGAGAGTAGTAATTGTTGAAGATAATGGCAGATAATAAGAAGAGAAATTAAGATTAATATCCTAGACTAGACTGCTTCATATTTCTACCCTAAATGTCAAGATTGGGATGCCGAGACTACCATCACAAATCAGTATTGATAAGTTTGGGTACTGGATTTTCAACCCACTCAATATACGATTCGATATCTATACAATTATACAAATAGTAAGTGTAATCCATAAAATAATATTATACATAATATTATATGGGGAAAAGGGATATGAGCAACTTGCTCATTTAGTAAATAAGCAATTGATGATGTGGCATGCATGTAATTGGAAAATCATTAAAAGAATTAGTTGTCCAATATATCACATGCATACCACATAATCACTTGCTCATTTACTAAATGAGCAAGTTGCTCATATCCCTTTTAATGAGAATATATATTCAGGAGTAATTAAGTTCGCTTTGAAATCATGGTGTCTACCTTTTTGTCTTAACCGCGTGCTCGCAACACAATTAGCGCATGATTAGATGATAAAAAGAAAACTAGTCTTTTGACCGTAGGTTTGACTGGATTTGTCGGAGCGACGGAGTTTCACATTGGGGAATTTTAGTTTGATTGTTACGCAGTGGTTTGCTCTGTCACCCGCATCTTAAATGCGATGCAATTTCTTGCATTTATGATGCTGATTGACACCTGCTGATGCTTCTGGTTTAAAGACGGCAGTGAAAATTAAAAAAAAAAAATTTAAAGAAAAAGTTAGAATATGACCACCCTATTTTATTAATAAAATCCTGCGTACTGGGCCAAATTACATACTACAACATAAAAAATAGAACATGAAGCAACATGACCAGTACATATAATCAGATTTAACTCCGGCACCTACAGGGTATGCCGACGAACCAAACATTCTGCTAGGTCGAACCGGCCACAGCTTGGCCCCTACCTCCACCATTGGACCCCATCTTGGGCCCAGTCACGAAGCAAGGACCAACTAATTGTAAGTACGTCAAATAAACTTCGTGCACCGCCTCCACGGCACGCGCACACCCACCTGAAGCATATCACGCGGGATTTAGATATTTGCCACTCCCATCCTTCTTTCCAACTCCTACTCACTCATCAAAACACTCTCACACTTGGCCCAGTCAAAATCACACCAAAAAAGAGAGCCGTAGAGACGATACCTTCCTCTCTCTCACGCTTTAGCTCTCTCAAGCGATTTCTCACCAAACAAAACTCTCACTCACCCTAACCACGAACACAGTCAAAGAGAGAGCCGTGAAGAGGATACCTTCGTCTCTCTCATGCTTTTATTCTTTCAAGTGATTTCTCACAAACACAAACACACACCTGCATAGAGTAGTGATAAGCAACATCTTCACTCTCTCACTCTCTCACGCAAAAAATTGAAACAAATCACAACTAACTGAAGCATCACCTTCTTCTCTTGTCCCGGAAGGGCAACGAAAATTAATTGATGACATGTATTTTTGATGGCTAGAACTATGCATATTGCAGGTGAAAAAAACTAGCTAGCAAATATTTATGGTCACTTCATTGTCGAAGTTTTTACAAGCAGCTGAAAAAAACTAGCTAGCTAATCAGTTGTACAAAAGTTTTACAAGCAGGATTTTTTTTAAAAAAAAATTATGCCATTTTTAAAAGTATTTACAAAAAGAGTACAATTATCAAATTATTTGCGCTCGTGGACTCAACAACTAAATTCACCGTTCCCAACGGTGAGTTTAGTTGTTTCACACTCGCCGTTGGGACATGGCGAGTCTAGTTCTAATTTTATTAAACACTCGCGGTTCTCAACAACGAGTTTAGTTAAAAAAAATTCAAAATAACTCGTCTTTCCCAAAAGTGATGATCTTTGTACTAGCCACGTTGTTGGGAACGACGACTGTGAAGTTTTTCATATTTCTCAAAGAGTGAAAACTCTCTGTTGGATTTGATGAAATTGCCAAAATAACTTCATAGAATGACTTTCTATTCCCAACATGGAGGACAAATATACTACACTCGTCGTTCGGATTAGCGAGTCTACAGGGTCCCTATTTTATTTTCCCAACTCAGTTCAACTCTTCTCTTATCTCTCTCTCTCTCTCTCTCTCTCTCTCTCTCTCTCTCTCTCTCTCTACCCATTCCTCTCTTCGGGGTTACATCAATCTAAAACCCTAGCTTCCTTTCTCCTGGCATTCATAGAGGTGTGATGATTTTTTCAAAGATTCTGGAGCACGCTCATTCTTCTATCATTCTCGGAATAAAAAATATCATATCCATAAAGGTATTGTTTCTATTGTTTCAATTTGTAAAATATGAAACATAAATTATGTTTCTATTGCTTCAAATTGTACTGTTAGGATTGAGACCTCTCAATTTAGTTAGTTATAGTTAAATATTATATGTTATCTATGTTGGTTGTGGTGACATTTCGTATGCCCATATAGTGTTCTACGAAATGTCCAATTGAGGGTGGATTGATGATTGTCATGAAAATATAGTAATTAATTTGTTCATTTACGCGTAGGTATGAAATACAAAATTCTGTTTGGTGTTATTACGGGGGAGAAAACTTTCGTGACCCAGAAGTGGGATACAGTTACAGAGGTGTTCAGCCATAAGTAATTTGGGTTGATTGTAACATTAGAAAGCAGGAACTAGTGAATAAAATATATGAAGTTACTTGCTGAGATTGAGCTGAATGGATTATTAAAATCCAAGTTCGACACTCTGCGTCAAAAGGTGAAGAGTAATATTTCATGGTGGTTAGCATAAATGACGATGATGCTCTTACTGCATTGATTGCATGGTCGCTTAATCCAAACTCTAATTGGACGGTTGTCGAGCTATATCTTGAGAAAATCTTGATGCCAATTCGTCAGTGCAATGTTCTTCGTACTCCGAGCACAGTAGGTGAAGTCCCAACTCAAGAATCGAAGAACATCGTCGTTGCCTTGACGAATACATGTGAAGATTTAAGGAACATAGAAGATACATCCTCAATACCAAAAGTACCAAATAACACAGAGGATGAGTTGCCTGGTCATTCTCAATTCATACGCAATTTGGTTAACAATGAAAATATGGGTGATGAATTCAATCGTGCATGTATGAACAACGATTTATTAGATGTCGATGAGGAAAAAGAAGGTGATGAAGATGAGACAGGTGAAGAAGATGAAGATGAAGAAGATGAAGAAGCTAATGTAGCTAATGTTTGTGGTGAAACATAGTAATTGTGAAGATAACGTCCAGTCCACTGAAGGTCGAAGACACTCCTCTTCTCAACAAGGGTTTCTTGCACATTCAGTGGAGTCTGAAATGGTTGACTGTGTTAATAATGCAGTTGTCCATCAACTTGAAGGTTCTTTAATTTCCGATGCCGGTGAAGATGATTTATACATTGGGCAAAGGTTTGAAACAAAGGAAGATGTCCAATATGCGGTGAAAACATTATTAACCCAAAGGTTTCAATAAATCAACACCGCGAAGATGTCCAATAGTGAAATCAACACCAAAGAAGTTTGAGAAGAAATTGGCCGAAATAGAGAATGTCAAATCCGAGGCTGTCATTTGGCTCAAGGAGAAACCATTCCAAAAGTGTTCAATATGTTGCAGATTCTACCAACAACTCGATGTGCTAATAGTGGAAACACACTACAAGTAATAGAAACTTTCCAAGAACTAGATGAACCAAGAATAAGTCATCACGATATATACAAGATCTCACAAGAACTCAATCAATATGAAGACATAACCAATACTTCTTATTTCCCAAGAAATACAAAGATTACAAAGAGATTACAACTCTCAATCTCTCCCCCTCACCATTGAAACACTCGGCACAATCCCTTCTTGTAGTTGAACAATGATAACGGCTCACCAATTCTCTCCTCTCTTATCTTGAGATGGATACTAACCCTAGAGTCTACAACCATATATATAGCCCCCATCAGCCCAAATAACACACAACGCCGTTGTTGGTCGAACACACCCCCATGTCGGTCGACCGCAACGTGTAAATCCAACTCCTGAACCGTGCACGATCGACTGTCCCGCTCTCTGTTGGACCATGTACACTCGAAGAACCTCCTACAGTCAGGGTTGGTCGACCACAACTCTCCAGACTACACATCTTCTAGTTGTTGTCTTCATCTCCTCCTCTTCTTCTCAAACTTCAAGTACTCTGTGCCTAAGTGTATTCGAGGTCACAATCCTAACAATCTCCCACTTGGACCAAATACACAATGCTTCGAAGTTATTGTAATCTTTACCTCGAATTATCTTTGTCAGTCTCCCACGTTCATGGAAGACTCAAGTACTCTCCACTCTCATGAAGGGCACCTCCACCATTCCACCACGTGGACTGCACCAACCACCCCTCATCGCCTCATGAAGGATGTGCTCCACCAATCTCATAGAGCACTAATACCGGAGAAACAACTCCCGGTGCCGGATTTCGTGTTACAAGACTCCTCAACTCGTAGAATCTCCATTAACAGCAGACATGGTTCAAAGCCTCTCAATGTATCCTTTGCACTAGAAGTCTCTGTGGACGACATATCCACAATATCCGTAGACTGTTCAACCTCTACAGTCTCATTTCGGTTATCCTCATCGACATCACATCGTATATCGATACCAGTGCTCTCTACCTCACAAGAGCGACTTGAAGCTTCTTCTGCTAATTCATAAAGTACCCACACCGCAACAACGTCTTGCTCTTTAGGATCACTTCCATGGCCAGCAAATCCCACTAAATTAGTAAACTCCCATCCACAACTGAAAGAACTCGATTTCACCCCACAGAACCTTCTACTTGATTCCAGCTGAGTCAACTACTGGAGAAACACCCCTCACGACTCTAAGGTACTGTTCTTTTTTTTGTCTCTTATAAGAGGTTACCTCTTATAAGAGATTTACAGTAAGAGCCTCTTGTAAGAGCCTCTTTTTGAGGTGTTCTTTTTATATAAAAATAACCTCTTATAAGAACCTCTTATAAGATATTTCTGTTTTTTTTTCACCTCTTACAAGAGTCTTTTCTATACTTTAGACATTTTTGCCCTTACTATATAACTTCTCAATTTATATCAACATTTCATATTTAAAATTAAGTAAATCGTTAATTCTACCACATTTCTCACAAAGTCACCAAATTTGGTCATAATCCATAATATGGATCCTCAATCTTCTTTCAACGAAAAAAACCCACATAACACAAGTTAAGCACACAATGCAAAATTTCCACAAACTTCAAAATTAACAAACACAATTATCAAATGGGATTCTCATCCAAAAATTTTAGGCATGCATGACTTGGCCATGAACAGCACATAAATCATTTTACTGAATTATGATCGAAACCAACACAAATAGTCTACATAAAGACAATTTAAATAAATTAAATCAAAATAAAACAAAATACAATGAATTGTTAAAATAAAACATCAGTAAATGATTGATAGTCAGAATATCATTAGCTTGGTAGTTGATACTAGTTACAGGAATTCACACTTTATGGATCTACGGTCTCTTCAATTAGTATCCCCACATAGTATCGGTCTGTGTTAATTATTATTGAAAACGCTACTGAACATTGAGGGCATTTCGGGGGGTAATATAGACTTTTTAAGTAATAGAAGTCTTATATGAATTTGAAAGAGGCTACTAGAAGTCTTTTAGGCTTATAAGAGATTTTGAAGAAAATGTCTTATAAGAGGTAAAAAAAGAACCCTTTAAAAACTCTTGTAAGAGGTGGACCACCTCTTACAAGAGGTAAATCTCTTATAAGAGGAGAAAAAGAACAGTCTCTAAGCAAATACAGCGTTTCCTTCAGCTTTCTTTTTACAATCACCATTGAACCTGCAGCTATACACTGCTCTCCACTACCAACTGTAGTAGACATACCCACTTTGTCTAGACTTCTAATTGAGATAAGATTTTTCTTCAAGTATGGAATATGCCTTGTCTCGCGTAAGAAAACACTCTGATCATCATTGGATATCACGCAAATAGTACCAACCCCACGTACAGGATATATGTGACCGTTCCCACGTTAAAATCTCCAAAAGAACCCTCATCGTAGCCATCAAACACATCTCTCCTCGGAGTGTAATGAAAAGAACCTCCCGAATCAATACATCAATCTTGAATGCCCAACTCCTCCCGAGCTAATAATCATTACTCTTCAACAAGTCCTACTTGAGCTTCCTTTGGGTTATCCCACTTTAGTTTCTCCTGCTTCTTCATATTGGCCTTACAACTGTGCATCATGTGATCCCTCTTGTGATAATACAAACACTCAAGTCCATGTCCCCCATCACTGTCGTCAGATCCACTCTTAGATGAACTACTCTGATACTTTGTTCTTCGACTGCTCTTAGATCTCCCACATATCTTCTCAACAAAAATTACGGAATATGTAGAAGATGATGATGGATATTCCCCGTTTTTCAGCCTTCTCACCTCCTCGTTTAGAATACTGCTCACCACATCCTGTAGAGTCATCGAATCTGTCATAGTGCCTGTAATAGTCTGTTTCACCTACCATAACTATGGGGCAAAGTAGATAGAAGTAACAATGACTTTTCCTTCTCTAAAAACTTCAAACCTGTAGCTTCCATCTGATTATAAACCATACAGTAATTGTTCACATGTTCAGCAACTGAACCCTCATCCTTCAACTTCATATTAACCAATTTCTTCAGATGAATTATTTGATTAGATGCCGATGGTTTCTCATACATATCTGTGAGAATTTCCATAGCATCCTTTATGGTCTTTGCCTTTGAGATATGAAATAATGCCTTCCTACTCAGTCCCAACTGAATCTGACCTAGCGTCTTCTGATCCAAACGATTCCACTCCACCAAGACCTTTGTATCTTTGTCTCCACCTTCTGGCTTCTCATCAACAACAGACCATCTAGATCTTTCTGACGAAGATACGCTATTATCTGAAT
Source organism: Hemerocallis citrina (assembly GCA_017893485.1). Lineage (NCBI taxonomy): Eukaryota > Viridiplantae > Streptophyta > Magnoliopsida > Asparagales > Asphodelaceae > Hemerocallis > Hemerocallis citrina. Next base: position 85,680,746 of record CM030362.1, on the reverse strand, counting down.
CGTCCATATCGTGAAGTCACTCCTATCGAACCCGAACCTAAAGCTCTGATACCACTTGTTGCAGAATCTACCAACAACTCGTAATGCTAATAGCGGAAACACACCATAAGCAATAGAAACTTCCCAAGAATTTGATGAACCAAGAATAAGCCACCAAGATATATGCAAGATCTCACATAAACACAATCAATATGCAGAGATAACCAATAGTTCTTATTTTTCAAGAAATACAACGATTATAAAGAGATACAACTCTCAATATCTCTCCCTCACCTTTGAAACACTCGACACAATCTCCTCTTGAAGTTGAACAATGACAACGGCTCACCAATTCTCTTCTATCTTCTTTTAAGATGGATACTAACCCTAGAGTCTACAGCTATATATATAGCCCCCAAGTAAACCATAAAAGATAAACCCGAATTCAGCTTATTGGGTCTGAATCACGTCAGCCCAAATAACACAAAACGCTGTTTTTGGTCGAGTGCACCCCCAGGTTGGTCGATTGCAACATGTAAAGCCAACTCCTGAACTCTTGACTGGTCAACCGCATGGTCGACTGTCCCGCTCTCTGTTGAACCCTGTACACTCGAATAACCTCCTACAGTCAGGGTCGGTCGACTGCAACCCCGGTCGGTAGACTGTAACTCTCCATACTACACATATTCTACTTGATGTTCTCTTCTCTTGTTGTCTTCATCTCCTCATCTTCTTCTCCAACTTCAAGTATTCCATGCCAAAGTTTATTTGAGGCCACAATCCTAACACAATATGTGCAGATGAAGGACATCGTTACGTAATGATGACTACAAATATATCATAAGTTTTTATTTCAGTTTTGAAAGGTGTTCGTAGTTTGTCGGTGACGGAAATTGTTGAGATGATATTCTACCGCCTCATTCTCTACTTTACTCAACGTCGTCAATTGGTTGCGAAGCTTCTAAGTGAGAGCAAAGAATACACTCCCGCAGTTCAAGAGATTCAAGATGTGCCGTTTGAGAGAGCGAATATGCATGAAGTTATAATGTTCATCATAGACCTGATGTGTTTCAAATTAGAACGCGACTTAGAAAGGTACTGGTCATCAAAATGGTGGTAAAGTATAGACGGTTGATTTGGAAATGCACTTTTGTACGTATCAGAAAATTCAGCTATACCATCTTCCATGTTCCCATGTTTTGGCGGTGTGTGCATTTATGGCTATTGTCGCCCTTATGTAGATCAATTTTTTACAGATAAAAACTTAATTCTAACTTGGGCACCCGTCTTCTATCCTATGTCTGACGAAGCATTTGGCCAATCCAAACTAGTCCGAAACTTATCGCCGATGCAAGTCTTAGAAGATACAGAAATGGTCGTCCCCGGACCGAGCGTATTCGCAATGATATGGATGTGAGGGATGATATGAGCATTACGGGGCTAACTTGTTCAAAATGTGGTTAAAAGGTCACAACAAGTGTTGTTGCCATGGAACCGACATATGTCAGATAATCACTAGTTTAAAATTTACATATATACTGTTGCATATTCACAAACTACTTGAAATTTGCATATATTTTCGTATGATGTTTGCAGGATCATCATCGCAATAAGGAACATCAGGACCGAATATTTCATCGTCATAATCACAGCAAGCTGCTAATATCTCTTTTTTATTTTGTACTTGTAACATTATCACATCTCATTGTACTGTTTCTTGCTTGTTTGAAGTTTTATTGTAATGTTTTTTGCTTGTTGAACTTGTTGGGAATATTTGATGTCATATGTTAAACTTATAGAACTAGTTGAAAAATGTGTTGAACTTTTTGTAATATTTTATTCGCTTTCGAACTTGTAATAATTCAAGGCTGTGTTGGACTTGTTGTGATTGTGTTGAATATGTAAAATATTGAATGTGTTGAAGTATAACTTGAATCATATCTCATTTTGTTATTTTGAATTTGTGTTTGTATATAAATGTTGTTGAAAATGTGTTGAATTGGAACTTGTATGTAAACAAGAAAATTAGTGAGTTTTGTGTTTCACATTTTTAAGATCAGTAGACTCGCTATTCCGAACGAAGAGTTTGGTATATTTGTCTTGGTTGTTGGGGATAGCAAGCTGTTCTATGGAATACTTTACTCACTCGATGAGAGAGTTTCACTCTGTGAAATGTGATAACCTTCACAGTCGTCATTCCCAACAATGAGTCTAGTAAAACCAATATCGCTATTGTGAAAAGCGTTTGTTGTGAGAACTTTGCTAACTGAACACGTGGTTCCCAACAATGAGAATCTTTGTACTAAACACGATGTTGCGTACAACGACTATGTAGTTTTTGTTTTTTCACAGAGAGTGAAATATCTCTGTTGCTTCCCAAAGAATAACTCGTTCTTTCCAACAACGAGAGAGAAAGGGCTACACTCGCTGTTCGGAATGGCGAGCTTACTGTTACTCAAAGACTTGGCGAGTTCTCCAAACAGCAAACTCGCTCTTCCCAACAACGAGAATAAAAGAGCTAAACTCGCCATCCCGAAGGGAGAGTTTACTGATTCAAGAAATGTTTACACTTGGTGAATTCTCAAAAATTTCCTTTCGCTACAAACAACACCCAACCGCATCACAAACTTCATAGGGAACCAAAAGAGATCACAACTTCATTAATAACTATAAACATCACAACTTAACAACACCACAACTTCATAGAGAACCAAAAGATCACAACTTCATAAACAACTACAAACATCACAACATAAATTGACAAACGGATCATACATAACTGAAAGATCAAAACTTGACAACATCACAATTTCTCAACATCACAACCACGTCACGATAACCAAACGCTACAATTCCCTAACCCGGCGTACCGAGTTGTCTTCTTACGTCGGTGCGCGACAACTTTGTGCTTCTTTGGAGTTTGGGTACTTTGTGTTATTTGAGATATGAGAAACTCATCATCATGAGGTACTCTTTGCCGTCCGAACCTTGCCCCTCATCTTGCAGTTGTATCTCTTCTTCGAGTTGTGTTGGCGCAGTGGGAGGGTGTGAACGCCAGTCGTCCACGTTGACTTGATAAACAGTGTGCTTCCATAAATGCATCGAATGCGGGGCTCTCACCAACCGCATCAAAAGATCGTCTACACGGTGTGAGAATCTAGTGTGTGAACTCTTTCATAGCATCGTTCACATCGAATGCGGTACTTGACAATCGTCGAACGACACTTCTTGCAATCTCTCATGCGTTATTCGCCTATAAATTAGATAATGTAATATATAAACAAAACAAAGATAAAAAGGTTATAAAATGTGTTCCGAACTTGTGATACGAATGTACAAATGTGTCATATAGTTATTAAACGTTCTTACCATGGTTGCCAAAGTCTTCGACTTTGGTTGGAACATGGGTTGCTTGGATGAGTGGACAAGAGATGGTTTCCTATCTCGCGTTGGTATCAGATGTATCACTCGGGTGGGCACAAGGATAGGAGGTGTTACCAACAGCGTAATCCTGGTATACCACGCCATGTATGCGTCATGCATTCGTTCATCATACGGAGGAATTTCGCAAATAAACATTTCGTTCTGGCGCTCATTCCAAGAGTGTACATAAGTATGGTGATATCCAGCACAATCGATATCGGGCAAATGACTCATCCGCGTGACACCGTGCAAGGTAGTGTTATATGTTCGTGCGGTGAGTGTATCTTATTGTAGGCCGAATTGTCGGAGTACTCGATCTACATGAGGATGCTCTATGATGGAGAAGTGGATGAGAGGTGCAGTCATCAACCATAGATCGCTATGTTCTATGCAACAAAGCGACAACTTCTCTAATCTTTCGTCGGTGTACGGTTCCCACCCTATGCATTCCGCATGAAATTGATCGAGCTCATCTCTATAATATGTGAGTGGTCCACGCGGGTTATCACGGTGTGGTGGTCACCTGCCCAACAAACACCAATAGGAGCCAACCTACCAACTCAAACACCCCCAAACTCCACACCGGGTGTTGTACTCTTATGCACGGCCGACCAATGTGAAATCGCTCACAGCACCATATTTGTAGTATCAACATCGTCCCCGCCGACTGTACATTGTTCATAGAAGCATGACACAGATTTCTGTACACTACCACAACTAAATAGGTCGGCTAGTCTAATGTCCACGATCTAATGCAAATACATCAACGGTACTTGGTTGCCTGTTGAGTTAAGAAATATCACACCTCCAAAAAGCATCATAAGATAGGCTCTGGTGTAGCACTTTACTTGATACTCAGTCGACTCTGGATTCAATTAGTTATCGAACGACTTCATTAACTATGAAAGTTTAAGAGATGTACTAATAAAAGCCTGTTCAGTCGGATCCTGACCGAGGTACTCTCGAACAAGATGAAACTTATCGCCGCCCCAACTTTCAGCCACGGCTACACAATCTTTTGGAAGTACGGTAATTAATGCAACATCTTGTAAAGTCACTGTCATCTCTCAATGCAGTAGGTGGGATGTATGAGTCTCCGGTCGCCATCTTTCAACTAAAGATATTAGAAGACCTCGATCCAACTTCACTGACCCCATTACTGCAACTCCATAGAATCCCACCTCCACCAAGTATGGGATAATGCGATCGTGTAGGGGCAACATTTTTGTGTTTTCGGAATGTCAAGTCCTTTGGCTCACATTTCCATACAAAATTCAATTGGTGAGAGACTTTCATCCTAAGAAGTGATGGATCTATTAGACCAGAACCCCCAGGTGCATCTGCATGTGTATGCGGTATTTGAGGGACATCGATAGGGGTGTCAATAACATCCTGCAACGGAAGAAATTATAGTTGATGTTAATTGATACTGGTGGGGTGAAAGAGATATATATCATGGTGTTCGGAACTATAAAAAATAACTCTTATCACTGCGGGAGCTTTTCCCCACTCGAATGCAGTAGGAGGACGGCGTCCAAAACCGCTAGGTCGTGTCATTATGAGTCTACAAAAAAATGTTAGAGATAAAATTAACTACATTGCATTTCTCGGATTTCCTTTTAATAGTTCTTAGGTGCAACTACTACATACGAATGCAATTGATCACAAACAAGTCACCACTAACAAAGGTGGGGTCACCTACATTCAAATGTCACCACTAATGCATTACATCGATCACCGAATGTGCATAACGAATAATTCGATCACTTACGCAATTCATCGAACACTTTATGTGCATAACATAAACCGAACTTTAACTTCAAACCAAAAACAACCCCTCAATTATTTCCTAACCTTACATTCAATTTAAAGTTAAAGCATAATCCTAATCCTAACCCTAACCATATCCAAATACATTGTATGAGTCAAGTAAAAACATACCTTTATGTTGTCACTTGCGATAAAAAAACAAATATAGTGGCTATAGATTTGTTGGGGAATGTTAGAGATTCCGCTAAGTGAACTTGTCCACCAACGATTGAGGTAGAAGACAAAGATGAGACCTAGGGTTTTGGTTCAATGAAAAATGAGATGAATAAGGGTTAGAAAGAGACTTGGTGAAATGAAGTAGAACTTAATGAATTCGGGTGAATAAAGTGGTGACCTAGTAAACTCGCTGTTGGGAACGACGAGTTTAGCTCTTTTCCCCTCGCTGTTGGGAACAACGAGTTATTCTTGTGGAGTCCAACAAAGAGTTTTCATTCTCTGGAAAATGTGAAAAACTTCACAGTCGCCGTTCCCAAGTGTCTAGTACAAAGATCATCGTTGTTGGGAACGATGAGTTATTTTGAATTTTTTTATTAATTAAACTCGTTGTTGGGAACAACGAGTGTCTAATAAAATTGGAACTAGACACTTCGTGTCCCAACGGCGAGAGTGAAACAACTAAATGGTTGTTGAGTCCACAAGTACAAATAGTTTGGCAATTGTCATTTTTTGCAAATACTTTTAAAAAATGACATAAAATAAAAAAAATTTATACAAGCAATTACTGTAATAAGCAAGTGGAAACTTTGCTAACTCGAAAAAATCTTGCAAGTTTTTTTTAGCCGCGGTTTCAAACACCACTTGCAACCAACGGTATTACCAAATTGTAGTTGGAATCAGGCCCGACTCTGGGGCAGGTCCCAGAGGGTGACCGCCCTGGGCCCCCAAATTTTGGAGCCCATTTTTTTATAGCTTTAAAAAAAAAATTAAATTATTAAAAAAATGCATAGAGGCTCCAAGAGTCTCAACTGTCCAAGCTCCAAATTCAACAATAATGGGTTGACATAATGACAGATTGTAACTTGGTATTTGGTATTTGATAAATATGGTTCTTGCCTTCTTGGCTCTTGAGTTATTTTTTTATTTTCAACTTCCTTTTCAAAAAAAAAATCATTTTAAATCTAACTTGAGCAGTTGATGACTAAGGATCTTGGCTTATGGTTGGATCTTGTCTTGAAGTTGAAAGTGTAATCCGGTATGTGCTTACTAGCATTTTTTACTGTTAGTATTTTAATTTTTTATTATATAATTCTTTGAAAATTGATTCTCAGTTGTACCGCACGATATTGAACATCTCGTCCACCAAGTTTTGCATCTAGATCTAGTTCCACAGACTTGGTGGCAGCAACCCCAGATTCATCCTAGATATTTTTTGATAGTGGAGTGACTATCATAGCCTGTTAATAAGTGTCTCTCAAACGAAATGATACACACTATATAAAATATGGTTTCTAAAACTAACCTGACTTGTATCTTTTCCGAGCCAATAGTGGATATCATGTCCAAAAGCACCACTTTTTAAAGAAGTTATCTGTATAAGAATGAATGTTTCAATGCCTCAGTTTTAAAGTGATGTTGAATTGGGGAAAATGAAATGCATTGTAACTATATAAGTATACATTACTGTACAACAAATAAGCAATGTAGGTAACTTAGTATCCTATAATCCCTTGCATTGGGAAGATTTTACCCTATATTTCATTTTCTTTATATCTCTTTATTTTATAAAGTGTCTCACTATCTCTAATTTGCAACACAATTACATATGTGCTATCACCAATTTTTTCTCTTTCTCATTGCTGTGCTGGACAACCCTTCATATTGCTCCAACAACCTTCGTGATCACTTTTATCAGATGTATTCATATTTTCTTATTTTATATGATTGTACTGAAAGTTTTGTTTATCATGTTGTCTAGAAAGCATGAATCCGGATTTGAGAAAAGACAAAAAAGAAAAAGATATATATGACTATATTTCTGTGGTTATATATAAGACGAAGCATGAATCCGGCTTTCTTATCATTTAAGTATTTTTATATGACTATATTGTTGTGGTTATTTTAAACATGTAAATTATTTTTATATATTAATGTATTTCAATTACTAAAAAAAAGATCTCATAATCTTTGTTCGTCCTGGACCTTCAAATTGTCAGGACCGGCCCTGGTTGGAATTATTGAAAACTGATTTGGGAAAAATAATTTTTATTTTTATTCTTTATTCTTTACTGTATACATCTATATATAAGGATTACATTCTTGGAGGAGAAGAAGGAAGATTGAGAGAAGATTGAGTGGTGAGAGATTTGGGAAATCTGTTTCCTATAGATTAGGAAACAGAATATACATATTAGTACTTACTACATTTAACTACTCTCCCTCAAGTTGGTGCATTGATATTGATCATGCCCAACTTATCAACAAATTTCAAGAAGAGCCGACTCGAAACTGCCTTGGTCAGGATATCTGCGAGCTGATCTTCTGACTTCAGTTTAGATATCTCAATAACTTTCTCATCCAATTTCTCCTTGATGAAGAATCTATCCACTTCTACATATTTCGTCCTATCATGTTGAACTGGATTGGCGGCAATATCACATGCTACTTAACTGTCACAATACACCTTCATAGGTTCATTCGGACCACAGTCTAAGTCCTACAACAAGAGTTTCAGCCATAAAGCTTCTGCTATACATAGAGCTACTCCGCGATACCCAGTCTCTGCACTAGAGCGTGCAACAATATTTTGCTTCTTACTTCTCCATGTAACTAGATTTCCTCTAACAAATGTGAAATATCCTGAAGTGGAGCGCTTATCAATTATAGATCCTGCCCAATCAGCATCAGTATATGCCTCAACCTTCAAGTGACCATGTTTCGCAAATAGGACCCCCTTTCCCGGAGCAGACTTAATATATCTCAAAATTCTCATAACTGTATCCATGTGGTATTCTTGAGGTGCATGCATAAACTGACTTACCACACTTAAAGTATATGATAAATCTGACCGTGTATGCACAAGATACATCAGTCGTCCAACCAATATCTGATATCTTTTCTTATCACAAGGCACATGATCAGATTCGTTGCAAAGTTTCAGTCCTTCTTCTAATGGTGTACCAATCGGCTGACAAGCAGACATTCCAGTTTCCTTCAATAAATTGATATCATACTTTCTTTGAGACAGAAATATATTATTTCTTGAGTGAGAAACTTCAATACCACGGAAATATCTCAAAGAGCCAAGATCCTTCATTTCGAACTCTTGTGACAAGTAGCTCTTCAATGCCATTCTCTCCTCATGATCATTTCTAGTTACTATCATGTCATCCACAGATATAATGAGAGCAGTAATCTTATCTTCTTTTCTTTTCAGGAATAGAGTATGATCTGAATTACTCTGACAATATCTGAATATCCTCATTGATTTTGTAAACCTCCCAAACAAAGCTCTTGGTGATTGTTTGAGACCATATAGCGCCATCCTCAACCGACATACTTTATTACTATGTTGGACTGGTCTATTTGATCCTGGCGGTAGATCCATATAAACCTCTTCTGTCAATTCCCCATGTAGAAATGCATTCTTCACATCAAATTACTCTAACGACCAGTCAAGATTTGCAGCAAGTGACAGTAGAACTCGAACAGTGTTAAAATTTGCCACAGGTGCAAATGTTTCGTCATAATCAATTCCATAAGTTTGAGTGTACTCTTTGACAACCAGCCTTGCCTTGTACCGCTCTATCGAACCATCCGATTTATATTTCACTGTGTAAACCCATCTGCATCCTACCGGCTTCTTCCCTACTGGCAGTTCGACTATCTCCCAAGTCTCATTCTGCTTCAAGGACTTCATTTCCTCATCCATGGCTGCTTTTCACCTTGGATTGTCTAAGGCTTCCTGCACACTGTTAGGAATAGATACAACAGATAATTGATTCACAAATGACTTATTTGATTCAGACAATCGATGAGTGGACACATAATGACTTATGGGATACTTGACTTTACTAGTGGGATTAGGCTCATAAGTGGGTTTTGGGATGCCTATAGTAGTACGGTTTGGGAGTTCTCTTCTTAGAGCTTCAGACAACGATCACGATTGGTTTTGGGGTTCTGCTGAGGGTAGAGATAGATCTAATGGTACTTGTGGTGGAGATGGTTCAGATGGTGCTGGTGGTGGAAATGGTTCAGATAGTGCCGGTGGTGGAGATGGCTCATCTTTATAGAGGTTCGGCACTAACTGCAATTCTTCGTGGAAATTTTTTCTCTCAACCAAGTCTTCATTCGAGTGATCGTCACTACTTACATCCTGATTTTCTCCCCTTATATCTGATTGTTCAGTCTGAATAGTAACCACTTCATCATAGGCAAGAGTTTGAACTTCACTTCGGTACCCCCCCTGACGTTCAACCTCAGAGGAAAATACATCTCATCTTCATGGAACACAACATCCATAGTCATAAACATCTTTTGAGTTGGTGGGTGATAGCACCGATTATTCTGTGCATATTCCATGAAAACACAGCGGACAGCTCGAGGAGTTAACTTATTGCGTTCATGTTGATAAAGATGAACAAATGCAACACATCAAAACACACGAGGTGGCAAGTTGATGACTTTTGGTGTATTCACAGCTTCAGTTAATGCTTAAAATGGTGTGAGGAAGTTTAAGATATTAGAGAGAACTCGGTTGATTAAGTATGCAGCAGAAGCAAGAGCTTCTCCCCAATAAATGAGTGGCATATTTTCATGGATGAGAGAAGCACGGACCACTTCGAGCAAGTATATTTTTCCTTTCTGCAACCTCATTCTGTTGAGGTGTATATGAGCATGTAGTCTGGTGAACAATTCGTGTTCCACCAAATATTGTTGCAGATTCGAACTCAGGTACTCTCCGCCATTATCACTCCTAAGAACTTGAATCTGTGATTTATACTGAATCATAACATGCTTGTGAAATTTCTGGAATAAGCCACTAACTTCACTTTTCGACTTCATCACACAAATCCAGGTCATATGGGTACAGTCATCAATAATGGTCACAAACCATTTGGCTCCTCCAAATGTAGTGATTTTGGATGGACCCCAAATATCAGAATGAATAATCATAAATGGAAGGAGCTTCTACTTGGACTTGGAGGAAAAGAGACACGGTGACCTTTTGCGAGTTCACACACATCACATTGAAAGGCAGATATATTCAACTTCAAAAATAAATTTGGAAATAATTTCTTCAAATAACCAAAAGAAACATGCCCTAGATGTCGATGCCATAGCCATATATCTGATTTCTTCTTCTCATCTTAGGATCCTTCCATACTTAGAGCTTGAGTCAACTTGCATGAACTTTCAAATTCTAAATCCAAGTAATAGAGCTTCCCCTGTCTAACCCCATAATCAATCGTTGTGTGAGTCCGAATATCCTTAAACACACAATGTGAAGGCCAAAATACTACAATACAATGTAAGACAGTAGTTATTTGAGCAACAGATAATAAGTTAAAATTCAAGGATGGCACAACTAGAGCAGTATCTAAGGTTAGGTTGTTTGTGAGATGTATGATACCCTCACCAGTAACATTGGCAGGATCACCATTTGCAGTGGACACAGTTGATTTGGTGGATGGTTGAAAATTTTGAACTTGTCTAGAATCAAAAGTCATATGGTCGGTAGCACCCGAATTAATTATCCATGCATTATTCATAACAGAAGCAGAAATATTAAATACCTTACCATCATTACCTGCAGCTATAACTAATGTAGATTCGAGTCCAATACTCTTCCCAGCTCCATTAGTTTGTCCCATGATAGCGGCACAAGAAAAACAACGGATCTGATCTTCAGCAACCAATAGCAAACGATACAAATTGGCCAAGAACAGCAACTAGCAAATCAAACAGCACCCTCCGATAGAATAGCTCCTTTTAGATCCGATCTGGATCAAATCCAAGAGCTCGAACACCAAACAACAGCAACAACTGAATGAAACAGCAGCAACAGAGGAGCCACAACAGCAACAACTGTCAGCAAGAGAGAGAGAGAGCACAGCAATGGTAGCAACGGCCAGGGAGCATCGCTAGGGGTCGACGCGACGACATGGGCGACGGCGGTGTCGCGGCGGCACGACGGAACAGGGGAGGGCATCGGGATTTGGTGGGTATGGCTGCTGTTAAAATCGAGGAACTGGAAGGGAGGACAGGAGTTGGGGTTTTCGGCAATAGGGCGTCGAGGGGAGGTGGAGGGCGGTGCTGGGGAGAGGTCGATGGGAGTGGGGGTCGCTGGGGGTTGAGGGGATGGCCGAAAAAGAACTCAGAGGATGGGTTCAGTAGTTAAGAAGATAAACAATTGTGGTACATTGGTTTGGGCGGGAATTCGGGGAGAGAGAAAGAGGACGACGATGGGGTTAGGTCGTCGGAGACGGGGTTCGCCGGGATCGGTCGACGAGGATATTCAGGGATCGGGATTTGGTCGGGATCAGATCAAGATGGAGGTGTCAGATCTGATTACCTTCTTATCTTCTTCTTCTTTTTCAGTTAACCTAGATCTGGTTAGACTCTGATACCATATTGAAAACTGATTTGGGAAAAATAATTTTTATTCTTATTCTTTATTCTTTACTGCATCTATATAATAAAACACAAAGAAAGCTATCAAGTGGCTCTCCTTCAATCCCCCAAAAAATCAAAGGCCTAGATCTAATCTTACAAAACATATTTTCCCCCCAAAACTCAAATTCAAATCTCCCACCCAAACCAACTCCTATATATATATATTTTTTTCTCTCTCTCTCTCCCTCCCTCTTCTATTCAAAAAATTAAAAAAATAAAAAACTAAAAAAATTTAAAATTTTAAAAACTTTAAAAATAATTCAAAAACAAAAAAATTCAAAAAAATCATATAATATGTTTTTTGCTCTATGTTTGCTACTTCAATTAATTTGCTGGACCTCCAAAACTATTTTATATAATCAAACAAGGTGTACCGTTCTGAAGACGTGCCGTAGGCACGTGTCAACGGGCAAACCTAGTACATCTATATATAAGGATTACATTCTTGGAGAAAAAGAAAAAAAATTGAGAGGAGATTGAGTGGTGAGAGATTTGGAAAATCTGTTTCCTATAGATTAGAAAGCAGAATATATATAATAGTACTTACTACATTTCAACAGGAATGAGCCCAAGTAGAGGAAATGAAGCCCATCAAATATGCTTGCATTCTTCGTTACTGTATTCAACTATTATTTTTCCACCACCATCAATGAATTTGAAACGTAGTAGTTGGTTAGATAGCTGCAGTCTTCAGCCTGCATCCGTGTCCGTGTTGACATTCAAAATTTGTCCCCATTCTCCACTTGTCGCTCCCTTCCCATAAATTCCCATCGTCATCATTTGTCCCTCTTCCTCACCTCCTTCACTTGACACCCACCCCCCACCCAGTTCCTTCTCTTTTCCTAACCAAACCCATGGAAGTAGTCACTTCCAGAACCAGAAGAACAATGGACAGGGAAATCAGTCCTGAAAGAAGAAAAGTGTGGACCGAGCCTAACAAACAGAAACCCACTGAGAGAAAGGTTCCGGTGGTTTACTATCTCTCGAGAAATGGGCATTTTGAGCACCCTCATTTCATGGAGGTGTCTGTACCTTCAAACCAGGGGCTTTATCTTCGAGGTTTGTTTGTTTGTTTGTTTTTATTTTTGAAGTAAAGGGTAGTAAATAATGTAGGGATTCATGTTAGTTTTGTTTGTTGATGGTTTAGATGTGATTAACCGTCTCGATGCTCTGAGAGGGAAAGGGATGGCTAGCATGTATGCTTGGTCTTCTAAGAGGTAATTTTCTCAAATTTCCCCCTAATTATGTTTCTATTTAAAATTGTATCTGTTCGATGTATTTTCAAAGAATGCTTATTGGGCAAGAAGTTGATTCATCCAAGATTGTGCTGATTTGGTTTAAAGAATGTTGTTAGAATCACTGTGGCTCTTCAATAGCAAAATTCGCTTATTATTTAGAAAAAAATAGCAATGATTGTGTTAACATTGTTGACGGCAATGGTTCGGCTGCTACTATTGCTAGTAGTATTTTATTTCAACCATGCTATTTAAGCAACATTTATCGGGAGATGCATAATTTTGCAATTATTTTAGTTTTATCGAAAACGAGGGTGCGTAACAGTTTGATCTTCTTACAAGATGTTTATTGGGGATAATCCAACTATAGGCACTAGTTTTAGTACTATAAAGTATAAGCACAAGTTTAATTTGAACTTTTCTAATATTTCGTCAAAGATACTTCTTTATAAAAGTAAAAGATAAAGAAAAAAAGAGTACTGAAGTAAAGATAAAGATAAAGATATGACAAAAGAATTAACACAAGATATATATATATATATATAGAGGAATGCTGTATTGCAAACCAACAGCTTTAGTGGTTTTCATATCCGTTTTCACGGAACCCGTTTGCAATGGAGCATTGCCCGTGTGTGTGTATATATATATATATATTATGAGTTTGTCGAAATTGATTCAAGTTCTTAATCACAATTCCTGTTATATGATACAGGAGCTACAAGAACGGGTTTGTGTGGCACGATCTCAGTGAAGACGATTTCATCTACCCTGCTCACTCTAATGAGTATGTTCTCAAAGGATCAGAGATTCTCCATTTGGATTCCCTGCAAGAAACACATTTAGAAGCTCCTAAACCTGCTAAAGAAGATTCTGAGATATCTATCCTCAATAAAACCAAACCCGCTCGGAGCTCATTTGATCTTAGTGAGTACAAAGTATACAGAAACCAGCTGAAGAACATGGACGCTTGTACTCAAACTGAAGACCACCAGTTAGATGCTATCAAAGAGGAACAAGTAGAAGAAGTGATTGAGATTTCCCCGCCTTCTTCTACTTCATCCTCTTCAAGTTCTGGGACATTGGAAGCATTGATTAAATCTGATGGTCAAATTGTTCCGATTGTGAAAGAGAATGAGAAGGGAGGGAACATAGGTGGTAATGTATCACGGAGAAAGATTAGTAGAACTCAATCGGCATTGTTGCAGCTTCTCTCTTGTGGTGCAGTTTCTGTTGTGTCTCAGTTCAGAGGTAGGATGCCAAATAGGATGTTACGCGAGGAGGAGAGAGGGAGTGAGTGCGAGTGTGTTAGGGTAGTGGAATTGGAGGAGAAAGAGTACTTTAGTGGGAGTTTGCTTGAGATAAAGAAGAAAGAGAGTGCTGCTCTTGGTGGAGACTTCTCAGGCTTGCGGAGGTCCTCGTCTTGCAATGCTGAGAGGTAATTAATTCGTTGATTTCCTTCTCGTTTTGCCTGTTGATTTCGTTGGTGTCCGATACTGTCGGCTTGCAATTGTTAATGATCATCAGTTTCTAACTATCAATTTAAAGACAAAAACCACATGACTATAAATAGACCATAGTTTTAATAGTTATTGTGATGCTTAGCCGGGATTTATAGCGAATAGGTGTATAGGACTTTATGAATTTAGACTAATTTTTATTGGAACTTGATGTGGGGTGGTAAGTTTAGCAGAAACATATCATTTCCATGGTGCAATTTTAGCCATTCGCCAAGTCATTAATGAAGATGGCATGAATCTTAATGCATTGATGGATGGATGGATGGATCATGTGCTTCGGAGATGATATGGATATAGGTTAAGCAACCCGACTTAATGTTGAATCTTTTTGTATTTATAGAAATTAAGTTCCATCATATTTTACATAGAGTTAATGTAGGAAACTTTAGCCTTTTCTATTGGAAGTTTCTGATCTTACATCTGTTAGCCCTTGAACAATATATCGTATGTCAAGCCTCTTATTTTCTACACAGAAAAATAAATTGAAAAACCAAATTCAGAATAGTTATATGTTTTAACATTGGTTTTAAAGTAGGTTTCTCATTTCTTTTTTATTAGAAAATATGGCAGCTTAACCTGATGCTGTGTAATTTAGTCGATATGTGTAAAGCTTCTCAAGCATGCTTAATTCACATAAATTTACCTCTGGAAACAGGGGCGAAGCCGGTAATTTTTACCGGGAGAGCCAAGGTAAAATTCTATGATTACATGTAAAAACATTGAAATTTTTTCATAATTTTTAGGGGAGGCAAACAATAAAATTTAGTTTTCATAAGAGTTAAATCATAATTTTTTTGAAGGGTTTATAAAAAATTTAATAGTGTGAAGGGGTTTTTTGAAAATTTGGGGGCGCCCGGGCACCCCCGGGCCCTCACTAAGCTCCGCCACTGTCTGGAAATACCAAACTACGAGAACCAAAAAAAAAAAGTAAAAAAAAGTTGATGTTATACAATTTCCAAATTCAATTTCGGATTCCTTACGATGTTTTACTGATAAGATGTTTGCAAACAGGGGTGGTTTAAAAATGGAGTTAAAAGAGAAAGAAATCGATGGATTTAAAGCCAGGTGCTTATTCAGAAAGCCAAAATTAGGGAGGTCTACTATGGTGAAGAAAGAAGAGACGACAGAAGATAGCAGCACTAACGAGAACAGGAGTGTCATTGATGAATCCATAGTGAAATGAGCCGCTCCTGCGCTCTGGTAATTTCACAGAGAAGCTTAACATATATAGTGAGACAGTGATTTGAAGGAGTGCCTAATGCTAGAGGATGAAAGTTCTTGTAAACTAACCTTTTAGTTAATATTTACATTAATGGTATAATAATAATAATAATAATAATAATTCTCAATTTTAGTTCTCCTGAGAGCATATGTGGTCGTTGTAACTCAATTATTTTTTATATTTAACATTTAGAAATAGGAAAATTGAGTTCAAGCTATAGTTGTTTAAATTTAAAATGAGTTTTTTAAAAAAGTTTAAAAAATAGGAATTTTTAAAAGAAATTCCTATAAAGAAATGTGTTTTTTTTATATCGTCACGTTAATTTTATTTATTTTTTGTTTTTTAATATTAAAATACCTTGGAAGAGGGGTTAAATCTCATCCCTTTTAATTTTTTATTGAAAAAAATGCACGAAAGGAAAATGAATTTCCGTCCGAGAATTTTTTATTTTTATTTTTAAGATGCATGGATGGGAGATGAAATTCTGCCCGAGAGCTCTTTTTGATTAATTTTTTTAATTAAATCTTAAATCTTCATTAAATCCTAATATGTATGCATAACAATTTTTATAGACCTAATTCTATAAAACTCTTTCTTTACATTTGAAAAAAAAGGAATTGGATGGGACATCAAATCACGTCCTATATATATATATATATATATATATATATATATATATATATACATGATTCTACAAATCATGTGGGTCCAATTTGTGATTCGATTTGTATTACTGTTGAAATCGTTTATTTTTCAACCACATGATGCATTGGTGAATGAACTTCCAAACCACTTATTTTTTCTACACATAGATCCATTAGCATGATAAATATGATGGACGGATTAGATTTTCCATAAGAGCCCCACCAAGTGAGTATAATTACTTTGTATGGGAAAAATTTCCTCATACTATATATGAGGGTCACTTTTCTCATATATATATATATATATATATATATATTATAAAGAGAAAAGTGAGCCTCATAAAGAGTATGAGAAAAATTTTCTTATACAAAGTGATTATACTCACTTAGTGGGACCCTTATAGAAGATCCACCCCGTCTATCTTGTTTATCATTGTAATGGATGTATGTGTAGAAAAAATCAAGTGATTCGAAGATCATTACTCATACATCATGTGGTTTAAAAATGTACGATTTCAACAGTAACACAAATCGAACAACAAATTGGACCCACATGATGCATGTGTGAATGCCTCCAAACCACTTGATTTTTTCTACACATACATTTATTGGCATAATAAACATGATGGACGGAGTGGATATTCAACGAGGGCCCCACCTTGTGAATATAATCATTTTGTATGAGACATTTTTCTCGTACAAATATGAGGCTCACATTATTCCTTTTTAAAAATTGTATGAAAATTCACTTCTCGTCCAATACATTAAAAAAAATGAGATGAGAAATCATACTGCGTCGGATAAAATTTACAGTTAAATTTGTTAATGGACGAAGCTTCATCTTGATGCTATATTGGAAATTCGTATATTTCTTCTCAAATATAGAAGAGTGTCTCCCTCAAACTCAAAATTTGGATATTTAGCCAATAAGTGCAGCATCTTTTTGGCCAATTTTTTAAAAAATTGGCCAAATGTAGCCAACGACTACATACGCTCTTAAGGGAATGAAATTGATCTATTCAAAGTAATCAACTTCATTTGATACACTAAACTAATGGTTTTTCCAATTGTATTTTTAGTTTTTAAATGGTTTTCCAGGTTAAGCCATTTATTTTTGCTGGAGTTGAGGCTGTTGAGCTGGGCATTTTAATCATTTATCTATTGGGCTTGTATTCTTGGGGCCTAGTTCAATTAATAATGTACGTCCACTGTTGGGCTAAATTTGGGCTTTTAGCTCTAACAAAATCAGCTCCAGAACTTTACCCAAAAAAAAGAAAAAAAATAACAGTAAGCTACGGGCAGGGGAAATGTACAAGTAGCAATTTTAAAAGGGTTTTTAACATGTATACCCCTAACAAATACGATAATATCATATATATTCCTCACAAATATATATTTTCATATATGCCCCTAACAAATTGGACTTTATTTCATATTTATCCATATGTTCGATATCACTAAGTTAACTATGATTTTACTCTTATGAGGCAAATAGAAATCAAATTAAAATATCCGATTAGACAATCAAATGATAAAAGATTTAAGAGTTTTAAGAAAAATAAATGAGGAAACTTATAATCTATCATTCAAAACAAAATTGATGACAATTTTAGAGAAGTAATGTAAGAAAGACTGTAGTTTTCAAAGATGTACTGTTAGTTTGTCTATTTCTTAAAAAAAAGGAAGAAATTTTGAGAAAAGATAACAAGTCTCGGTTGGATTTAACAATTGCCGAGATTTACAAGAATGAAGAATATATAGTTTGAATGGTACAGAAGAGAATATTTCAGTCATTTTCATCAAGTCCAAAAAAAAACTGAAAATTTCCCATCGTTTTGAGTTTTTTTAAGTAGAGAGGTAATTAAGAGCTGTTGTATATATTGTTGGGGACAAATATGAAAATACATATTTGTGAGGGGCATACACGATATTCACATATTTGTTAGGAACATATATGTTAAAAATCCATTTTAAAAATGTATTTACCTTTTAATTTTAATAATGATGTAGAACTTATTAGCAAAAAAGGGAAGTGATCACTTAATTTATTATACATCTGGGTATAAGGGAAAAAAGGCTAATAAATTGTTATGAACTAGATTGTGCTGAGAGTCGGCTTGGATACCATTCATTACTCGATGAAATTACAGTTCATCAACTGATTTCCTTCATACTTGACGAAATTACAATTGCTTCAATAAACCGAGTATCGGTGAACAATAATTTTTTATTTAAAATTACGTAACCATCCTACTTTAATGATTCGTGCATTGCAAGTGCGAGAAAGATAATTTTATCTGTTTTTTCCTATAAAAATATTTGATAAAAAAAAATATACATGAAGGCCCAAAATTACATGAAGGTTAATGTGGTAAATGAAGTGTTAGATGATGTTTTGAATTGCCTGCTTGACTAACTGGCTTCAAATGACCAATATGCCCCTGAATACATTTCAACTCGGTGTAAAGCCAGTGTGATAATTTGACTAATATTGCGGTATTGCGTTTACCAATTGCAAAGTTTCCATAAGCCCAAAAAGAGTATCCCCCAAAAAAATCTCCTAAGGGTCTGTTTGGTTGGAGGGGAATGGAGGGAAGGGGAGGGGAGGGAAGGGGTTTTTTATTTCTTTTCTTGTTTGGTTCAATTTTTAGGAGGGGAGGGGAGGGAAATGGGGGGGTGCAACACCCCTCCTGAGCCAATTTTGGCTCCCCTCCAAAAGTGGGGGGATTTGGAGGGGAGAGAAAATAGGGCAAATTTTTAAAAGTTGCATGACTAAATTGCCCTTTTTAAAAATAGGGCAAATTTTTAAAAGTTGCATGACCGAGTCTTTTATGAACAACTGCATGTGTTTCCTCCCATAACTTCCGAGCTTCTTTCTCATCACTTGCTAAACTTGAGCATCTACTTTCATTACAGTCTGCGAAATATCTTCATGTGTTTCCTGTTATTTGGGGATTTAAGGCAACATAGCATGTAGTTGATGCACCCTGATACATTCAAAGATTAGAACGACGTGATTCAATTCAAAATTAAAGTATGCAGCATCAAATAAAAATTCAGATATGAAATAGAACAAACCTGAGATGTATGCTGTTATAAAAAAAAGAATCTGTAATATCAAATAAAGTATGCAAGCATGTCAGACAGCAGCAGGCTGGGCTCAGCAGGGATCGATATTGTTTTAGGTTTACTGTACCTATTTTCTGTTTGGTGGGATTCAAGCTCCTTATTAATCCATTTTCTTGTGATTTTCGATATGAAATTTCAATGTCATTTGCCTTGCTATATGATATTACAGATTAAGCATTCAATCTTCAACTCCCTTTATTGGTTCTACTCACTGTTTTTAATTAATCTTTACCTAAATTCACTGTGCATATATGTGTATTTCTTTAACATTGACATCGGTCTCTTTTGTAGGCAAAGGCATATTCTAAGCTAAGAAACATGCATAACTCTTCTGGTACCTGTCTACATTGTCTAGTATGTTATAGCAATAGTTTAATATGTTGTACAATATAAGTACAAGGAGCATGATTGGCTACATTAGATCCATGGATTAATCATGGATAGTTACCTAAGGTTGAGGATGAGAAAAAGACTCAGTAATTACAGTTACACCAAACTGAGGTTGTTGAATAAATGAAGGTTCAAAGGTCACTTTCCAAGAAATATTAATTCCGCTCAATGATAGAACAAAAAGAAAAGATGATTAAATTCATCTCTTCGAAAGAGAGAACTTTAAGAAAAGGAAAAAAAAAAAAAAAGCAATCTCTCATTCTTTGTTCAGAGAACTTAGAAGTGCAACATAGTTCATATGTTCACAAATTATCATATACCAATTAGGATGTATTTGGTTCGCAGATTGAACTAATTCTGGAAATAAAATATTCCTAAGAATAAGATTGCATTAAGAAGCAAATGACATTTTACAAAGAAGAAGAGAAGAATGACCCAGAGTTTGCAAAGTTCGCTGCTGATGCAAACAGCAAGGTGTGTTTCTTCGCTCTCTGTTGAATAGTCATGAAGACAGATGGTTCTATTTACTAGTTTCATGTCAATGTATGAATTTCTTATTATATGCAAAAGGGTATAAAAGTAATTTTATTATAAAATCCATTCCCTCCCCTTGTGAACCAAACAAGAAAATTATTATTTTCCCTCCCCTCCCCTCCTTTGAACCAAACAGAGTTTTCATTAAATCCCTCCCCTCCCTTTCCCTCCCCTTCCCTTCCCTCCCCTCCATTAAAATCCCTCCCCTCCCCTCCCCTCCCCTCCTTTGAACCAAACAGACCCTAAGGAAATCCTAGATCTGATTTTGGTCGGGGGCGGCGGTTAGGCCTCGTCGCCGCCGCCCCGACGCGATCGTACCCGTCATCCCTCCCTTCCGTTGCCCTCTTCCCTATCGCGCTCCTTCTCCACGTACCCCCAATATCCCAGATGGGACAAGCTTCGATGGGGAGATCGCGGCGACGTCGTTCTCCAGAACCGCCGCCACCACCATCGACTTCGTTCCCCAGGACCGTCGACTTCGGGACTTTTTTTGATGGGGAGATGCAGCGACGTCGTTCCCCAAGAGATCGCGGCGATGTCGTTCCCCAGAACCGCCGCCATCGTCATTTCCAGATCTGATCGACGGGGGGCGGTGCGCCAGTTTTGAGAGGCTCGCCGCTCATCTCGCTGGCACCTCTGACCAGCCAGCTTCGACACCTCTTCTTCGGTGACGGGTGGTATTCGACGCCGCACCCTTCGCCGCTGTTTCCCTGCAGTCGTCCAACCCCCTCTTTGGCGCCAGAAATGGCATCATCGTCGCGGCCACCATGTCCACACTCTCGGGACCAAGAACGGTGATTTTGCTATGATTTGGATCTCCATGGTTGGTTGTGCGTGCGAAGAAGTCGGGGTTTGTGATGATGGCAGAGCCGAAGAACGAGGTTGAAGTTGGGGAGTGATTGAGAGGGGCGGTGGCAGCAGTCGGGCTAATTCACCCAATGTCCACAGTCGTCAGGGCATCACCGCCACTACACCCTCATCATTGATCTGACGTCCAGTGCCATCGCCCAATGTGGCGAGAGGGGAAGGTGATACTTCATGTAACACCTCGAATTTGTGAAATACCGAAAATGCTTTTTTTATATATTTTGAGTGGTGAAAATTATTTTTGATGTATTTTTAATTAAATATTGATATTAGTATGAATATTTGTGGTAGATTGAAATTTTTGTTATATTAGAGTTAAGAGTTGAGATTTGGTGTGAGGAAATATAGTTTATTTTATTCTACCATTATGGGGGATTATTATTATAAGATAATTTTAATGTGTT
The DNA here is from genome assembly GCA_017893485.1 of Hemerocallis citrina. NCBI lineage: Eukaryota > Viridiplantae > Streptophyta > Magnoliopsida > Asparagales > Asphodelaceae > Hemerocallis > Hemerocallis citrina. The sequence goes on along the minus strand of CM030362.1, from coordinate 85,658,960 downwards.
TTGTATTGTTTGTATTATTATAGAAAAGTGTTGGAGTTTATTTGTAATATATTGGATTTGGAGGGCGGTAATTATACCTTACTATTATTATTTATATATATTATATTTTATAATAACCCCCTCCCCCATTTTAATTCCTTCATTCTTTTCCTTCTTCTCCCTTCCCGTTCACTCCACCCGACCGAAACCATCCCGGCCTCCTCCCTCCGTCCTTCTTCTCCGTTCACCTCAGCCGGAAGAAACCCAACCCCCGTTTCCCTCTTCCTTCTTCCCCTTCCTGGTTTCAATCCCGACCGAACGAACCCACCTTCGGTCCTCCCTCTCTCCTCCCAAATCCGCTCCATCACTCCATGATTTTCAAATTAAATTGGAGGGATGGCTAATTGGAGGGTGCTCTAGCTCGTGGTGGCATCGATTTTCGAAGAGGACTTTGGAAAGGTATATCCCTTTTTATTTTATTGTGTAAAATTAGGTTGGGTTCATTTCTATTGAGTATGATTATTAGGGTAGGAAGATTTAGAGATTCTGAGAATGGTAAATGTGAGGAATTAGCGGATTATTAGAGAGATTTTAAGTTGTTAATAAATTAGAGTTTTGGGTTTGGAAATGAGCATTTTATATATATAAATTATTTCCTTTATAGCAGTAGAATTTTAGTAAAACTATTATAATAAGTTGGGGGTGAATTTAGAAATTGTTTGGAGATAAACATCCCGTAGGAATTTAAATATTACGTGCGATGCACGTGTGCATCCCAGACGTTCGATAAAACGCCTGAGTGATATTAGAAATAGTGTTATTATTTTCTGTGATTGATTTGAATGATTTGAGCTTTAATTGTGTTGAAATCTGATAATAGGATATATTAGCAAATTTGGATGTGGAACGGCGTGCTGGTGCATCGGGTCTTCACGGGCTGCTAGGTGAGTATGAATGTATTTATGTATTTGTTATTTTGAGAAAAAAAATTTAGTATAATTTGAATGATGGATATGAATCCCGGAATAGGGTGTAGGTGTAAGGGGAAATTAGTGTTTGGTGTTGGTATGTGATATAACGATTAAATACTCGTCTCGGGTATTGATATAAATTATAGATGATGAATTAGTTATATATATATATATATATATATATATATATATATATATACGGGGATGAGTTATATTTATATAAGATGTTGGTGTGTTGTGATTTTGAATATCCAGTGTGATGGTAAAGTAATGGGTGTATTTATATATATATGATGTTGTGATGTGTTGATCTATTGGGCGTATGCAATCATGTAATATTGAGATAATAAATAGTACGGTATACACATGGTATGTGAGGTAATGATAAAATAAATAATACAATACAGTTGTGATGTGTAATATTATGATGTGATGATTTTTATGTTAATTACAGTGATATTTCTTTTGTGTGATGCATTGAAAGGGGTAAGTGAATTGGTGATCATTGTTTATGCGAATAAGTAAATAAAAGATGAGATGTTATGATGATAAAGGGTGATGTTAATATGAAAAGTAAGTGTTAATAACAATAATTTCGGTTGACTTGAATAGATACCCCCGGATAGACCGGAGAGAGATATGATACCTCAGGTGGGACCTGAGAGAGAGTTGATACCCCAGGATGGACCAGGGAGTGCAGATACCTCCGGATAGACCAGAGAGAGATATGATACCTCAGGGTTGACCTGAGAGAGAGTTGATACCCCAGGATGGACCTGGGAGTGCAGATACCTCCGGATAGACCGGAGAGATATGATACCTCAGGGTTGACCTGAGAGAGAGTTGATACCCCAGGATGGACCTGGGAGTGTAGATACCTCCGGATAGACCGGAGAGAGATATGATACCTCAGGTGGGACCTAAGAGAGAGTTGATACCCCAGGATGGACCTGAGAGTGCAGATACCTCCGGATAGACCGGAGAGAGATATGATACCTCAGGTGGGACCTGAGAGAGAGTTGATACCCCAGGATGGACCTGGGAGTGAAGATACCTCCGGATAGACCGGAGAGAGATATGATACCTCAGGTGGGACCTGAGAGAGAGTTGATACCCCAGGATGGACCTGAGAGTGCAGATACCTCCGGATAGACCGGAGAGAGATATGATACCTCAGGTGGGACCTGAGAGAGAGTTGATATCCCAGGATGGACCCGGGAGTGCAGATACCTCCGGATAGACCGGAGAGAGATATGATACCTCAGGGTTGACCTGAGAGAGAGTTGATTCCCCAGGATGGACCTGGGAGAGTAGATACCTCCGGATAGACCGGAGAGAGAGTTGATACCTCAGGGTAGACCTGAGAGAGAATTGGTACTCCGGGATAGACCTGGGGTAAAATGAATATGATATGAAATGTGAATGAGAAAGAGAAGTGTTTGGTATAAGCTGAAATGAAATCGTAAAGTAAGTGTATTATGAGTTGAGAATAAAGAATAAATAAGTGTTAATAATAAATGGGGTAGTAAAGAAAGTGTATAGTGAAACGTGAATTGTGGATGAGAAAGAAAGTAGCTGTGAATGAAGTAAATGTGAAAGAAAATGAGTTATGAGTTAGTGGATGAAAAGAAGTGATAAATGCAGTACGTGGTCAATTTAAAATAGAATAATAAAAGAGGCATGTGTTTTTATGAATAGTACGAAGTAATTATATTATGTATGTGATCATTAAAGTAAAATACAGTATGATATGAGTGGTTCCACCTTGGGATTGTGTCAAGGAACTACCTGCCCGCTGTTTCTGTGGAAATGGTGGGAACTACCTGCCTTGGCATAATTCGTAGGGTGAGTGGGCATGATAGGGCTATGATTAATGGAAGTGAAGAATTAAATAAGTAAAGATAAATAATGATTGAAGTGAATTAATAACTCTTGAGATGTGATGTGATATTACCCAGACTATGCGTTTGGGGTGTGGTGATTATTACCCAAGCTATCGGCTTTGGGGTGTGATATATTATTGCCCCAAACTATATTTGGGGGTATGGAATATAAATTGATGTGAATGAAAGTGAAATCAGTGATAACTTGAGTTATAGTGAAGATGAAAGTAAGTTGGTCATTAATTAGCCTGAAAAATAGCTAAATGATATAACGGGATGAGAATGAGTTATAAAACATATTTTTGATGTGATAAGAATGAGTATCTAATAAGTGATATGTGCATGATGTGATGAAATGTGAGTGAATTGCAATAGGTAACGAAGTGTTATATTTTGTCACAAGAAAGGAATTAATGTGGTATTATGTGGATATATGCTTACGTGATGATATGGTTATAAGAAATAAATGAATGCGGTGTTATGGAATATGAAATTGAGAAAGAAAGGGTTTATGAATGAAAATGAGTATTTAAGAATATGAGTTGTGAGTTCGTAGATGTAAATGAATGGAAAATGAAGTGCGTAGTTATAAAAGTATGAAGAAAAGAGTTAGGGACTTTATGTGAGTATGTATGGAAATAAAGAAACGATGAGAGGGTAGGAATTATGAAGCGATAAGTATTTGTGTAGGGGATTCAAACTGAAAAGGAATGGATTAATTGGAAATTCGTATTGTGCGAATATAAAGTAAGGATAGATATGGGGTTGATGTGAAATATATAGTGGAATGTGTGTGTATGGGCAAATTTATAATTTGATACAGATTTGAAGAGTAATTGAATATAAAGCCGTATTTATGATGTTTTAAAGTTTAGAGGTTCAAGATGTATCTTCTTACTCGATGTTTGTAAGTTTAAAATTATTTTCGTTATACAATTTAATTTATTTGTTAGATTTTTAAATTATACTCACACCAGAAATGGCTAACCCCTTAGTGTTTGGGGGGTTAGGGGAGTCCGAGGACTACCCTAAATCCCCTACTGTTTCAGGTCCTCAGCAGTGCAGAGGTGAGGCGTAGTTGTGTAAGGTGGAGTTTTATTTTAAAATTTTTGTATAAACTAGTGAGGTAAATGGTAAATTTGTGGTTTAAATTATATTTTTGATGTATGAGCTTGTAGATGATAATGGTGAGTATAGTACGATGTGGTATGGTATGTTTGTGACCCGTACCCACCTCGTTGTGGTGTACCGGGCTCTGTGGTAGGTTTTACAAAGGTTTTTCTAAAAATTTTACCTCGTTTTCAAAGAAATTTATGGTTTTTATTTGATATTTGATAATCTGTTATGTGTTTGGCCCCCAGAGCATTATATTATATTGCCTATGTGTATCTGCTCATTTTGGCCTGGGGAGCCCATGAAATTATTGTGTATTTTGTGAGCTACGGAATTTTGAGCAGAATTCCGTAAGCTTTTTGTGTTTCGGGGCAAAATTTACAGGGGAGACTCTACCAAAATTTTTCCTGAAACATAACTTTCTTAGTTTATGATTAAAGTGATATAGAAATTGAAAGATTTGAGTTTGAAGTCAAAAAAAAAATAATTTTGGGGCGTTACACTTCAACAAGTTGGGATTCGTCTTGGTTTTTTGATTGAGAGAGGGTGAGAGAGTGGGTGAGTGAAAATATTGCTCCTCACTACTCTATGTTGGTGTTGGTCTGTATTTGTGAGAAATCACTGGAGAGAGCAAGAGTGTGAGAAAGACGAATGTATCTTCTTCACGGCTCTCTCTTTGACTGCGATTTTCGTTGGAGGAGCGATAATTGCAAGTATGTGGGAGGTTAGAAGGAGTAGACTGAGCTCGGCGGTTGTCAAAACTCTGCCTGCGGGGCTTGGGCCTAAAGATGGGATCCCCCAGTGAGTAGTCGGAGCTCGGCGGTTGTCAAAATTCTACCTGCGGGGCTTGAACCCAAAGACGGGGTCCCCCCAACGAAAAGAAGGCAGGGCTCGGCGGGTGATAAAATCCTGCCAGACTAGTTTCAGGCGGGTGTGCACGTGCCGTGGAGGCAGTGTTCGAAACTAAATCGACGTACATACAATTTTGCTGGACCGAGCTTGTTTGTCGGCCCACCCTCCAGGGTTGTTGGAGGGATTTGTTGTTTGTACGGGGCATGTAGCTTCATGTTTTATTTTCATGTTGGTAGGTTGTATGTTTTGTTAATTTCTGATTAATGAAACAGAGTGGCCATATTTCACCTTTTCCTTCAAAAAATTTTGCAAAGTTTCCACATATTCTATGCAAATTTAAGGTGGTCCCCCACAGTTAAATTTGCAAAAAAAACAATTGAAAATGCCGAAGGGAATTCTGCAAGTGGATTTGTGCAAATTTGAACAAATTTGCAGTTTTGCAAAATTTCCCCATATTTTGCATATCTAAATTAATTTTGCAAAATTTCCCCAAATTTTGCATATCCAAATCCCCCCTGTGGGTGTTTTCATAACAGTGCTGTCATTTGTGCACCAAATCTGACTGTTTCTTTATTTCCATCATATAAAATCAGGTTTTTCCTACACAGGTCCCCAACAAAATATTGAAATGTTATATTAGTCTCCAAAAAAATCACTAATTCTTTAATTGTCCCTCAATCAACTTAAAAAGTGATCAATCAGAAACATTACTTGCAAGATCACGAAAATTTTGCTCCATCGACCAAATTTTGAGAATTTGTTTTTTAGCTTAAAGGTCTCATTCAATCAAGGTAGTATTTCTGCGCTTGCGATTTTGTTTTCATCTAGACCATTCTACTTAAGCTTTTTATCCATTTTGGTTCAATCAATCAAAATTCATATGGTGTTGTACTTGAATCTAAAATGAATCACTTTATATTACTTTTGAAGTTGACCGAGCAACTAATATGGAACTAGTGATTATTTGTTGGGGACCAATATAGAATTTCAATATTTGTTGGGGACTATAAGGAAACCCCCTATTTTTCATAAAAAACTTCAATTTTAAGAGCACTTCCACCCTTGCTGCCTAGGCAATATGCAAAAGCACCCCCTTCCCCTAGACAGTTATTATTTATTTTGAATAGTAACCGTCCCTCAAAGTTTTATAGTCCTTCTTCGAGCAATTACTATTCACAATTATTTTATTATTTGGTGTGTGTAGATTTGCGATTGATAATATTTTTGATAAGATTTGTTGAAGTGATTTTATGCAGATATGAAAATCTGGTCTGGTTTTGGATATATTTGGACGAAATTTTTTGATAAGATTTTGGATAGATACGAGAGTGGATATATATATGAAATTTTTGAAGGATACTGTGGATAAGATTTTGGTTAGATACGAGAATCTTTACAGATTTTGGACAGATATGGAAAATCCGGATGATGATTTTTGAAATGATTGTCTATAGATATGTAAATCTTATTTGATTTTGGACAGATATGAAACTTTTGAATGGCGATTGTGGACAATACTATTAGATAAGATTCCAATGTTGTAAATAGCGATAGCATATAGCGCAGCGTTAGGTTCCATTAGCATTTAGAGCAAATAGCGTAACGCAATAACGTAAGTTATGGAGATTTTTGCTTTTTTATTTAAAAAACCAAAATTAATTATATAATAATAATAATAAATTCTAAATAATTCAATAGAACATATAAACAAAATTTTGAAGCCAAATAATGACAAATAATGAATATTTCACCAAAAATGAGAAGTTAAGAACTTCGTAATTCATATTCAACTTACATAGAAATGAATACAAGGTTTAAAGAACAATAAAGCAAACACATTCAAATGAAAACTACAAATTCAAATAGAAAAGTGCAAAATTCAAATATACGATCACTCTATCTCTAGATCATCCTCCTCTAGTATTATATTAGCATCCTCCGGATCGAGCATATCTCTACTTACCCCACCCTCATTGTCTTCACTTACACTTCCCTCGCCTCGTTGAGCGGACGATGCTACACATAAAAATTTATTTTATTGAATGAGTGATACTCCAAAAATTTTATAATATCAATTATCAAGTATCATCTTAGTATGCATGAATTAAATCAATGTTGACTTACATGAAGAACCATCAACTATTGCTCGCTTTGGAGGTGGAGCAGAAGCTTTAGTATCATCTACACTTTGATTGTTTGCAATTGCCGTAACATCTAAATACCCTTCATCATCCATAATCTCTACATCTTCGGGGACAAACTCGTCTAACCATGCATCATCTGTAGGAAGACATGGTTCTTCTCTTTCCATAATCCACTCATCATCGGAAGGAACTTCATCTAGAACAATAGGGTCTAACTTGCGTTGCTTTCTCCTCTTGTTTCTCTCACGTAACTTAATGTTATACATCATATAAACAAGAGAGTTTGTTCGCTCTTGCTCTAAGCGGCATCTCTTCTTTGAGTGAACCTATAACAAAAAATTGTATATGTATATTCAATTAATATATTGTATAATATTATGATTTATAAATATTATATCAAGTATCATTTGCAAAAGAATTCCTTATTTGCTCAAATGTGCTCCAACTGTGTTCACAACCGGAGGCTTTAGTAGTAAGCGAAAGAACCTGTTTGGCAAACTTTTGTAGTGTCGGAGACTCGCTTCCAAATCTTTCCCACCAGTTAGCTAAAATATTTTATTATATTATTAAGGTGATTTAAAATAATATGAAATCAAACTAGTAATATAAGAATATATGAATTTATGAAAATAATACCTGGAGTACGTGCACTAATAGTTCTTACGGCTAACTCTGTTCCAAACTCTCCGTCTCTCTCTTTATAAGAATCCAACTCGACATCCGCAATTGTCCTTTCTTCAATATCGGGAATCAAGCGAGCCATGCACTCATGAAGCCCTTTTCTCACATCTAGATGCTTGCTAAATTTACTTGCATAGAAAAACTTTGGATTAAGAAAGTTAGCCGCGTCATGTAGAGGTCTATGCAACATACCCGTCCACCTACTATCAATCAACCTCCAATAAGGTTTATATTTTCTTTCAATTCCATTACAAGCTTCCCCAATCTTCTCTTTTGCACTATCGATTATTTCATATAAATAAGGCATAAAAGGCCTCACATCCGAATCAACCTCACGAAGAACACTAACCAAAGGAAGAGTGGTTGCAAAACAAAAATACACACGAACCTAAAAGCCCCTACGATAAAGAACCGTATCTTTTGCCTTCAATCCTTTTGGCTTCTTTGCCCATGAAATCCTCAAAAACTCATCGGAAGAAAACAAGTTTTTTAAAGGTTACTTCAAGTTGTGTAACCGTTGCAAAGTCAAAAAAGATGTAGCAAAATGGGTTATGGCCGGCCTTAATAGTTCTTTACCTTTTGTGTGAACTCTCATTTTTCTAAGCACCCAACCATGGTTATAAATAAATTGTATAATCTCCTTTGCCAACTCAAGTGTCTCTTTGTGTATTTTCATTTTCCCAATATCTTCAAGCATGAGATCGATACAATGAGCCGCATATGGTGTCCAATACAATGATTTCCTCTTCTTCATAAGCTTCTTTCCGGCATTCACATATGAAGCATGATTGTCGGTGGTAACTTGAATTATATTCTTTTCCCAAATATCATCAATTATCTCATCAATGCACCCAAAAAGAAAATCTCTTATTTTAATATGAGCCGATGCATCAATAGACTTGTAAAAGAAAGTTCCTTCGGGCGAGTTTACGAGAAAATTTATCAAGCTTCGATTTTTCTTGTCCATCCATCCATCTGACATCAATGTGCCCCCATATTCCTCCCAAACTTTCCTATGAGTTGCTTTTATTGCATCAATTCCTTCGACCTCATTCTTAAGAATCAACGTTCTTCACTCATGCACCGATGGTGGTTTCAAGCCTCTCCCATAACTTCCAACCTCCTCAAGCATCTCCTTGAAATATGGACAATTTGCGAGATTAAATGGAAAAACCTTTGCATAGATAAAGCGACCAATCTTTTGAATTACCACCGCCCTTTGTTCTTTCTTATATCTATTCTCTATTGTAGTTTAAGTCGTCGATGGAGCTTTCACATTAACGAATCTATCAAGAGGACCAAATGTTCTCCCTCGATTGTTTCTTGCATGACCACTCTCCAATTCTTGGCTAACATCCTCCTCAATCTCATCAATTCCGGGCTCTCCCATTCTTCCTATTTCACGCTCTAGAACCCTTGATTTAGTGCGCTTAATCTCCAACTGTCGAAGACTATCCTTGCATGCTTGCTTCACTTGTGGAGGTACTTTATCACGTTGACGCACACCCTTGCTAGTACCCGCTAAATAATGTTTCAATCTTGTTACCCCGGAAGTGATATGATGGTCACAAAATTTACAATAGAAGTAATTCAGATGTTCTCCTTCCTTCTTATATGCCCATTCTCTTACCGGATCAAGAGTCTGTGCCATCTTTTATGATTCTACACATACACAACATACAACAAACAAAATAATTTTATAGTACTTAAATGACTTCATTGCTTCTCTGTTTATTTATTTATTTGTTATTTTTTTTGCAGGTTCAAATCAAAACTCAAAAAGTTATGCAACTTATGAAGGGCTCAAATCATTTGTTATTTTGTATGTAAATTGTGTGTAGTTGTGAACTGTGAAGCTTCGTAAATTATAAATTATGTTATAATCAGTTATATCTTCACATTTGATAACTACTCCCCTCTTCACAATCTGTTTGTATAACTACTCCCCTCTTCACAAAACCAAATCAGTAAACCCAAATTAGCAAAATTCGAAATCAAATAAGCAAAATTTAAAATCAAAATTCAAAAGCAAACCCCTCTTCACAAACCCAAATCAGCAAATCCAAATCTTCACAAACCCAAATCTAGAAGAAGAAGAAATTCGAAATCAAATAAATAAAATAATACAATACAAAATAGAGGAAGAAGAAACTCATGAGAAGAGATTTGAATACCTTTTTGATCGTCGCCATAGCCGCCGCCTAAACCCCTCGCCTTCGCTACTCCAGTCGCTGGAATCCCTTGACGTTGCCGCTCGCTGCTCCAGTCGCCGATCGATGCTCCAGTCCCCGCTTCATTTTTGAAACCCTAAAATAAAAACTCAAGTTGGGAGTGGGAGAGGCCTTCGGGCTGTGAAAGAAAAGGGAAAAAGAAAAAAAATAATAATTAACATCACGTGTAGCGCATGTAGCGCACCGCTACATAGCGTTTGCGCTATAGCGTGCGCTATGCACATATAGCGCACCGCTATGCAAGCAGTGCACTATAAACGTGCGCTACGTAGCGAAAGAAGGCGGGTTAAGCTACGTAGCGCGCTATAGCGCTTAGCGTAGGGCGATTTTTCAAATATTGCCACCCGGTTCTCAACGTGCTAGGTGTCCATTTTCTTCCACTCATTTCTCCATAAATATGCATAAAACTTTCTAATCTATTCTCACCCAAATTGTTGTATTTATTCAACTCCAATAATTTTGTTTCTCATCTTACTATTTTCAATGTCTTACACTAGAAGGGTCATGGAAAGAATTGAACGGGAGGAAGAAGAACTTAGGTTGGGACAGACCGATGAAGCAAGGGTGAGAGGAGCTCATACCCATGAAGTGAATCAAGTGATGGATGATATAGGTAAAAATAGAACTAAATCGAGGCCGTTCAAATTGGGCACGAATCTTAGAGCTCTCGCGGGTAAAACGGTAATTTCACCTATAAACGGGCCCATGAACGGAAATTGGGCATCTTTCAAGCTCATTAATCTAAAAACGGATCTGTCTTACTAGGTTGTCATAACACCTCATGCAAATAAGTCCAAATAATTTAAAAATAATTTAAACTTATGATTATCTACAAGAGATGGTTCAAAAACCATATCTCTTATCTAGGGAAGAGTTTAAAACTTAAATTCCCTCAACTACTCTTATCTTTTCATGAAGAATAGATAACTGATTCAATCCAAAAATAGTGAAAAGTAGAGATAAATCGTTATCTTGAAACTGACCCTAAGGCGGCTATAAATACCCCTCTACCCCCACCATAAAAAAGGTAATTAGTATTTTGCCTCTAAAAACTCTCTTTCTATTCTTGAGTTCTGACTTGAGTGTCGGAAGGTTTGTCGCAAGGGTCAACTCCTGTGTTTCAAACTTTGCAGGTCAGTCAGAGCAATCATCACCATCAAGATCAGATCCAACAGTGTAAACGAGTCAAATTCAACAGTCAATACTGGTGAAAGTAAAAGATGTCAGCTTTTTATTGTTTTAAAAGAACTCATATCATCTGTTTTCTCCCACACAGAAATTAGCAGCAACAGATTGACGTCGTCTGTGGAAACTTCAAAAAGCAATATGACCAAATTTCGTCGGTAAAATTTTTTTAGCCAACAGGAAACAGGGAAGGCGGCGGTCTCAGGCCAACGAGCCAACCCTCTTCCTCCACCTCCTCCTCATGTGGACGTCCTTCCTACCTTTCAAGTGGATCAACCTCTTCATTTGGAACAGTCTACTCAACCCCCCTCCAAAGCGCTTCCACCGGGGGGCTCCCGAAGAAATCAACCCCCTGCACAACACAGTGGAGAGAACATGGGGTCGGTTTACACCTCTACACCCTCCACCGTGCCTCCCAAGGCACCTCAACCTCAACAAGATCCTCGCCATCTTATAAACTCCAGACAATAGTAGTCCGAACGTAGGGGTCATTCAAGCAGGCCACATCCGTCATATCAGGTAGATCCACCCAAGGCACCTCAACCTCAACAAGATGTTCGCAGAACACCTGTTTGTTGGTTTGAAGTTGGGGAGCGTCAGTTGTTTGGCCCTGAGCTTGTGCAGCAAACCTCTGAGAAGATTGATCTGATTAGGAAAAGGTTGGTAGAGGCTCAGAGCAGGCAGAAAAGCTATGCAGACAACCGGAGAAGGGACCTTGAATTTGAGGTCGGTGACTTCGTCTTTCTGAAAGTATCGCCCAGTAAAGGTGTGATTTGATTCGGCAAAGGCGGGAAATTAGCCCCGAGGTTTATAGGCCTGTACAAGATATTGAAAAGGATCGGAAAAACTGCTTACCAGCTTGAATTACCGGAAGAGTTATCTCAGGTGCACAATGTCTTTCATGTGTCTATGCTGAGAGGTTACATTCCAGATCTGAGTCATCATTTACCTGAAGTGCTGGAAGGTTTGCAGTTGGATCTGAATTATATCGAGTCTCCTGTCGAGATTGTTGATCGTCGAGAGAAAGTCTTGAGGAATAAGACGATACGGATGGTCAAGGTAGTCTGGAGAAACCATTTGGTTGAAGAGGCTACTTGGAAGTCTGAGGAGAGGATGTTGAAAGATTATCCTGAGCTTTTTGTTTGATTTGTATCTTTTTTTTTTGTATTTTTCTTGTGCTTGTTGTGAGTGTTTTGTTTCTCGCTCTTGACTGTAGTTCCGGGGACGGAACTATTCTAAGGAGGGAGTGTTGTAATGCCCCGATATTTCATTTAATGAAAATTATTTTATTTTGCACGTAGTGTGCACGTGCAATATTTTTGGTAGAATTAGATTTTATAATTATATCTATTATGATGAGTATAGACATTTATATATGTGCTCTTTAATTATTTTTATATAAAGCCCTTTTCAAATTGACAAAAGCCTTTCTTTTTAAAAGCCCAAATTGAATTTATTTAGTTTCTTTTATAAGTTATTATTTTGGCCCATAAACTAAAGCCCATGAGCTATTTTTATTTTAAATACAACTTGTAATGTAGAATACAATTTAAAGATTATTTTTTTGTAAAATATAATGTACAAATTTTTGGAGGCATATGCATGCACGTGCATTGCACGTACACGTGCAATATGCACCATTTAAGCATGGCTGGTTTTGATCTTTGGAGGGAAGAGGGAAAATTCAAGTGGAGTCATGGGTGGTGGTTACTTGATCATGGTTGGTTATTGTAACTCCTCCTTGAATCCTAGCCTTTTAATCCTAACTCTTAAGTTAATCCTAGCCTTCCATTTTCCTAAATTTTTAGTATAAATACCCCCCCCCCCCTTGCCTAGTATTCTTATGCTAATTATTTCCTCCAAACCTATAGTTTAAAAATACATTGCTAGTAGTTTAACAAGTGAGTTAAAAGATCGAGAGATTGTGTGGATTTGTGCTTGCATCAAAGAGGAGGCCGGCACTAGGAGCTCTCGGGTTAGCATTGTGGAGGCTTGTGTGCGCGTCGACGAGGAGGAGGATCGTTCTTTTGCAAGGACATTGGTTTAGGAGGTGTTGCTAAGTGTAGTCTCTCCAATTAAGGTGGGTAAATTTTCTATATTTCTAATTAGGAAGCATGCTAGACTTGAATTGAAAGAATGATGCATGAAAAAGATTAATAAGAGTACACATTTAATTGAAAAAATGACCTATTGATTGATTGAATGTGGATATGCAATTGTATGTGGTTTTATTATTAAAATTTAAGTTGTGTGCGAATTAATTATAGCCATGGATTGTTTGAAGAAAACTTCATCGTTAACATTTATGCAAGAACTAGTGGATTGAAAATGTCACTTTATGTGCTTAAATAGACTATTGTGATAATGTGTATGAATGACTTAAAAATATAATTTGGGGGTTTGTGAAATGATTAAAAACAGAGAATTGATAATGAAGATTGCTAATAAAGGGATTAGTGATGTTAAATTAGATAAGAATGTCGAAAAAGAAATGTGTTAGTAGTAGTGTATAAATTTAACCAAATTGTATGGTAGATATATGGTTAGTTATTGGAAAAATTATTTTTTATATACTGGAGTATAATTTATGTTGAGAATAATTAATCTGGAATTTCTACAGCAAGTTTAGTAAAAACCAAATCAAATGAGAGCTTATTGAACATCGAAATGTTTTACTATACAGAGAGCATCGATTTAAATTAGATTTCAGGTTGAACTAAGACAACCTGAGCTTATAGCTCAAGTGGTCGGGATGATCCTAGTTGCTACAGTGGGTTCGGTGTCACAGGTTGCTGGTTCGAATCCCCTTAGCACCATACCTTTATTTCGTATTTTTGAAAAATAAAAATAACTGCAGTCGAGAGCATTTGATGCTCTCAGCCTATCTTCATAACGCACAGTGCGTTCGACCTAGTGGCATGTGCCTTCGGTTGGTTTCCCTGTGGTCGCTGGTTCGATCCTTGGTCTCGGCTGTGTTGTGTTGTGGGAAAAAATAATTTTTTTTTTGGGGGGGGGGGGGTTTGATGATTGGAAAATTATTAAAAAAATATGATTATTATCCTTAAAATCTGTGGGATTTATGAAAAATAAATTGGGAATTATTTAAATGAAATAGAGTATATTTTGAGACCAAAAGTATATTTTAGAACTATGGTTCTATACTTGCATTTTTATGAAAGTTGTACTTTGCAAAAGGATTTGAAATGGAATATTAGAAAAGAAATATGAATAAGAAAGGAATTATGTGAAGTGATGTGAATTATTCTCATTGGAGAATAGTGTGACAAATTATGAAGTATGAATATTCATCTTTGATCGTATAACTAGTGATGTGGTTTTTAATGTGAAAATGATATTTCATGAATTACATGATGAATAATTGAATTCCATGTATAGTTATGGACTATTGAATAATTTAGAAATCATGATTGGAAAAGAGAAATATTTTTGAGTATGACAACTCAACATGTGAACTTATGAATTGAAATTGAAAATTAGAGTGTAGCCAAAACTCACACCGGCAAGTGAAAAATGATGAATTACGATTATTGACATTGAAAAGACCAGGTTTGGGTCATTGTGAAATGAAAGAAATAAGACCGGTAGTAGTGAGAGGGCTAACTCTAGAGCTTTGATTTTGGTCATGATTTCATTAGAATTAAGAATTAGTTACATAGTGAAGATGTGATGAAAGTAAGAGAAAAACACTGAGTATGAGGACCATTAGATTGGCGGCGAGAGCGTATCCCAGGATGTCCCACGATGAGTCATGATAGGGCGTGGATACTGCTCTAGAGTATCGTCCCGGTGGCGACGCTCAAGGGGTGTTGGACGACTGCGGGTGGTGTCATGTCTATGGTAGGAGCTGAGTTACCACAGGATGCCTGCATGATGAGTCATGTGTCAGTGCGTTGGGACTCCCTCCAGGGCGCCTAGACATGAGTTCGTATGTCAGAAAACATCTAGGATACTTACCGTAGTTACAGTAGTAGAGTAAGTCATGACGAGGGATTGAACCCTACAAGATGAAGAACGATTAAGGGGCTTGCCCTCGGACCTATGTTGTATGGGATGCATAGAATCCGAACAAGTGTGCATTAGTGTCATATAATATAAACAACTGCATTAAGGACTAAGTGCACAATCACAACACGACATCAATAGGGTTTCCCTGTGGTTTGATATGTGATAAGTTTGTGTTTGTTAAATATGGAAAATTAGTTATACTATTTCCGGCATAGAGAGGATGGCCGTGTATAATGTTCGTCGGTTGAATAAACTGACGTACCCACAGTTTTGTATGCAGGATAAATGACATGGTAAAGATTAAAGAGGAACAGATGCTTAGAGACTATTCAATGTTGTCGTACATTTATTTAAATGTTGTAAATTTACTTCCGCTGTGCAATGTAAAGTGTAAAGTTTCATGTAAACTCTGATGTAAAGTGAAAAGTTTTAAATTCCTTATAAAATTGTACTAAATGAAGTGTAAAGATCATGTGAAATATCAAATTCAGTGTATTTTGGAATTCGGGGCGTTACATTAACTCCCCAAGTGAAAGAAGGGATAGGAACAAGTGGTTCGAGTTTCACAAAGATCACAGACATCTCACTGATGACTGTCGAGCCCTCAAAGATGAGCTTGAAGCTCTGCTCCCGCGTGGGTACCTCACCAAGTTCGCCCAAAGAAATGATACCGAACCTCCTACATGAGAAGCCAATAAGAAGCCAGAGAAACCAACGAGTCCCAAGGTCCACGCCATCCATGGGGAACCTATGGGGAGATCATCTAACTCCTTCAGGAAAGCGTTACTCCGAGAAGTTAATTCGGTGCATAATATCCCCCCTCCCAAGAACTCGGGGGTCCCGATCACATTTTCAGACCAAGACCTTGAAGGTGTTCGAACACCTCACTGTGACGCGTGTAGCGCCCCGAATTTTCAATATGATATCTTAGAAATATGTGGCATAATTCCCAGCATCAACTTCAATTATAATATTAAACACAGTCCAGATACCAATAAAATTCTTTCCAACTTTCATTACATTAAACTTTACATAGCACAACGGAATACAAAACACCTTGAATTACAAATTTCTTTCCTTACAACAATTTCTTTTACAATTTATAGAAGCCATCACATCACTTAAACTCAAGCATCCAAAATCCAAGCTATAAGTAATCACCTGTAAAACATGAGGCTAGAGATAACCATAACCCCCAAAACTATAGGGGTCAGCCATAACGGTGTGAGTGGCATAAAAACAAAGCAACATAAATAAAATATGAAACATGGAATCATAACAACATGTAATAAAAACGAGAATAAATGAATTAAGAAAATCAGAGTAAACATGAAAAACATCAAGTGTAGCTAGACTAAGTATCAAGTGTAGAAAACGGGAAAACATATGCATAAACCAAATCAAGAAAACACAATACTGTATGCTGACTCTCTAATGCGTACTTGTCAGATTCTATGCATCCCACTCTACATAGGTCCGGTGCAAGCCCTTAACGTCTCTACTTTATAGGGTTTAATCCCTTGCCATGCAACTAATCCAACCACGATGACTACTACGAGATATAGATAAACTGTGAGTATTAGCCCATGCACCGATAATTTCGGAGGTCAAACTCTATCCACAAATAATTCCGGAGACTATTTCACTCACACCTGGGATTTTTGAGAATACCCCACACCGCAAGTTATGGCACCTCATCACACGAATATCACATGAGCGTCGCCTCGACCCCGATAATTCCGGAGATCATTCCCACACCACAGGTAAATCCAGAGACTATTTCACTCACACCTGGATAATTCTGGGGATTATTTCACACCGCAAGCCATACTGAGGTCCATAACCCATGTTCTCGTTCATCATATCACCACTAGTGCATGTGCTTATCTTTTTAAGTTACTTAATTTAATTTCGAACCTTCTAGAGATGGTGTACCCTATCGGACTTAACTCAACAACTGATCAACAATATGTCTCAATTGGCCTAAACACAATATCTCAACTGCCGGTATACTAGGGTCACACACACCCTCTAGAGACTCACACTCAAATATCTGAACCAAACTTCCATTATCAATACTTAATTAAAAACAACTTGAAAACATATGCTCAGTAGGAGATAAGGTATAAGATAGCAAGTTATAGATCAAATCATTTTAAGAATCAATCATTTTAAAATAGCATCAAAATATCTCACGACACATTAGTAACAGTCGACTGTAAACCAGAGTCAGTCGACTGTCCAAAGCGAAAAACCAATACTTCAAGAAAATAATTCTAAGTACTAGCAGTCGACTGCGAAAGGTCGTCGGTCAACTGTCCAGAGCAAAAATCTAAAACTTCGAGAAAACGTCAAAACAGAGCAGAGTCAGTCGACTGTAAAAATGGGTCAGTCGACTGTTCTGCACGAAATTTCAAAACTTCAAGAAAACACTACAGCCGGGATCATGACGGTCGACTGTCGAAACATACCAGTCGACTTTTGCACCTACAGGCTGCAGTTGGGTTGTGCATGTTTCAACCGATACAAAGATTTACTTTATAAAAATGAAATCTATAAAAAGTATATGTCTGATATGATCAAATACGACTTGTATAGTATATAAGAGTCCACAAAAACCAATCAAAACCACTTCCACTTATAAAATAGCTTTTAGATGAATTCCTTCAAATCAAAACGTGAATATGTGCATATATAAAAAATACAGTTTTTAAGAATCAATCAAACATCAAAAGACCTTCGTATTATGTTCCAAACCATATTAATACACAAAATAAGTTGAGGTATAACCAAAATATTTAATACTACAAAATAAGATATTCATGTAATAGTGTTCGTGCTTGTTTGTGCACCAAAGAAAAATTCACAAATCCATTAATTGAGGAATAGACAAATGTTCAGATTAAATCATTAATAATTGAGCAATTCAAATCCAAATAAAAACTTCAATAAATCACGAAATCTCCAATTTAGTCATAAAGCCTCAAATCCAAATCTAGTTATCACAACTTCAATCCTCAAGACATGATCTTTAATTCATTATTCCTTCTAAAAAAAAATCTTCAAACTTATTCTCAATTATTTTCAATGGTTAACTCATGAACACAAACCAATTTAACATTACCATAATCAAGATGCACTCATCCAACCTCATAAACAGTTAAAAATCTCCTTTTTACTCAATTTAAGCATAACATCTTCCATACTCAATCAAATCAGTATTAACCCAAAAGAAATAGCTTACTCATAATTTATATTAGGTTATTTAACAATCTCAAATCATCCACATGCAAATTCTACTCATAAATAATTTAGGGTTTCATAAAAGATCCAATTTTAATTCACCAATTCATCAAATCCATCATATATATATTCATACCAAATCCTAGCATGCTTCCTAATAGATGAAACACCACATACAACATTCAAAGAACAAAACAAAACAATTATATCACTCACCTTGTTGAAAGAATCGAACGAAGACGAAAATAAAGTAGGAAAAGCCCCTCCTTAGCAAGAAATCCAAGATCTTCTCTTTAGAACTCCAAAATATTAAAAAATAAGAAATTCCCTGTGTTGTGCAGCAAGATGACGATTGCACTACATCCTAAATAGGCCGGGATTAAAGATTCTAGGGTTTTTTTTGAAAACATTTGTAGAATATTCCTTTTACAACATACCTTTACATAAATAGATCCCTTTATTAGAAAATTAGTTAAAACCAATTTAATCAAGTTAAAAAATAAAAAAGATCCCCTCTAGCATCTTCCGGCACTGCAGGAAAAATACAGAAAACAATTTTGCATTTTCATCCCTTCAATTAAGCAATTTTGCGAAAAGATCTTTTTTTTATCAAAACTTGTAAAATAAATCAAACGTGTTGAAACAAAAGGCAAACTCTTTACTCCTGAGTTACCTAGGCATTATATCCAGCCCAAAATCCAAAAATTTGGAGTTTTCACCCCCATTTGGTAATTTCGCACAAAAGTCCTTCCTTTTTGAAATATTTGCAAATGAGTCCAATAATTATCAGAAAAATCTAGAAAAATCATAATCTCAAATAATAAATAATGAGTTTTCCCAAAAATAATTTTGGCTTTCGAACTTTTCAAGAAAAAATTTGCACATGTAAAAAGATAAATTTTTATATAAATATTTATTATATCACAAAAAATCATTTTAATTCATTTTCTAATCTCAAAAACGGTATTTTAAAAATACGGGGTACTATAACGCGTTAGTAATCAACATATGTATGGTCAATCATGAGGTACGCTGCATCCTGGCACATTACGACAGCTCGGTAAACATCATCTTCCTGAATGTGTTCGAGGGCCTCAAGTTCAAGCGAGACCACCTCAAGCCTGTCGTCTACAGTCTCCATGGATTCTCCGGTGCCCCAGTTCTAATCGAGGGAATAGTCACCCTTGACGTAACCGTGGGGAAAGCTCCAACTACCCACACAGAAGCACTCGATTTCATGATTGTCGACATAAAGTTCATCTGCAAAGCCATTTTTGGTCACCCGGGGCTAACAGCCTTTCACGCGGTTGCCTCAGCCTACCACATGAAGATGAAGTTCTCTACAACAACAAGGATAGGGAAAGGAAGCAAAGAAGTCGCTCGGGCATGTTATACCGCCACAATGGGGGGCTTTGGTTCTCCCCCTCAACGCTGTGGAGCTCCCCTAAGAGTGGGAACAAGCCCGCTCTGAACCCTTAGAAGAACTAGCAAAAATCTCCTTATCCTAAATAGATCAAGCTAAGCGTTTTAGGATGAGAAAGGCACTTTTCAATTAAGTCAAGTCAGAGAGAACCGAGAAATCTTCATTTGGAACACCAAGCATCTAAAAAAGTACAACGAGGGTGCTTAACACCCTTCCCTTATAGTTAGCTTCAAACATGTAATAAAGTCTGACAATTATAACGGTCACAACATGTAATAATGACCAGTATCGAAGCAGCCGCTTAGTATAATTTATCAATAATTTTTTTAGCATTTTCCTTTACAAAATTTTTGAACAATTCTGCCTAAGGAAAGTAATAAGATAGACACATGGTACTTGCCCAAGAAAACACCATCAATTAGCCAAGCACTCCAACGGACAATTACGGGATCCATTCAGGATTCATAAAGTCGCACGGGCATGCTTGCTCCGAGCAAGTGTGTTGGGGTATATCTCGCCATTCGAGTGCCCAACCCTGGACGAGTGCAGAGTCCACTCATGGTTCATAGAGTCGCTCTAGCCACATGCTCCCGAACAAGTGCATGGGGTTTGGCTCATCATTTGAGTGCTTTCAAAACTCATTGTCAACCTGTTCGGAGTCCATTCACGGTTCATAGGGCCACTTTAGCTACTTGCTCATGAGTAAGTATGCAGGGTTCGGCTCGCCGTTTGAGTGCTCCTGAAACAACTCCGGACAAGTGAGGAGTCCACCATGGTTCATAGAGTCGTTCTAGCCACATGGTCACAAGCAATTGCGCGGGGTTCGGTTCGCCATTCGAGTGCTCCCAAAACTTGTCGTCACCCTGTTCGGAGTCCATTCACGGTTTATAGGGCCACTTTAGCTACTTACTCCTGAGCAAGAATGTGGGGTTTGACTTGCCATTTGAGTGATCCTGAAACAATCCCAAACAATTGCGGAGTCCACTCATGGTTTATAGAGCCGCTCTAGCCACATGCTCCCGAGCAAGTGCGTGGGGTTCGGCTCGCCATTCGAGTGTTCCCAAAACTCGTCGTCACCCTATTCGGAGTCCATTCATGGTTCATAGAGCCACTCTAGCCACCTGTCCTTGAGCAAGTGTGCGGGGCACGGCTCACCATTCAAGTGCTCTTGAAACAACCCCGAATAAGTGCGTAGTCCACTCATGCTTCATAGAGCCGCTCTAGCCACATGTACCTGAGCAAGTGTGCGGGGTTCGGCTTACTATTCGAGTGCTCCCAAAACTCGTCATCACCATGTTCAGAGTCCATTCATGGTTTATAGATCAATCTAGCCACTTGTCCTCAAGCAATTGTGTGGGGCACGACTTGCTATTCGAGTGCTCCTGAAATAATTATGGACAAGTGCGGAGTCTATTCGCTGTTCATAGAGCCACTCTAGTCACTTGCCTCCGAGCAAGTGGGCGGGGCACGACTCGCCATTTGAGTGCTCCCAAAACCCGTGTCAACCTATTCGGAGTCCATACTCATGGTCCTTAGGGTCCTTTTTTCAACATTCCCCACCCTTCAAACACTAACACAACTGGTAGCAACAAGAGTAAAAGAAATATAATCCTCTATTAAACTTGCCTCCCAAACGGCTCTCTCCCAGAGCCTTGTGATGCTTTTTACCCCGCTCGCCTCCTGAGCGGCCTTCCTCTAAACGAGTTCGGATCTCAACTCACCCATAGGGTTGCTCCCCAAACTCGCCTCTCGAATGGCTCTCTCCTAGAGCTTAGTGATGCTCTTCTTCTCGCACACCTCCCGAGCAACATTCTTCCAAACGAGTTCGAAGCTCAACTCTCCCCTAAAGTTGCTCATCAAACTCGCCTCCCGAACGGCTCTCTCCGTGAGCCTGATGATGTTGTTCGTCTTGCTATCCTCCTGAGTGACCTTCTTCCAAACGAGTGCAGAGCTCAACTCACCCCTAGAGCTGCTCCTTAAACTCGCCTCCCGAGCGGCTCTCTCCTAGAGCCCGGCGATGCTCTTCTTTCCGCTTGCCTCTTGAGCGGCCTTCTTCCACAACGATTGCGGAACTCAACTCACCCCTAAAGTTTCTCCTCAAACTCGCCTCTCGAACGGCTCTCTCCTAGATCCCGGCAAGGCTCACCTCCCGAGCGGCCTTCTCCTAAATGAGTTCGGAACTCAAGTCACCTTAGTGTTTCTCCCCAAACTTGCCTTTCAAATGGCTCTCTCCTACAACCTAGTGATGCTCTTCGTTCTGCTCATCTCCCGAGCGACCTTCTTCCAAACGAGTTGAAGCTAAACTCACCCTTAGAGTTGCTCCTCAAAACTCGCCTCCTAAACGGCTCTCTATTAGAGCCTGGTGATACTCTTCATCGTGCTCACTCCCCGAGCGACCCCCATCTTCACCAACAGCGAGTTCGGAGCCTAACTCGTCTAGAGATGCTCCCCAAACTCGCCTCCAAGAACGGATCTTCCCGAGAGTCATACAAAGCTCTTCTCAACTTCTTGGAGGAAAAGATATTGCGGGCCTATTTTGATCCTGAAGAAGGATAATTCTTCAACCGACTTCTGAAGAGAAATTGTAGATCTTCGAGTCAGCTTCAAAATGAAGGGTTACATGCTCAAATCGGATATTTGTAGCACTAGGAAAGCTAGTTACAATGCAGCTCACCGAAGCAACTCCAACGTTCGTATGCCAGATCTGAGCAAACAAGAAACCGAACGAAAAGATGCCAAAATGGTGTCGAAAAGTCAACAGTCAATGTTAACAAGTCAATGGTCAAACGCCACGCATCGCCTCATTATCATTTGCCAGTGCTCGCCCCATCGTTCGTCGTCATCGTTCTCCAATGCTCACCCCATTATTCTCCAGCATCGTTCGCCGTCATTGTTCCCCAGTGCTCGCCTCATCATTCGCCCGAATCGTTCGCCAGCAACATTCGCCCCATCGTTCACCAGCATCGTTCGCCAACAAACGCCTTCATCGATCACCAACGCACGCCGAGCAGACATGAAACCGATCGAAAAATGAGAGAAATGATTCTCCTCTCGATCCACTTCCAATCTTGATCGGCGGCTGGGATGAGAAAAAGATTAACGTTGACCCATTCAACCGTCAACCCTTGACCGCCATGTGTCGACGCGCGCGCTGAGCAACAACGGAACCGAATGAAAAAGGAGAGAAAAATCCGCCTCCCGATCTGTGCTCGATCATGATCATCAGTCATGATTAAATTAAGGTAATTTCTTTTATTTAATTCTTTTATTTAATTGTTAAATTGAATTAATTATTTAAAAATTTTGAAAAATATTTAAAAATTTCAAAAAGTTCTAAAAATAATTACTAATTCGGAAAAATATTTTTAAATTCTGAAAAAGTAATTGTTAATTTGGAATAGTTAACTAAAAAATTCAAAAATTAATTATTAAAATTCAGAAATTGAATAAAAAATTTGAAAAATGATTAAAAATTGGAAAAAATCTAGAAAAATCGCTAAAAGTCCAGAAAATTCTCAAATTAATTTTGGGTAATTTAAAAATCTCAGAATAACACCGTTACACATTGAGCGATATCCAAACTTCCCCGAGAATTCCGATAAAATCTGTAAACCATTAAAAACAGGTAAACTACTTCTCATAGGCTGTGAAACTCAATCTTCGGGAGTATTTATTGGAAGAGACACGACCGGGTTACGAATCTATTGGAAGAGTATTTAAACCCAAATCCATTACTGTATTTCTGCCTTTCCAAACACTCTGAGAATGGCTCCCCACTTATTCAACTAGATTATGCAAGGTGTTGTTAACAAGATTATTCAACAAGATTATGCAAGATATTTTCTTCATAGACATGATGATGTAGGAATTTTAGGTCTGATTCTGTAGTAGAAAGTAACAGCTGCCTTGCGCATGCGTGCGTACGGCGGATCCGCAGACGAAATGGATGTGGTTGTTAGGGCAGATATATCTACTGTCCTTGAGTCCTTAACCAGATTTTGTAATGCCTTCGAAACTCTGTATGAGGCACATTACCTTTGCAGTCAAATGCCTGCGGACTACCATAGGCTTCTGCAAAAAGGTGAAGCTCGAGGTTTTCCACCTACTTAGACTTTGTTAGTATGATGTGGTCCTAACCTTGATTGAAATTCTACCAAAAAAAAAATCTCCACATTAACGACAACCTCATCTCAGCCCGCAATCAGATGATGACAAACACTAACCCAACATTGGCACAACAAAACATCTTCCGCTTGACCATGCGGTTCTAGCTTCAGCGGAAGATGATATTTTTGAAACAAAAACTAATTCTAATTTAGACAAATAAGGATATGTGAAAAGAGAAAGAAATAATTTTGGAGGGTGTAAAAGATTAATAGATAGTGTAAAGAGTAAGAAGATTGATATATATATATATATATATATATATATATATATATATATATAAAATAAAACACAAAGAAAGCTATCAAGTGGCTCTCCTTCAATTCCCCCAAAATCAAAGGTCCAAATCTAACATCACAAAACACATTTTCCCTCCTAAAAGTTTCCCTCCAGAACTCAAATTCAAATCCCCCCACCCAAAACAACTCCTTTATTTATTTAATTATCTCACTCTCTCTCTCTCTCCCTCCCCTATTCAAAAAATTAAGAAAATAAAAATTTTCAAAATTTTCAAAAAATAAAAAATAAAAAAACTTAAATACTTAAAAATTAAAAAAATTAAAAATTTAAAAAATTAAAAAATAATTCAAAAAATCAAAAAAATCAAAAACTTACAAAAAGTTTTAAAAATATTACTAAAAATATTTAAAATTTTTTAAAATAAAAAAATTAAAAAATTAAAAAAAATTAAAAAATTGAAATTTTGAAAATTTGAAAATTGAAAAATTGGAAATTTTGAAAATTTGAAAATCTCAAAGCAAATCCAAATCCAAATCCATTGTCGAACCCCAATCAAGAGGTCGTCGCCGATATCTGATCCGTTGCTGATTCCGTATCAGTGACTCCCCTCCATCAAATTGAGCATGAATATCAAGCAACTCTGTATCGGCGACTTCCCTCCACCGAATCGAGAGCCTTTATATACGATGTGACGACTCTAATTTCATCTCTAACCGAATTCTCATTTTAATTTTTAATTTTATGTGTGTAGGGGATTACTCAGTTTTTTGCTGACTCGAATTTTGTGGGTGCATGAGATCTAAGTTCAGAGATGTATGACTGTTTTATTTTTGGGTTTAAAAAATTTTAATTTTGTGATTTATTTGATGAGTTTTTTATTTGTTTTGATTTAAGGTGGACGCAAGTGAGAGATGGATTATTTGGTAGCCTCAATTTGGGCTTCCAAGCCATAGCAGGACAGGTAAGCTGACCAGCAACCTAAAATAACTTGGCAAATATGAAACATTAATTTCTTTACTACAAGAGAAAATACTATCGTGAAGTGTTCCCTTCACTAGTGTAATACCCTGATTTTTCAATTTTATGAAAAATTATTTATTTTGCACGTAGTGTGCACGTGCAATATTTTGGTTGAATTAAATCTTATAATTATCTTCATTGTGATGGGTATAAATATTTTAATATGTGCTTTTAATTATTTTGTACAAAAGCCTTATTTTAATTAGATAAAAAGCCCTTTTTCTTAAAGCCAAAAATGTAATTTATTTATTTTATTTTAAAATAACTATTTTGGCCCATAAACTAAAGCCCATGGATTAATCTATTTTTATACAACTTTTCATGTAGAATACAATTTAAATGCTATTTTATTTTTATACAAAAAATTAATGTACAATTCTAGGCCTAGTTGCATGCACGTGCACTACACGTACACGTGCAAAATGCATGCTTTCTTCATGGCCGGTTGTGATCTTTTTGGAGGGAACTCAAATTTTGAGTGGTGATCATGGTGTGGTGGTTGCTTAGATGTGGGTAGTTATTGCAACTCCTACTTTCATCTTGGCCCTCCATCCTACAACCAACCAATTGATCCTAGCCCTCCATTCAATTTGATTTTTAGTATAAATACCCCCCCTACCCCCATGGCTAGTTATTTTGTGCTTAATATTCTCTTCCAAACCTATAGTCAAATAACATTATCTAGTAGTAGTTTGTGAGTTAAAAGATTGAGTGTGTGTGGGCTTGTTCTTGCAACACCAAGAAGAAGGAGAGGGCCAGCTATTCAAGGAGGGAGCTTTCGGTGTTGGTGCTTTTGGAGCTTGTGTGCGCGCGTCTAGGAGGAGGTGCACTCGTTTGCAAAGGACTTTTGTTGCTAATTGTGTTTGTTCTCTCCATATAAGGTGGGTAAAATTTTCCCTATTTCTAAAGTAGGATTGCATGCTAGTTTAATTAGAAAAATTGAAGCATGAAAATGATTAAGAAGAGCACACTTTAATTGGGAAAAATGACTTCTTGAATGATTGAAATGTGGACATACAAATTTATATGTGGTTCTATTATTTGAGTTGTATGTAAATTGATTAGAATCATGGATTGATTGATAGAAAATACATTCTTTTACCATCAAGAATTACACACAAAGTTAGTAACTTGATTATACCCTTTTCATGCGTTAAATAGACCCTTTGTGTTGATATGGGCATGAATAAATTAAAATATGAGTTGTATGTTAGATAAATGATTAAAGTCAGAGAATTAATGTGAAATTTATTGACAAAAAAGATTAGAATGCTACAATGCGAAGAAATATCGAAAAAGAGAAGAAATGTAGTGTTATAATGTATAATTTGAATTAGTGTATGAAAATACGTTTTAATTATTACAAAAATTATTTTTCTCTTACTGATATGCAAATTATGTGAAGTAGTAATAATCTGGAGTTATACAGTATTTTTTATGAAGATCAAATGAAATTAGGACTAGTTGAACATCGAAATGTTCTAATTAACAGAGAGCACGGGTTAAATGTATATGAAATTATATTAGTGACAACTGAGCACGTAGCTCAAGTGGTCATATGGTGTGGTTGGGTTCCCGGTGGTGATCGGTTCGAATCCCCTGGGTAACACATTTTTTTTGTCTAAAATTTTTATAAAGAAAGGGGATCGGCGACCGAGAGCATATAATGCTCTCAGTCCGCCTTATGACGATTGGAGCAGCCGGCCTAGTGGCTGGTGCTGTCGGCTGTGACTCAGGGGTGCTGGGTTCGATTCTTGCTCTCGGCAAGAATGAAAAATTATTTTTTTTTGGGGTTTTAAGTGTCGAAAAATTGTGAAAAAAATATGGTTATTCTCCTAAAAATATAAGGGACTTTATAAAAATGATCTGGGGATTATTTGAATGAAATAAACTATGATTTGTGAATAAAAGGCATAAATAGACTATAGTTCTAGATATATACTTTGTGAGAAATTATAATTTACAAGAATAAATTGAAATGAAGGATTAGAAGATGATTTGGCAAAAAGAAATTTTATTGTGTGACATAATGCAATTTATTCTCATTTGAGAATAATGTGGAAAATATGAATTGTGAATATTTGTTAGTGATGTGAAATTTTGATATGAAGTGATAATTGATAAAGCATATGAAATTCATGTATAGTTATGGACTACTTGAACAAATTAGAAATCATGATTTGAAAAGAGAATATACATGTGAGTATGATAACTCAACATGGGAATTTATGAGTTGGAAATGCTCATTTTGGAAATTGTGAATTGAAAATTGAATTAAAAGAGTAGCTAAGTCTCCCCCGACATTTGGAAATGAAATGAAATGAAATGAAATTTGAAAAGAAAGACCAAGGTTGGTCATGTTGAAATGAATGAATAAGTCCGGTTTAGTGGAGAGGCTAACTCTAGAGCTTCGATTTTTGTTCATGATTTTGATAAAAACTAAGGATTAGTACATAGTGGAGACGTGATGAAAGTAGAAGAAAAACACGAGTATGGGGGCCATCGGATTAGCGGTGTGAGAGTGATCCACAGGCTGCCTGCTTGATGCGTCAAGACATGGCGTGGGCACTACTCCAGAATTATCGTCCCGGTGGCGACGCTTGTGGGGTGTTCGAGTGGCTATGGGTGGTGCCATTGTTCCATGGCGGAGGCTGAATTGTCCATAGGTTGCCTGCTCGATGCGTCGTGTCAGTGCGTGAGATTCCTCTCCAGGCTGCCTGGACATGGGCTCGTAGATCATAGGATATCTAAGACACTACCGTAGTTACAGTAGTAGATTAAGTCATAACGAGGGATTGAACCCTACAAAGATGAAGAACGAATAAGGGCTTGCCCTCGGACCTATGTAGTATGGGATGCATAGAATCCGAACAAGTGCGCATTAGTGTCATGTAACATAAATAACTGCATTAAGGACTAAGTGCACTATCACAACACGACATCAATAGAGCAGTTCCTTTAGTTTGAAATGTGACAAGTTTGTGTTTGATAAATATAGAAAGTTAAGTTATACTATTTCCGGCATAGAGAGGATGACCGTGTATAATGATCGTCTGTTGAATAAACTGACGTACCCACAGTCTTATATGCAGGTAAATGGCTTGATAAAGATTAAAGAGGAACAAATGCTTAAAGATTACTCAATGTTGTTGCATACTTGTTTTCATTGTTGTAAAATTTTACTTCTGCTGTGCAATGTAAAATGTAATATTGATGTAAACTTCGATGTAAAGTGAAAAGTTTAAATTTCCTTGTAAAATTGTACTAAAAGAAGCGAAAAGATCCTGTAGAACATCTCGAATTCAGTGTATTTGGGATTCGGGGCGTTACAACTAGTTATTGGAAACCATGGATAATATAACATATAAGAACTTTTACTGTATGTTTGGATATATAGGATTGTGATGACTGGAGTTTACCCGTAAAGAGTGCAAACTCTCCACTCAAGAAAGACAACTAAAGTAAATTTGTTATTTATCCATTTTGATTTTTTTTATAATTGTGCAATGGGAAGACAAAGTGGAGATAAAAGAAATGATTAGCTTGGATTAGAGTTTTGAGAACTTCATGTATTTCATTTTGGTTGAAATAATAATAAGAGGTATTTTAATTGCAAACTGAGTCTCAGACAAACAAATGTTTAGATTATTGGTATTGTAGATACCTTCACACTGTACTTGCATTACCATTGTATTTAGACATGCTCATAGTGGTTATGGGATTAGAGTAAGCTCTATAAAACCTATATGATAATGTCTTTGTATGACGATTACAAGTATCTAAAAGTGATGTTCAAGTTTAAAAAATTCTATGCAGTGTTTCTAACAAACTATATGTATTCGAGGTCAGTTCAAGCTAATAATCAAGAAGGCGATGGTTGAGCTTAAAGGTAGATATACTGCTTCCTCATATAATATGTTTGCTACTTCAATTAATTTATATAATTAAACCAGGTGTATCGTTCCGAAGATGTGCCGTAGACACGTGTCAACGGTTATATATATATATATATATATATATATATATATATATATATATATATATATAGATTTCCCCCAAATTTTTTGGATTTTGTTTGATTTAATTAAAATAAATCACAAAATAGTCGTTGTGTGTATTCCCTAATTTTTTAGAATTTTTTTTTGATTTTTAATTTAAAATATCCTAAAATAGTAGTTGTGTGTACGACCGGGGGGCAGAGGGGGGGGGGGAGGGGGTGTTAGGATTGTGTCTTGTATACTCGTGGTTCAGATTAGAAGAAAATAAGATGAAGCATGGAGGTCGAAGCGTCGAAGTGAGTAGAAGAAGAAAACAGCAGCAGCAAGGTGCAGGCATAGTTGCGGTCGACCGCACCTCCCGACCGCTCGTAGTACAAGGATTATCCGAGAGAGAGACGGTCGACCGGTCTTGTTGTTGTGTTCGTTTTGAGCCTCGATTTGTTAGGTCGTTTCAGCCCAATCTTCAACTCCAAGTTAGATCGTACGGCTCCTATTCAGTTACTTCTTTTCCAGGTTATATTGGACGACTGACCTAGGTTTCTCTCTATTCTTCTATATATATTGTAAACTCCTCCAATATGAGAGGTAGTACTTCATAGATTATTTTCTCCAATGCAAAGAGAGGCTCGAGAGAGAGATAGTTCTTGGTGGGTGAGTTTAATTCCTTGTATTTCGTGAATCAGTAACTGCATACTTGTAATCTCTTCTAGTTGAATATCAGATATCCCTATATTTTTTTCTGGATTAAGCAAAAGCTAACCGGGATAAATCCTCGTTGTGTTTGTGTTTGGATTGGTGGATCTACTTGCTTGCTCAATTATTCGTCTCATCTCTTCGACTTTCTCATTGCTCTAATCAGTTCCGCTGCGATAACGGGTGTTGGTTGACGCCCCAATCCCAACAGGGGGGGGACTACAATAGCTGCCCTGCTTGGGTCACAGCCAGTCTGCCCTGGCGACGTGAGACCCATCAAATACCCGGGCAAAAGAACACCGCTGGATGGGGGACTTTTGCGTTTTTTTCATTTGCGTGTGAGGCCCACCGCTAGCCCTGGCAGAAGGCAAGCAGTGGAAGTGCTCTAAAACTTGCCATAATTTTTGACGAGTTAAAGAAAATCTTGTGAAAGCTCTTGTCACCGCACCTATTCTAACAAACTACATAATTCAAGCATTCTTTTTCCATGCTGAGTAGAATGTGCACCACCAGATTTAAATATTCCAATCCCCATTTTAATATGTGCATCCGGTGGGACTGAATCTGGGATGTCTCGATTCATGTAAACGACTTCGTCACTAACCTAAACTTTGAAGTTGTGATACAGTTAAGGGCTATACTCAATTTTAATAAGGCTACATATGCTTTCATGAATTCCTTCAGATTTTCTTTCTTGCTTTGCACCAAAAAGTAATAAATTTATTAGGGGTGGACAACTATTATTCGAATCGACCAAATCCAATCCGAACTTACCAGTTTTTAACCGAACCAATTGGGGGTTTGGGTTGGCCTGGTTCTTGATCTTTAATAACCAACTGGACCGGTTCAGGTGTTGGATGATGCTTTCAAATAACCAATGAAACTGAACCGACCGTACCTCTATGCATAAGTCCATAAAAAATATAGTTTTCCTTCAATTTCTTGAATATACAAATAGTCATTTCTCATTTTTTTGGAGATACAAACAGTCTTCTTTAATTTCTTTAATACAAACCGAGCAGTTGTTCTACTTATGTTTTGATTCTCCATAATCCTGTGTGTTATGTTGTTGAGAAATTCTTGATTTACAGTGTGCCTCAGCTTAATAGAATCATGAAGTTGATGTAACATTTAGTAGTTACTTTAATCAAGTCAAGTATAAATTGTTTTCTAATATTTTTTTATTGTACCTGAATTCAAGTCGCTATGGTTATTGATATTTCTTTTATGATAATAAACTAAGATTACAGAAGTATGCAAATGAAAAAGCAGTTTAACTCACCCATTTCAACGTTATCATCTCAAACAATTAGTGCAAAATTCATTAACATCTTGTGGTTTTATGAATCTTCATTTTCAATTCATTTCTAAATAACAAATAACAGATTGTTTCTTAAATTTGATTGAAGTTGATATTTAAATTTCAACAAAATTATTAATGATGTTGAAGGTGAAAAGTAGCACGCTAAACCGACCATCCAATCCAATCCAAACTGAGTTTAATCGGCTTAGATGGGAACCGATCCAATTAAGGTTCGGATTGGTTGAGGATGGGAAAATTAAAAAACCGATCTTCCTTAGATCGGTGGTGGATGATCTATATTAGGTCGGATACCGACCGATGCCCACCCCTAAAATTTATCATGTTGAGTAGACTATGCACCACCTTATGTAAATATTTCAATCCCCATTTTAATATGTGTATCCAGTGGGAACTGAATCTGGGGATGTCTCGATTCATGTGAAAGACTTCGTCAATAACCTAAACTTTGAAGTTGTGGTACAGTTAAGAGCTACACTGAATATTAATAAGACTATATATGTTTTTGCGAATCCCTTGAGATTTTCTTTCTTGCTCTACACAATATAATAAATTTATATACTAAATTACCTTCTAAATACAATTACAATACACTAGTAGTTAACACGTGCGATGAACGTTTTAATCAATATATATTTTTTAAAGTAATATAATATAGCACGTGTTAATAAATACATATTTTTTAAAGTAATATAAAAAGTATAATGAGAGAGTTTGAGTTATACGTGTAATGCACGTAAATTGTAGATTTAAATAAAGTGTATAGTGGGAGAGTTTGAGTTGCACGTGCAATACAGGTGAAATGGTAGATTTACAAATAAAGTGGTATATTTACAAATGACACTAAGGCCTTCTCCTATTATAATATTAGAGACTAGTGTTACCCTGTGCAAATTGCACAGACTAAAATACTTTTAACAGACTCATAAAATTATATGGAAATTAAACAATACAATGATGATATGCACTGTGTCTTTTTTTCCCAGTTTATCATATTCAATAACATGTGCTACTATTGTATGGAAAACCTAAATAATGTTATTTTTATCTATTTTGGTCATATTCTTTGAAACCAGTAAGAGAGATTTCATTAGTTCAACTTTAGTTCTTAAACAAAAACATAAAAGTCATTAAAGGACGGAGGTGACCATATTCAATACCGACACAACTCTAAGACATAGTTAAACCCTAGATCCCTAAATTTAGAGATGCCCCTTAACTATTTCGATCACAATATAATTAAAAGATGACAAATCTACAAATCATCACATTCACATTTTCAAATCAACCAACATAATTCTATATTTCTAAAGCAAATAAAAAAAAATCGAATAATTAACGAAGTTGAGCTTACAATGCAGTAATAGGTGAGGATGCATCTCTTCTTGGACTCCTCCTTGATGTACTCTGCTATCTCCTTCTCCATAGTGTGCTTCTCAACTGTCTTTCCTCTCAAATCAAGCATTCAATCTTAAATCATTCTCTCTCAAATGAAACATAATCAACATCAGAAGATGAGTACTCTGCATTTTCACAAACACTTCGTGTGCACCACAAATGAGAAAATAATTGTAATCAAGATAATCTCGAACCCAAATTTAAACCTTCCCACATCTATAAGCATCTTACTGAGCCATATATTTAGAAGATTGGTGTATAAATCCATCCACTTGAGTTCCATATGCCCCCACCACACAGTAAGCTCCTACAACTAACATATTTCAGTTCATTCATACATTTTATCAAACACGATGAGCGCATATAGTAAATAGAGATCAGATTGAAAAATTTAACATGGGAAGACGAAGCCGCACAAAATAAACCAAAGGATCTTTAGACATTACTCTTAGATTCATGTATCAAATATTTTTATCTCTTTAACAAATAATTATACTATATATACAATCCAAAATAAGAGAGGATGTTACAACTTGATCAATACCTTAATCTCATATTATCAATATTCTAAAAAAATAATAAATATATAATCCCAAATAAGAGAGGATCTTACAACTTCCTGAATATCTTAATCTCGGCGAGAATTTGGTATGGCGTTCGGCTGTTGCTTGGATTTGGGTGGACTGGCGAACAACGAACGATTACGGTTGAGTTTTGGGCTTGGGACGACGGCGAGGATAGGCGAATGGGGACGAATTGTATGTGGGTGGACGACGAACGACGACGGTTTGGATTGGGGTGGATTTGCGAATGACGAACTGTGACGGGTGGGTATTGGGCGAGGATGGGTTGGGGGGATTTGGGGAGAGGAAGAGTTTTTTATGTTTTGTATATTTTTTAATTTTATTTTATTAAGTTAAATGTGCTGTCTGCACGTGGTAAGATAAGTTTGAACTCCTATTCTTGCTTTCCTTTCGCTAGTTCAAAATAGTGAAAGGAGGGAGGAGGTAGTGCTATCAGCTTAAGATATAATATAATATAATAAGAAGCTCCAAAAATAGCAGGTTAGGGAAAGACGACCCTTGGTCTTCTTGCATTTGGAACGTCCAGTACATGATCACCTATCATAAATATTTTGCTGAATCTGATACAAATCTTTTTATAGCAGT
Organism: Hemerocallis citrina; assembly: GCA_017893485.1. Taxonomy (NCBI): domain Eukaryota; kingdom Viridiplantae; phylum Streptophyta; class Magnoliopsida; order Asparagales; family Asphodelaceae; genus Hemerocallis; species Hemerocallis citrina. Next base: position 85,625,226 of record CM030362.1, on the reverse strand, counting down.
GAAGCGGCTGGAAATTATAGAATAAAAATTAGAGAGTGAGTAAATAGTAATTCTTCTATCTTAATTCAGTTACAGTTAGACACATTTTTTAATTATCATGGTTAAAAAGTATAAAGAAAAAAGAGTCCTCTGTTTCTTTTCCTACATTTGCTTGCATTGTCTCAGAACAAATACCCACCCCTTGTGTTATGACTTGTGAGACTCTCATTACATACGACAATACGACTACTCCCTTTCTCTCTCTACACACACACTCTCTCTCTCTCTCTCTCCCCTTCGCTTCCTTCACTTAACCATTTCAAATCCTGTTTGCTGCATGCTGTAAACTCCAACACCCAAACCACCCAAAACCCATTCGCTCTTCCTCTCCTTCTTGTCAACATGGGACCCATTAGAGGGCTGAGGAAGAAGAGGAAGGTGGACAAGAAAGAGCCCATGGTTTCTGGCTTGGAAACTGGAGATTGGTGGGATGAGTTTTCAACAAGGATTGCAGGTTCTTTCTTTTTCTTTGATAACCCTTTTTATTGGGTCTTGTTTTCGGATTCTAATCTTTGTCTATGTTGTTGGTTTAGTTTATGCTTTGTCTGCTAATCTGATCAGTGAAAACCCTTTCATGGGTTTGCTCTATCTTGGATTAATGCTCATGGGCTGTGATTAGAATTCATTCTTTTGTTCTAGTTTGATAGGATTGGTTTGTACGGATAACCCAAGTCTGTCCCCATAGGTTATAATTTTGGTTTGATTATGGATGTTATCCTATGATTTTGGCCACATCATATAATGTGGATGCTTGGTGTTGTAACTTGTGTGTTGTGCTTCTTGTTTTGGTAGGATGTGATGGTGTTTAGGGGTGAAGTAGATTTCCCATTTCCCATTTCCCAATTCGTTGTATTGGAGAATGGAATTGTGACATTGCTTGCATTTATTGCTGATGGAGTAGTTGCTCAATGTGATTATCTTTGGACTTTGATCTCATTTGTTGTTTGTGTCAAAGATGCCACTAAATCGAGGAGGGGTGGTTTCTTTCTTTCGGTTATTCTGATTGGCTTGTTCTTGAAATTTTCCGATCGTAGAACATCATATGAAAGAGAAGAAAGAGAAGAAAGAGATCAAATTAAAATTGATTCAGTCTCTTTCGAATTGGAGGTTATTACAGTGTGGGTATGTTAAAGCAGATTTTCATATAGTTTATAATTCTGTTTGAGGGTACTTCTTAAGATTTTAGAAAATTATGTTTTCACTTTCACACTAACTGGACTATTATACTTGCTGAATTTTGTGGTTTCTTAGTAAAATTATGTTTATGTTGGAAGGGAAAAAAATCATCGTGGAAAGCTTGAAGGAGCAGATTATGATGTTATCGATGAAAATAGAGAAAAAAAGAGAGTAATTTTTTTAGGTAGACTGTAGATTGGGAACTACTGAAATAAGTGATTGTTATAGTATAGATGGTCTACTGCATTAATAGGTTGCTCGGTGCAGTTGTTGAGATTTGGAAAGTTAGTAGCAGATGGATAGGAACTTTATGATGCTGTTAGATCCAGAAGGAACAAGAGATAGGAGATGCAGCCTACTAAAGTACACATGAGAATTTGATGTTCGTTGATTTGTATTGTAGGTGCAGATGCTATGAGAGGTTAATAACAATGTGGGAGAAATTTGAAGAGGAAAGAGAAAATAGTAGTTTTAGTTAGTAACATAAAAGGGTTGAGATAGACAAACAATCTGAGGTAAGGGCAATGAGAGAGATCAAGAACAACAATAAAAAAGCTTTCATCCCAAATCTTTGGGGTTGTTTAAGGCAAGGAAAGGCACTCAACTTAAGTAATCACACTTAAGCTGATTCTTTAATACATACTTATCAACTCTCTGAATTTCTAGTGTCAAATAGTCATAAGTGTGAAGAAATATATAATATTATTGAAAAATCCTATAAACCTATAATAGTTGAGCTTAAAAAGTACTACCTGGCTAAAAATTATTTGCATAAGTAATAGTTTATTGCAAAAAGGAAATGGGCATCTGATATCCAATCAGATTTGTTTGGTTTCATTGATCTCCACTAATACTACATGTAGATGCCTGAGATCGGTTACATGCCACAAATATCTAGGTGAACTTAGTGAATTACAAACTATATCAATTCCATCGTATCAAGATCGAGAAAAGAAGGAGAATGTGTTGGAGTATGAGATGTTAATGTGTTGAAGATTGTGTTGAATAAGGAGAACCTGTTGAAGCCCCACCGGAATGATTATCATTCCAGAACATGTTGGGATGCATGAGTATAATTCTGATATACTTTTGATTGTTTTTGTAAATATTATGTTTATGTCAGACCAAGGTTCAGGGAAGAGTTGCATAGGAGTTGGAGAGAATTAGAAGCTATACTTAATTCTAAAATAACTTGAATGAAGCACCGATACGGGTACGACGATACGCGTACGGGGACACAGGTACCGGGGATACGGCAATTTTCAAAAAAGTAGGATACGGGATACGGCGGGGATACGGTTGAGTGTGTGTATATATATATATATATATATATATATATATATATATATATATATATGAATAATTACACTTAACTAAATAATATCTCTTATTAATAAGAAAATGGTAAATATATAAAGGCTACAATAATTGTTCATATGTATAAACAATAACATAAGTAAACAAAGCAAGTTCCTAAGCAATATAACATAAACAAATAAATCAAATAGTGGGACAAGTTTCAGTTGTATCAAATAGTTACATAATAAAAAAATGCAGAATACAAGGATGTACAAGATACGGGGACACAAGTATCAGATACGTACAGAATACGGGGGAGGCAGCCTCCGTGAAGTATCTGTGCTTCAGAGGATTCTCCAAATTGTTGATTGGATGCCTGGCATTACACATAGTGGAGTGCATTGTTTGCCTGCACTTTTGTAGTTGGCAGTAGGATCTTCTGAGAACTAAGCAAAATTTAGATGACCCTTCCAGTGGAAGTGGTTATTTTCTGGTTCTTTTACTTCCCTATAAATCAACCCTTAGCAATTAGAGTATTTTGAGGAAATTGTAGTAAAGGATGTATGGATTTTAGGTTTGGATGAGCCATTAAGAAAGAAGAATACTATTGCAGTGTGACCTTCCCATGAAAATGGTTGCCACTGTGTTAACAAACCCTATGACGAACCATCAGTCTACATCTATGACATGATTTGAACTTGAGATTCCTACTGCAATGTTGTTTTCTCTGCCTCTTTTCATAGTATGAGGCTCAATCCTATCGCATTTGCAGTTAACATAAGTATCAACTTCGGTGCGGAAACCCTCTGTTTCGGCAGAGGGACGCAGGCTAGTGGCATATATTGTGCCTGTTTATACACCTCAACCTAGAAAAAAGACAGTGGCAAAATAAAATGCAATGCTAAGGATGTAGACACAATCTTTTTATTGGACATCCCGTAATGATCCTTTAACTTCTCTATATATCTCATCTGGTTCAGTATTAAACAACCTGTTGCTTAAGCTTCCTGTTCTCCATTTCTAGGATTTTTCTGGCACATCCAAAATCTTTTATTTCAAATTAAAAACTGAGCTAATCCTCAGGTCATCAGCCACTTGCCTATCTGTAGCAGCTGTCAACATGTCGTGTACTTAGAGTAGAGATAAATCTACTCACCATTTAGAAGCATACTGTAATACACATACTGATTCAAAGACTCCTGTATCTCATCCTTGGCATAATGCTTTTGGATATATGTTAATTCTGTTAGGATTATATCTTAAATACTCGTTGTTCAGATTAGAAGAAGGTAAGATGAAGCACGGAGGTCGAAGCATCGAAGTGAGTAAGAGGAAAAACAACAGCAACAAGGTGCAGGCATAGTTGCGGTCGACTGTCCCAAGTTGCGGTTGACCGCACCCCCCGACCGCTCGTAGTACAGGGATTGTCAGAGAGTGGTACGGTCGACCGGTCTTGTTGGACAGTCGACCGACCGCAGTGCTGTGTTCGTTTTTGGACTTCGATTTGTTAGGTTGTTTCAGCCCAATCTTCAACTCCAAGTTAAATCATGCGGTTCCTATTCAGTTACTTCTTTTCCAGGTTATATCGGATGACTGAGAATCAATATTAGACTTAGGTTTCTCTCTATTCTTCTATATATATTGTAAACTTCTCTAATATGAGAGATAGTACTTCATAAATTTTTTTCTCCATTGCAAAGAGAGGTTCGAGAGAGATAGTTCTTGGTGGGTGAGTTTAATTTCTTGTATTGAGTGAATCAATAATTCCTTGTAATCTCTTCTAGTTGAATATCAGATCTCCCTATATTTTCCCCTTGATTAAGCAAAAGCTAACCGGGATAAGTCATCATTGTATTTGTGTTAGTTTGGTGGATCTATTTGCTTGCTCTATTGATTAGCCTCATCTACTTCGACTTTCTCATTGCTCTATTTAGTTCCGCTGCGACAACGGGCATTGGTTGACCTCCCAATCTCAACAACTGGTATCAGAGCTTCAGGTTGCCGAGTCCCTTGGATAAGATGACATGCTATAGTATTTTGAAGATCAAGCAGTTCGATGGAAAAATCAATTTCAATCTTTGGAAGATTGACATGTATGATGTCCTTATTCAGGAACGTTTGTAGTTAGCCGTTAAGAAGAAAGAAAAGCCAACTGATATGAAGGATGACGGTTGGGAAGATATTCGTGAAAGAGCCATAAGTCTGATCCGACTATTTTTGGCGGACAAGGTCAAGTGCAGATTTTTTGAAGAAACTGATGCAGCGAGTTTGTGAAAAAAACTCATAGCTGACTAGTCTGGTTCGTCGTCATTAGATCGGATGCATTGGAAGAGGAAGTTATTCTGTTTATCAATGAAGGAAGGTACCGATCTCCAAGAACACATTACAGAGTTCAATAAGGTATTATCTGAACTTTAGGCGATCAACGCAGATGTATGTGAGGAAGATAAAGCTTTCAACCTGATATATTCACTGCTGGATTCGTACGAGCCTTTGATCACTACTATGCTACACGGTAGATCTGCCAAGGAGAGTATTACGGTAGATGGTGTAATCAAAGCATTGAAGAAAAATCAACTTAGGAAGGAGACTCAGAAATCGCTGTCTATTCCCACAAGTTGTCTAGCAGTGGATGGTCCTTCAGGAGGAAGACAAAGTGCTTTGCAAAAGGATTCGATCCGTTGCCGATATTGCAAGAGGTCAGGGCATATCAAGAAAGACTGTTGGAAGTTGCAGAATCAGGAGAGCGCAAAGAATGGGAATTCAGCCGCTGATGTGGTTAGTGCCTTTGATTCAGGCAATTCGTATCTTTTTGTTTCAAATTCTTTAGAAGTGGATTCTAGTTAGTTTCTTGACTAAGGAAGTTCTTCTCATATTTGTTCCGAGAGGAAGTTGTTTTCTACTTATAAGTCTACTACGGGGCGTTGTGTGACAACGGAAACTGGGGAGATTTGTGAACTAGTAGGTGAGGGGACAGTTGAGTTGAAGATGCCAGGTCTAAATATGTTCACTTTAAGGGATGTTTTGCATATTCATCTGCTGAAACGAAATCTGATTTTCTTGGAAACTCTTGATGCACGGGGCTACAGGTACACAGCTCGAGGTGGAGTTCTATTGTTTTTCAGGATCGTCGTAAGGTGATTAGAGGTATGATGTGGTTGGGCCAAGCCAAAACAATCTCTACAAGATTTGGGGAATCCGAAATACTTGCACAAGTGTTGATTCTTTTCTCGTTATTCCCGCAAGCTTAGCTAGTTTGCCGTAACTAGATTCATCGAGAAGAAATCACGACGTTCGAATATCGTCGAAAGGTGGAGAAAGCCTAAGGGTAGATGGACTTCGTGCGGAGTTTGGCACTTCGTGAATACATCTACGGAGGTGTACCCTTGAAGGGGTACTGGATTTGGTGAGATTAGGTAGAGATCAGTTCAACTAGAAGATGAAGCTATTGTTCTAAGTTTTCTTTGCAAGTGGAATTTATTTGAGTTTGGAGATGAGTAACACATCATGTGATAGCACTCGTATGCAATCCAAGGTGGAGTTTGTTAGGATTGTGTCTTGAATACTCGTTGTTCAGATTAGAAAAAGGTAAGATGAAGCACGGAGGTCAAAGTGTCGAAGTGAGTAGAAGGAAAAACAGCAGCAGCAAGGTGCAGGCATAGTTGCGGTCGACTGTCCCAAGTTGTAGTCGACCGCACCTCCCGACCACTCGTAGTACAGGAATTGTCAGAGAGTGGTATAGTCGACCGGTCTTGTTGGACGGTCGACCGACCGCGACGCTGTGTTCATTTTTGGGTTTTGGTTTGTTAGATCGTTTCAGCCCAATCTTCATCTCCAAGTTAGATCGTGCGGCTCCTATTCAGTTACTTCTTTTCCAGGTTATATTGGACGATTGAGAATCAAGATTAGATCTAGGTTTTTCTCTATTCTTCTATATATATTGTAAACTCCTCCAATATGAGAGATAGTACTTCATAGATTCTTTTCTCCATTGTAAAGAGAGACTCGAGAGAGAGAGTTCTTGGTGGGTAAGTTTAATTCCTTGTATTTCTCCTTGTAATATCTTCTAGTTGAATATCAGATCTCCCTATATTTCTTCCCGGATTAAGCAAAAGCTAATCGGGATAAGTCATCGTTGTGTTTGTGTTAGTTTGGTGAATCTACTTGCTTGCTCTATTGATTAGCCTCATCTACTTCGACTTCCTTATTGCTCTATTTAGTTCTGCTGCGACAACGGGCGTTTGTTGACGCTCCAATCCCAACAAATTCTGTCATGGTTTCTGAATCTTGTTAAATCCAAGCAACATAATCCTCCATTCCTCATGCCACATCACCTTCAGCTAGATCATAGAGATCTGATCTTCTTGCTCATCGTGTACAAATGGTGTCTTCACATCTAATCATTTTTCAGTTTCGAAGTGGAAGTGAGCAGCCTGTTAGAGGGACACCTAATTGAAGTGTCTTACTAGTCACAGTGAGTCAGAATACCCTATTGTAGTCTACAGACTCTACATCCTTAATCTGATGAAAGTAAAATCCTTTTCCACCAACCTGGGGTGACACCTTAATTCACATTCACATCCTTCTGTACATACTTTCTTCTTCTTGAAGAGCAACCTACACTCTATGCTGCTACTCGTTTTAGGAAACCAAACTCGAGTCCACCTTTTTTTCTTCCTTAAAGAAAAGCTATTTTCTTTTTTATAGAAGTGATGTAAATTAATCCTAAATAAAGAATTTTCAAGAATTTTAAAGGATTAAATTTACCAACACGTTATGCAGATTAAGTTATAAATTATAACTATTAATTGGTTTGATGGATTTTCAAGATGTGAAATAGTTTAACAAGCCCAATTAAAAGTTCAATCCTATCAATCAGTAATAATACTTAATCGTTTTTAGCATGTAAGATATTCAATAAAGATTCGTACACTAATAGGCAAGTAGAACATACAATCTCAATATTTGTGGACGACAGATGAATCAAATAATATTAAAGAGATGATAAAGCAGTAACACAAATATTTGAAAAGAGAAAAGAGTTTACCGGGATTGCAGATTGTGTGTTGTTAAGATAAATCAGAGAGATGAAAATAATACTGATTATTGAATTGAGAAATAACTTAGTACAATATTTCCTATATATAGGAGTAAACCATATACAAAACTAGCACAATACCCAATGTGGGACTATAATATCTAACACCTCATCTCAAACTCACGGTGGATCAAACAGTGTGAGTTTGCCCACTAAATATCGAAATCTCTGAACAGTATGAGATTTGGTGAAGAAGTCTGCCGTCTGCTGTGACGAGGCAATAGAATGAAGTGAAATGGTCCCTATTTCAAAGCGCTGACGAACATAATGACAAGCAATCTTTATATGCTTCGTTCGCTCATGGAAGACCGGGTTGCTTGCAGTGTGTAGTGTACTCTGGTTATCACAATGAAGAGGAGTAGCTCTTGAAAGAGTGACACCTATATTTGATAACAGCCAACGAATATGAACATCTCTCTAGTAGTAGCTGTCATTGCTCTGTACTCAGCTTCGGTCGAAGAACATGCAACAACTGCCTGTTTCTTATTACGCCATGAAATCAGTGAATCACCAAAAAAATAGACAAAAACCTGTGGTAGACCGTTTGGTAGTAGGATCACCTACCCAATCTGAATCAGAATATGCACTCAGCTCTAGTTTGGATGTAGAAGGCATGAATAATGAGCGAGTAATAGTGCCCCGAAGATATCTGAGAATTTGAAGAAGAGCACCGTAGTGAACCGACATAGGAGCAGAAATTAACTGACCGACAACACTGACTGCGTGAGCAATATCGGGTCTGGTCATGCATAAGTAGATAAACTGTCCAATAATCTGTCTGTATCTAGTGGGATCAGGAAGGAGCTCTCCATCAGTGGGACGAAGCTTCGCATGAAGCTCTAAGGGTGTATCAGCTGATCGATTGTCAGAGAGACATTCAACGGAGATAATATCTGATGTGTATTTTTATTGAGAAATGAGTATCCCCTGAGATCCATGAGCAATCTCTAGACCCAGAAAATAACATAGTCTGCCAAGGTCTTTCATATGGAACTACTGGTGAAGGTATTTCTGAGTGGTTGCAATGCCTGCGGAGTCATCCCCAATAATGATTATATCATCAACATACAGTAGTAGAAGTACCCTCCCTTGCGGTGATGACCGCATAAACATAAAATGGTCTTGGGAACTCTGACTAAAACCAGCCTTGGTGATGACAAGGCGAAAACACTCAAACCAGACTCGAGGGGTCTGTTTCAGACCATATATAGCCCGACACAGCCGGCAAACACGACGAGGAGTAGGGAGGCCAGGAGGAGGATCCATATAAACAACCTCAGATAAGGTACAATGAAGAAAGCATTCTTCACATCCATCTGGTATAACGACCACTAACGGATAGCTGCAACAGTAAGGAGAGTGCGAACAGTAGTCATCTGTGCAACGGGAGCAAATGTCTTATCATAATCAATGTCATGTTCCTGAGTAAATTTTCGGACTACTAGACGAGCCTTGTGTCGCCTAATAGATCCATCAGGTTGATATTTGACCTTGAAGATCCACTTGCAGCTAATAGGCTGAAGCCCTCTGGCAGAGGAACGACATCCCAAGTGTCAGCCTGATCAAATGCACGAAATTCCTCTGCAATAGCTTTCCTCCACTCGGGATATTGAATTGCGTCCTGATAGGTTATGGGCTCACGTGTAGAGTGTATAGCAGTGAGGTATGCATGAAACTGTGGTGAGTAGGAAGCTAGGGTGGCAAAACCAAACTGTTCAGAAGGACCAGTGGCATCAGGTTATAATGTGCTGGAGGGATACCAGAAGTGGAACGTGTAGACTGACGAAGCGGTGGTGGACTAACAGGGTGTGGGGGTGAGGATGGTGGAATGGGTGCATGTGTCAGTGGAGAAGTAGGTAGGGTAGGTGCTGGCAGCTGTGGGGATGCTGGTAGTGTTTCAGTAGAGGGAACAATGTGTAAGGACTGCAGGAGATGTGAATGGAGTCAGAGGAGTGGGATCAAAAGGAATGTGGGAAGATGAAGTTAGGGAGCTAGCAACAACTGGGAAATCGAGAATTCTAGCATCCTCGGGAGGAGTCAGGTAGTAAGGAGAGTCTTCCGCAAAGGATACATGTCGAGAAAGTCGAACACGACCCGCCGATGGATCAAAACATCGATAATCTTTGTGTTCAGGAATGAGACCTAGGTGAACACACTTAGCAGTATGAGCAGAAAGCTTCGCGTGCTCAGTAGGAGGGAGAAGAACGTAACAGGTCCACCCAAAAGTACGGAGCATACTGTAGTCGGAAGGTGAGTGATAAAGAGCCTCTTAAGGCGTCGTACAAGCTAGGACAAACGAGGAAGTAATGTTAATGAGACTAACGGAGGTTATGACAGCTTCAGCCCAGAAAGAACGAGGAGCGAAAGAGGAGAGTAAAAGAGCGCAAGCCGTCTCAAGGATGTGACGATGCTTGCGTTCAGCTACACCATTTTGCTCATATGTGTGAGGGCATGATTGCTGAAAAAGGGTGCCGTGAGACTGAAGGATCGATTTCATAGTGGTGGTGTACTCACAAGCACCGTTCGATTGGAAATTCGTGATGTGCACACCGAACTGAGTGTGAATCAGTCGTAAAGAACCGGTAAATATCAGGTATCTCAGATCGCTGATGCATAAGAAAAACCCATGTATGTCTAGTGAAGTCATCGATGAAGGCAACATAATAGAGATAGCATTTTCACGAAGGTACAGGAGAGGGTCTCCATATGTCAGAATGAACAAGTTGAAAAGAATGGGTGGTTTGAGAAGTGCTTTTGTGACTAAAGGGCAGTGCAATGTGTTTGGCCAAATGACAACGCTGACAATCAGATAAATGTTTAAAAGTAAGAGAATCAAGGGCACCATTACGGACTAAAGTCTGAAGACGAGACGCACTAATATGACCTAAACGTCGGTGCCACAGATCAGCATCAGAGGAAACAATACCAGCAAAACTAGAAAGAAAGTGATGTGCTCGAAGAAAATCTAGATGATATAGACGACAGTGACGACTAGCACGCCCAAACTCCTCACCGGTGCAAGAATCAGTAATAATACAACCGAAAGAGTCAAAGATAACGACAAGACCACTATCGCACAACGCATTAATAGAAATAAGGTTCTTGGATAAATGAGAAGCATAAAGAACATAAGGTAATGTGAGAGTGGGCGAGCTAATTGCCTCCGAGTGTGTAACGAGAAGTTGTGAGCCATCAGCTGTGTGTGGAGATGGAGAGTGAGAGTGAAGTGCAGTGCAGGTGGTGAATAGTGTCTGATTACAGTGAGATGATGGGATGCACCAGAATCTAAAATTCAGAATGGATTCATACCGGGAGTAGCAGAGAATGCAGGAGCAGAGGAGCCAACATTGATAGACTGACCCATGAGCTGTAGTTCCAGCTGAGTGAAGCATTGCTGAAGATTAGCCCAATCAGCAGGAGATGGCAAGGCTGAAGTGACGGACATGGCCGAGGATGTAAGGGAAGAAGCACTGCGAGGAGGGATAAGACTAGTGCTACTGTGATTGAGAGCACAATAAGGAGGGAGATGCTGCTAGTGTTTGAATAAGGATAGGGGGCAGGACGGTGCTACCGGTGTCGGAAGTAGAGGTGGGGTAGGGTGAGTAATGATGTTGGGAGAAGGTAGGAGGCTGGAGACAGAATGAAGATGGCGGTGCTGCTGTTTGGATTTGGAGGAGGAACGAAAGGTGATTGCAGTGGGGAAGTCGGTGGAGGCGGAAATATGTGGGAGAGACTAATATTCCATCAAGTAGTAGTACCTATATTTTTTTTTGATTTTTTTTGTTTAAATTTTATGTTTTTTTCTTATGATTTTTTATTTATTTATAAAGAAAATAGAAAACGGGTTAGGGGGTTTGGGTTTCAGGTACAGAAAACGGGTAATAGGGTAATGGGGTTTTGGGTAATAGGGTATTAGGATTTGGATTTGGGTATAGGTGGGTTTCGGGTAATGGGTTTAGAAGAGAAATAGAGAAGTAGGGTTAGGGTTTGAGGTGAGAGGAGAGGGACGGCTAGGGTTTTCATATTGGGGGGAGGCGGCTAGGGGAAGGGGATTTGGACGACGAGATTTTGAGGACTTCGAGATTGGGATGAGGTTGGATAAGGAGTTTTCGGAGGTGAAATTGGCGACGAGAGTTGGGTGGTCGGGAGTTGGATGTGAGAGATTTGGCATCACGGAGGAGGGGATTTGGCGTCGGGGAAGAGGATGTAGGCAGTGGGTTCAGGATTAATGGTGGTCGTGGTGGTTGGGTCATTTGGAGAAATCGGAGTAAGGGTTGTAGATGGCGAGGTCTAGGAGGACGAGGACGGTGGAGCACTGGAGCGGCGTGCTCTGAGGTCGGAGGAAGAGGATCGATGATGGAGCTGTTTCTTCTTCTTCGAAGAGGATGAGGATCGATGATGAAGCTGTTTCTTCTTCTTCTTCTTCGACGATTTATTTTTTATTTTTTATTTTTATTTTTTGATGGAGGAATTTAAGAAAAGAAAATTTGTATAATTGGCTCTGATACCATGTTAAGATAAATCAGAGAGATGAAAACAATACTGATTATTGAAATGAGAAATAACTGAGTACAATATCTCCTATATATAGGAGTAAACCATATACAAAACTAGCACAATACCCAATGTGGGACTATAATATCTAACATGTATAATTGCGGTAGCGGAGCAGCGGGATAACAAGTGTGCTACAGGGATTAGGTGGTCCATTGAGGTGGTCATCGACAGTGGCGGGTAGTGGCGGAGGTGCTGATAGGGTGCGGGAGAGACAGCAACGGCGGGGCATCGGTGACGGGCCGACGGTGGTCCCTGGAGTTGGGGGAGTCGAGGTTGGGGATGAGCGGGAGGTTGGGGGAGTCGAGGTTTAGGATGAGTGGGAGGTTGAGGAACTCGGTAGTGGTGGCAGGGAGGGTTGTAGGCGTTGGGATGGAGAGAAGGGGATTCAGAGGTGATGGTTGACGGCAGAGCGGATTTTGGTTGATGTCAACGCCGGTGAAGGAGGGTTGAGGGGGGCTGAGTGGCGCGAGGAGATCGGGAGGGGAGCTAGGATTTCGGGATGTAGAGGAGGAAGAAGAGAGTTAGGGTTTGCCTTTCGGTTGGATTTGGGGATTAAGGTTTTGGGGTTGAATTAATTTGGGAATTTGGGGGGTAGTTTTAGAGTTTATCAAAAACCCTAAAATTTATCAGGACTTCTCATAAACCCTAATAATTCTCTTAATTGTCTCACAAAAAAAAGGGATGAAGAGCAATAACTCAACACAATAATTTTGTTAATCAAGAATATCATATTTTCTCATTATTCTCAAGGCCTATATATAGGCTCAAAACAAATCCAAAACAAATTTCAAACAAATCTGAAACAAATCTCTCACTCTAAAATAAACCTTTCAAATAAACTACATATTGCCAAATCTCAAAATAAAATAAAACAGATTTGATGTCCTCATCATTCTCTCTGGGTGGGAGAGGGCTCGACCCAGTCGAGTCAAAATCAGTGATCCTGTCATGGTGCTCCAAAAGATCTGGATCCAAGTGCGGGAGCTCCTCATGATCACTCCAAGTGTCATCCGGCTTTGGCTTCTTCCATCTGACCAAATACTTATGAATACCACAATCTCTGGTAGAGATTATCTGATCATTTAAAATATTATTTAATTTGGCTGTCGGTGGGTAAGTAGTATCAGGTAAAAGGGAAAATGTGGAAATGTGGAAATTTCACCATTAGACTGCAGGGTAGGCTCATCTATAAGAGAATTTTTAGGGTTAAATTTTGGGCCATCATAGAGTACTAGATCCTCAATATTGAAAGTCTTACTTATGCCAAAACTTTTAGGAAGGTCAACGACATAGACATTATCATTGATTTTATGAAGAATTTTAAATAGGTCTGCAACATGTATGTTCAATTTCTTAACGGATCCAGCTGGAAACCGTTTCGGACGAATCCGAACCATCACTTTGTCATCAACATCAAGAGTTTTAAATTTTCTTCTAGTATCTGCTATTAACTTGTAGTTAAAATTATTCTCATTAATTTTCTTGAAAATTTCTCTATGCAAGTCATGAATGCGATATGCAAATGTGGATGCCGACTCTATGACTCTAGGATAATCTAATACATGGATAAAATCTATATGTTGCCAAGTAACTTGGGAAGGAATGGGTAACTTAGGTATATTCAATGGAGGTGATTGGATCGACCGAATACAGTTAAGAGGTTGGTCATCCTCTCCCTCATCAATGTCATCACTTACATGAGGTTCATAAGTGAACTCATTGTCGGGCTCATAGCGATAGCGGTACCCTTTGCTATATTGATCCTACTTGGGCTGAGACAGTTGCCAGTAACATGGCCGTATCCCTTGCATTTATAGTACTTAGTGAGATGATCAATCTTAGAATAGTCTCTTTCAGTGTTCTTACCTGTGTTGTCATTTTTAAGTGAATAGGGATTTGAAGTACGCTTGCTTGGGTAAGACTTGTTGGGGTACTGAGGAGAGGAGTGTTCAGGTCTAAAGGGATCAGGAGGGGTCATTCTAGAGAAATGATCCATCGAATCACTGGACTTGTAATGGAAACTTGTTTTAAGGGAATTCATATCGAGTACAAGGGCATAAGTTGTTGCTAATGAGTTCACATTTCTATGAATTAGCTCGTTCCTAAGATCGGCTTGTAGTCCAGCCCTGTAACTAGAGAGGGTTTGTTCTTCGCTCTCTTTGCCTAAAGCATTGCACCGAATGAGGAAGTCATCGAACTTATCTACATACTCTTGGGTAGATTTGCTTCCCTAATAGAGTTGATTCCACGAATCAAGTATTTGGGTTTGGAAAGATAGTGGCACATCTCTCAGTGAACTTTTTTACGACCTCCCAAGTGGCTATGGGTGCCAGACCTCGGCCTCTACGGGTGTGTTCAAGATTGGTTCAATGTTGTTGAGCTTTACCAGTCAATCTCATAATGGTAAATTTAACCTTCAGGGCTTCGCTCATGTCAAACTACACGAAGTAGTGGTCCATGGCACGGATCCAATCGAGATAAGCTTGGGATTCCATACGACCTTCAAAGTGGAGAACATCAGCCTTAACGTTCTTTTTGTATTGTTCGTTCGGGTCACGATCTTGACGTCGGTCATCACGATCATTCCCTTGAGGGATTTGACGATGAAGTTCATGGGCAACATTTTGATTCAATTCCACTTTCTCAAGCCTCTAATTGATATTGGCAAGAGTTGCCTGAATGAGAGCGAGAGTAGTGGAAATATCAGAGTTGTCCATTTCAGTGTAGGGAGGGGTTTGCTAAATTCTAGGGTTTGGGACAAGAAAGTCTCTTCAGGATTTGTGATGGACAGCGAAGACGCATTCACCAACGGTGAAAACTAGGGGCCGTCTTTGCTGAAATTTGGGGACGTGTTCTAAATGCACTTTTTTTTAATTTTTATAATCTGAAATAATCTAAAAGAAAGAAAATAAAGACTCTAAATGATCCTAAATGAACTAAAAGTGTTGAATGCAAAAAATTCCTAAACGAATGCAAAAACTATAGCTAAATGATGCAAGAACCAGGGTTTTTTAAAACCTTCGCTCTGATTCCAAAACAATATAAATTTAACCCTAAATAAGAAATTTTCAAGAATTTTAAAGGATTAAATTTACCAACACGTAATGCAGATTAAGTTAGAAATTATAACTATTAATTGGTTTGATGGATTTTCAAGATGTGAAATAGTTTAACAACCCAATTGAAAGTTCAATCCTATCAATCAACAATAATACTTAATCGTTCTTAGCATGCAAGATATTCAATAATGATTTGTACACTAATAAACAAGGAGAACACACTCTCAATATTTGTGGACGACAGATGAATCAAATAATATTAAAGAGATGATAAAGCAGTTACATAAATATTTGAGAAGAGGAAAGAGTTTACCGGGGTTGCAGATTGTGTGTAATTGCGGAAGAGGAGCAGTGGGATAGCAAGATGTGTTGCAGGGATTAGGTGGTCGACTGAGGTGGTTGTCGGCAGTGGAGGGCAGCGGCGGAGGTGCTAATGGGGTGCGGGAAAGACAGCAACGGCGGGGCGTCGGTGACGGGCCGATGGTGGTCGCTGGAGTTGGGGGAGTCGAGGTTGGGGATAAGCGGGAGGTTGGGGGAGTCGAGGTTGAGGATGAGCAGGAGGTTGAGGAACTCGGTAGTGGTGGCAGGGAGGGTTGTAGACGTCAAGATGGAGAGAAGGGGATTCGGAGGTGATGGTTGACGGCGGAGAGGATTTTGGTTGATGTCGACGCCGGTGAAGGAGGGTTGGGGGGGGGGGCTGAGTGGCGCGAGGAGATCGGGAGGGGAGCTAGGGTTTTGGGATGTAGAGGAAGAAGAAGAAGAAGAGAGTTAGGGTTTGCCTTTGGGGATTAAGGTTTTGGGGTTGAATTAATTTGAAAATTTGGGGTTAGTTTTAGAGTTTATCACAAACTCTAAAATTTATTAGGACTTCTCACAAGCCTAATAATTATCTCAGTTGCCTCACAAAAAAAAAAAGGGATGAAAAGCAATAACTCAACACAATAATTTTGTTAATCAAGAATAGCATATTTTTTCATTATTCTCAAGGCCTATATACAGGCTCAAAACAAATCCAAAACAAATCTCAAACAAATCTAAAACAAATCTTTCAAATCTAAAACAAATCTCTCAAATAAACTACATATTGCTAAATCTCAAAATAAAATAAAACAGATTTGATGTCCTCATCAAGAAGTCATCCACTAACTACTATCTGAGCTTGATCTGGCCTACTTGTAAGACATCAGCTCTGCTTCAACCATTTTGTTGCTGTGAGTGCTCAGGCTCTAAATAATTAGAAATAAAACCTCATTCATGCTGTTATACCCGACGAACCTGTAGCACAAACATTGTGATCCTAAAGCCAAATTTGCAGCATAAACATTTATATTATATCATAATTCGACACTTCGACGTTTCTAACATCATTAGTACATGACCCCAAACTCGAATCATGAGAAAAATGACATTCTAACAGGCCATTGTCATTCATCTTTATTAGGAATCTAAAAAATTTCCTAGCTACCAATGCCTCTCAGCTGCAAGCCCAAATCCATTTTGACTGTATTGTTTGAGCAGTCATTTAGTTTATCAGTATTCTTGACTAAGACATTTAAGGTTACACATCAAGTGTTCAAGAATCTGGGTAAAAGAGCCACTTGTGTGCTTAATGTTTTATAACATCCATTCTTTACTTGACCTCTGGCAAGTGCACTTCTATTCTGAATCCAAGTCCGACACATGTAGCGGACACGACTTTCTTGCCTTATCATTGAGCTTGTTGGTGAGTCCTGTTACCATGCCTGGTTATGCACACTTTCTCATACAGGTTACAATATATGCAGTATTTCAAGTTAGATCATGACTACAGTTTAGAAACTTATTTAGTGTGAGTGTATAATGAATGACAATGAACTACTTTTCAGTTTCAGTCAATGATTTGTTAAAAGAGAAACCATAAATATCTTAAGATGAGATATATGTTTGATAATACTATGCTTGCCTTCTTTGTTATATTCAGTTTATGGCTAAATAATCTGGCATAAATAGGTAATTGTTCTAAATTTCCTCAAAATTTAAGAACCTCCCTCTTTCTCTCTCATCAAATGTTCACAGATGTTGATCTTCACGTTGGCCTCAACTGTTTGGAATTTATAGGGTAAAAGATGAAATTGAGGAATTGTGATTATGTAAGAAATTATCTAGAAAGATGGGCCAGCTCTGGCTCCAGTGTAACTGCAAATGTTTTAGCTTTGGGTAATAGAAGGTGTTACTATAGACTTCCATTAATTTAGTAATCGACTCTTTGGTAATATTTGGTAAATTAGTTTACAACTTTCTGGATCTTCATCATAACTTACCTTTTCTACAGTTATTGTAGCTTCATTTTTTAGATTGTATCCCATAATTGTTTAGATTGTGTAAAATGATTGTACATATTCAAAAAAGATGAATGATTCAATTATTGCAAGTTTTCATTTGACTGATCTCAATGATATGACGTATTTGCAGTTCTCCACCTTTCTGACTCTTATCTTCTTCATTTGTTCAATTTCTAGTTTTAATTTCTTATTGTTTATTACTGCTCAACAGATCTGCAGGCTTTCATGTTCATTTGTAGATAGTTTAAGTTATGAACCTAATTATAACCATTATACGGCTTGCTAAGGTTGCAGGTTCCTAAGCTAGTTACAAGAGCTATTACTTAAAGAGCTAGTAGTTATTTCTACTAATTGCCAATCATCCTTAACCTTCAAGTAGAAGGAGCATCCTGTGGATCATGCGTTCTAGCTGTCCGATATTTGAAGAGAAAAGAAAGGGCCTCAGGAATGAAGTCGACCTAGTTTGTTAATCTTTTAAACCACCTAACCAGTGCTGTCATCCAACCAATACAATTATGCATAACTCTAATCTGAAGGACATCCAACCAATACAATTGTAAGTTACATAACTAAAGTAAGAAACCTGTAGTCTATAGAAAAAAGTTAGTTTAATAGTCTCTACAAAATTACAAAATTTTAGAAACTCTATAGTCAATAGAAGTTATTAAAGTTACTTTGTATAAGGAATGTTAAAACATTTTGGTTTGTTCACTTGGTATTTGAAAAGTGTGTAAGAAGTGTCCAAACTATAAGATAGGAATCAAACTTAGGGATTACATGAGATGAGTAGACATGTGTTCAAGGAGTGTCCATGAAGTAGCAGTGTTCAACAAATGTATAATATGAGTACTGCTCCCTGATTGAAGTTTCCATGGTATATAGATTATAATGAATAATATGGTTCCACTTGTACTTAGCAAGTTCACGGAAAAAAGAACTGGCAGACAGGAAGTGTAGCTGTAGGTTACAACCCCAAGTAGGTTTTCTAGTGTGTGTATTTGTTCTATTGAGTTTTTAAAGAATACATGATGAATTATTTACAACGTTCAGCATATCAATATAACTTATTACCTCTCCATATAGCATACATCTAAAAGTGCTCTGAGCTTTTTGAACTAATTCACGAAGGATTATAAAAATGGAATTTAGGATTTTTTTTTTGTCTGTAATGGATGATGTTCTTTTTTTTTTTTTTATCTTATTCCTTTTTTCCTCGCGTTTTTCCTTGTCCTTTTCTGTTTCTTTTCTTCATGTAGCATATGGCATACATCTGAAAACTTCATACTTGTGAGTGAACAAAATACAAAGTAGCAGTTAAAATGCCTACAAAGATGCCAATATGTGCTTCGGAAACTACCATGTATATTGAATTAGCATTGCTTTCACATATATATTTTCAAGATATTATCTTGCTGGTAATTTTGTTAAATTCTATGTTCGATCATTAAATCATACACATGCTTTAAGTAGTTCATTATGTTGCTTTTGCTCGACATACATTCCAGACCAGGACAAATTAATCTTATCCGTGCAATTTTCAAAAAACACTAATCCTTCCTAATGCTTATACCCCTTTTCCATGCCTTTACAGGACCCTCATCGTTAGTCAAAGGCCTCGATAAGTTTGAGTCCCTTTTCAAGATGTCAAGAAAGACCTTCAACTACATATGCTCGCTAGTAAGAGAGGATTTAATGGCTAAAACTTCACAGTTCACTTTCAACGACGGCAGAGTTCTCTCTGTCAATGATCAAGTAGCCGTCGCTCTGAGAAGGCTAAGCTCCGGTGAGTCACTTCAAAACATCGGCCTGTTATTTGATCTGAACCACTCTACCGTCTCTCAAGTGACTTGGCGATTTGTGGAGGCCATGGAAGAGAGAGGACTCCACCACCTCGGATGGCCCACTGAGAAAGAGCTGGAAATCATTAAACCCAAGTTCGAGAAAATTCGGGGCTTACCCAACTGCTGCGGAGCAATAGACACAACCCACATCATGATGTGCCTCCCTATGATGGACCCCACCACCAAAGAATGGGTGGATCATGCAAAGAATCATAGCATGGTTGTGCAGGCAATCGTGGACCCTGATATGAGATTCTGTGATATTGTCACAGGATGGCCTGGAAGCATGGATGACTTTTCGGTCCTCAGAAACTCGGCCTTCTTCAAATTATGTGAAAAAGGTTCGTTGATGAATGGACAGAAGTTGAAGATATCGGAAGGGTTAGAATTGAGGGAGTACTTGGTAGGCGATAGCAGTTACCCTTTGCTTCCGTGGCTTATTACACCATATCAAGGGAAGGCACTTTCTGAATCTATGGTTGAGTTTAATAAGAGACACTCAGCAACTAAATTGGTGGCTCAAAGAGCATTGGCGAGGTTGAAGGAGATGTGGAAGATAGTTCAAGGAGAGATGTGGAGACCCGATAGGCATAGATTGCCAAGAATAATTCTTGTGTGCTGTTTGCTTCATAATATCATTATTGATTTGGAAGATGAGGTGAGGGATGAAATGCCATTGTCTCACCACCATGACATCCGTTACAAGCAGCGCATGTGCAGTTTTGTTGATAAGGAAGGATCTGCGATGAGAGATAAACTGACTCGGTATTTGACTGGAATTTCGCCATTGTGATATTCTTCTACCTTTGTTATTTGAATTATTGATTTAAGTTTAGGAATTTTCAAATATAAGCAGTTTCTATTTGATATTGTGGTCTGCGAACCTTCAAGTCTGATGCTGACCCTAAAAGGTGTATGGTAGCTTCATTCTCAGATTGTATTGGCCAAATTTTGTTTGTAGAATATCTGAGTGTTTTTTAACATGATAATTAAGTGAATTAGAACCCTTTCTTCCTCTCTTTTTTAAGGCTGCAATTTTCATTTGTTGTTGAGTAGGTTGGCTTCATGCTAGCAAGTGCAAGAATGGTTTTTTTTTTTTTTCTTTTTCCTGAGAATCTTTGCAAAAAAAAGGATTTGAGATTAAAGATTAGTTTTTTTCTTTTCTTTTCTACTTCATTACTTAGTCCATTTACTTGCTTCGAGTTCAAAGTACCTTCATTGTCGGTGATGATGATGTCGTTAATAGAATGAATTGAGCTCACGATCTAATATATATGAAAGCAATGCCTTGCTAGACGTTTTGACTAATCTTACATTCAACGAATATACATACTACGCCCCCGGAAACCCCTATTAGATCAATTACCCAAGCACGTTTTTTATTTTAATTTTTGTTTTGCATCACATTCTCTTCTTCATTTTAAACTAACACGCCATGCCATTTGAGTTGAGATGATTAAGTACATTCTAAGACTACTATGCCTCTAATTTTCAGTCATTAGTTAGATCACATGTTAACACTAAAAGTAAGTATACTCTATAATTCTGCTTCTACATTCTTCTCGTGTGCTCCATATTTCGCAACTTGTCACTTGAGAGAGGGAAAACTGTAAAGATAACAGATTTTGAGTACGGATACCTTCATTTCATCGGGCTTTGAATATTTATTCCAAACACGACAGAAGAACCAAAAACATTATGCAAATGCTTTAAAAAACAGCTAGCAAATGGGAATGAAAACTTTTAGTTATTCAATATGTTTTAATTTGACTTTCCATAGTCCTTATCTAACTGATGAACTGATGGGCATTACAATGCGAGGAGGAATGAAGGATGAAGAGAACCAATATAGTTTTGGCATTCAACCAACCGCATCATTATTAACACAGACGTTGTAGTATCGTTATATACCAGTGGGCCAGTGTCAGTCAGGTACGTACCACTCAACTGTTGGAAAATAAAATCCCACACATAGCTATGCTAAATGATCTGAATGAATAACTGTAACTCAAGTAAAAATCAGCCTCTTCTCTTTTATTTCAATTCTTGTATCAGTTATGGAATAGAAGGAAAAAAACTAATCAATATCAGTTAGCCAGTCAGTCCATATATGCATCAGTAATGTCCTTTGAAGTAGGAAAATAATGTGTGATCCTTTCCTTTATCTGGCTTTTGCAAGACCAGCCCTCTGAATTAATCGGATGGTTATCACGAAATTGAAAACGATTCATGCGATTTCAAATAGAGCCCATAACACACGGGCAATAGAAATTGCCACAGTATATTCAAAAACATCGAGAAATATTATTGAGCTACTCAATGAAATATTAATGAGTAAGAAATTCAACTTCGCAAGAAAGCTGCAGGGTGATTTCCGAAAGGCTTGTGTGATTGACACCAGAAAAGGATGTGATCTATTGCGTTTTCTTTTCTAAGAATGATGTTGTCGATTGTTTCTTGGGGGTGTGTCGTGGGAGCAGAGGCAATTATGATTTCCTTGACCAGTAGTAGTGTGTGAAAGAGTGAAAGAATGAGAGACAGCAGGGACTTTCAAATGACTCGGCTTCTAAAATTTGATGTGTTTTATGATGTGATGTAGATGACGTGGCTCAATCAGGGCCGTCGGATCTTCTCAGATTTCGCTCATCTCAGATCATCAGGTCAACGGGCCTTCTACCACTTCAGGCTCACAAACAAACGAGTTTGACCCGGACCAGTTGGGTCAGATACCCGTTTGCCCCTGCCTATAAATACCAAGCCCCCTCCTCACTGTATAAGGTAATCAATATTTCTCCACCTGAACCCTAGCTGCTCAGTCTCTTTTCTAGTGACTGACTAGATCGTCGGAGGGCCTGTCGCCGGGATTTCTCCCGGTATTTCTAGGCCTTTTGCAGGTACTCCGGCCGTCTGAGCTCCAGTAGCTCTTCCGAGTCGACCTCCGAAAACAGACCCGAGCCGACGTCGAGATCCGTCCCTTCCACTTCACAAATTATAAGAACTCACATCTGTTGCTCCCGCACTGAAAACACGCAGCATCAGGTTGGCATGTTAGAGATGAAACGAGGATGAAGCAGCCCCCTAATAAAAAATGTGATCTTGTGATTGTTTAACATGCAGAGTAGATGGCACATTCTACCGGTGATGATGGAATTCAATAAAGAGTATATTTCTATCACAGATGAAGGTGGTGTTAGGATTGGGGCGTCAACAAACGCCCTCTGGTCACAGCGGAACTGATTAGAGCAATGAAGAAGTCGAAGTAGACGAGACGAATAAATTGAGCAAGCAAGTAAATTCACCAAACTAATACAAACACACCGATGACTTATCTCGGTTAGCTTTTGCTTAATCCGGGAGGAAATATAGGGAGATCTGATATTCAACTAGAAGAGATTATAAGGAGTTACCGATTCACTTGACACAAGGAATTGAACTCACCCACCAAGAACTATCTCTCTCTCGAGCCTCTTTTTGCAATGGAGAAAAGAATCTATGAAGTACTTCATCTCATATTGGTGGAGTTTACAATATATATAGAAGAATAGAGAGAAAACCTAGGTCTAATCTTGATCCTCAGTCGTCCGATATAACCTGGAAAAGAAGTAACCGAATAAGAGCCGCACGATCTAACTTGGAGTTAAAGATTGGGCTGAAACGACCTAACAAATCGGAGCCCAAAACGAACACAGTGCTGTGGGCGGTCGACCGTCCAATATGACCGGTCGACCGTACCACTCTCTGACATTCCCCATACTACGAGCGGTCGGGGGTGCGGTCGGGGGGTGCGGTCGACTGTCACCAAGACCGATCGACCGCAACTAGCCTGTACCTTGCTGCTGCTGTTTCTCCTTCTACTCACTTCAACGCTTCGACCTCCGTTCTTCATCTTACCTTCTTCTAATCTGAACAACGAGTATTCAAGACACAATCCTAACAAACTCCACCTTGGATTACATACGAGTGCTATCACATGATGTGTTACTCATCTCCAAACTTTAACAAATTCCACTTGCAAAGAAAACTTAGAATAATAGCTTCTTCTTCTAGCTAAAATGATCTCTACCCAATCTCACCGAATCCAGTGTCGCCCCTCAAAGGCACACCTCCGTAGATGTACTCACGAAGTTGCCAAACTCCGCACGAACTCCACCTACCTGTAGGCTTTCTCCACCTCTCGACGATATTCGAATGTCGTGGTCTCGTCTCGATGATTCTAGTTGTGACAAACTAGCTGAGCTTGCGGGAATAATGGAAAAAGAACTATCAACCCCTGCATAGGATTTTCGAATTCCCCAAAACTTGTAGAGATTGTGTTGGCTTGGCCCAACCACTCTCATACCTCTAATCACTTCACGACGACCTTGAAAAACAGATAGAACTCCACCTCGAGCTGTGTACCTGCAGCCCCGTGCATCAAGAGTTTCCAAGGAAATTAGATTCCATTACAACAAAGGAATATGCAAAACATCCCTTAAAGTCAACATATTTAGACCTGGCATATTCAACTCAACTGTCCCCTCACCCACTACTTCACAAATCTCCTCAGTTCCCGTTGTCACACAATGCCTCGTAGTATACTTATAAGTAGAAAACAACTCCCTCTCGAAGCAAATATGAGAAGAACTCCCTGAGTCAAGAAACCAACTAGAATCCACTTCTAAAGAATTTGAAACAAGAAGACACGAACCACCCGAATCAAAGGCACTAACCACATTAGCGGCTAAACTCCCGTTCTTGGGGCTCTCTTGATTCTGTAATTTCCAATAGTCTTTCTTGATATGCCATGGCCTCTTGCAATATCGGTAACAGATCGAATCCTTTTGCAAAGCACTTTTTCTTCCCCCCGAAGGACCATCTACTGCTAGACAACTTGTAGGAATAAACGATGAAGATTTATGGGTCTCATTCCTAAGTTGATTTTCTTTCAATGCTTTGATTACACCATTTATCGAAATACTCTCCTTGGCAGATCTATCTGTTGATTCTTGATTTTGATGATCACAACACAGTGCAACATGTGTCTATGTTATACAGCTAACATTGCAGGTTGTACATACAAAAGACTATTTTAGCTGAACAAATGAACAAGCTCAAAGGATACAGATAAAGACTTCACTCAGACAAAATTCAAGACTTCACTCAAGACAAGACTCAAGACTCAAGACTCAAGACTTTTAGCTCAATTGTGTCAAAATTGTAGTGTCTTGTAAAAACATTGTATCTTACTTTTTGTTGAGTCTTAGTCTGATGTAAAGCCTTGTCACACACACACACTCAAAATTTTTTAATGTGTGTCTCTTAAAAATCCCTAAAAAGAGTCAAAACAGTTTGAAGTAATTTAACTTTTGAGTACCAGTCGACTTAAGCCTCTGCCAGTCGACTGACAGTACAAAACTGTTTAAATTTATTCAAACTCTGATCAGTCGACTCATATGGCAACCCAGTCGACTGTTCGAGAGCTTTTGACCGTTTTCTGTTTTCAAATTTGATTTTTCAAAAGCAACAGCTCTTAGATCCGTTGGTTGACAGTTGGAATAACTGTCCCCCAACGTTCAGGAGATCTAACTCTATAAAAAAGAGTTCAGATCTCACTGAAAAGATCTAACAATTTTTTACAAAATCTTTTGAGATACCGAGCACTATTTTTGAGAAATTTCAAGTGAAAATCTTTGAGAACAAGCCTTCAAGTTCAAACTCTCTGTTTCTCTACATTCAGTCCAGTATAGCAACAAATTCGCTCTGGACTGAGTATAGAAGTCGACCTTATTTTTTAGCCACGTGCAACAACACAATACACCAATAAGGCTATAAGTTGACTGTAAAGTTTTTCTTGTTCTTTTGCTCTCGGTTGGAGAGTGTTTTTGACTCTAGGTTGTAGAGTCGGTTTGTTTCACTCTTGGTAGTAGAGTGGGTCTGCTTTCTCTGGTTGAGAGAAAGGACTACGGGTTAGACAAGGTTGTTGTCGTAACGCCGTAGGGTATTCTTGTAATCTTTTTCAAGAATAGTGGAAATCTCAAGTGGGTTGCTTGGGGACTGGATGTAGGTCGGGAGGACCGAACCAGAATATATCTTGTGTACTCTGTGATTGGTTGTCTTGATTTTGCATTTACTCCTGTTTACTTAAGTTCTGCAAAAAGTGTCTGGACAGTCGACTCCTTGCACTATCAGTCGACTGGTCAGTGTCGAATTAGTTGTAGTTTCATTGTGTCTTCAGTCGCCTATCTTATCCATAAGTCGACTGCACAGAGTTACTGTTTTTGCTTTATTTAGGTTATATCAGTCGACTGGTTCATAACCAAGTCGACTACACCGAGAAAATTTTCGCAGTTTTTTATTAACACTATTCACCCCCCCCCCCCTCTAGTGTTTGTTGTCTCGCCTACAGGATCCAACACTTGGTATCAGAGCAAGGTTACAGGCTATGGCAACTACTTCAAATACAAATCAATACCATGAAGGCCAATCTACACAACGGCCACCGCTATTTGATGGAACGAACTACAATTATTGGAAGTGCCGAATGAGAATCTACCTCCAATCAATCAACTACGAGATATGGCAAATGACAGAGACGGAATACACTGCCCCTACCATTCCATATGCACAATGGAATGATGATCAAAAGAATCAGACTATGAACAATGCCAAAGCAATGAATGCCTTATTTTGTGCACTCACAAAGGAAGAATTCAACCGTGTATCCAATGCTACAACCGCACATCAAATTTGGCATACACTCGAGGTAACACATGAAGGAACGAATAAAGTAAAAGAGTCTAAAATTTCTGTTCTTGTCCACAGGTTTGAGATGTTCAGAATGAAGGACAATGAGACTGTGTCCGAGATGATCACCAGATTCACAGACATCACAAACTCCCTTGTGGTGCTTGGAAAGACTTACACTCAAGCAGAGATGGTTAGAAAAGTTCTACGTGCACTCACTCCAGAATGGGAGAAGAAGACCACAACAATAGAGGAAGCAAATGACTTGTCACAACTTTCTCTCGAGAATCTTGTGGGCAATCTCATGGCATATGAGGTCCAAATTGAAGATCGAAAGAAGGATACAGAATCACACCAAGCAAAGAAGAAATCATTGGCTTTTAAAGCCATGACAGACTCAGAAGATGAGGAAGAAGATGAAGAAGAGATAGCAATGTTCACTCAAAGATTCAAGAAGTTCTTAAAGAAGGGTAAGTTTAATTCTAAAGTTAGAGATTCTAATGACCCTCCTACTTGTTTCAGGTGCAATAAAATAGGTCACAAGAAGAAGGATTGTCCCTTAGAAAATGCAAAGAACGAGGAAAAATCATCCAACTTCAAGAAGGACAAATATTCAAAGAACAAATTTCCCAAGAACAAGAAGGCTTATCAAGCTACATGGGATGATAGTGATTCGTCTTCCGAAGAAGAAACGGATGAAAATAACGAAGTGGCAAATGTGTGTTTCATGGCTGCACAAGAACATGTAAGTAATGATTATGATTCAGAAGATCTTCTTGATGCTTTTAATGAAATATTCCAAGAGTTAAAGAAAGAAAAGATTAGAGTTAAGAATCTTGAGAAAGTGAATCAAACACTTAATCAAGAAAATCTTAACCTTGATAAGGAAGTAAAATCCATAAATTCTCGCATTGCAAGTTTAGATACTGATCTTAAAACTCTCAAAAAGAATTATGAAGAGATTTCAAAGAACGTATCGAAGTTTAACAAAGGCAAAGTGAATTTAAATGATATGCTTCATCATCAAGTAAAATCTAGTAAAAAATATGGACTTGGTTTTAAAAAATCTTCTGTAAAAGAATCTCCTGTTGTAAACACTAGTAAAAATAAATCAGCATCTATTTCTAGTGTTACACACAAGTTGTATGATTTCTTTGAAAAGCCTAAGGTTGTTAATTTTAGTGATAAAAGCAAGACTACCATTCGGTTAAGTCGACTGAACCATACAACCAGTCGTCTGTCCAGAGAAATTGGATCTTATTCAACGAGATCAAAACCTCTTATAAGTCGACCTAGTGTATCATCCAGTCGACTGACTCACACTAACAGTCGACTGAAGGACACTGTTAAGTCGACTGGACAGAACAAGTTAATATGGGTTCCAGTCAGTCTAAATCAGAATGATAGAATTGCTTATATTAACTCATATGTGTTAAATGTGTGTAATTCTATTTATTATATTCCTGCTTATGGAGGAAGATCAAACTCTTCATGGGTTTGGTTTCTCCCAAACTAATGTGTTTTGAACCCAATAAAAAGGGTACCATATTTACCTTAAACTTTTTATGGGTACCCAAGAAAGAACGCTGGATATTAGATAGCGGATGTTCAAAACACATGACAGGACATGCCAACCTACTATTCACTATTCAAAGCATAGATGGAGGAACCGTCACCTTTGGAGATAACAACAAAGGCAAAGTCATAGGTATTGGCATGGTCGGTAAAACTTCTAACCCAACCATAGAAAAAGTATTATTAGTTAGTGGTTTAAAGCATAATCTTTTAAGCATTAGTCAATTATGTGATAAAGGGTATAAAATAGTTTTTGAAAAAGATGCATGCTTGATTTATGACTCTACTATGCAAAATGTTATTTTTCAAGGTTTTCGTAAAAATAATATTTATGAATTGTGTTTGAATGCAATTGTTTTTTCAAATGACTTTTATTTAATTGCCTCTAATAATAAATCTTGGCTATGGCATAGAAGATTTGCACATGTGAACATGAAAAATCTCTCAAAATTATCAAAATATAACCTAGTTAAAGGACTACCAAAACTATCCTTTAAAAAGGATAAGTTATGTGATGCATGTCAACTAGGAAAACAAATCAAATCCACTTTTAAAACAAAAGAAGTAATTTCTACTAGTAGGCCGCTCGAATTAATTCATATGGATTTATTTGGCCCTACTAGAGTTGCTTCTTTAAATAAAAGTAGATATGTGTTTGTTTTAGTAGATGATTTTTCAAGATTCACTTGGACATTCTTTTTAAACATAAAAATGATGCTTTTGAGGAATTTGCACATTTTTGTAAACGTATTCAAAATCAAAGATCGCTAACTATAGTCACTATTAGAAGTGATCATGGTGGAGAATTTGAAAATGAAACATTTACAGAATATTGCAACAAGAATGGTATAACACATTCATTTGCATTTCCTAGAGCTTCACCACAAAATGGAGTGGTTGAAAGGAAAAATAGAACTTTGCAAGAATGCGCACGTACTATGCTTGTTGAAAGCAATCTACCAAAGCACTTTTGGGCTGAAGCTGTTGCTACAGCTTGTTATGTTTTAAATAGGATTCTTATAAGACCTAAGCTAAAGAAGACTTGTTATGAGTTATTTTTTAATAAAATTCCCAAAGTCTCTTATTTTAAGACATTTGGTTGTAAGTGTTTTATTCTAAACACAAAAGATAATTTAGACAAATTTGATCCTAGATCTAATGAGGGTATCTTTTTAGGATACTCAAATAGGAGTAAAGCATATAGAATTTTCAATAAGTCTACAATGACTATTGAAGAATCAATGCATGTTACATTCGATGAATCTCTGCCTTCATCAACCTTAAATAAAGATGATGAAACTGATTCATCACCTTTAGATAATGTGATTAAATCCTTAGAACAAACTAATCTGACTGATAAGTCGACTGATAAGGACTACCAGTCGACTGAAGTAAAGCAGTCGACTGAAGAACAAGTCAAGTCGACTGATCCTATTGTGATATCTTCAACTTTACCAAAGTCATTTGTTGAAGTTAAAGATCATCCTCATGACTTAATAATTGGTGACATTTCCCATGGTATTCAGACACGTTCACATGTTAATATGATCTCTCATACAGCATTCTTATCAGATTTTGAACCGAAAAATATACAAGAAGCTTGTGAGAATGAATATTGGATGAATGCCATGCAAGATGAACTAAACCAATTTATAAGGAATGATGTATGAGATTTAGTTCCTAGACCTCCTGATCAGACTATTATTGGTACCAAATGGGTATTTAAAAATAAGTTAGATGAATCAGGACAAGTTGTAAGGAACAAGGCTAGATTAGTTGCTCAAGGGTATAATCAAGAAGAAGGTATAGATTTTGATGAAACATATGCTCCTGTTGCTAGACTAGAATCTATTCGTATTCTATTATCTTTTGCTTGTTTTATGAATTTCATACTTTATCAAATGGATGTTAAAAGTGCTTTTCTTAATGGGTTTATTAAAGAAAATGTTTATGTTAAACAACCACCAGGTTTTGAACATGAACAATTTCCAGATCATGTTTATAAATTGAAAAATGCTTTATACGGTCTTAAACAAGCACCTCGTGCTTGGTATGATCGTCTGAAAACTTTTCTTTTAGAAACAGGATTTGAAATAGGTAAAGTAGACACTACATTGTTTATCAAAAGAGTTAAGAATGATATCTTAATCATACAAATATATGTTGATGATATAATTTTTGGTTCTACTAATAATAATCTATGTCAAGAATTTGCTAATACCATGAAAAATGAATTTGAGATGAGTCACATGGGTGAACTCAATTATTTCCTTGGACTTCAAATTAAACAGTCCTCAAATGGCATATTTATCAATCAAGGCAAATATGCAAAGGAACTACTCAAACGTTTTAACATGGATAGTACTAGTAGTAAATCCACACCTATGGCTACTACTACTACTCTTGACAAAGATTTATTAGGTAAGAGTGTTGATCAAAAACTCTATCGAGGTATGATTGGTTCACTCTTATATATTACTGCAAGTAGACCAGATATTATGTTCAGCGTATGTTTATGTGCTAGATATCAATCTAGTCCTAAAGAGTCTCATTTAAAAGCAGTGAAACGAATTTTAAGATATATTAAAGGCACATCTGAATATGGTTTATTTTATCCACGCACCGATAATTTTCAACTTTTGTCATATAGCGATGCTGATTTTGCTGGAAGCAAAACTGATCGCAAGAGTACTAGTGGTACATGTCACTTTTTGGGACATTCCCTAGTCTCTTGGTGCAGTAAAAAGCAAAATTCCGTATCCCTATCAACCACAGAAGCTGAGTATATCACTGCAAGTTTGGCATGTGCACAAATTTTGTGGATGAAACAAACTTTATTAGACTATGGTATTTCATTTGAGAAACCCTCAATTATGTGTGATAATACCAGTGCAATTAATTTATCTAAAAATCCGATTCAACATTCACGTACAAAACATATTGATATTCGACATCATTTTCTACGTGATCATGTTTTAAAAGGAGATATATCTTTAGACTTTATCTCTACTGATAAACAAGTAGCAGATATATTTACCAAACCTCTTAAGGAAGATACTTTCATTAATTTAAGAAGAGAACTTGGAATTTGTGACTTTATTGATATTTGTTGAAATTTGTTTCTGTTAAGTCGACTGTGTTCTTGAGTAAGTCGACTGTACTGAACTTTAAAACATATCTATTTTTTTATCTGACCAGTCGCCTGGTTCCTATACCAGTCGACTGATAAGTAGACATAAAATTTTAGTCTCTTCTCGACTCAGTCGACTGATATACCCTACCAGTCGACTGTCGAGAGTTCAAACGTCTTCAGCGACTATTCATCGCGACTTTTGAGATAAAATTCACTTCTCTTTTCACCCGTGATCTCTTATCTCTACCGTCAATTTCTTCCCTCTTTGATCTCAACCATCTATTCACAGTTAAAACCCTTTACCATCCCCTCTTTCTCACCTTTACCGATCTCCAATTTTTCACTCAAAATCCCAAACCCTAATTTGTGAAGAAGGAAGTCGACTCTCAACTGCTGCTGGTGCTCGCCTCTGGTCTAATCTTTCGTTTTTTTCTTCGGTAAAATCATTTCACCTCTCCCTTTCTATGGCTCCTAAAAGATCCAAGAGATCTCATGAGGGTAGTTCTTCATCTCAAGATTACACTCAATTTCTTTTAAGTCTCGATCTCATTGAACAGTGGTACCTTATTTGTACCATTACCATCTTCCCCGGAAGATTTGTTAACTTCAATGATCTTGATTGTTTTAATCTTATCCCCTTATTTCAAAATAGTAGTCTTTATGATTTTCACTCTCTATCTAATCAGCCCAACTATTATCCCCAACTCATCTATTTGTTTTACACAAATATGAGGGTTGTACAAAAACACGATGGGGATGTAGTTATCCGTTCGTCTGTGAAAAATGTCAAAATGACACTCACACCCATTAGAATCAATCAAATACTTGGTATTGATGACGGAGGATTTTATCTTGATGATGTTATTTTAGATGATGCCTCTGTTTTATCTAAAATCTTTTTACCCAATCATGGCCCTCCAATGACTAGCAAAAATATCAAATCTATTGCTAAGCTTGTAACTAGAATACTAGCCTATAACATCCTTCCCAAAAAGGGTAGTTATGACCAGTATTATCTAGAATTACAAAAAGCAGTCTATGCAATATTTGGTAAAATTGCTGTCAATTGGGGTCGTGTCATCTTTTCTAAACTTGAACAAAACCACACTCACTTTCTACCTTTTGGTGGTCTTCTCACTAGAGTCTTTGTAGCTTTTGGTATTGATCTTGATTCCGAGACCAATGTTGTTACTCACTATGAGTGTTTCGATCGTGCTAGTTTGGCACGAATGAAACTTCTTGATCCTCCTTCTCGATCACCCCCTAGGTCTCCTCCACTTTCTCAAGCTCCTTTAGGTTCTACTTCTAGACCCTCTAGACCTTCTACCTCTTCTGATCCACCTATTCTTCAAGCCAACTATGATGATCCTCGTACTCTATATGAGTGTGTCTCCTATCTTATGAAGCATTCAGCCACTGTGGATACCCAACTTCATAACCTTGATTCCAAACTAGACAACATTGATACCAAACTTGACAACCTCACTGATCTCTTCAATTCTCAATTTCATCCTCCTTCTCATGGTGACGATGAAGACTCCGATGAAGACGATTGAAGACTTTTTCTTTTATTTTTCTATTATGTAATTTTCTTTTTTAATGCACTTATTTATGTATGCGACTTTATCTTAGTTTCTTTTCTATGCAAAAGATTGTTATTTTGTGTTTTTTAATGATGACAAAGGGGGAGAGATATCTGTGTTATGGTTGCTTTATTATCTGTGTTTGATATGTTTGATATCCTCTTGTCTGTTAACTTTGTTCTATTTCTGGGTATTGGAAAATTCTCTGGTCAGTCGATTGCCAACAGGCACATAAGTCGACTGCTGCTGTTGCTGCATCTGTACTTATTTTCTGATTGTGATTTTTCTATGTATGTGTTTCCTGATCAGTCGCCTGCCATTTTGATAAGTCGACTGATACATGTTTTATGAAACATTTTTAGGGCAATGCATTCTGTGTTTTTAATAGGGGGAGCATGTCTTTACTATGCTTGTATATTATCTGTTATTATCAGCTATTGTGTTGTCATCATCAAAAAGGGGGAGAATGTTGATTCTTGATTTTGATGATCACAACACAGTGCAACATGTGTCTATGTTATACAGCTAACATTGCAGGTTGTACATACAAAAGACTATTTTAGCTGAACAAATGAACAAGCTCAAAGGATATAGATAAAGACTTCACTCAGACAAGATTCAAGACTTCACTCAAGACAAGACTCAAGACTCAAGACTTTTAGCTCAATTGTGTCAAAATTGTAGTGTCTTGTAAAAACATTGTATCTTACTTTTTGTTGAGTCTTAGTCTGATGTAAAGCCTTGTCACACACACACACACTCAAAATTTCATAATGTGTGTCTCTTAAAAACCCCTAAAAAGAGTCAAAACAGTTTGAAGTAATTTAACTTTTGAGTACCAGTCGACTTAAGCCTCTGCCAGTCGACTGACAGTACAAAACTGTTTAAATTTATTCAAACTCTGATCGGTCGACTCATATGGCAACCCAGTCGACTGTTCGAGAGCTTTTGACCGTTTTCTGTTTTCAAATTTGATTTTTCAAAAGCAACAGCTCTTAGATCCGTTGGTTGACAGTTGGAATAACTGTCCCCCAACGTTCAGGAGATCTAACTCTATAAAAAAGAGTTCAGATCTCACTGAAAAGATCTAACAATTTTTTACAAAATCTTTTGAAATACCGAGCACTGTTTTTGAGAAATTTCAAGTGAAAATCTTTGAGAACAAGCCTTCAAGTTCAAACTCTCTGGTTCTCTACATTCAGTCCAGTATAGCAACGAATTCGCTCTGGACTGAGTATAGAAGTCGACCTTGTTTTTTAGCCACGTGCAACAACACAATACACCAACAAGGCTATAAGTTGACTGTAAAGTTTTTCTTGTTCTTTTGCTCTCGGTTGGAGAGTATTTTTGACTCTAGGTTGTAGAGTCGGTTTGTTTCACTCTTGGTAGTAGAGTGGGTCTACTTTCTCTGGTTGAGAGAAAGGACTACGGGTTAGACAAGGTTGTTGTCGTAACGCCGTAGGGTATTCTTGTAATCTTTTTCAAGAATAGTGGAAATCTCAAGTGGGTTGCTTGGGGACTGGATGTAGGTCGGGAGGACCGAACTAGGATATATCTTGTGTACTCTGTGATTGGTTGTCTTGATTTTGCATTTACTCCTGTTTACTTAAGTTCTGCAAAAAGTGTCTGGACAGTCGACTCCTTGCACTATCAGTCGACTGGTCAGTGTCGAATTAGTTGTAGTTTCATTGTGTCTTCAGTCGCCTATCTTATCCATAAGTCGACTGCACAAAGTTACTGTTTTTGCTTTATTTAGGTTATATCAGTTGACTTGTTCATAACCAAGTCGACTGCACCGAGAAAATTTCCGCAGTTTTTTATTAACACTATTCACCCCCCCTCCCTCTAGTGTTTGTTGTCTCGCCTACAGGATCCAATACTATCATGTAGCATGGTCATGATCAAAGGCTCGTACGGATCCGACAGTGATTATATCAGGTTGAAAGCTTTATCTTCCTCACACACATCTGCGTTGATCGCCTTAAGTTCAGATAATACCTTATTGAACTCTGTAATGTGGTCTTGGAGATCGGTACCTTCCTTTATAGATAAACGGAACAACTTCCTCTTCTAATGAATCCGATCTAATAACGATAAATTGGAGTAGTCAACTATGAGTCTTTCCCACAAACTCGCTGCGTCAGTTTCTTCAAGAAATCTGCACTTGACCTCGCCCGCCAAGGATAGTCGGATCAGACTTATGGCTCTTTCACGAATATCTTCCCAAATGTCATCCTTCATATCAGTTGGCTTTTCCTTCTTCTTTACTGCTGACTGCAACCATTATTGAACAAGAACATCATACATGTCAGTCTTCCAAAGATTGAAATTGATCTTACCATCGAACTGCTTGATCTTCAAAATACTGTGGCCCGTCATCTTAACCAAAGAACTTGGCAACCTGAAGCGCTGATACCAGTTGTTGGGATTGGGGCATCAATAAACGCCCTCTGGTCGCAGCGGAACTAATTAGAGCAATGAGGAAGTCGAAGTAGACGAGACGAATAAATTGAGCAAGCAAGTAGATCCACCAAACTAACACAAACACACCAATGACTTATCCTTGTTAGCTTTTGCTTAATCTGGAGAAAAATATTGGGAGATCTGATATTCAACTAGAAGAGATTACAAGAAGTTACTGATTCACTTGACACAAGGAATTAAACTCACCCACCAAGAACTATCTCTCTCTCGAGCCTCTCTTTGCAATGGAGAAAAGAATCTATGAAGTACTCCATCTCATATTGGAGGAGTTTACAATATATATAGAAGAATAGAGAGAAAACCTAGGTCTAATCTTGATCCTCAGTCGTCCGATATAACCTGGGAAAGAAGTAACTGAATAGGAGCTGTACGATCTAACTTGAAGTTAAAGATTGGGCTGAAATGACCTAACAAATCGGGGCCCAAAACGAACACAGTGCCGTGGGCTGTCGACCGTCCAACAAGACCGATCGACCGTACCACTCTCTGACATTCCATGTACTACGAGCGGTCGGGGGTGCGGTCGGGGGGTGCGATCGATTGTCACCAAGGCCGGTCAACCGCAACTAGCCTGCACCTTGCTGCTGTTGTTTCTCCTTATACTCACTTCGACGCTTCGACCTCCATTCTTCATCTTACCTTCTTCTAATCTGAACAACGAGTATTCAAGACACAATCCTAACAGGTGGTTCCATATTTTTAACCAAGATGTTAAATTGGTAGGATAGCTGGGGAAAAGTGACAAATCCCAATATCCCACTCACCATTGGAATGCAATGAATGCTGGAGACGGGATGAGCTCAATTACAGTAGCATCGAATTTAAATGGTAGTATACCAAGAGGCGTGGGGAGGAGCCATAGATCACAACAAAAAAAGAATGAAGTATAATATATGAGTGAAGTATTTTGCTATACACGCCATTGACAAGGCTAGATTTCGTGCTGAGAATTGATGCCCATGATACTGAAATCTCATCAGATTTATTATCAACTCAATTGAACAAATATTTTGCATGCACGATCTCTTTCTAAATCGCTTGTTTTTCTGAGAGATATTGGAAAAGAACTTTGGGTTCCAAAGCAATGTTGGAGCCTCTTCTGTTATATAATAAAACTCTCACTATATAGATCTTGATACAGTTGTTGCACTGTCCACTTTCTGCTGTATTTGGGTAATTAAAACTGGAATACATTAGTACAATTTGATGCAGGATTACCACGTCAGTCGAATACATGCATATTTACAAATAGAAGTTATGTCAACTGCCAAATGAGTAAGTAAAAAAAGGTGACTTTTAGTTGTATTGTATAGAGGGTGCTGTTGGAATGATTCATGCGCCCCTCCCCCTAGCTTTCACAGCACGCAGGGGGTTCGACGCGGGGCAGTGACCTCAAGTCACCCCGTAGCTTTCACTGCAAGCTTGAGGGCTCGACGGTCGGCATTGACCTTGAGACACCCCCTAGCATTCATAGCAAGCTTGGGGGGCTCGACGCTCGGTAGTGACCTCGAGCCATCCCCTAGCTTTCACAACAAGCTAGGGGGGCTCGACGCGGCAGTGACCTCGAACCACCACCTGGATTTCATAGCAAGCTTGAGGGCTGGATTTCATAGCAAGCTTGAGGGCTCGACACTTGACAGTGACCTCGAGCCACCCCGTTGCTTTCACAGCAAGCAGGGAGGCTCGACGCTCGGCAGTGACCTCGAGCCATCCCTAGCTTTCAAAGCAAGCTTGGGGGCTCGACGCTCGGCAGTGACCTCGAGCCATCCCCTAGCTTTCACAGCAAGCTTGGGGGCTCGACGCTCGACAGTGACCTCGAGCCATCCCCTAGCTTTCTCAGCAAGCTTGGGGGCTCGACGCTTGGCAGTAACCTCGAGCCACCCTGTAGATTTCACCACAAGTTTGGGGGCTCGACGCTTGGAAGTGACCTCGAGCCATCCCCTAGCTTTCACAGCAAGCTTGAGGGCTCGATGCTCGGCAGTAACCTCGAGCCACCCCGTAGCTTTCACAGCAAGCTTGGGGGTTCGACGCACGGCAGTGACCTCGAGCCATCCCGTAGCTTTCACAGCAAGCTTGGGGGCTCGATGCTCAGCAGTGACCTCGATCCATCCCATAGCTTTCACAACAAGTTTGGGGGCTCGACGCTCGGCAGTGGCCTCGAGCCACCTCCTGGCTTTCACAACAAGCTTGGGGGGCTCGATGCTCGGCAGTGACCTCGAACCATCCCTTAGCTTTCACAGCAAGGTAAGGGGCTCGATGATCGGTAATGACCTCGAACCACCACCTGGATTTCCCAGCAAGCTTGAGGGCTCGACACTCGATGGTGACCTTAAGCCACCCCGTTTCTATCACAGCAAGCAGGGGGGCTCGAAGCCCGACAGTGACCTCGAGCAACCTCCTAGCTTTCAAAGCAAGCTTGGGGGCTCGACGCTCGGTAGTGACCTCGAGCCACCCCTTACTTTCAAAGCAAGCTTGGGGACTCGACGCTCGGCAGTGACTTCGAGCCATCCCCTAGCTTTCACAGCAAGCTTGGGGGCTCAATGGTC
Source organism: Hemerocallis citrina (assembly GCA_017893485.1). Taxonomy (NCBI): domain Eukaryota; kingdom Viridiplantae; phylum Streptophyta; class Magnoliopsida; order Asparagales; family Asphodelaceae; genus Hemerocallis; species Hemerocallis citrina. Next base: position 85,587,792 of record CM030362.1, on the reverse strand, counting down.
GGCAGTGACCTCGAGCCATCTCCTAGCTTTCACAGCAAGCTTGGGGGCACGATGCTTGGCAGTAACCTCGAGCCACCCTGTAGATTTCACCACAAGTTTGGGGGCTCGATGCTCGGCAGTGACCTCGAGCCATCCCCTAGCTTTCACAGCAAGCTTGAGGGCTCGACGCTCGGCAGTAACCTTGAGCCACCCCATAGCTTTCACAGTAAGCTTGGGGGTTCGACGCACGACAGTGATCTCGAGCCATCCCTTAGCTTTCACAGCAAGCTCGGGGGCTCGACGCTCAGCAGTGACCTCGAGCCATCCCGTAGATTTCACAACAAGTTTGGGGGCTCGACGCTCGGCAGTGGCATCGAGCCACCACCTGGCTTTCACAACAAGCTTGGGGACCTCGACGCTCGGCACTAACCTCGAGCCATCTCCTAGATTTCACAGCAAGGTAGGGGGCTCGACGATCAATAATGACCTCGAACCACCACCTGGATTTCACAGCAAGCTTGAAGGCTCGACGCTCGACAGTGACCTCGAGTCACCCCGTTTCTATCACAGCAAGCAGGGGGGCTCGACGCCCGGCAGTGACCTCGAGCCACCCCCTAGCTTTCAAAGCAAGCTTGGGGGCTCGACGCTAGGCAGTAACCTCAAGCCATCCTCTAGCTTTCACAGTAAGTTTGGGTGCACGACGCTCGGCAGTGACCTTGTGCCATCCCCTAGCTTTCACAGCAAGCTTGGGTATTGGACGCTCGGCAGTAACCTCGAACCACCTCGTAGCTTTCACCGCAAGCTAAGGAGCTCGACGCCTGGTAGTGACCTCAGGTTTTCCCCTAGCTTTCACAGCAAGCTTGGGGGCTCGATGCTCGATAGTGACCTCGAGCCACCCTGTAGCTTTCACAGCAAACTTGGGGGCTTGACCCTCGGCAATAACTTCGAGCCACCCCATAGCTTTAACCACAAGCTTGGGGGCTCGACACTCGGTCGTGACCTTGAGCCATCCCCTAGCTTTCACAACATGCTTGGGGGGCTCGACGCTTGGCAGTAATCATGAGCCACCTCGTAGCTTTCACAGCAAGTTTGGGGGCTCGACGCTCAGCAGTAACCTCAAGCCACCTCGTAGCTTTCACAAAAAGCTTGGGGGCTCGACGCTCGGCTGTGACCTCGAGCCACCCCATAGCTTTCACAGCAAGCTTGGGGGCTCGATGCTCGGCAGTGACCACGAGCCACCACCTAGCTTTTACAGCAAGCATGGGGGGCTCGACGCACGGTAATGATCTCGAGCATTCCCGTAGCTTTCACAGAAAGCATGGGAGCTCAACGCTCGGCAGTGACCTCGAGCCATCCCGTAGCTTTCACAGCAAGCAGGGGAGCTCGATGCTCGGCAGAGACCTGGAGCCACCACCTGGCTTTCACAATAATCTTGGGGGATCGATGCTCGCAGTGACCTCGAGCCACCCCCTAGCTTTCACAGCAAGCTTGGTGGCTCGATGCTTGGCATTGACCTCGAGCCATCCCCTAACTTTCACAGCAAGCTTGGGGGCTCGACGCTCGGTAGTAACCTCAAGCCACCCCCTAGCTTTCACCGCAAGCTTGGGGGCTCGACGCTCGGTAGTGACCTCGAGCCACCCCCTAGCTTCCACATCAAGCTTGGAGGGCTCGATGCTCGGCAGTGACCTCGAGCCATCCCCTAGCTTTAACAGCAAGCTTGGGGGTTCGATGCTCGGCAGTTTCTTCGAGCCACCCCATAGCTTTCACCGCAAGCTTGGGGGCTCGACGCTCGGCAGTGTCCTCGAGCCATCTCCTAGCTTTCACAACAAGCTTGGGGAGCTCGATGCTCGTCTGTAACCGTGGGCAATCCCGTAGCTTTCACAGCAAGCTTGGGGGTTCGATGCTCGGTAGAGACCTCCAGCCATCCCGTAGCTTTCACAGCAAACTTGGGGGCTTGACATTGAGCAGTGATCTCGAGCCATTCCGTAGCTTTCACAACAAGCTTGGGTGCCCGACGCTCGGCAGTAACCTCGAGCCACCCCGTAGCTTTCACAGCAAGTTTGGGGGCTCGACGCTCAGTAGTAACCTCGAGCCACCTCGTAGCTTTCACAAAAAGCTTGGGGGCTCGACGCTCGGCTATGACCTCGAGCCACCCCGTAGCTTTCACAGCAAGCTTGGGGGCTCGATGCTCGGCAGTGACTACAAGCCACCCCCTAGCTTTCACAGCAAGCTTGGGGGGCTCGACGCACGGCAGTGACCTCGAACAATCCCGTAGCTTTCACAGAAAGCATGGGAGCTCAACGCTTGGCAGTGACCTCGAGCCATCCCGTAGCTTTCACAGCAAGCAGGGGAGCTCGATGCTCGGCAGAGACCTGGAGCCACCACCTGGCTTTCACAATAACCTTGGGGGATCGATGCTCGTAGTGACCTCGAGCCACCCCCTAACTTTCACAGCAAGCTTGGGGGTTTGATGCTTGGCATTAACCTCGAGCCAACCGCTAGCTTTCACTGCAAGCTTGGGAGCTCGACGCTCGGCAGTAACCTCAAGCCACCCCCTAGATTTCACCACAAGCTTGGGGGCTCGACGCTCGGTAGTGACCTCGAGACACCCCCTAGCTTCCACATCAAGCTTGGAGGGCTCGATGCTCGGCAGTGACCTCGAGCCATCCCCTAGCTTTAACAGCAAGCTTAGGGGTTCGACGCTCGGCAGTTTCTTCGAGCCACCCCGTAGCTTTCACCGCAAGCTTGGGGGCTCGACGCTCGGCAGTGTCCTCGAGCCATCCTCTACCTTTCACAACAAGCTTGGGGAGCTCAATGCTCGTCTGTAACCATGGGCCATCCCGTAGCTTTCACAGCAAGTTTGGGGGCTCGACGCTCGGCAGAGACCTCCAGCCATCCCGTAGCTTTCACAGTAAACTTGGGGGCTTGACATTGGGCAGTGAACTCGAGCCATCCCGGAGTTTTCACAACAAGCTTGGGTGCCCGACGCTCGGCAGTAACCTCGAGCCATCCCGTAGCTTTCACAGCAAGCTTGGGGGCTCGACACTCGGCAGTGACCTCGAGCTACCCCCTGGCTTTCATAACAATCTTGGGGGGCTCGACGCTCGGCAGTAACGTCAAGCCACCACGTAGCTTTCACAGCAAGCTTGGAGGCTTGACGCTCGGCAGCAACCTCGAGCTACCCCGTAGCTTTTACAGCAAGCTTGGGGGCTCGATGTTCGGCAGTAATCTCGAGCCATCCCCTAGCTTCCACAGCAAGTTTGAGGGCTCGATGCTCGGTAGTAACCTCAAACCACCTTGTAGCTTTCAACGCAATTATGGGGGCTCGACACTCAGCAGTGACCTCGTGCCACCCCCTAGCATTCACAGCAAGCTTGGGGGGCTCGACGCTCGGTTGTGACCTCAAGCCATCCCCTAGCTTTTACAGCAAGCTTGGGGGCTCGACACTCGGCAGTAACCTCGAGCCACCCCGTAGCTTTTACCGCAAGCTTGGGGGATTGACGCTCGGCAGTGACCTCGACCCATCCCCAATCTTTCACAGCAAGCTTGGGGGGCTCGACGTTCGGTAATAACCTTGATCCACCCCGTAGCTTTCACAGTAAGCTTATGGGCTCAACGCTCAGCAGTGACCTCCAGCCATCCCGTAGCTTTCGCAGCAAATTTGGGGGGTCGATGCTCCACAGTTACCTTAAGCCACCCCGTAGCTTTCACCACATGCTTGGGGATCGACACTGGACAGTGACCTCGAGCCACCCCTTGGCATTCACACCAAGCTGGGGGGCTTGATGCTCGGCAAGAACCTCGGCTACCACATAGCCTTCACAACAAGCTTGGGGGCTCGACGCTCGATAGTAACCTCGAGCCACCCCGTAGCTTTCATAGAAAGCTTGGGGGCTCGATACTCGGAAGTAACCTCGAGCCACCTCGCAGCTTTCACAACAAATTTGGGGGCTCGGCCCTCAGGTGTGACCTCGAGTCACCCTGTAGCTTTCACAGCAAGCTTGGGGGCTTGACGCTCAGCAGTGACCACGAGCCACCCCTAGCTTTCACAGCAAGCTTGGGGGGCTCGATGCTTGGCAGTGACCTCGAGCCATCCCGTAACTTTCACAGAAATCTTGGGGGGCTCGATGCTCGGCAGTGACTTCGAGCCACCCGTAGCTTTCACAGCAAGCAGTGGGGCTCGACGCTCGGCAGAGACCTCGAGCCACCACCTGGCTTTCACAACAATCTTTGGGGATCGACGTTCGGCAGTGACCTCGAGCCAACCCCTAGCTTTCACAGCAAGCTTGGGGGCTCGACGCTCGGCAGTGACCTAGAGCCATCCCCTAGCTTCCACAGCAAGCTTGGGGGCTTGACGCTCGGCAGTAACCTCAAGCCACCCCGTATCTTTTACCGCAAGCTTGGGGGCTCGATGCTCGGTTGTGACCTTGAGCCACCCCCAAGCTTTCACAGCAAGCTTAGGGGGCTCGACGCTCGGTAGTGACCTCGAGCCATCTCCTAGCTTTTACACCAAGCTTGGGGGCTCGACGCTTGGCAATAAACTCGAGCCACCCCGTAGCTTTCACCATAAGCTTGGGGCCTCGACGGTCAGCAGTGACCTCGAGCCATCCCCTAACTTTCACAGCAAGCTTGGAGGACTCGATGTTTGGTAGTAACCTTGATCCACCCCGTACCTTTCACAACAAGCTTGGGTGCTCAACACTCGGCAGTGATCTCCAGGCATCCCGTAGCTTTCACAGCAAACTGGGGAGCTCGATGCTCGGCAGTGATCTCGGGACATCCCGTACCTTTCATAGCAAGCTTGGGGGATCGGTGCTCGGTACTGACCTCGAGCCACCCCGTAGTTTCACAGCAAGCTTAGGGCTCGTCACTCAGCAGTGATCCTGAGCCACCCCCTGGCTTCCACACCAAGCTTAGGGGACTTGACGCTCGGCAGTAACCTCGAGCCACCTCATAGCTTGCATAGCTTTCACCGCAAGCTTGGGGGCTCGACGCTCAGCAGTGACCACGAGCCACCCCCTAGATTTCATAGCAAGCTTGGGGTCTCGATGCTCGGTAGTGACCTCGAGCCATCCCGTAACTCATAGAAATCTTGGGGAGCTCGACGCTCGGCAGTGATCTCGAGCCACCCGTAGCTTGCACAACAAGCAGGGGGGCTCGACGCTCGGCAGAGACCTCGAGGCACCACCTGGCTTTCCTAACAATCCTGGGGGATCGATGCTCGGCAGTGACCTCTAGCCAACCCCTAGCTTTCACAGCAAGCTTGGGGGCTCGACGCTCGACAGTGACCTCGAGCCATCCCCTAGCTTCCACAACAAGCTTGGGCTCCATACTCGGCAGTAACCTCAAGCCACCCCTAGGTTTCACCACAAGCTTGGGGGCTCGACACTCGGTAGTGACCTTGAGCCACCCCCTAGCTTTCACATCAAGCTTGGGGGGCTCAACGCTCGGCATTGACCTCGAGCCATCCTCTAGCTTTCACAGCAAGCTTGGTGGCTCGACGCTCGGCAGTAACCTCGAGCCACCCCGAAGCTTTCACCGCAAGCTTGGGAGATGAACGTTCGGCAGTGACCTCGAGCCATCCCCAAGCTTCCACAACAAGCTTAAGGGGCTCGATACTCGGCAGTAACTGTGGGCCACCTCGTAGCTTCCATAGTAAGCTTGGGGGCTCGACACTCGGCAGTGACCTCGAGCCACCACTAAGCTTTCACAGAAAGCTTGGGGGGTTCGACGCTCGGCAATGACCATGAGGTACCCCCTAACTTTCACAACCAGCTTGGGGGCTCGATGCTCGGCAGTGACCTCGAGCCATCCCCAAGCTTCCACAGTAAGCTTGGGGGCTCGACGCCCGGTAGTAACCTCAAGCCACCCCATAGCTTTCACCGCAAGCTTGGGTGCTCAATGCTCGGTTGTGACCTTGAGCCACCCCCAAGCTTTCACAGTAAGCTTAGGGGGCTCGACGATCAGCAGTGACCTCGAGCCATCTCCTAGCTTTTACACCAAGCTTGGGAGCTTGAAGCTTGGCAGTAACCTCAAGCCATCCCATAGCTTTCACCGCAAGCTTGGGGGCTCGATGCTCAGCAGTAACCTCGAGCCATCTCCTAGTTTTCACAGCAAGCTTGGGGGGCTCGATGTTCGGTAGTTACCTTGATCCACCCCGTACCTTTCACACCAAGCTCGGGGGCTCAACGCTCGGCAGTGACCTCCAGGCATCCCGTAGCTTTCACAGTAAACTGGGGGGCTCGACGCTCGGCAGTGACCTCGAGACATCCCATAGCTTTCACAGCAAGCTTGGGGGCTCAGTGCTCGGCACTGACCTCGAGCCATCCCGTAGTTTCACAGCAAGCTTGGGGCTTGCCACTCAGTAGTGACCCCGAGCCACCCCCTAGCTTTCACACCCATCTTTGGGGGCTCGACGCTCGGCAGTAACCTCGATCCACCTCGTAGCTTTCACAACAAGTTTGGAGGCTCGACGCTCTGCAGTAACCTCGAGCTACCCCGTAGCTTTCACAACAAGCTTGGGGACTCGACGCTTGGCAGTAACCGCAAGCCACCCCGTACCTTTCACAGCAAGCTTGGGGTCTTGACGCTTGGCTGTGACCTCGAGCCACCCCGTATATTTCATAGCAAGCTTAGGGGCTCGACGTTCGGCAGTGACCTCAAACCATCCCCTAACTTTCACAGTAAGCTTGGCGGGCTCGACGCTCTGCTGTGACCTCGAGCCATCCTATAGCTTTCACAGAAAGCTTGGGGGGTTCGACGCTCTACAGTAACCACGAGCCACCCCGTAACTTTCACAACAAGTAAGGGGGTTCGACGCTCGGCATTGACCTCGAACCACCAGCTAGCTTTCACAACAAGCTTGGAGGCTCGACACTTGGTAGTGACCTCGAGCCAACACCTGGCTTTCACAGCAAGCTTGGGAGCTCGACGCTCGGCAGTAACCTCGTGCCACCCCGTAGCTTTCACAGCAAGTGGGGCGATTGACGATCGGCAGTGATTTTGAGCCACCCCCTTGCTTTCGAAGCAAGCTCGGGTGCTCGACACTCGGCAATAATCTCGAGCCACCCCGTAGCTTTGCTGCAAGCTTGGGGGCTCAACGCTCGGCAGTGACCTCGAGCCATCCCTTAGCTTTCATGCAAGCTTGGAGGCTCGACACTCGGCAGTAACCTCGAGCCACCCCATAGCATTCACAGCAAGTTTGGGGGCTCGCTCGGCTGTGACCTCGAGCCACCCCGTATCTTTCACTGCAAGCTTGGGGGCTCGATGCGCGGTAGTGACCTCGAGCAACCCCCCAGCTTTCACAGCAAGCTTGGAGGGCTCAACGCTCGCAGTAACCTCAAGCCATCCCGTAGCTTTCACAGCAAGCTTGCGGGGCTCAATGCTCGGCAATAACCTCAAGCCACCTCGTAGCTTTCACCGCAAGCAGGGGGCTCGATACTCGGTAGTGACCTTGAGCCACCCCGTAGCTTTCATAGCAAGCTTGGGGGCTCACCGCTCAGCTGTAACCTAGAGCCACCCTGTAGCTTTCACAGCAATCTAGGGGGCTTGATGCTCGGCAGTGACCTTGAGCCACCACCTGGCTTTCACAACAAGCTGGTGGGCTTGACGCTCGGTAGTAAACTCGAGCCACCCCGTAGCTTTCACCGCAAGCAGGGAGCTCGACGCTCGGCAGTGACCTCGAGCCACCCCTTAGCTTTTACAGCAAGCTTGGGGGCTCGACGCACGGTAGTGACCTCGAGCCATCCCCTAGCTTCCACAAAATGTTTGGGGGCTCGACGCTCAGCAGTAACCTCATGCCATCCCGTAGCTTTCACAGCATACTTGGGGCTCGATGCTCGGCAAAGACCTCGAGCCACCCCGTAGCTTTTACAGCAAGCTTGGGGGCTTGACGCTCGGCAGTAACCTCGAGCCATCCCGTAGCTTTCACAGCAAGCTTGGTGCCTCGACACTCGGCAGTGACCTCGAGCCACCACCTGGCTTTCACAACAAGCTTAGGGGGCTCGACGCTTGGTAGTGACCTCGAACCACCACATAGATTTCACAGCAAGTTTGAGAGCTCGACGCTCGACGGTGACCTCGAGCCACCCCATTGCTTTAACAGCAAGCAGGGGGCTGAACGCTCGGCAGTGACCTCGAGCCACCCCCTAACTTTCAAAGCAAGCTTAGGGGCTCGATGCTTGGTAGTGACCTCTAGCCATCCCTTAGTTTTCACAGCAAACTTGGGAGCTCTACGCTCGGCAGTGACCTCGAGCTATCCCCTAGCTTTCACATCAAGCTTTTGGAATCGACCCTCGGCAGTAACCTCGAGCCACCCCATAGCTTTCTCCGCAAGCTTGGGGGCTCGAAGATCGGCAGTGACTTTGAGCCATCCCGTAGCTTTCACAGCAAGCTTGGGAGGCTCGATGCTCGGCAGTAACCTCGAGCCACCTCATTGCTTTCATAGTAAGCTTGGGAGATCGACGCTCGAAAGTGACCTCGAGCCATCCCGTTGCTTTCATAGCAAGCTTGGAGGCTCCATGCTCGGCAGTGACCTCGAGCCATCCGGTAGCTTTCACTGCAAGCTTGGGGGGCTCGATGCTCGGCAGTAACCTCGAGCCACCCCGTAGCTTTCACAGCAAGCACGGGGACTCGACGCTCAGCAGTGACCCCGAGCCACCCGTAGCATTCAAAATAAGCTTGGGAGCTCGATGCTCGGTAGTAACCTCGATCCACCCCGTAGCTTTCACCGCAAGCTTGGGGGATCGATGCTCGGCTGTGACCTCGAGCCATCAACTAGCTTTTACAACAAGCTTGGGGGGCTTGACGATAGGCAGTAACCTAGAGCCACCCTGTTGCTTTAATAGCAAGCTTGGGGGCTCGACACTCTGCTGTGACTTGGAGCCAACATTTGGCTTTCACAACAAGCTTGGGGGGCTCGACGCTCGGAGGTGACCTCGATCCATCTCCTAGCTTCCACAGCAAGCTTGGAGGCTCAACGCTCGATAGTAACCTCAAGCCACCTCGTAGCTTTCACTGCAAGCTTGAGGGCTCGACGCTCGGTTGTGATCTCGAGCCACCCTCTAGCTTTCACAGCAAGCTTAGGGGGCTCGATGCTCGGTAGTGACCTCGAGCCATCCCCTAGCTTTTACAATAAGCTTCGGGGCTTGACGCTCGACAGTAACCTCGAGCCACCTCGTAACTTTCACCGCAAGCTTGGGAGCTCGACGCTCGGCAGTTACCTCGAGCCATCTCCTAGCTTTCAAGCAAGCTTGGTGGGCTCGACGCTCAGCAGTAACCTTGAGCCACCCCGTAGCTTTCACAGCAAGCTTGGGGGCTCGACGCTCAGCAGTGACTTCCAGCCATCCTGTAGCTTTCACAGCAAACTTGGGGGCTCGACGCTCGGTAGTGATCTTGAGCCATCCTGTAGCTTTCATAACAAGCTTGGGTGCTCGATGCTCGGCAGTGACGTCGAGCCACCCCGTAGCTTTCAAAACAAGCTTGGGGGCTCGACACTTGGCAGTGACCTCGAGCCACCCCTTGGCTTTCACAACTAGCTTGGGGGGCTTGATGCTCGGCCGTAACTCGAGCCACTTCATAGCTTTCACAGTAAGCTTGGGGGATCGACGCTCGGCCGTGACCTCGAGCCATCCCATTGCTTTCACAGCAAGCTTGGGGGATCTACGCTCGGCAGTTACCTCGAGCCATCCCATAGCTTTCACAGCAAGCCTGGGGGCTCGACGCTCGACAGTGACCTTGAGCCACCAACTGGCTTTCACAACAAGCTTGGGGCTTGACGCTCGACAGTGATCTCGAGCCACCCTGTAACTTTCGCAGCAAGCTTGGGGGCTCGACGCTCGGAAGTGACCTCGAGCCACCCCCTGGCTTTGATAACAAGCTTGGGGGGCATGACCCTCTGCAGTAACCTCGAGCCACCCCATAGCTTTCACAGTAAGTTTGGGGGCTCGCCGCTCGGAAGTAAACTCGAGCCACCCCGTAGCTTTCACATCAAGCTTGGGGGCTCGATGCTCGGCAGTAACCTCGAGCTACCCCGTAAGTTTCACAGCAAGCTTGGGGGTTCGATGCTCGGCTGTGACCTTGAGCCACCCCGTAGCTTTCATAGCAAGCTTGGGAGCACGACGATCGGCAGTGACCACGAGCCACCCCCTAGCTTTCACTGCAAGTTGGGGGGGTCAACGCTCGGCAGTGGCCTCGAGCCATTCCGAAGCTTTCACAGAAAGCTTGGGTGGCTCGACACTCGGCAGTGACCTCGAGCCACCCCGTAGCTTTCACAGCAAGCAGGGGGGCTCGACGCTCGCAGAGACCTCGAGCCACCACCTGGCTTTCACAACAAGCTTGGAGGCTCGACGCTCGGCAGTGAACTCGAGCCACCCTCAGCTTTCACGACAAGCTTGGGAGATCGATGCTCGGCAGTGACCTCGAGCAATCCCCTAGCTACCACAACAAGATTGGGGGCTCGACGCTCGGTAGTAACCTCAAGTCACTCTGTAGCTTTCACCACAAGCTTGGAGGCTCAACGCTCGGTAGTGACCTCGAGCCACCCCTAGTTTTCACTGCAAGCTTGGGGGGCTCGACGCTCGGCAGTGACCTTGAGCCGTCCCCTAAATTTTACAGCAAGCTTGGGGGCTCGATGTTCGGCAGTAACCTCGAGCCACCCTGTTGTTTTCTCCGCAAGCTTGGGGGCTCGACGCTTAGCAGTGACCTCGAGCCATCCCCTAATTTTCACAGCAAGCTTGGGGGACTGGATGCTCGGCAGTAACCTTGAGCCACCCCGTAGCTTTCACAGCAAGCTTGGGGGCTCGACGCTCGGCAGTGACCTCTAGCCATCCCATAGCTTTCACAACAAACTTGGAGGCTCGACGCTCGGAAGTGATCTCAACCCATCCCGTAGCTTTCACAATAAGCTTGGGTGCTCGATGCTCGGCAGCAACCTCGGACCACCCCGTAGCTTTCACAACAAGCATGGGGGTTCGACACTCGGCAGTGACCTCGAGCCACCCCGTGGCTTTCACAACAAGCTTGGGGGGCTCGATGCTCGGCAGTAACCTCGAGCCACCCAGTAGCTTTCACAGCATGCTTGGGGGCTCGACGCTCGACATTAACCTCGAGCCATCCCCTAGCTTCCACAGCAAGCTTGGGGGCTCGACGCTCGACGGTAACCTCAAGCTACCCTGTAGCTTTCACCGCAAGCTTGGGGGCACGATGCTCGGCAGTGACCTCGAGCCACTCCTTATCTTTCATAGCAAGCTTAAGGGGCTCGACGCTCGGTAATGACTTCGAGTCATCCCCTAGGTTTTACAGTAATCTTAGGGGCTCGACGCTCAGCTGTAACCTCGAGCCAGTCCGTAGCTTTCACTACAAGTTTGGGGGCTCGATGCTCGGTAGTGACCTCCAGCCATCCCCTAGCTTTAACAGTAAGCTTGGGGGGCTCGATGTTCAGCCGTAACCTTGAGCCACCCCGTAGCTTTCTCAGCATGCTTGGGGACTCGATGCTCGGCATTGACCTCCAGCCATCCCGTAGCTTTCACAGCAAACTTGGGGGCTCGATGCTCGGTAGTGACCTCGAGCCATCCCATAGTTTTTACAGCAAGCATGGGGGCTCGATGCTCGGCAGTGACCACGAGCCATTCCGTAGCTTTCACAGCAAGCTTGGGGGCTCGACACTCAGCAGTGACCTCGAGCCACCCCCTGGATTTCACAACAAGCTTGGGGCCTCGCCGCTCGGTAGTAACCTCAAGCCACCCCGTAGCTTTCACAGCAAACTTATGGGCTCGACGCTCGGCAGTAACCTTGAGTCACCCCGTAGCTTTCACAGCAAGCTTGGGGGCGCAATGCTCGGCTGTGACCTCGATCTACCCTGTAGTTTTCACAGCAAGCTTGCGGGCCCGACACTCGGCAGTGACCTCGAGCCACCCCCTAGCTTTCACAGCAAGCTTGGCGGGCTCGACGCTCTGTAGTGACTACGATCCATGCCGTAGCTTTCATAGCACGCTTGGGGGTCTCGACCCTCTACTGTAACCTCGAGCCGCCCCGTAGCTTTCATAGCAAGCAAGGGGGCTCGATGCTCAGCATTGACCTCGAGCCTCCACCTGTCTTTCATAACAAGCTTGGGGGCTCGACGCTCGGCAGTGACCTCGAGCTACCTCGTAGCTTTCACAACAAGCTTGGGGGCTCGATGCTCGGCAGTGACCTCGAGCCATCACCTGGCTTTCACAGCAAGCTTGGGGCGCTCGATGCTCGGTAGTAACCTCGAGCCACCCCGTAGCTTTCACAGCAAGCCAGGGGTTCGATGCTCGGCAGTGACCTCGAGATACCCCCTTGCTTTCACAGCAAGCTTGGGGGCTCGATGCTCGGTAGTGATCTCGAGCCATCCACTAGCTTTCACAGCAAGCTTGGGGGATCGACGCTCGGCAGTAACCTCAAGCCACCCCGTAGCTTTCACCGCAAGCTTGGGGGCTCAACGCTTAGTAATGACCTCGAGCCACCCCCTAACTTTCACAACAAGCTTGGAGGGTTCGACCCTCGGCAATGACTTCGAGCCATCCCTTAGCTTTCACAGCAAGCTCAGAGGCTCAATGCTCGGCAGTGACCTCGGGCCACCCCTAGCTTTCAAAGCAAGCTTGGGGGCACGACGCTCGGTCATGAGCCTCAGCATCCGAGCACGTGAGGGCTCGATGCTCGACCATTTACCTCGGCATCCGAACATGAAGGTTCGCCCACCAGTGCTTGATCCTCAAAGTGCTAAACGAGTTCCGAGTCCAGTTTTTGGCTCTCAGAGGCTCGGTTTGGTGCTTGACGACCCGCTCCTGACCATCGGTCCTCAGCCCTCGATGCCTCGTTCCCTCGTAGGATCTCCTTCATCCTACCCTACTTACCACCTCAAGAAACTACATTGCACATCGCTCCACTCTTCCTACGGGGACATGCTACTCCTCCACGGCTGGCTTATGCAGCCCTCCATGAGTGGGGTGCTCCTGATATGGGATAGATGATGTGGCCTCATCTATACAATCCGATCTCCTTATATTTCACTCCCCTGCGATCATCAGATCAAAATGGGTCAAACGGGTTTCAGCCTAGTCAGGCCCACAGGCAAACGGGTCCAACCCGGTCCATTAGGGTCTCAGACTCATTTACCCCTGTCTATAAATACCAGACCCCTCCTCACTTCACAAGGTAATAAACTTTTCCCCACCTGAACTCTAGCTACTATTGCTTTCTCCGTGACTGACTAGATCGTCGGAGGACCTGTCGTCAGGACTTCTTTCGATGATTCTAGGCAGTGTGCAGGTACAAAAGACCGAACCAAGCCTCAATGATCCGAGCTGAGCTACTTGATCCGAGCCGAGCTACTGGATCCGAGCCGAGCACCCAGCCTCCACCTCTCTCCTGCTATTTCCGAGCCAGTCCTACGGCCTAGGATCAGATCAATGCTAGTACCATATCTTCCGCTACACAAATTACAAGAACAACACCTATTGCCCCCCCACAAAAAAAAACAACATCAATAAGAAAGATGTAAATTAAGATATTTCTTGTGAAGCCTGTATGATTAAAATCAACAATTTGACGATAACATGATCTATAGACACCCTAAAAGCTATAACAAACTCAAGATGAGAAAACAGTAATCCACAAATAGTGAAATAATCTAGTATCCTACCGAACATAAATGATGAGGACATCAATTCTGTTTTGTTTTATTTTGAGATTTAGCCAGATCGACATCGGAGACAGCCCAAACCTAGGCTGTGAAATTTCCTGTTGAGTACAATTAGAAGGACTTTATGTTCGTTTACACAGTAAGAGAAACACAATTATAAAGAATGTCTTTCGGATAAGAATCAGTCCCATATGGAACGGACATGGGAACAAGAAACCTTGTTTTGAGTGCATGCCTCCCCTGCCCTAGTTGCCCTAATGTGGTTCCGTGCTGCAATCCGTCGGTGGATCTTCAACGGTCATTTAACATTCGGTAGGAAGAGTCTCCACCTATCATGTCGCAGGTGGGATGGAGATACGTCCAACGGATACTTTTGAAAACTAAGATTTTGTTCTGTCAGTTGGTTTCTGAAAAGGTACTTTTGGAACACCAATGGGGATTAAATTAAAGAAAAAAATTCCGGTATGCCGCTCTGCGAGCAAGGAGTGCCGCGAGCAGAGCGAGATATTCATAGCACGAATTCTGCGACTAAACCTGAAAGATAGCTTGGCAGCTTGTATTATGGGGAAGGAGTGGACTCTAGGGCTGGGAGCATTACTAATTGACATTTGTTTGAGAGATTTGTTTGAGATTTGTTTGAGATTTGTTTGAGCCTATATAGGCCTTGAGAATAATAAGAAGGTATTCTATTATTGATTAAAAAATTATTGTGTGTTGAGTTGTTGCTTTTCATTCTCCTCTTGTGTGTGTGTGACCATAAAAGAACATTAGAGTTTGTGAGAAATCCTAAGAAAATATTAGGGTTTGTGAGAAGATCTAACTATACTTTCAAATTCCCAATTTTATTTTAAACCCTAACCCTAATACCCTCTCTCTTTAGCTCCTCCCCCCCCCTTTTATCTCCTTCTTCATCACCTTTCTCCCTAAACCCATCAACAACCCCCCATCGACATCCCCTTATCCCGCTGTCACCGCCGTCCCGATCCCACCTCGCCGTCGTCGCGACCCCTCAGCCCCCAACTGCTGCCTTCGACCACCTGCAACCCCCGATGGCCCTCACCTTGCCCCTTTGTCCCTTCTTCCTCCAACCTGACACCACCCCGTCGTTGCTTACCACCCCCAACAACCTTGCTGCATCTCCCTTACCCCCAACGAACCCGACTCCCCAAATCCCTTTCACCTGAAACCCTAATTCTCAAATCCCCAATTTAAATCCTAGCCCTAATCTCCAGATCCAGAGGCTAATTTGCGGAGGAGTACAATGCACGTCGACAATCAGCAACTTCTTCCTTCATCTGTGGCAACACGTTCATCGAACCCCGGTAATTTCTTTCAATTCTCTGTTATTTTTGATACTGCATATCATCATAGAGTATTATCTGAATTTACTGTTGTCCACAAATATTGAGTGTGTGTGTTTCTACTTGCTAATTAGAGTATGAATCGTTATTGCATATTTTACATACTAAGAATGATTAAGTATAATTGTTGATTGTTAGGTGTGAATTTTTAATTGGACTTGTTAAACTTATTTCATTTTTTAAAAGTCCATCAAACCGATTATTAGTGTAATTTATAACTTAATCTGCATTACTTGTTGGTAAACTTAATCTTTTGATATTCTTGAAAAATTCTCTCTTAAAGTTAAGTTTACATCATTTTGGTATCAGAGTGAAGGTTTTTAAAAGCCTAGTTCTTGCATCATTTAGTCATAATTTTTGCATTCATTTAGGATCATTTTAGGGTATATTTTAGATGCATTTAGGTCACGTTTCCCCAAATTTCAGCAAGCATATGTCCCCACGACCCATAGTTCTCCGCCTTTGGTGAAAGCATTTTTGCAACACCATCACAAATCCTGAAAAGTATTTCTTGTCCCTCCCAAACTACCGAATCAGGAATCCCAGAAATTAGCGAGCCCCTCCTCGAACTGAAATGGATAACTCTGACATTTTCACTACCTTTGCTACCATTCAGGCAACTCTCACCAATATTAATCAACGACTAGAGCAAATGGAATTAAATTAGAAGGTTGCCCCTGAGCTTCATGGTAATCGTCAGATCCCTCAATGGAATGATCGTGACAGTCGACGTCAAGATCGTGACCCTGACGAACGATACAAGAAGAACGTTAATGCTGACGTTCAATACTTTGAAGGCCACTTGGAACCACAAGCTTATCTCGATTGGATCAGTGCTATGGATCACTACTTCGTGTGGTTTGAAATGAGCAAAACCCTAAAGGTCAAATTTGCAACAATGAAATTAAATGGTAAAGCTCAACAACACTGAACCAATCTTGAACAAGCCTGCAGAAGCTGAGGCCTAGAACCCAAAGCCACTTGGGAGGCCATGAAAGAGAAGCTCACCGAGAGATATGTGCCAATGTTGTTCCACACCAGATTAGTAGATGCGTGGAACCAACTCTATCAAGGAAGAAAATCTACTAAAGAGTATGTGTATAAGTTCGACGATTTCCTCATTCGGTGCAATACCTAGGTAAAGAGAGCGAAGAACATACCCTCTCTAGGTTTAAAGCTAGACTATGAGCCGATCTTAGGAACAAGCTAATTTATAAAAATGTAGATTCATTGGCAGCAGCTTATGCCCTTGTCCTCATATGGATTCCCTTAAATCAAGTTCCTACTACAAGTTCAGCAATTCGAGAGATCATTCCTCTAGAATGACCTCCACTGACCCCTCTAGACCTGAGTTCCTCTCTTCTCAGTACCCCAACAAGTCTTACCCAAGCAAGCCTACTTCAAATCCCTATCCACTTAGAAATAACAACACATGTAACACCACTGAAAGAGACTACTCTAAGATTGATCCTCTCACTAAGTGCTATAAATATAAGGGATACGGCCATGTTGCTCGCAACTGTCCCAGCCTCAGTAGGATCAACATTGTAGAAGGTACCGCTGTCATTGTTGATGAGCCCGACAATGAATTTTCCTATGAACTTAATGTAAGTGATGACATCGACAAAAAAGAGGATGACCAGTATCTCATCTGTATTCGGTCAATCCAATCACCCCCAGTGAATGAAGTCATATGTGCTTTGTCCTAACCAAATGAAGAAGATGATTGGAAGCGTACTGCTATATTTCACAACTTCATGAAAATTGTGCATGGTTATCATCGCAGGCATCTCATAAATCTTTTCCCCGTGTTTAAACATTATAGAGTCTCAGAGTCTTCATCTACATTTGCATCCCGCATTCATAATTTGCATAAACAAATTCCAAGAAATTAATGAGAATAATTTTAACTACAAGTTAAGAGCAAATACTAGAAGAAAATTTAAAACTCTTGATGTTGGTGATGAAGTGATGGTTTGAATTCGTCCAGAACGATTTTCAACTGGATCTGTTAAAAAATTGAACACACGTGTTGCATGCCCATTTAAAAATTGGTATAAAATTAATGATAATGTCTATGTCGTTGACATTCCTGAAGGTTTTGGCATAAGAAAGACTTTCAATATTGAGGATCTAGTACCCTATGAAGGCCCATAATTTAATCCTAGAAATTCTCTTATAGATGAGCCTACCTTGCAGCCTACTGGTGAGATTCCCATATTTTCTCCACTACCTGATACTACTTACCAACCGACAGAAAAATTGAATAATATTTTGGATGATTAGATAATCTCTGCTAGAGATGTTGGTATTCATAGGTATTTGGTGAGACTGAAGAACAAGCCGAAGTCGAAGGATACTTGGATTGATCATGAAGAGATCCAGCGCTTGGATCCAAATCTTTTGGAGCACTATGACATGAGCACTAGTTTTGACTTGACTGGGTCGAGCTCTCTCCCACCCAGAAAGAATGATGAGGACATCGATTTTGTTTTGATTTTTTTTTTTAGATTTAGCCATATGTAGTTTTTTTGAGTGATTTGTTTTAGATTTGTCTAGGTTTATTTTGGATTTGTTTTGAGCCTATATATAGGCTTTGAGAATAATGAGAATGTATGTTATTATTGATTAAAAAAATTCTTGTGTATTGAATTATTGCTCTTCATTCCCCTCTTGTGTGTGTGATACCATAAGAGAACATTAGGATTTGTGAGAAATCCTAAGAAAAGATTAGGGTTTGTGAGATGCTCTAACTACACCCCTCAAATCTCCAATTTTATTTTAAACTCTAACCCTAATACCCTCTCTCTCTCTAGCCGCCACCCCCCCTCTCTCATCTCCTTATTCTCCACCTTCCTCCCGAAACCCATCAGCAACCCCCCGTCGACATCCCCCTCTCCCCGTTGTCGCCGCCGTACCAATCCAACCAGCGGTCGTCTCAACCCCGAACCCCCAAACTGCTGCCTCTTATCGCCTGTAACCGCCGATGACCTTCGCCTTGCCTCTTCGTCCCTTCTTTCTTCAACCCGATGCCACTCCATCATTGCTTACCACCACCGACCACCTTGTTGCCTTTCCCTCATCGCCGATGAACCCGATTCCCCAAATCCCTTCACACCCGAATCCCTAATCCCCAAATCCCCTTCACACCCGAACCCCTAATTCTCAAATCTCCAATTCAAATACTAACCTTAATCTCTAGATCCAGAGGCTAATTTGCAGAGGAGTACATCGCCCGTCGAAGATCAGCAACTTCTTCCTTCATCTGTGGCAACACGTTCATCGAACCCCGTTAATTTCTTTCCATTCTCCATTATTTGCGATACTACATATCATCTCTACAGTATTATCTGAATTTACTGTTGTCCACAAATATTGAATGTGTATATTTTTAATTGCTAATTAGAGTACGAATCATTATTGCATATCTTACATGCTAAAAACGATTAAGTATAATTTTTGATTGTTAGACGTGAATCTTTAATTGGGCTTGTTAATCTTATTTTATTTTTTGAAAATCCATCAAACCGATTATTAGTGTAATTTCTAATTTAATCCGCATTACTTGTTGGTAAACTTAATCTTTTGATATTCTTGAAAAAATTTAGAGTTAAGTTTACATTATCAAATATCCGCTTGACGAGAAGTATTGAATTTTTTTTTGCAAATAGTTATAATTCCTATGCCTTGAAGGGAATATCTATACTGCATCTCGCACAACAGTCAGAATTATACCCAACTAATTTTAAATGCATATATTTCCTATCAACTCAAACTAATATGATTTCAATGTTTCTGGATCTGGTAAAATGCACAAGAAATATTGCTACTAGTTCAGATCAAACAAGTCAACTTCTCATTTATTGTTATAAATCAGATTGCAGAAAAGTGAAGGGAAAGATGTAGAAGATGATCTGAAGATGAAGATAAGAGTATCAGAGTGTTGTAAATATAGTGTTTAGACTTTACATATCAGTCCTTTTATGTTTCGTTTCAGTCCACAGGTTGTAGGGGGTTAATCCTAAAGTTGCAAGGTGAAGCGATTTGATCTAATCTTGTGAATTGGTTGTAAATAAGTGGATGGTAGGGATTTAGTCAGGTGGGGCCCTCATTATTAACTGCCTAACTGATTCTCTTCCAGCTCCAAGAACACGTGTAATGTACGTATATGAACTTTATAAATAGAGCATGTCGACCGACAGTTTTGGGTATCGATTCAGTTGAGAAATTCCTCTCTCTTTTAGATTTATGTTAGAGCTTTGGGTCCTTCTAAACCCTAGCTTGGTTTTCTTCTTCCTTTAATCCAATTCACCATTATCAAGTTCTTCAATGCCGAAGAAAGGTCCTAAGATCATCAGATCTGCAGCGGTGCAAACTGGAATGCACCATTTATAAACACTAGTTTGACATGAAATACAGGGATGAAAATGAAGAAATTAATTCAAATTAAAAAGAGAGAGGAGAAGATTTTCCATTTTAGATTTCAGCAAACAAACCAAACTGATCGGTTCGTCCATCACCTTGGCTTTGTCTTCCAATTTTCTTGCAGAGTGTCGGGGATACGGGTGAAATGTGGAAATGGAAATGGGTTTATTAGAATGCGGCACATGATTATGATCCGAATCCGATATAGTCATGTTCGGTTCGTGGGTTGGGTCTAAACTGATATCAGAATTGGGCTTAGGTTTTACGTTTTAGAAATTCTGCAGCAAGGAGCCTAGTAAACTCGAATCCAAAAATTTTGAACAAAAATACTTCATTAAGATTATTTTGTATAACATTAAAAATAATTAATCAATTAATCTATTCATTTATTAAAGGGTAAAATTTCAGTTAACCATACTGAAGTTTATATCTTAGGCAGTTTACCCTACTGATTTTTTTTTCTTTCAATTAACCCTACCGCCACGAAGTCTCTTAGGCTTTATTGCATACTCCATCTATTTTGAAGTGTTTTTTCGAACACGTGTGAGCATATGTCAATAACCAAATTATCCTTATTATTATTTATTATTATTATTATTTATTTGGATATAATTAGGAAATAAATACTATATTTTGATGTAATTGAGGGATTTGATGAGGGGAATGAGGGGTGTTGAGGGATTCGAGGGAGGAGGTGGTGATGTATAAGAAGGTGAAGGAGGAGAAGGGGGTAAGATATTTAATGGAGGTGAGGAATTTGAGGGAGAAAAAGGAGGGGGTGGTGGTTGTTGGTCGGATTTGGGTGCGAGGTGATGAATTCGAGGGATGAGGAGGTGGGGGTGGGGGTAGTTGGTTGGATTTGAAAATTTTAATGGAGATAGGTGGTGGTGGTGGTTGGTCGGAGGTGGCGGGGAGGTGGAGGATTTGAGGGAGAAGATGGAGGGGGTGGTGGTGGTATTTGGTTGGATTTGAAAATTTTAATGGAAAGAGGTAGGTGGTAGTGGTTGGTCAGAGTGGGGGAGATGGGGATGGTGATGGTTGGGTTTAGGTAGGAAGTGAGTGATTGGAGGGAGGAGGAGGTGGTGTTGGTGATTGTGGTGGGTTGAATTTGAGGGAGGAGAAGGAGGTGCAGGATTTGATAGAGGAGAAGATGGTTGTGGGTGGGGAGGTAAGCGATTCAAGGGAGGAGGATGTCGGTGACGGTGCTGGAGCTGGTGGTTGGAGTGAAAATTAGTGAATTAACGATGAAATTAAAACTAAAGGTAATCTAAATATAAATTAATTGACCTAATCCCATACATAAGGCGGGGTTCGAATAGAATTTTTGTTGAAATTTGATCAAAAATGCAAAATTGTTGCCATTTCTAATTCCCCCCAATTGGCAAGTACATGCCTTCTTCCCTTCTTTCTTTTTTAAAAAAATAAAAAATAAAAATCGAAGGTTTCCACCACATGATTTGGGGAAATTGGGCTTTACCAACAAGGGAAACCTAGGCGACAACAATTTGTTCTGAGAAAATCTGACGTCTAAGGCCGAGCTCCATAGATGGAACTGCCATCACTTCGCAATGACCTGGATAGAGAATGAGGTCATACTTAAGGAAATTGATTCACTCAAAAAGGTGGAGGAAACCAGAGATTTCTCACAACCTGACAGAAATAGACTTCTCACCTTCAGGGAGGACATCACCCGAATCTACATGCTTTAGGAGATTAAATCGCAAAAATGCTCGAGGATCACATGCTGAAGAAGGGAGAGGCTAATAGAACATTCTTTCACTAGGTTGCTAGTGCTCATCATAAAGCCAATCTAATCCACTCCATTGAATTGGACAACTGGTTCATTCAAGGGGAAGCTGACATCCGGATTGCCTTTCAAGATCATTATAAGATCCTTTGTGATTCCTAAAATGATTTTAGAGTGCCTTTGGAGGATGACTTTTGGAAGGGAAGGTCTCAAAACCTAAATAGGTTGGTCCAAGAAATTGAGGATCCCTTCCGTTTGGAAGAGGTCAAGGCTATCGTTGACCATCTAGGTAATGAAAAGGCACCAGGCCCAGATGGATTCCTTATTTTGTTCTACCACACCTTTTAGGAAGACATCAAAGCTAATCTCATGGTTGTAGTAAACGAGTTCTACTCCCACCGACTGCTTGGGGTGCCTTATTCCTTAGAGGTTGTGCTCATCTCAAACAAATAGAAAGCGAGAGCGGTGGGAAACTACATGCCAATCAGTCTCCTTAACTACTCGATCAAGAAATATACGAAGATTTTGGCTAACAGACTTAGTAGGGTTGTGGACCTCCTTGTCGGCCAGGAACATACATGTTTCATTAAAGAGAGATGCATCTTAGACTGTGTCGCAACGACAAAAGAGAATATCTACCGTTGTCACACATCAAACATCTAAAGCTTCCTCCTAAAGATGGATTGCGAAAAGGCATGTGATATGGTGGACCGGGCCTATGTGTTGAGGTCCTGAGGGTTCATGGCTTTGGAGAGAAATGGATTTCCTGGATTAGGAACTATTTCTCTACAAGCCAAACTACTATCATCGTCAATGGCGTTACGGGTAGTACATTTAGGTGTAAAAGAGGACTTAGGCAAGGAGACACCTTATCATCCCACCTCCTTACACTAGTAGTAGACACGCTCAACTCAATGCTTCGCAGATGTAGGGGGGCAGAATGGAGCACCTCTTCTGGAGTGGTTTACTTAATCCTTCAATGTGCGGATGACACCCTTATCTTTGGCAATGGATCACTTACAGAGACCACTGCTATAGAAGAAGTTTTTAACTATTTTGAGGCTTGGCCAGGACTTAGGGTGAATTACCACAAGAGTAGCCTAGTACCTATTCTGCTCTGTAAGGATAATGCAAGGGAAAATTCTTGCACTCTCAACTGTATGATTGAGTCATTCCCTATCAAATATTGAAGTCTGCCTCTTCACCTTGGAAGAGTGAATAAATCATATTGGCTCCGAATCATTGATGGGTGAAGGCAAGGCTGGGAGAGTGATTTTGATTAAATCGGTCCTATCAAGTTTTTCGACCTATTATATGTCCTTATTCAAAATCCCAATGTGGGTGATCCAAAGAATTGACAGAGTGCATAAGCGGTTCCTCTAGAAAGGGGCATATAAGTCCAGGAAAGGATACCACCTGATCAGGTGGGAAAGAGTGTGTATGCAGAAAGAGCACAGAGGACTTGGGTTCATTGATCTCAAAGACATGAAAATGACAATCTTGGGGAAGTGGTGGTGGAAAATATTCCACCATAATGAAGAAGGATGGCATGAATCGATACAGAGGTATCTTAAAGGACAGGAAACACTGAATGATGGTTTTCGTGTGAGCCCAAAGACGTCCTGGTTCTAGAAGGGTATTTCTAAGTCATATAATCTGGTAAGTAAAAGGTCAAGATCCTGCATTGGTAATGGGATGACGACGAGACTATGGTGGGATAGATGGTGTAGTGTACACCCTTTACGGGACATGTTCCTAGAGCTTTACAAAATGTCCCCTTAAACACACTGATCTGTTGCTAAAGTATGGTGAGGGGGGCAATAGCGGCCTCCATTTCAGGGTCATCTACGTAATGCACTGCAACAACAGCTGGAGGAACTTAAACTACACATCAATATGACCGGGGTTCGATGTTCTACTGGGCTGGACAGGCGAGCCGGGAGATTGACGGATGTGGTCAATTCTCGGTCCATTCATTCCACCCTTGGTTCAATTTCAGGGTTGTAGACCGCCCTGGTCTACAGTCATGTGGAAGGCCAAGTCACCCGTAAAGTTAGAGTCTTTCTCTAGTTGGTTATACATGATGTTATTATGACTCATGAGAACCTGGCTAAGAGACACCCAGGTATCAGTAATGAATGTGGATTCTGTGGCGTTGAGTTGGAAACCAGGGACCATTTGCTAATCGGTTGTTCGAGAAGCAAATCAGTTTTGGTAGAAGTCCTCAGGGCACCAGGGATTAATGATTATTTGTCAAACTATGTGGACCTATGGTAGTCCCAAGTTTGTGAAAGTTAGGAAAAATATGAGAGATGCATGGTATATTGCGATCAGAGCGACAACATAGGTTCTTTGGCTAAACAAAAACAGTTTTTATTTTTATAGTGTGATTAACAATAGTAATTCTGGTAAACTTACTCTGATCATGCATCTTATTTCGTTTTGGTCAGCATCTGCAACCGCGCGATATCGTATTTAAGGTACTTTCCAGTCGAGGAGCTTTAATGACAAGGAGATGGTGATTGCCCAACTTTGAAGTAGCCCCCCCAGGTGTTTGGTAGGCCCCCATGGAGTCACTCGTGTTCCTCAATACCATATGTATTTTTTCTTCTTCTTCTCTATGTGCACTCTCCTTGCCCATACCCTAGGGATGTTGGGTGTTTATGTATTTTCATTGCATATTTTGTTGTTATTTCTTTACCTATAGCTTTTCCCCAATTTGATTGGGTTTGTTTTATTATTTTTCATTAATGAAATTTGGTGGTCCATACCCCACATTTTCCTTTTCAAAAAAATGCATGTCTATTTATGCAAAAGATACGTGGGCCCACCGCACATACAATCTTTTTTTTTGTAAAAATTATTGTCACAAGGGATGTAAATTCGGACATCCACTTTTGCCAAAAAAAAATAGTAGAGGACAACTATTTTCTGAACCGACCAATCCGAACCAATCCAACCCAAACCGACTGCTTTTTAACCGGACCAATTGAGGTATTGGGTTGGCCCGGTTCTTGTACAATTCGGTTAAGTGAAACTTATCCTTTCTTAAAATATGTTCCTTCTTTTTTCCTTAATGTACCTTTTTTTCTTCTTCATAAAATGTAGTTCAAAATTTAAACCGTATCTTTTTGCATAGATACACTGCCATAATTTTTACTTAAAACAAATTGATTGCTTTTGATTCTTTGGAATAGGTCATAGACAAGATCTGAGCCTTAAACTTCTCTCCATTGCTAAGAGAGAGGCCTTATTGACCGCTGTATTATATCTTGTCACGCTTATTAAATATAATGCTTTGATTGACACCCTTTCAACTACAATATTTAAATGAATACTCAAAGAACGTAATTAATAATCACAATCAAATTAGGGTTTAGAATAAACTTCCCATACATAAAATAAATAAATAAATAAAATCATGCTTCACTTAGCCCTCCCTTTAATGACCTAATCCCTTACATAAGGCGGGGTTTGGATAGAATTTTTTGGTGAAATCTGATCAAAAATGCAAAATTGTTGCCATTTCTAATTCCCCCCAATTGGCAAGTGCATGCCCTCTTCCCTTTTTTTTATATATATTTTTTTTGATGAAACTTTTTTTTATATTTTTAAATTGAAGGTTTCCATTATATGATTTGGGAAAATTGGGCTTTACCAACAAGGGGAACCTAGGCGATGGCAATTTGGTCTGAGAAAATCAGATGCCTGAGGTCGAGCTCCATAGATGGAACCGCCATCACTTCGCAATGATCTGGACAGAGAATGAGGTCGTACTTGAGGAAATTGATTCACTCGAAAAGGTGGACGAAACTAAAGATTTCTCACAACCTGAGAGAAACAGGCTTCTCACTTTCAGGGAGGACATCGCTCGAATCTACACGCTTGAGGAGATTAAATCGCAAAAATGATCGAGGATCACGTGCTGAAGAAGGGAGAGGCTAATAGAACATTCTTTCACTGGGTTGCTAATGCTCATCGTAGAGACAATCTAATCCACTCCATTGAATTGGACAACTGGTTGATTCAAGGGGAAGCTGACATCCAGAATGCCTTTCAAGATCGTTATAAGATCCTTTGTGATTCCTAAAATGATTTTAGAGTTCCTTTGGAGGATGACTTTTGGAAGGGCAGGTCTCAAAACCTGAATAGGTTGCTCCAAGAAATTGAGGATCCCTTCCGTTTGGAAGAGGTCAAGGCTGTCGTTGACCATCTAGGTAATGAAAAGGCACCAGGCCCCGATGGATTCCTTATTTTGTTCTACCACACCTTTTAGGAAGGCATCAAAGCTAATCTCATGGCTATAGTAATCGAGTTCTACTCCCACTGACTGCATGGGGCGCCTTATTCCTTAGAGGTTGTGCTCATCTCAAAGAAATAGAAAGTGAAAGCGGTGAGAAACTACATGCCAATCAGTCTGCTTAACTGCTCGATCAAGATCAATACGAAGATTTTGGCTAACATACTAAGTAGGGTTGTGGACCTCCTTGTCGGTCAGGAACATACATGTTTCATTAAAGAGAGATGCATCTTAGACTGTGTCGTAATGACAGAAGAGAATATCTACCATTGTCACACATCAAACATCGAAAGCTTCCTCCTAAAGTTGGACTGCAAAAAGGCATATGTTATGGTGGACCAGGCCTGTGTGTTGGAGGTCCTGAGGGGTCATGGCTTTGGAGAGAAATGGATTTCCTGGATTAGGAACTATTTCTCTACAAGCCAAACTGCTATCTTCGTCAATGGCGTTACAGGTAGTACCTTTAGGTGCAAAAGAGGACTTAGGCAAGGAGACCCCTTATCATCCCACCTCTTTACACTAGTAGCAGATACGCTCAACTCTTTCGTAGATGTAGGGGGCAGAATGGAGCACCTCTTCTGGAGTGGTTTAATCAATCCTTCAGTGTGCGGATGACACCCTTATCTTTGGCAATGGGTCACTTACAGAGACCATTGCTATCAAAGAAGTTTTCTACTATTTTGAGGCTTGGTCAGGGCTTAGGCTGAATTACCACAGGAGTAGCCTAGTACCTATTCTGCTCTCTGAGGATAACGCAAGGGAAAATTCTTGCACTCTCAACTGTATGATTGA
The DNA here is from genome assembly GCA_017893485.1 of Hemerocallis citrina. Lineage (NCBI taxonomy): Eukaryota > Viridiplantae > Streptophyta > Magnoliopsida > Asparagales > Asphodelaceae > Hemerocallis > Hemerocallis citrina. Next base: position 85,561,525 of record CM030362.1, on the reverse strand, counting down.
GTCATTCCCTATCAAATAAGGAGGCCTGCCTCTTCCCCTTGGAAGAGTGAAGAAATTATATTGGCTCCTAACCATCGATCAGGTAAAGGCAAGGCTGGGAGAGTGATATTGGTTAAATCGGTCCTATCAAGTTTGACGACGAGATTATGGTGGGATAGATGGTGCAATGTACACCCTTTACGGGACTTTTTCCTAGAGCTTTACAACATGTCGTCTTAAACACACTGATCTGTTGGTAAAGCATGGCGAGGGGGGCAATAGTGGCCTCCATATCAGGGTCATCTACGTAATGCACTGCAACAGCAACTGGAGGAACTTAAACAACACATCAATATGACCGTGGTTCGATATTCTACTGTGCCGGACAGGTGAGCCGGGGATTGACAAATGTGGTCAATTCTCGGTCCATTCATTCCACTGTTGGTTCAATTTCAGGGGTTGTAAACCACCATGGTCTACAGTCGTGTGGAAGGCCAAGGCACCCCTAAAGTTAGAGTTTTTCTCTGGTTGGTTCTACATGATGTTATTATGACTCAAGAGAATCTGGCTAAGTGACAACCAGGTATCAGTAATGAATGTGGATTCTGTGGCATTGAGTTGGAAACCAGGGACCATTTGCTAATTGGTTGTTCGAGAAGCAAATCGGTTTGGGTAGAAGTCGTCAGGGCACTGGGGATGAATGATTATCCATCAAACTATGTGGACCTTTGGTAGTTCCAAGTTTGCGAAAGTTAGGAAAAATATGAGAGATGCATGGTATATTGCGATCACAATGACAATATATGTTCTTTGGCTAAACAGAAATAATTTTTATTTTTATAGTGTGAGTAAGAATAGTAATTCTAGTAAACTTACTCAGATGATGCATCTTTTTCCGTTTTGGGTCGCAGCTGCAACCGCACGATATCGTATTTAAGGTACTTTCCAGTCGAGGAGCTTTAATGACAAGGAGGCGGTGATTGGCCTAACTTTGAAGTAGCCCCCCTAGGTGTTTGGTAGGCCCCCATGGAGTCACTCGTGTTCCTCAATACCATATGTATCTTTTTTTTCTTCTCTATTTGCACTCTCCTTGCCCATACCCTAGGGATGTTGGGTGTTTATGTATTTTCATTGCATATTTCGTTGTTATTTCTTTACTTGTAGCTCTTCCCCAATTTTATTGGGTTTGTTTTATGATTTTTCATTAATGAAATTTGGGGGTCCATACTCCCCATTTTATTTTATTTTTAAATGCATGTCTTTTTATGCAAAAGAGATGTGGTCCCCACCACACATACAATCCTTTTTTTTGTGTAAAAATTATTGTCACAAGGGATGTAAATTTGGACGTCCTCTTTTGCCAAAATTTTTTTGGGGAGGACAACTATTAGCCGAACCGACCAATCCAAACCAATCCAATCCAAACCGATTGGTTTTTAACCAGACCAATTGAGGTATTGGGTTGGCCCGGTTCTTGGTCTCCAATAACTAACAGGACCGGGTTAGTTGTTAGGGCTTCCAAATATCCGATAAAACCGAACCGACCATACCTCTATGCATTAGTCCCTAAAAATCTAATTCTCCTTTAATTTCTTGAATATACAATCCGTCATTTCATGAAGATACAAACAGTCTTTTTTAATTTCTTTAAGTTCAGTTCATATCCCAAGTCGCACTCTCCAAATTCCAATGAGGCAACCCAACAACCAACAATAAGATCATAAGAGGAAATGATTCAAAGGAAATGAAAACCGTAACTAAATCATTCAGTAATTTCTCTTCCTCCTCCCCTAAAGCTTCATCGGCTATAAGTTTTTCTCCTTCTTCATCTTCTTCTTATGTTCTCCTCCTCCTCCAGTTCCGGCCAACATCCCAACACCCCCTTCGTCTCTCCTTCAGTTCCCGCCAACACCCACCCTGCCCTCGATTTTGTTTCTCTTTTTTTAGATGTGTAGGATCGAAAAAGAATATGTCTCAACCTGTATTATTTGCTATTGAAAATAACATGTCGTTTTTCAGATTGAATCAGATTATATTGTGTCGAAAATAGCAGGTTGCTAGCATGTTGTTTCTTAAGATTGCTTGAAGTTGATCTTTTAATTTTCAATGAAATTGTCAATAATGTCGGAGGTGAAAAGTAGCACGTCAAACCGACCATCCAATTCAATCCTAACTGAGTTTCATCGGCTTGGATGGAAACCGATCCAATTAAGGCTCGGATTGGTTGTGGATAAAAAACTTTAAAAACCAACATTCTTTAGATCGGTAGTGGATGATCCATGTTAATTAGGTCGGATACCGACCAATGCCCACTCTTAAAAAAACGGATATGGGTGGTGGGGCTCACATCTCTTTTGCAACAAAAAAAATTTTTGCAAAGTGGGGGACATTGAAAATGCAATATTGCATTTGTGTACAAATTTCATCAAAAGTCTCCATCTAAACACCCCCTAAATCCACACCGTTTCTTGCAACTGACAACAAGTCTGTTCTAGTAGTACAATAGAAGCAGCAAGAAAGCATGCAATATCCCCACGCAACCAATTCACATCCATATCATGCATACAAAGTTAGAACGATACAAAGTACAACCAAACCCACCCTAATTCATGCATGCATCATATAATTAACATATATATACATACAGAGTACAACCAAACTCACCCTAATTCATGCATGCATATCATATAATTAACATATACAGTAATAATGTCTCAAATAAACATATAATATAGCCTTCCTCCTTTAATACTCTCTTCCTCCCTTAGCAACTCCTACTTCGTGATGTCATCTACCTATGCGATATCCTATTTAATACTTCTTCTTGCACCTTACCCATCACTTCAAAATTTTAAATTGTTCAGGTCTCCCCAATTGTTTGTTATGGATCATTTGATATTGCAAGAGTTGACACCTTATAAGAAAATTATAGCTACAAAACTGGGAGTAGGGTCTTTTCTAGTTTGTGTGTGCGTGTTTCCTTTTTCTAAGAAAAACAAAAAGTTCAGTGCAAAAGTTATCCATCGTATTAGTACGACAAAAGTGTGAAGTTCTTAATTAGTACTAGCTAATGTGAAGTTCTTAATTAGTACTGATAGATTAATGAATCATGTGATGCTTATAATAGAAAGAAGCTTTTTATATGTATAGTATATTATCTAAGCCGTGAAGTAAGCACATATGAGTCCAGAAGATGCACCTATCTAGCTACATACTCATCCTAATTAATCTCCTTTCTAATACTAATAATTTGCTGCTGGCATTAATAATTAAGTCCCTCAAGGAAGCTTCTTTAGAGCGATTCCACCGCTAGCCTCTTGCTCGGGCTAGTTAGAGCATCTTCAATGGCTAGCCAAAATGAAGTGGCATAGTCATATTTAGAGAGTCACACTCATTTTGCATCTCCAACGGTTAGGTATAATGGCTAGGCATTTTGCCTAGCCACCACTACAAAACTAACAGTCTTTACCGGTGTTTTTTTGCACATTTACCGGCGTTTATAAACGCCGCTGTATATACCACCGGCGTTTTATAAATCGCCGGTGCAAGTGTCGCTGAATCGTATATCGCTGTAGCTTAGGGACATTCACCGGCATTTTTTACGGCCGCCGGTGTAGGTTAAAACTACACCGGCGGCCGTAAAAACGCCGGTGAATGTGTGGGTACCATTTTCGGCCATCACCTACACCGGCGTTTTTAAAACGCCGGTATAGACTGCCAAATTCTTGCTGAAAGCTACACCGGCGCTTGTAAAAACGCCGGTGTAGCTATTTTTTTTTTTAAAAAAAAATTCAAAAAAAAAAAAAAAGAAAAAAAAATCAGCACTCTTATAATCAAAACCAAATGCAAGAGACCCATTAGATCATACACTGATCATTCTTAAAACAAATAATAGGAGCACTGCATATGAAGAATATAGTCATTCCAATAGGAGCACTGGATTAAGCTGGTTCTCAGTGCATAACAATTCAACAATATAGTCATTCGAATTTAGCAACAAAGAAGTACTGCATATCACAAAGAAGTACTGCATATCAATGAGTGCCACTCACTGACTCAAAATTAGAGAAGCATAATCAGTGAGTGCCAACTCAGTAGGATTGTTCATAAATTAGAGAAGCATAATCAGTGAGTGTCGTTCACTGACTCAAAATTAGTCCGGTAAAGAGGTAAAGATTAATCAGTGAGTGCCACTCAGTATATCAAAAGTAGATTGCCAATCACTGACTCATAAAGATTAATCAGTATATCAAAAGTAGTCAGTGAGTTAAAAAGGAGCATGTAACTTCAGAAGTCTTCATAAATTAAAAAGCTTTCACTCAGTAGCTCACTGACTGTGCTTTCACTCAGCAGCAAAAGTGTTTATAAATTAAAAAGCTCAGATAGGATTCAATCATCACTAGTTACTCCTATAATTCATTTATTCAATGAATCATGAAACATAGTGTGCAACTTCAGAAGCATAATCCATCTCATCATCACTCATTCACTCGAAAATAATGAGAAGAAACTCCATTTGTTCACTGTTTTTACTCAAGCATATTTAGTTGTTCTCACAAATACTATGGCATAAATTACTCAAGTATGATAAATATAGATCCAAATCAATATAGATCCATATGCAAAATGCACTCAGTAGGATTGTTCATAAATTAGAGAAGCACAATCAGTGAGTGCTACTCACTGACTACTTCTGATATATTGACTAATTAATGAGTCAGTGATTGGCAATCTACTTTTGATATACTGAGTGGCACTCACTGATTAATCTTTACCTCTTTACCTGAGTGCCACTCACTGACTCAAAATTCACTAGATTGTTCATAAATTTTGCAAAATGCACTCTAAAAAACCCCAAATTGTTAGGTAAAGATTAATCATTAAATGCTCAGATAGCTAGATTTAATCATCACTAGTTACTCCTATAATTCATTTATTCAATGAATCATGAAACATAGTGTGCAACTTCAGAAGCATAATCCATCTCATCATCACTCATTCACTCGAAAATAATGAGAAGAAACTCCATTTGTTCACTGTTTTTACTCAAGCATATTTAGTTGTTCTCACAAATACTATGGCATAAATTACCCAAGCATGATAAATATAGATCCAAATCAATATAGATCCATATGCAAAATGCACTCAGTAGGATGATTCATGATAAATTAGAGAAGCACAATCAGTGAGTGCCACTCACTGACTCAAAATTAGTCAGGTACAGACGTAAAGATTAATCAGTGAGTGCAACTCAGTATATCAAAAGTAGATTGTCAATCACTGACTCATAAATTAGTCAGTATATCAAAAGTAGTCATTTAATTAAAAAGGAGCATGTAACTTCAGAAGTGTTCATAAATTAAAAAGCTTTCACTCAGCGGCTCACTGAATGTGCTTTCACTCAGTAGCAAAAGTGTTCATAAATTAAAAGGCTCAGATAGGATTCAAACAAATTACTAGTTGCTCCTATGAATCATTTATTCAATGAATCATTAAATCAATGACTCGTAGTGTGCAACTTCAGAATCATAACCCATCTCATCATCACTAGTTTAAAAAAAGTAGCAAAGTAGTCAGTAGTGTGACCCGATAGCAAAAAAAGTAGCAAAGTAGCATGAACTTACAGTTACCAAAATGATTTAACTGTATATGAAATTGACCAAATCCTCCAAACCACCTCATTGTCATCAACTACCTTCTTCATCATCACATCCTTCATCAACAAAGCCTCGTAAATCTATATCTAATACACATAAGTCAATATATAAGATGAAGCATATAAATCATGAACTTTAAGCTAAGTAAAGAGAGATTAAGTACAGTCCAAATCCCTTCTCAATCGTAAGTGAGGAGAGGAGTATAAGTTATCAGGTAATCGTAAGTGATCATGTAAGCTCAAAACCATGGTATATGTTATTAGCCGTGACCACACATCAGTTACTCGAAATATATTTGAAAGCAAATAACTTACATGAGACATCTCGCAAGCAATAACTGATATGCCTAGAATATGTTCCAAAGTAATACGAGGGTAGGTCTAAGATATCCTATATAGAGTTTAAAAGACAAGTTAGCCAACTTATTATATGACTAAATAATTTTAGCAGGTCTGAATACAAGATGCCTCAAAATGTTTGCGTTCATGAAAGAAAATTTTGTTCACACATCTAATTGATTCATCACTCCTGCCCAAACATCTAATTGATTCATCAAACACATCTACTCATATGGACACGGACACATCTATTCATTCCTAGTGTAGCAAGTTGCATAAACTATGTGATATGCTTCGTATATGTTCCAATCTAATAAATGGGCTACGCAAGTTATTATATACAGAATTTAAAAGATAACATATTTCTGCTTGAATCAATAAATTTGGCAGGTCAGCACATAATATGCCTCAAAAATGTTGAGTTCATGAAAGAAAATTCTATTCACACATCTAATTGATTCATCACTCCTGCCCAAACATCTAACTGATTCATCCCACACATTTCTATTCATATGCACACACGCTTCTATTCATATCATAATGTAGCAACTTGCATAGACTATTGACATGTTCCAATATAACAAATGGGGATGCATTAAATTATTATATACAGAATTCGAAAGTCAAACCAACATATTTCTTATTTGGATCAGTAAATTTGGTAGGTCAGAATATAATATGCCTCAAAATATTGAGTTCATAAAAGAGTACTCTATTCACGCATCTAATTGATTCATCACTCCTGCCAAACAAAAAAAACTTAACCAAAATTATAACAAAGATAACTATAGAAGGAAGGCACTATACTAATAACAGATTAGGAGTGATACCAGGTTGGCCTCTATGTTAAATATAAAGCAATCCGCAACTACTAACAAAGTGCTCAGAATATAAAACACAACAGGATCAACTTGTTGGATATCAAAAATGAACACAGTGCAGAAAAGACAACCAAACATCATACTTGAGGATAAGGTCTAAGATAAAGATGTACAGATTCTCAGAGATAATAGCATGTAGATAAAAAGATGAACCATTTCAGAAGTAATAATTAAATATTCAAACAAAAATCTGTCCTCAGTCTCAACCAATAGAGTGACTGCACAATGGCAGGACATTAACACATTGAAAATCCTCGATGATAAAAACAGCAAAAGCTGATCAAAATCATGAGGCCTCACACAAATGTGACAATCCTAGCAGTTTAAATACACCCACATGGAAATTGAGATAGTTCAAAAGAAGCACTCTCTCGAACCTAGACATCAATGTCGCATAGCTATGACTCAAAACGCTTCCACAAAAGTGGAAGGAAGGCGATCTTAAGGGCCATTCTTTTATCATTAAGATCAGAAATCCTTACAGAAGTTTCAGCATACCAAAACGTTCAATGTAATTAGTTCTAAGCTAAAATTACAAAACAAAAGATATTGACTATAAATCTAAAAACAAAAGATATTGACTATAAATCTAAAAAGCATATAGCAGCCAAATCAAAACCAAAATAATACATAGATACCTATAAAAACCAGATGCAGCGTCAAAACTAGATGCAGCGTCGACTCTGAACAATATCAAACCATACTTCAATTAACACTCTAATTAACTAAAACCCCTTAAAAAGAAGACCAAAGATTAAATCTTTAGATGTAGCATCAACTCCAAATACCAATCTCCATCAAAATTTCAAACTTTAAACCGAAACCAACCAAAAAACCAGTAAAGATCTAATCTTTTACCTTTCTGTATGTTGTAATCAGCTAGGGTTCGGCCATCCTCCAACTGCTTGTCGGCAAAGATGAGCCTTTGCTGATCCGGGGGAATCCCTGCATCAAAACACGCGTAAAAAACATCAATTTTGATCATTTTGGAAACCCTAAACGGTAAAAGAGAAGCGGGAGGATGGGAAATGGACCTTCTTTGTCTTGGATCTTGGCCTTGACATTGTCGATGGTGTCGCTGCTCTCAACCTCGAGGGTCGGGAAAACGCAGCCGGATGACGGGAAAATCGATCGGACTTCGAAAGCGATGGACGCGAACTTTGAGGGAAATTAGGGTTTCGCTGGGATCGATGAGAAAGAGGATCGCTTTTGAGGAGAGATGATCTATTTTAGGGCTGGTTGATCACGCGGTTGATCATGTGGGGAGAGAGAGGGGGAGGGGAGGAGGGCGAGCTTCATGTGGAGGGAGAGAGAGAGAGAGAGAGAGAGAGAACAAAGAAAGGGGAATAGGGGAAATAGGAGGCGGCGGGTGTTAAAAAAAATTTCCCTAGAATGGCCGGCATTTTTTTAATAAACGCCGGCCTATAGCATAATAGTCCGGTGCTTTTTAAAAGCGTCGGTGTATGTTAAGATTTTAGGTTTCCAACAAAATAACACATTCATACCCCGGCGTTTTCCAAAAACGCCGGGGTATAAATGCCGCTAAATACAGTTCATGTTGTAGTGCACGAACATGAAGAGACAAAATGGAGAGCAAGAGGCAAAATATAGAGGAAGAAGAATGGTTGGAGATGAAGCAAAATGGCTAGCCAGATTCACTAGACAAAAATACTATTTGAACCAACAGGCAATGTCCTGATTGGTATTGGGTGGGGTGGGTAATTGAGTGGCGGCTTGTCCAGGGTCTCTGGTTCAAGTCACGCTTTTCCTAAAAAAAAAAAAAAAAAAAAAAAAAACTATTTGAAAATTTTGGCTAGCCATTTAGGTTAGTATGGTTGGAGATGCTCTTAGTGGTTAGTGGTGGGCTAAACAAAATAGAAAAAAAAAAGCCATTGCAGTGGCAAACCTTTGCCCAGGCATTTAGTGGACCCCATGCTACCCAGACGTGGGATTGGGCAGCCCGAACCCCGTTGCCAAACCGGGTGCCCCTACCATAGCAAGGTGGGCCCGCCCTTTTTTTAATTGTTTAATTATTTATAAAATATTTTTGTTTAATTATTTAATAATTTTTAATTGTTTAATTGTTTTTAAAATAACTTTAAAAAAATAAAAAAATAGCTAAATACGTCTTTTTAAAAAATGAAAATAATAATGAAGTCGTACTAATTTATTCTTTGGTGATTTTAATTAATTTTGTTGCACTAGTTCATTTGGTTACTTTAATTTATTTATTGTACTTTGTGATTTTAATTAACTTATTGAAGAGTGTACAAAATTATCAAAAATATTGTCAATTGAAAATCTACAAAAAAATAATAATAAAATAAGTGTGAATAACTATTCACGTGGGTGGAATAGGGTATAAAACAATGAGAGGCAGTTACTATTTGTATATTAATGACTCCTTTAGAGCATCCACAGTCGTTCGATGTAAAAAATGGTAAAATGCATTTTTTAGCAATCCAATTCGATGAGCATTCACAGTCGTCGATTGGTAAAAAATGGCGGAAACGAAACATGATGTTTCGTCCCAAAAATTGGAAAAAATAAAGGTTTTTTTTTTGCAAAAAGCAAATTTTAAAAATAGTTCGTAAATAATATTTGCAAAAACAATTAAAAAATTTGCAAAAACAATTTAAAAATATTACAAAAATTTTCAAAAAATGGCCCAGATTCTGGACGAAGCTTGGTCCTTCGTCCAGATTTTCCGGAAAATTTTTTTAAAAAAAAATTGCAAAAATTTTTTTTTAAACAAATTGTAATTTTTTTTTTGCAAAAACAATTTAAAAATTTGCAAAATCAATTAAAAGAATTGCAAAAAAAATTTAAAATTTGCAATTTTTTTTTAATTTTGGATTGGGACGAAGCATGATGTTTCGTCTCAAATTGAGACGAAACATCATGTTCATTCCCACGTTTAAAGGTTATTTTATTCGGCTTTTTTTTTTACTTCGGACGAAACATCATGTTTCGTCCGATCAATTAAAATAATAATTAAATAATTCAGACAAAACATCATGTTTCGTCCGCTATGATATGCATTTTGCTATTTCGATTGCTATTTCTCCGTATCTACTGTAGCGCTTTTGCTAAAAAATGGCAAAATAGCAAACGACTGTGAGCGCTACAGTAGAAAAAAAATGACAAAAATGGCAATAAAGCAAACGACTGTGGATGCTCTTATATTAATGACTTGAATTCATTGACATTTTCATTGACTTTATATATTAAGTATTTAATTAATTTGTAAGTTTGAATTGGTAGTTGCAAGCTACCAAGTTTCAAGAGTGCTACAGTTTTCTCTTTCGATGGGTCGAATACACATGGTCTATTTTCTTATATGAGAAAGTGTATATATTTTGCAGGATACTTTTCTTGGATTCTGTAATTTTTGTGTATAAATGGATAATTCATGCATCCACAATTTTTCTTCCCTTTGCTAATTGGAATAGGGTTTGTTAGTTAAGCAGGAACACTGTTGCAAATTGCCAAATTGCTCCTAGCTAATCTTATCATTTGATAATAATCTCTATTCTAAATTCATTGTATAGGTTTGATTTGGATGATCGAACCACCTTAAATGTGGTGAGTTGATTCTTACTGTTGTATAAATTTTCTCAACAAAAATATTTGAGAAATACAAATTGCCAAATACTTCCAAACTTGTAATCCAATTAACGGTGCCCTTTGTGAACTTCGATACTGTAAACCCGTTTGAAGAAATTGCACTTACATTCTAATAGCGTATCCAATAATAACCATGCAAGATGTTTTTTTTTTAAAGAATAAAGATGACCCCGTCATTGTTTTATTAATGATAGATTAACGAAACAAAGCAGGACTACATACAAAGTAATATATAAAAACCGAACAGAATTCAAAGCATCTAAAACAAGGAAGGTAACAACTAGTAATGAACCAAATAAACAGATACAGATACAATAGAGATACTAATCACTGCGCCAAAACATTCAGTACTCCGCTCTAACTCCTCCTCCATGCATAGCCTCTTCTTCGCTCCAGCCATACCTGCCCAGATATGTATAAAACAGAATATTTTATGCATCATGACAGAAAATCTATGATTAATATTACGAAAACAAAGTTCATTTCTGTCTAGCCACAGGCCCACTTCGTAGCAGCAACTGACACATCCCAAGCCTCTCTATCCTCCTTCCTAATACCTTTTACCCTCAATTGACCCCATACATCTTTGATTGAGCAAGGACTATCTAAACCCCAAATTCTAGACAGACAACCTCCCAAACTAGTTTAGCCTAATATAGTTGAAAAGAATGTGGTCAGAATCTTCATCGCTTCCGATGCATCTTGAACAGTCGACCTCAATCTGCATAATTCGCTTCCGGAGGTTTATCTTTGATAAAATAGCGTTGTTCGCAACTAGTCAAAGAAAAGCTTTGATTTTCAGTAGTGGCGCGACGTTCTCTTTGTTGGAATTAATTTTTGCAGTTTTTCGGGCCGGATTCCGGCAAGCTCCGGCCACCGGCAGCACCGGAAAATGAGTGGATTGCGATCCTCTCGTCGAGTACTATTCCGTAGTATACTCACTTGCCAAAAACGAATTCCGTATGAATGAGAAATGTTGATCCAAAGTTGGGTACTTGAAAGGTACCAACTTAACAAATGGATAGTCCCATATCAGAAATTGGAAAAGATTTATACTAGTATATATACTAGAAAACTGGACTAGAGGGCGTGGCCCGGGGGTTACCACTAACGTGTAGTGGAGAGAGGACTTAGCCAAAATGACAAACACACACGCGCGCGCGTGCGCCCTGCCCGCCCCGGCCCCGGCCCCGACTTCGGCTTCGCTTGGTCTGGCTTAAATTTTTTATTTTACTTTTTTGCCCAGACAGCCTCTTCCTCTTCCCCTACTGAACTGAAAAGGCTTTTCAGATTCAGTAACTGGGGCCATTACTCTGTAACAGCAGAGTAATGGCTCACCAGTTATGAACTGAAGAGTCCTCATTACTCTGCTGTTACAGAGTAATGGCAGATGCTGAACAGTCCCAGTTTCCTCTATAAAACCAGACAGAGGCCTTCTATACTGGGCACAGATTTTTGACATTTTCCTCTCTTCTTCCTCTGCTCTGAGTCAGTGTCTGTCAACTGAGAGTACACACAGACAGCAGTTCGTTGTCTCTGAAGCAAGGGTGCTGCAGCTTCAGAGAAGGTACAGTTGTATCCTGGGAAGCAAATTGCCGGTAACCGTCACACTACGGGGCAAATTCTGCTTTAAGGACATTGATTCTTAAAAATCTCGACTCTGTACAAGTTCATTGCTTACTGTTTTCCTTTCTGTATTTGATTTCTTCACAACTTTGTTGGAATTTCTTATTATTTTATATTCAGATTCTAACAATCTTAAAGCAGAATTTTTCCTCACAGATTCTAACAATTTTTGTGAAGTTTGTTTACAGGTCTGTTCGGAAAAAATAGGACTAACTATCTCTGTTTCAACCAATTTCAGAGAAGAGAAAAGAACAAAATCAAAAACATGGAGAACACACAAACTGAAGTTGCTACTGGGCTTATCAGTACCCAAACTCCGGTGACCCAGAATGTGACTGCACAATCGGTTGCGGCACATTCAGTCGTTCTGCCCACGTACATAAGCGTGGGAGAAAAACCGGAGAAGTTCAATGGAACTGGGTTCAAAAAGTGGCAGGAGAAGATGCAGTTCTACCTGACCACATTGAAGCTGGACAGATTCCTCAATGAATCTGCCCCGATGCTGGCGCCAATGGAAGCACACTCCGTTGCTGCAGTTGACGCGTGGACTCAGGGCGACTATCTCTGCAGGAACTACATCCTGAATGACCTGGTAGACTCCTTGTACAACGTCTACTGTGTCTTCAAGACGTCCAAACTCCTGTGGCGGTCCCTGGAAAAGAAGTACAAAACAGAAGACGCCAGGTCCAAGAAATTTGTTGTCGGCAAATTTCTGGACTACAAGATGATTGACTCCAAAACTGTGGTGAGTCAAGTCCAAGAACTGCAGGTTATAATGCACGACATTGCCGCAGAGAATATGACGCTGTGCGAACCATTCCAGGTTGCAGCGTTCATTGAAAAACTTCCACCTGGGTGGAAAGACTTCAAGAACTATCTCAAACACAAACGAAAGGAGATGTCTCTTGAAGATCTAATTATCAGGTTGCGGATCGAAGAAGAGAATCGCAAGGCTGAGAGGTCCTATGGAAATCAGTCCATAGAAAAGGCTAATGTGGTGGAGCATGAACAGAAGGGCAAGAAGAGGAAGTTTCTGCCACAGGCCTCCAACAAAAAACCTCTTGCAAAGAGGTTTGCTGGGAAATGCCACAAGTGTGGTAAGTTGGGGCACAAAATTTCTGAGTGCCGTAGTAAGGACAGTAATTATTCAAAAACAGGACATGTAAAAGGAAATGAAAAATCCCATGTACACATAGCTGAGAACTTGTCCACTGGTCTCTCTGACCTGGACCTCTGTGCTGTTGTTTCAGAGGTAAATCTTGTGGGGAGCAATCCTCGTGAATGGTGGTACGATACAGGGGCCACCAAGCATATCTGCTCGGACAAGGAAATGTTCACCTCCTACCAGAAGTGCAACAAAGATGAACAGCTGTTCATGGGAAACTCTTTCACCTCCAAAATTGAAGGAACAGGGAAGATAGTGCTGAAAATGACTTCAGACAAAGAGCTAACACTCACAAATGTGCTGCATGTCCCAGACATTAGAAAGAACTTGATATCAGGTTCTTTGCTAAGTAAGAATGGGTTCAAAGTTGTTCTTGTTTCTGATAATTTTGTACTGTCCAAGAATGGGGTATATTTGGGTAAAGGATATGTAAAGGATGGACTGTTCAAGTTTAATGTAATGACAGTCATCCCTAAAACTATTGTTCCTGCTGTTCCCAAAGTTAATGAAATAACTCCTATTGCCTATGTTGTTGAGTCTTCCTCTGTTTGGCATGAAAGACTAGGCCATGTTAATGTAAATTCTATGCGTAGATTAGTTAACATGAATCTGCTACCAAAGTTTAAGGTAGATAACTCAGAAAAATGTGAAGTTTGCACGGAGGCCAAACTCACTAAAATTCCATCGCGTTCTGTAGAAAGAAACACAGAAACTCTAGGTCTAATTCACACGGATCTGTGTGACTTAAAATATGTGCAGACCAGAGGTGGCAAAAAGTACTTTGTGACTTTCATAGACGATTGCACAAAATTCTGTTATGTATATTTGTTACATAGCAAAAATGAGGCTTTGGATAAATTCAAAGAATATAAACTTGAGGTTGAGAATCAACTTGGCAAAACGATTAAAATCGTTAGAAGTGATAGAGGAGGAGAATATGATGCACCATTTAACATGTTCTGCTCGGAACATGGAATAGTTCATCAGACAACTGCTCCCTACTCACCCGAATCAAACGGTACTGCCGAGCGCAAAAACCGAACTCTAAAGGAGATGATGAATGCCTTGTTGTTGAATTCTGGCCTACCCCAAAACATGTGGGGGGAAGCGTTGTTGACTGCCAACTACATTCTCAACAAAATACCTCACAAGAAAACCGGTAAGACACCATATGAATTGTGGAAAGGTAACTTACCTTCGTATAAATACCTCAAAGTGTGGGAGTGTCTAGCAAAAGTGGCAGTACCTAACCCGAAACAGGTCACCATCGGACCTAAGACGATTGATTGCATATTCATAGGCTATGCACACAACAGTAATGCATATCGATTCTTGGTATACAAATCGGATATACCGGATATCCATGTAAATACAATAATGGAATCAAGAAATGCTTCATTCTTTGAACACGTGTTTCCGTGCAAGGATACTACGTACCCTAAACGTACACGTGAACAAGGGACTACAAGCACTTCAGTTGATGAACCAGACCAAGATACTGATGAGCCTAGACGAAGTAAACGGGCTAGAACATCAAAATCATTTGGTCCTGACTTTGTGACGGCCTTTCTGTTAGAGAATGAGCCCAGAACGTTCAAGGAAGCCATGTCTATGCCTGATGCTCCTATGTGGAAGGAAGCAATCAAAAGTGAAATAGACTCCATTATGCAAAATCATACATAGGAGTTAGTCGATTTGCCTTCTGGATGTAAAGCTCTAGGATGCAAATGGATTTTCAAACAAAAATTGAAACTAGATGGTTCAATAGAGAAGCATAAGGCTAGACTTGTGGTACAAGGATTTAGGCAAAAAGAGGGCCTAGATTTCTTCGATACATATTCCCCAGTTACAAGAATAACATCCATAAGAATGTTGATAGCTATTGCAGCTCTACGTAACCTGGAAATACATCAAATGGATGTTAAAACTGCATTTCTAAATGGGGACTTAGAAGAAGAAATATACATGAAATAACCTGAGGGTTACGTAGTTCCTGGACAGGAAAATAAGGTGTGCAGGCTTGTAAAATCACTGTACGGCCTGAAACAAGCTCCAAAGCAGTGGCATGCAAAATTTGACAATGTTATGATGTCAAATGGTTTCAAAATAAATGAATGTGATAAATGTATCTACATCAAAGATACTCCAAATGGATACATTCTGGTCTGTCTATACGTAGACGACATGCTCATTATTGGAAGCAATAACGACATTATCAAACAAACTAAGAGCATGCTTAGTGGCAAGTTTGACATGAAAGACTTGGGAGTTACAGATGTCATACTAGGAATCAAAGTTTCCAGGACATCTGAGGGGATTACTTTGTCTCAAACCCATTATGCTGAGAAAGTACTTGAAAGATTCAAGAATTATTCCAATGGGACAGCAAAAAGTCCCGTCGATCCCAGTCTTCACCTGTTCAAAAATACAGGCGAAAGCATATCACAACTGGAATATGCACGTGTAATTGGTAGTCTGATGTACCTAACAAATTGTACAAGACCGGACCTAGCACATTCGGTAAACGTACTGAGCCGATACACGAGTAATCCAGGACGAAGTCACTGGAAAGGAATAACTAGAGTATTGAACTACTTGCGACATACTCAGAGTTATGCGCTGCATTACACCAGATATCCAGCAGTACTTGAAGGCTACAGTGATGCCAACTGGATATCGGATTCAAAGAACTCAAAATCCACAAGTGGATATGTCTTTACACTTGGTGGTGCAGCTGTGTCATGGAAATCCTCTAAACAAACGCTATTGGCCAGATCCACCATGGAATCTGAGTTCATTGCTTTAGACAAGGCGGCAGAAGAAGCAGAATGGCTTCGCAACTTTTTAGAGGATATTCCTATGTGGGAAAAACCAGTGCCTGCCTTATGTGTACACTGTGACAGCCAATCGGCTATAGCACGAGCACTGAGTTGCATGTATAATGGTAAGTCTCGTCATATCAGAAGGCGACACAAAACCATTAGACACCTGCTCTCAAATGGAGTAATCTCTATAGAATATATAAAATCGGCCGACAACCTAGCGGATCCATTTACTAAAGGTCTGTCGCGAGAGCAGGTTGTGAGATCATCAAGAGGAATGGGTTTAAAGTCTATGACGAAAGAGGATACTTGATGGAAACTCTACCTAGGAATTGGAGATCCCAAGATCTAGGTTCAAAGGGATAACTAAATCTTGTTGAATCGACGAAAGCACTGAGAGATTAACATCTCATACCCATTCTTAGGATGATAAAACAAGTGCTGCCTGCAAATAGTTAGGATAAGCTTGGCTTTTAATGATTCCCATAGCTTTGAAATAAAAGTGGAGTATAGCAGGATACTCTTTATGGGAAATCACCTTGTGAGTGTGAAATGGGGCCGTTTCTAGGAGAATGAAGAGAGGCTACATTCTCCAAGTTCACTCATGATTAACCAGGGATGTTCAAGGCCAAAATGAACACAACAAGAGAACTTAGTTCTGTGAGGAGATGAAACTGTGTGATAGTTATTGTCTAGGTTCACATGAACGCCCGGGTAGTTCAAGACATCATGATCACTACCTGGTCAAGTGAATCCAATAGCTAATTACTAAGGGTGGTTCAAAGTTGAAAAATTACTACCATTCCTGATGCAGTGATTTTCCGATTGTACTCTCAGAGTCTTTCTGTCATGTTTTTTGTTTTTCTGTCATGTCTGGATTACATGGTCTGGTAATTTCCATTCATGTGGAGGATTGTTGGAATTAATTTTTGCAGTTTTCCGGGCCGGATTCCGGCAAGCTCCGGCCACCGGCGGTACCGGAAAATGAGTGGATTGCGATCCTCTCATCGAGTACTATTCCGTAGTATACTCACTTGCCAAAAACGAATTCCGTATGAATGAGAAATGTTGATCCAAAGTTGGGTACTTGAAAGGTACCAACTTAACAAATGGATAGTCCCATATCGGAAATTGGAAAAGATTTATACTAGTATATATACTAGAAAACTGGACTAGAGGGCGTGGCCCGGGGGTTACCACTAACGTGTAGTGGAGAGAGGACTTAGCCAAAATGACAAACACACACGCGCGCCCGCCCGGCCCGGCCTCGGCTTCGGCTCGGCCTCGGTTCGGTTCGGTTCGGCTCGGCTCGGCTCGGCTCGGCTCGGCTTGGTCTGGCTTAAATTTTTTATTTTACTTTTTTGCCCAGACAGCCTCTTCCTCTTCCCCTACTGAACTGAAAAGGCTTTTCAGATTCAGTAACTGGGGCCATTACTCTGTAACAGCAGAGTAATGGCTCACCAGTTATGAACTGAAGAGTCCCCATTACTCTGCTGTTACCAGTTATGAACTGACGAGTCCCCATTACTCTGCTGTTACAGAGTAATGGCAGATGCTGAACAGTCCCAATTTTCTCTATAAAACCAGACAGAAGCCTTCTATACTGGGCACAGATTTTTGACATTTTCCTCTCTTCTTCCTCTGCTCTGAGTCATCTTCTTCCTCTGCTCTGAGTCAGTGTCTGTCAACTGAGAGTACACACAGACAGCAGTTCGTTGTCTCTGAAGTAAGGGTGCTGCAGCTTCAGAGAAGGTACAGTTGTATCCTGGGAAGCAATTTGCCGGTAACCGTCACACTACGGGGCAAATTCTGCTTTAAGGACAGAGATTCTTAAAAATCTCGACTCTGTACAAGTTCATTGCTTACTGTTTTCCTTTCTGTATTTGATTTCTTCACAACTTTATTGAAATTTCTTATTATTTTATATTCAGATTCTAACACTCTTATGGTTGGATAACAAAATAAAAAGTGGCCAATAATCTAGAACCTTAATTAAACATGGTCAGTTTCCGAACACGCGTTAGGTCTCTGCTCTTATCTGCTAGCTACTGTTATTAGGAGAAGACGACGAATATATGGCACGTATATAAAATTGCAAGGGATAAAGGAATTGGATACTCTTAGTACTAGTCATCCATTTGATCCATCTACCTCCATCATTATCTTGCACGCGAAACCTCTCACAACATGACAAGCAGCTTGACCTCTCTCCCTCTCTCTCTCATATCTCTCTCTAGGTCTCGCTCTCTTTCTTTCTGACCCAAAAACGTTTTTCACAACAAATATTACTAATTCCACAAGTGATTCGACTTCCTATTGCTTCAACAAACCAATTTTCTTTCATCCTACCTAATTAAAATGGACAAAGATAAAAACTCAGTTAATTTGTTGGCACAAGCAATCTCTTGACCTCTCAAGAATTCGCTGTGAAAATTATACCATGCAGTAGAATTTTCAATGAAACTCAGACTAAATAGTATTGGATGAGTCCGCAAATATCTCATCAGTAGCCATTAGATTTATGAGCATGCATTATACACATATCAAAATGGAGACCACATGCAACGAGATAAGAATTGTAGAGAGAACATCGTTAGTGATTGATATCACCATTCCTTCGTTGGATATTAATTATTCACATCTAGTTGTTAACAAGGGGAGGGGTTTGAACATAAGATTCACGTACAAAACCCGTAAAACTTTGTAGTATAGTATGTAAGGATAAAAGAACTCATATTGCATGTGCACATGAACTACAGATTATGGATGCTTGGTAAGTTACAAACTTTCACCTTATAATATGATAGAGAATTGGTACAAGTGAAAGTTCAAACTGTGCAAGTTCTTGTTCATCGCAAAGAGATTTAATACTAGACAGTCTAGACTAGTAATATACAACAGTTTCACATAAAAGTTAAATTGCTAGCTAGCTAGTTAAGGTAGGTGTCGTTCTCAATTCTCACGTGCACCTTACACTTGTGAACTTGCTAGTCAACAATTAGTACTCAATGAATCTCTAACATAGGATATGGCGACATGATGATGCATATATCGGAAATTTTTCACAAACTGTCCCACTTTTTGAAAGTTTTTTCCAAACTGGCCTATTTTTTTTTTGAATTCCCAAACCATCCCACTCGGTTTTTGAAAGACAGAGTAAAACTAACTCTACTCTGTCTTTCAAAGACCGAGTGTTAATCTTAGATTTTTCGAATTCTAACACTCTGTCTTTGAAAAACCGAGTTACTTTTTACTAAACTAGGTCTTTCAATAACCGAGTGTATCATTTTGGTAAATACTTTCAAAAGTGGGTCATTTTGGTAACAAGTTCACATCTCTACCTCCACATGTCGTGCAGATTTTTAAGCTAAAATTTCAAAATGTTTTTGAATTGGAAACAGAAAGTGTATATACCTGCAGAATATATATATGTATGTCGTATATATACACACTGAAATCCGATTGTATGATTGAATTTTTTTTTAAAACAAAATTGAGTAAAAAAATGATGAAAGAAGTAAAATTTTGAATACAAATCAAAATTAATGAAAAAAGAGAAACCCAAATCAGATAATGCTTTCATATTCATACAGGAGATATATATAAGGTGTATAATAGCAAGTGAAGGAATGCAAAAGTTGGGTAAGAGCATCCACAGTCGTTTTTCTCATTTGCTATAAAATGGCAGCTACAGTAATAGCAAATACGATCGTTCGCTGCAGTCGTCATTTGCTATATTGTTTCTCAATTTTTAGAGCGACGGTATATGATATACCGTCTGATCGTTTCAAATAAATTAAAAAAAGTTAATTACTTATTAACTATTAAACTATATTAATTAACTAAATTAAATAATATAATAATAACTAAATCTAATTAATATACTAACTAAACCTAATAACTACTCCTAATTATACCAATCAGCATTAATGGCAGCTACTGTGGATGCTTTTTCATGGACGGGGTATCATACCCCATCCGGGGTATGCATCCCCGTCCCACTTCCTTTTTTTTTTTTTTTTCTAATCACTCAATCCTAGTCGTTCATTTATTTTTAAAAAAACAAATAAAAAACAAATAAAATAAAAAAGGAGAGACGGGGTTTGATACCCCGTCCGGGGTATCATTCCCCGTTTGAGGGATTACTAAAAAAAAATCATTTTTTATTTGGAGAGACGGGGTATCATACCCCGTCCGGGGGATGTATCCCCGTCCGACCTATTTAAAAAAAAATTAAGAAAATAGGAGAGACGGGATATGATCATCCGTCTGAATCGATTAAAAAATAATTAAATCGGAGAGACGGAGTATCATACCCCGTCCTTTATAATTTGATAAAGTTCATTTCATTTCTCATATTTGAGAAATGAGAATAGGAGGTTTGCCAAAAAATGGAAAAATGAGAAACGATTGCAGCGCTCGTTTGCTATTCGTTTGCTATAATATGGAAAAATAGGATATATAGCAAACGACTGTGGATGCTCTAAGTAGATATATTTGTAGAAATATGTCTAATTAAGAGACCTTTATTTCCATCATAATGCTACATTACAGCTGGTAAACAAAAAGAAAAACTATATACATATTACCTACACCAATTAATTACATCATCGTTGATAATCTATCACATATGTTGAGACACAAAGAAATACTATGGCGTTAATAAAAATAAAGGCAAGAAGATTAGAAGCACAAATATCTCAGTCAAGACTCATCATCAACCACCCATCAAATCAGATAATTGATTAATTGAGGAACCTAAACATGCAATCTACAAATATCATGAGGCAAGAGTACGTGCTCTTGAACCAATTGGCATACACATTAATGCTCTTTAGTATATAAATTAATTCCTTCTTTGATTTCCTTGTTGTTCCTCGCATTATGCAGCTCCAGATGTTTACTCATAGCTCTCGATCGCATGATAGAGAGTAGTTGCTTCTCGCGGTGTCAAAAATGCATCTTTTTGCTTGAGCAAGTTCATGCGTGAATGTGCAGTCATTGTGTTTCTCTTGATTGGCAACAAATCATCCGATAAAAGAAACGTTGATTAATTGGATACTAGTTCCACATTTCTGCACAGAGCATACAAGAGGGATTGATGATCTTTTGGCATCTGTACAAAAGAACTGTATTCAATTTTTCGGCATTATGTGTGCAATTCATAATTGTTGGGTGGCTACGATGCCAAAATATGAATGACTACATCATCAACTAGATCATCACAAGCATATCACAAGTAGGTTATCGACTTGAACAAGTCTATATCTTTTTGGCTTTTTTTTTTGCACTTTAGATCCTAACACTAATATCAAGCTGATTTGGTAATGCCTCTAGAAGTATATAGCTAAGCAAGATCTCTTGGTATATATATATTCGTTAATTAACTTGTCCGTCTTTCTAATTTTTTCATTATTATGTATATTTTATTGAAGAGAACATAATATTTTATGCCATATTAGTCCTTGTTATATTTAATTTACTTATTACATTACATTACATTACATAGTTGTATTTAAATGTATATAGATGGAGGAGGAAACTAGCTATATTTCGAACTTGTTACCAAAATGACCCACTTTTTGAAAGTATTTACCAAAATGACACACTCGGTCTTTGAAAAGACCGAGTTTAGTTAAAAATAACTCGGTTTTTCAAAAACCGAGTATTAGAATTCGAAAAATCTAAGACGACTAACACTCGGTCTTTGAAAAACCAGTTTGGAAAAAACTTTCAAAACGTGGGGTAGTTTGGGAAAAAATTCCATATATCGTATGTGTAACTAAAGGGAAATGGAAGATTATCTGTTGCCACTGAATCTGGTGTGAGGGCAAACAGATAGTATTTGTGGATTTATTGAAAACTTTGAATATCAAACCTTTTACCTGTTCCGCCGGATTTTGACCGTTACTCCCGCCGTTCGCCTGCAAAAAGTGCGAGACACCGGGGTTGTTCACGGCGACGCACCCTCCAACGCTCAAGTCAGTAATCAGAAGTGATTATAAAATAGCGTAAAACTGGCAAAAGATTGATTACCTCTTAACGGAGATGGATGGGGGTATTTATAGGCGCCGCTGGGATCAGATTAGGAATATAATCCCTGTGGTTAGATAAGGAAAGTAATCCCTAATCCCCAGTGAAGGGATAGATATGAATTAGGACCGATGATTAGGATTTAATCAGAAACCCTAATTCTATCCTTTCTTGGCCGGATCTGCTGCGGGTTGAGACCCGCACCTAGTTGAGGTGGATCCGTTCGCGGGTTAGTGGGTCTCCGAGGAGGAGAACCCGTACCCGCTTCAGACCCATTGGTAGGTGAAATTACCGTTTCACCCCTGGGCTTCAAGATTCGCGCTCGATTTGGACGGTTCCGATTTAACCCCTTTTTTAGCCATATCTCCACTACTATAATGGGGAAGGCCTTAGTGTAATTTGTCCTCAACCCAACCCGTACAACACACGTGCTGGTAGATTTTTTTTTTTTGCCTTTTTCATTCCCCCAATTTTCTCTACGTGTACAGCACGTGTATAATACTAGTCATTATTAATGAAAGTTATTGTACGTGAAGGGAAGGGAACGTAATTGCTTTGGACAAATGAATTATATGCTTGTGGAAGTCAAGTTATACAGCACCTCCACTGCATGTATTGATTTATTCTGTACTGACGTTTACCTGCTGCTTCTTCACTTGTACTTAACTGAATAGGGCGCCATATATTTATATATTTTAGGAGAAAACTTTTTCAAGTAGTTGTGTACACGTTATAGACGATTTATGTTTTCATTACACTCTTTATATCGTAAAACATATTTATATGAGAAATAAAGAATATGTTTGGAGGTTTCTTACCTATTTTATTCCATAATGCAAACTGTTACATTATTGAAAACTACTCATTTTGTATTGACCACTTAAAACATTATCAAAAAGTATTAAAATAAGTTATCTTTATACACATGAATATTATAATATGTAAATCAATATATAGACGTTGATCATTCATTATGAGTTCTATCATGTTTTACGCACAACCATTCGATATAAGAAAATTATTTTATACTAGTAATTTACATGTGCAATACATATTTTAATAATTTTAAAAAATAAAAATAAAAACTCTGACGTATGGAGGATTTAAACTGGAAATCTTCTTCATATTAGTTATGTACATGCGTTGTACATATTGGTAGAATGATAAAATGACAAATGACTGTACTTTTGTTTCTCCTCCGGTTCACCGTAATTGTTATATTAACCTCTTATTAATGAAACACAGTGGTCTTATTCTACCTTTTCAATAAAAAAAAATGACAAATGACACTAAGATTTTCTCCCATTATAATATTTTATAATATTAGAGATTAGTATAAGGTTCTATTTTCTCATAATTAAGAGATATTAACTTAAAATAAATAAAAAATTCCCACAGATTTTCCCCCAGTAACGAATTCACGCATGGTAGGTATCATGAGGATAAGGCATCAAGATCTGGCCAAAGTAAGCATACCTAGCTATCATATCTCTCCGACTTCATTAAAGAAACTCATCCATATTCATCTTTTTGGCATATTAGTTTAGTTCCTCTTTATCAGTATTTATATCTTATTTTTA
Source organism: Hemerocallis citrina (assembly GCA_017893485.1). Taxonomy (NCBI): domain Eukaryota; kingdom Viridiplantae; phylum Streptophyta; class Magnoliopsida; order Asparagales; family Asphodelaceae; genus Hemerocallis; species Hemerocallis citrina. Next base: position 85,537,817 of record CM030362.1, on the reverse strand, counting down.
TATATTCTGTTAATTACACTGGGGGTGAATAGGATGATCGTACAGAATTAAAAAAACAATAAAATAAAATAAAGTAAATGCAAGAGTGATAAGAAAATCAAACACAGAAGACGCAGCGACATAACGTGGTTCGACGGCCAGGTCTACGTTCACATCGCCTACTTGTAGCAATTCTCCGCCACAAACGTTCCACTATACTCAAAATCCTTATACATTGATTCTCGGATTCAGGCCGAGAGACCTATTACATCCACAGGACTTCTAATTCAAGTCCCGTCAATCTCACCGAAGTGAAAAAAAATGATAAGAAAACTCAAGATCGTTAATAATCTTGGCTGAAGAATACAACCAAATGAACGCTACACTCGGATTGATTAAATGAAGGATTAGTTCAGAAATTTTTTCAGAAGTAATTAGGTGGGAAATACACAGTGGATTCTTCAATATTAATAGACGAAAAAGTGTATCGATCAAAAATAGAAACGATACTTTCCAAGAATATACACAGCGCAAAGTGCGGTCGACCGATATTTTGATGCGGTTGACCGTTTAGCTCTCTGACGTAAAGTAGAGAGGTGAAAGGTCGACTGCTTCTCAAGTAACTCAAGGTTGCAGTCGACTGTAATGCGGTCGATCGGTCATGAAGTACGGTTGACCGGTATCGCGCTGTATATTTCGAATCCACCTTATTTTCTTACCATAAATTAATTCATCTTTAATCAATCTTATACATTTAAAAATTCACGAAAATAGACAGAAAAATTCAGGTCTTTGATATCTTCCTCTTTTGCTTGTAGACCAATTAATCATGAACTTTTTTTGAATATCTTCCTATTTTGCTTGTATATGCAATCTTCCTTTATTACTTTCCTTATTTGTATATTTGTGAATCTCTCTTGGATCTCTTTTTGATATTATTTGATCCTGAAAATCTGACACTAAATTCAAACTTATTAGTATGAGTGAGCACGTTTTGTGCACACCAAACTAAGAGTCAACAATCTCCCCTTTTTAGTATGAACAAAACATGTATGAATGTTTGAAAATTCCAAACACAACATATAAATACTCTCCCTGAATTTAGCACATCCTGTAATACATATTTTCATATAGATAAAGCTTTTAAGGGAGTGAATACTCCCCCTTAATATAATGCTACTTGTAATACATAACTTAATGAACAAATATAAGAGAGGGGTGAGACTAATAATCATAGTTGTTCATGAAATAATTTACAAAATTATGAAATAAGTAGAAATTATTTTGAAAACATTATAGAAATAATTCTCTTCCTTTTTGGAACATACCATGAGGGGATAAATAGAGGAGACATAAGTAAAATACGCCTTGGAAAGTTCGTAGAACAAAATCATCAATGAAAATACCAAAGAGATAACATTTAATGAATACAATCTTGTAAAAAAAATGGAAGAGAAACTTCTTACATGATATTGTTGATAGCGAGACTCTTTGATATACAGTGAGAGCTTTTCATAATATCATAGATTCGAGATTCTCCCCAATACACATGAAAGCAACAAAAAAAATCAAAATTTTGAGAAAGAAACATTAATTTTATAAGACTTTGAAAATATAGGCTAGAGAGAGAACCGGCGACCTCAAAGTCGACTGCAAATTTTTTTTTTTAAAGAATCATCCAGAGTGCATAACGGTCGACCACAAAAAGAGATTTTCAAAAAGTTTCCAGAGAGCATGCCACCCACAGAGGGCGAACCAGTCGACCGTATGGTCGACCGCAATAAGCAAAAGTTAATCGAGACGAAAAATAATCAAAAACCGAGACTAAGCCGGTCGACCGCACAGTCGACCGACCCTCAAAAAGTTTTTAGGCAGAAAAATCAATAACATTTAATGCTCCTCTCAAGAAGTAAAAACATTTTTCTTCTAAAGGTTTTGTAAAAATATCAGCAAGTTGCGACTCAGGAAAATATACTCAAGTAAAATATCCCCCTTTTAAAAGTGATCTTTAATTAAATGATACCTAATATCAATGTGTTTCGTGCGACTGTGTTGGTCAGAACTTTTGGTCATATGAACGGTGCTAGTGTTGTCACATTTTATTGGAATATGATCAAAGAATACCTTATAATCCTTGAGAGTATGTTTCATCCATAATATCTGTGCACAACAGGATCTTGCCGCAATATACTCAGCTTCGGCAGTAGAGAGAGTAACAGAATTTTGCTTCTTGGATGCCCACGAGACAAGGCAGTCGTCCAAGAAGTGATATGTACCACTAGTACTCTTTCTATCTGTCAAGCTCCTGGCATAATCTGCATCAGTGTATCCTACAAGAGAAAAATTTCTATTTTTCGGGTACCAAAGACCAATATTTGGTGTGCCTTTGAGATATCGAATGATACGCTTAACGGAAACTAAATGTGATTCTTCGGGACACGATTGAAAACATGCACATAAACAGACACTAAACATAATATCAGGACGAGATGCAGTAATATAAAGTAAACTACCGATCATACATCTGTAGGCAGAAATATCAACATTGTTACCAGATTCATCTTTGGATAGCTTAGTGGTAGTGGCCATCAGAGTTTTGTAAGCATTAGCATTTTCAAGTTCGAACTTCTTGACAAGTTCTTTTGCGTACTTGGATTGATTTATAAATATGACATTGTTTCTATGTTGTATTTGAAGTCCAACGAAATACGTTAGTTCTCCCATCATGCTCATTTCGAACTCATCCTGCATTTGCTTTGAAAACTCCATACAGAGATTTTCATTAGTGGATCAAAATATAATATCATCAATATAAATTTGAACGATCAAAATATCTTTAAAAACATGCTTTATAAATAGTGTAGTGTCTACTTTTCCTTTAGAAAAGTGTATGTGAAGAAGAAACGAACTCAACCATTCATACCAAGCACGAGGGGCTTGCTTCAAACCATAAAGAGCTTTATCAAGTCGAAAAGCATGGTTTGGGTGTGTAGAATCAGTGAATCCCGGTGGTCGTGCCACATAGACTTCTTCAGAAATAAATCCATTTAAGAATGCACTTTTAATATCCATTGGAAAAAGAGTAAAATTCATATATGCAGCAAAAGCAGGAAAAATACGAACGGCTTCATGCCTAGCAACTGGTGCAAAAGTTTCATCAAAATCTACACCTTCTTGTTGATTATAACCTTGTGCAACAAGACGAGCCTTATTCCTAGTTATTGAACCGGATTCATCTAACTTGTTCCTAAACACCCACTTAGTGCCAAGTATAGTCCTATTGTGAGGTCGAGGAACAAGTTTCCATACTTGATTCTGTTCGAATGATTAAGTTCTTTTTGCATTGCAATGATCCAATCATTATCTTGCAAGGCCTCCTTAATATTCTTAGGTTCAAGTATGGAAACGAAAGCGGTAAAATACATAAAATTTTGAGCTTGATTACGAGTAGTTATCCCTTTTGACATATCACTTCGCATAAAAGATGGTGGATGACTAGACATGATTTTTCATGCGGGACATTTCTCACTTGTGGAGCCTTGATGTTATATATTTTCATCTTCTATGCCATCAATTTATTGTGTAAGAATCTCATTGATTTGGTTTTTAGATTCATCTTTGTCTTGAAATACCACTTGATTTTGATCATTTGCTTGTGGTTCTTCTTCAATAGGAACCTGTTTCTTTTCAACACGAACCTCTGTCTCATCATCATCAACAACATGTAATATTTCTTTGGAGTATGAATTAGTTTCATCAAAAATAACATCAATAGATTCCTGAATTGTGCATCTTCTTTGTTGAATACACGATATGCTTTGCTACTAAGGGAATATCCTAGGAAAATATCTTCATCACTTCTACGATCAAACTTCCCCAAGTTATCAAGAGTATTTAAAATGAATACTTTGCATCCGAAGATACGAAAGTAGCTTAGGTTGGAAAGTTTGCTATAATATAGTTCAAAAGGGGTTTTCTCAAGATATTTTCTGATGATTACTTGGTTTATGGTATAGCATACTGTATTGACAACCTCTGCCCAAAATGATTTAGATAAATCTTTTTCACTAAGCATGGTACGAGCTATTTCTTGAAGAGATCGATTCTTTCTTTCAATAATCCCATTTTATTGGGTAGTGCGAGGACATGCGAACTCATGTTTTATCTCCTTTTTGTCCCAAAATGATGTGAAGAGTTCGTTTTGAAATTTCCCACCATGATCACTACGAATAGTAACAATGGTGAGGCTTTTCTCATTTTTCACTCTATGACAGAATTTTTGAAATACATATACTGTGTCATCTTTTTGTGGTAAAAAGGACAAGTAAATCTACTATAATCAACAACAATTACAAAAGCATATCGTGCACCACCATTACTACGTGTTCGTGATGGACCAGAAAGATCCATGTGTAAGAATTCAATGGGTCTAGAAGTTGATACCATTTTTTCTTTGATTTGTGTGAACTTTTAGTTTGCTTACCAAATTGGCATGATTCACACGGTTTGTCTTTTTCAAATTTGATTTTGGGAATTCCTCTTACAAATTCCTTACTTACAAGTTTGTTGAGATTGTCCATGACCGTGTGACCAAGCCTTTGATGACATAGCCATCCATCCTTATTTTGTACGACAAAGCATCTCATACTTTCCTGTGCTAATTTATTTGAATTTATGACATATACATTGTTGTATCTGTTAGCAAGAAGTAAACAGAATTTATTGTTATCTAGTACAGTGCATGTATTTTTATCAAAAGTAACAGTGTATCCTTTATCACATAGTTGGCTAACACTAATTAAGTTATACTTTAGACCTCTTACCAAAGAATATCCTCAATGGAGCATGAGGAACCAAAGTTAATTTTACCTTTACCAATGGTTTGACCAGTGCTATTATCTTCAAAGTTGATGTCTTTCCCATTTATTCTTGATAGTGATGAAAAATATCTGTTGTCACCAATCATGTGATTTGAGCACCCACTATCAAGGTACCACCGATCTTTAGTCTTAATGCGTTGAGGTACCTACATCAAGATTAGTAAGTAAATTTTGCGTGTCCAAGTTTGTTTTGAACCAGCATTTGTATTCTTTCTCATCCACACAAGATTAGAATTCCTTTTTAGTGAACAGTTATAATAAATATGCTCAAGTATACAACAAAAATGACATGTGATTCGACTATGCCTTGGGTCATGCACACTTGTATAGCTTGGGATTGGTTTATGATTTTGTTGGAGTTTATGCAAGTGTGTATGACATGATGATTTACATTTTTGATGAGGTATTGGCTCTTCGTAACCAAGCCCTCGATTGTCAGGCTAGGATCTTAAATCTTTTGTAATAAAGTAACTGAGCCCTTCATGCTTTTCAATAATTTTTTCAAGCTCAATTACCTTTTTACACAGTCTTTTTTAGTTATCTAATCGTCTTTTGTGTTCCAATGAAGAGTATCTAGTGTGGCATCAAGAATACTATTTTGTTTAAGGGTTTTATTACATCCTTCCACTACTTCATCAAATTTTCTTTTATATTCATCTAAATTATCTGTGAGCTTGGCAATATAAACAGACTTCTCCTGAATCTCTCTTAAGTGATCATCATATTTTGCTAGTAATTCACAAATTTGTTGTTTTAAGATCTCATTTTCTTTTAGCCAAATATCATGATCTTTTCGACATGACTCAAATTTTTTCATAATTAGGACATTCTTAATTTCAGTTTGTGATTTTTTGTTATGCAAGCGTCATGTATTTCATTAGAATTTTGTTTATATTGCCTAAGTTAATGACTTAGTTTCTTAGCATAGTCTTTTAAACCATTGCACATATCTACAAGTTCATCATAAGTTGGTTTTTCATCATAAGTTGGTTTTTCGATTACCTATTCTTGAGAAGGTGATTGCACCTCACCACTCCCAAGAGCCATGAAGCCGACGTTGTCGTAACCTAACTCTTCCTCACTTGAATCTGAGTCTAGCCAAGTTGCTTTCAGCGCCTTCTTTTTCTGACTTGTATTTGAGCGATAGTGATCCCTGTTTCTGACTTGTTGAATAGGACAGCTTGCACGAATGTGTCTGGCATTCTTGCACTTGTAGCACACATCCTCCTTCTCCTTTTTTCTTTCTTCTTGATACCTGCCATATTTTTTGTATTTGAGGTACTTACGAAATTATCTCGTTAATAGAGCAATGTCCTCGTCTGACTCCTCATGACCTGAATCAGCTTTTGATGGTCGGGCCTTTTCTGCCTTTAGTGCAATAGTTTTCTTCTCAGTCTTTGGTTCAATCCCGATATTTTGCCTGTATCTTTTTATGTCCAATATTTTCATTTCGTACGTCTTTAGCTTTCCTTGAAATGTATAGTAGTCGAATCCCTTCTCTTCGAGAGTCTCTCTCATTGCTGTGGCCTTAACGTCCCACTCTGGCATGAGACAGCTTATGAGCTTTTCGATCTTTCGGTTATCATCATGCCCCTTACCCAAGGTCTCAAGTTCGTGGACAATGATATCGAAGTGGGCGAGCATTTAGTCCACATTTTCTTCTGACAACATGCGAAACACATCAAACTTATAGAAACACAAATTCACTTTAGCTTTTACCTCGGAAGCGGTTCCTTCATGTCGCTTCGGCATGTTGTTCCGGATCTCGTAGGTTGTTTTGCAGTTATGCCCACATCGCATTCCCTCTTCATTGTTCAACCCTGCATAAAGAGCCATCATGGCTTTGAAATTTTCTGTCTTGAGGGATAACTCCGCCTTTGTGAATTCCATTTTTCCATCGCTGACTGGAATTTCGGTTTTGTTGATACATATATTCCATACCTCTTCTCCGAGCATTTGTAAAAAATGAGACATACGAACTTTCCAGACGTCATAGTATTCTCCATAAAAAAGTGGTAATCGTGTAAGACTTTTCCCATTAGAAATAAAAGGCTCCGATGAGTACAAGTTTTGAGAAGGAGAGATTTCGGCAATTGGACCTTTTGCTTAAGCTTTTAAACTTTTTATAAGCACATTGCTCTGATACCACTGTTAATCACCCTAAGGGGGTGAATAGGGTGATCGTACGGAATTAAAAACAATAAAATAAAGTAAAGTAAATGCAAGAGTGATAAGAAAAGCAAACACAGATGATGCAGTAATATAACGTGGTTCGACCCTCAGGTCTACGTCCACACCACCTACTTGTAGCAATTTCCGCCATAAGCGTTCCACTATACTCAAAATCCTTATACAGTGATTCTCGGATTCAGGCCGAGAGACATATTACACTCACAGGACTTCTAATCCAAGTCCCGTCAATCTCACCGAAGTGGAAAAGAAATGAAAAGAAAACTCAAGATCGTTAATGATCTTGACTGAATAATACAACCAAATAAATGCTCACACTCGGATTGATTAAATGAAGGATTAGTTCAGGAATTTTCTCAGAAGTAATTAGGTGGAGAATACACAGTAGATTCGTCAATATTAATAGACGGAGAAGTGTATCGATCAAAAATGGAAACGATACTTTCCAAGAATATACACAGCGCAAAGTGCGATCGACCGACATTTTGGTGTCGTCGACCGTTCAGCTTTTTGACGTAAAGTAGAGAGGTGAAAGGTCGACCGCTTCTTAAGCAACTCAAGGTTGCAGTCGACTGCGATGCGGTCGACCGGTCATGAAGTACGGTCGACCGGTATCGCGCTGTATATTCCGAATCCACCCTATTTTCTTACTATAAACTAATTCATCTTTAATCAATCTTATACATTTAAAAATTCACGAAAATAGGAAGAAAAATTCAGGTCTTTGATATCTTCCTCTTTTGCTTGTAGACTAATTAATCATGAACACTTTTTAAATATCTTCCTCTTTTGCTTGTATATACAATCTTCCTTTATTACTTTCCTTATTTGTATATTTGTGAATCTCTCTTTGATCTCTTTTTGAAGTTATTTGATCCTGAAAATCTGACACACTAAATTTAAACTTATTAGTATGAGTAAGCACGTTTTGTGCACACTAAACTAAGAGTCAACATATTCTGCATGCTTTTATATATATATATATATATATATATATATAGTCATTATAAACAATGTGAACCGTTTGAATCATCTAGGTGATGACTATATAAAAAGTTTACATGAAATTTATTGAGAGAACTATTTCTAACATGATCACTCCTCTACAGGGCTATAATTATGTAAGAACTCCTTCTGAGTACCACATGCATGAGAATTTTTATTTGGGATATAAATTGAAAAATCAGAACCGTTCATTTTGATCTACACGTCTAAATTAGTCTACAGATAAGAAATCAAGTCATTTGAGATTTATTTGTCTATACATTAAAGTGTTACAAATTATATAGCGGAATATCGTTTTTTTTATAATGACATGCATTTTGGATGGACAAATAAATTTCAAATGACTTGATCTTACATATTTAAACAATTTAATCATTCTAAACAATGTAAACTATTTGAATCATCCACTTGATGGCTACATAAAAAGTTTACACGAAGCTTATCGTGAGAACTAGCTCTCACATCATCTCTCTCTCTCTCCCTATAAATATATATATATATATATATATATATATATATATATATATACCCCATCCGCTGTGCACTAGGCCTCCGTGTGCACTCGCGTACACTCGGCCTTTCCGCCTTCGTATTGACGATCCGAGCCGTTCACATTGATCTACACATCTAAATTAGTCTAAATATGTAAAATCAAACAATTTGAATTCATTTGCTCATCCATCATGTGACTATAAAAATAACGTATTCGGCCATACAATTTTGTATATATATAGTCCCCTTCCATTGTACACTAGACCTCCATATACACTCGTGTACACTCGGGCTTCCCGCCTTTGTATTGACGATCCAAACCGTTCACACTGATCTACACATCTAAATTAGTCTAAATATGTAAAGTCAAATCATTTGAAATTAATTTGCCCAACAATTGAAGTGTTACAGAATTGTATGGCTGAAAATCGTTGTTTTTTATAGTCACGTGATGGATGAGAAAATGAATTCCAGATAATTTGATTTTACATATTTAGACTAATTTAGATGTATAGATCAATGTGAACAGTTCGGATCGTCAATATGATGGCGGGAAGGCCGAGTGCACAACGGAAGGGGACTCTCTCTCTCTCTCTCTCTCTCTCTCTCTCTGTATATATATATATATATATATATATATATTAGAAAATGGGTATTTTACACACCATAAATTAGCGAGCGATCTTGATGGATTTGTATTCTCCTTCGTGAGTAGATCAAAATCGTACATTTATTTGCTCAAAACGGTTATCGAGTGAATAAAAAATTATCTCCCAAAGTGAGGCAGTTGATTTCTAAAAAAAATGAGTTAAGGCATTTTAGTTCACATAGGAAAAAAACAAACGAATTAGAAGATGATATATAATAACCGCTTTCTTGGCATTGTAAGATATCAAGCCAAGAGGTTCTCTCTCACGAGCGCAGGGGGAGTGCAAATCTCGGACCGGATTTACATGCGGCTTGTGTGTGCCCGCACGTCCTGCGGACACAAATGCAGAACCGACTTGATCCCACCCCCTTCTCTGTTTTGTGCTTCGAGCCAGGTTCCATTCTTCGGTCCTTCAGTGATAGATTTCAAACGCTGTCCAGTTCGAGAGATTGACGTGGTGTCTGCGTCAACTCTTCTGTTGTGGCATCCTGAGAGACAGACGCCTACACAAATTTCAGCACCTGAACGAGGTCGAATTAATTTGTTTTAAGGAGATTGTGCGGTACACAAGCCTTGACACAAATTAGTTGGTTTGTAATTTTGTTATTTATGTTCAATTAATTTTTTTTATTTGTTAGTTTTCTCCCTCTTCTTCTTCTTCTTCTTCTTCTTCAATTTTGTGTCTTTCAATTATACTTAATTCTAGTGCAAACGATTTTTTTAATCAAAATATTGGAACAGTATACTTGTGTGTGTGTTAATGTCGTCAGCCCTAAAAATAACCTAATTCCCATTAATAAATTACCAATACTACTGCTAAGAATCCACAACACTTGGCGTGTCAGTTCCCACACACACACAAATAAAGCAAGCAATCATATGAAACCAAACCTCAAATTCTCAGCTGAAAAACGTTGACAACTGTCCCTTTCTTTTTTACTTGTACCAACAAACTAGTGAACACATAATAACAAACTAGTAGCGAGTATGAAAGCATGCTAGCCAAACACATCATCAATATATATACTATGTACTAAGAACAATCCACTCAACACGTCAACTATTAATTCAATGACGACACTAATCGTTACTCTCACTATCACTACTCCTACCCTTCTCACTGCTGACCTGACTCCTCATTTTATATATTTCTTCTTTTTCCAACTTTTGACGATAATATAGAAAGATAATTAAAAAGACAAAAAGATAAGGAAGAATATATAAAAAAGACAGCATGAAAATTGCAATTCTAGAACCACTAGACGGAAAAGAGAACGATGGGAAAATTTACTTTGCTTCTACTTTTCCTTCTTAGTTTTGATAATTAATACATGTAATCTTAAGACAAAATTAACTTTGCTAAATGAACAAAATAGCACATCGTAAATTGTAAATGTCATTACGGTCTCTCGTTGCAAGTTTCTTACTAAATCATTTGTATTAATTTCTTTATTATAGAACTAGTAATTTATACGTGCGATGCACGTCATAATAAATATAGTTTTTTTAAAAGTAAAAATTCAGGCGTAGTCTGAATTTGATCAAAAATCTCATTGATAATAGCTATGTACGTACGTTATACGGATTGGTAGATGGACAAATTACACCAAAGCCTTCTCCTTTTATAATATTAGAGATGTGAGCGAGGAAGGCGCGTAGGATATAATATATAAGGGCAGATAAGTAGTTGTCATCCCTAAAAAGTAAAAACAAACAGAAAGAGGCTACTAACCTCGGCAATGTCACCAATACCTCACGCTTACGTGTCATCCAACGAACCATGATGCTTCACTTTCTCACAAACAAGCCTATAAATACAAGCCCCGTAATAACTCCCAACTCTCTCATTCCATACTTACCAAACCCTCAGAATCCTTACTACTTTATATGAAGAGGTTCTCAAGAGATCATCAAAACATAGACTCTATAAACATGGCAAGCGTATTAATGCTACTCTCCGAAGGCCACTCTGTTCAGGAAGACTCAACGGCCCAGTTGACGGCCCGAATATATGAATGCAAGACTTGCAGCCGCCAATTCTCGTCCTTTCAGGCCCTGGGCGGGCACCGGGCCAGCCACAAGAAGCCTCGGCCGGTAGGAGATATCGGGCCAGGTGGCATGCAAGGGAGGCCTAAAGTCCATGAGTGCTCGGTTTGTGGGCTGGAGTTTGCAGTCGGCCAGGCTTTGGGTGGGCATATGAGGAGGCACAGGGTGGCAGCGGTGGGCGGAGCAGGTGGTCCGAAGAGAGAGTGGCTGGATTTGAATTTACCGGCAGTGGAGGAGGAAGAGGAGGAGTTGAGGGGGATGGTGAATAAGATTTCTATGGTGGATTGCTTCCATTGAGGATTGAGATCATCTGACTTAATATTTTTTGTTTTTTTCGTTCTTGTGTTCTGGTTTTAATAAACCAAATGAGCCCGTTTCATCAAAAAAAAATAAACCAAATGAGCATATACCGTATTTAATAATATTTATGATGATGGTGTTTCTTAGTTCTCATTTAGTTTTTGGTGGTAAACTGATTAGCAGTTAGTAAAGAAAAGTGGGATACCTGATCTTTGAAACACCGCGTGAGTTTTAATTACAGGTGATCTTTCAAAGACCGCACGGTCATTTTGGTAAATACTTTCGAAAGTGGGTCAGTTTGGTAAATACTTACAAAAATGGGTCATTTTGGTGTCCATTCTCATTATCTTTTTATGTCATACTGTTTCTACCTAGTCGAAGATGGTGTAGATATGTTGAAGGAAAAACATATTTACTGTCCTCACATTTAGCTGTTTTATCAGATAAATAATCGTATTATCATCATCAACAAATTTGTTTCTTATAATAAAAAAATAATTCAAATTCAGAAGAAAGAAGCATATTGGTGTGTTATAATGTTTAGAACTGCTGAAAATATATATAACAACTAGCCTGCACTAATTTTTGGTTACCATCGGCTCGAAAACTCCAAACCTATCCCATTCAATATCCTCATCTCCCTGCTGTTAACCGGTCTAGGAAGTTCGATTGTCAACAAAAATGGTCCATCTTTCTCAATATTACTCTTCACCTAGGTAAATGTTTGGTCCAACACGAATGGAGGTTCCGATATTTTGATACCGGATACTATTAATGTCCTGTCAGGATCCAGTTCAAATTGTAAGTCTCCATCTGAACAAACACAGAGACTAAATTATTACATAATTCTACAACTGGACACAGAGAATGTTAACAACTCGACATTTCTAGGTTGTTACTTTATGAAGACCCCGGGAAGTAGAATCTGGAACCGTATAGCATTTCTTGTCTCGATTATTGTGGTTGCTCCAAATTGATTTTCAAGAAGACAATTTGCCAAAGTTCCGGTATAAGTAGTTTCCATCTTTTGGTCCAGAATATTTCTACTAACTGTGCAACACTAAAGGAATTTAAATTTTGAAGGAAAACATACTATAAATGGTTGCAGTACAAAAGTTAAAGGTGCAAACACTTAATAAATTACAATATTTTTTTAGGTTCATAAAATTTAAGACGCAAAGTCTATGGAAGGAAAAGAGTACTTTCCGAAAAAGATGGTGGCCTTGGTCAGGAACTCTCTTTTCTATGTTTAATATTAAAATGTGGTTGTTAAGTAATTATTATTGACATTCATAGTTAACTATAATATTTACTATTTTTATTTATTTCATATTTTTCTGTTCATATTGTGTTTTAACTAGTGTAAAGTGTTATTACTATTAGTTAGGTTTCGATAAAGTTGAATTTGATTACACAATAATAGTTTAAAATAGTTTAATATTAGACATAGTTTCCAAATAATCAAGTTGGTGCTTGTAGTTTGCTAGTATTATGTAACACTTGTTACAACTTTAAATGATCTCTAGTTCTTAATTGGTGTTTTTTCCTTCTACAAACCGAACTAGTTACCAAAATGACCCACTTTTTTAAGTATTTACCAAACTAACTCACTGTCGAAAGTATTTACCAAAATGACCGCGCGGTCTTTGAAAGACCGCGTGTAGTTAAAACTCACGCGGTCTTTCAAAGACCGAGTCTTACACTTTGAAAAATCGAAGTGTAAGACTCGGTCTTTGAAAGACCGCGCGAATTTTAACTACACTCGGTCTTTCAAAGACGAGTGGGATGGTTTGGGAATTTAAAAAAAAGTAGGGCAGTTTGGGAAAAACTCTCAAAAAGTGGGGCAGTTTGGGAAAAAAATTCCCCCCCCACCAAAAAAAGGCCACTTTTTATACTAATTTTCAAAAATAGACCATTTTCGAAATTAATTTTCAAAATAGATCATTTTTGAAACTAATTTTCAAAATAGACCACTCATAGTTCCCAACTGCGTCCTATTTTTTTTTTGACGCAGTTGGCAACTGCGGTCTAAGTATACGCCACAATAATTCAACTCCAACACTTGTGTCAAAATAGTGTTAAGGAGAAAACTATGTTCATCTTAACCCGCAGTTGGCAACTGCGTTCTTGATTGCACTAAGCTCGTAGTTTCCAACTGTATTCCTAATTCAATCTTTCATAGGGTCCAATTAAGAATGCAGTTGGTAACTGCGAGCTTAGTGCAATCAAGAACGCAGTTGCCTGCGTTCTTAATTGTACTAAGCTCACAGTTCCCAACTGCATTCCTAATTCAATCTTTCATAGGGTCCAATTAGGAATGCAGTTGGAACTGCGAGCTAGTGCAATCAATAACGCAGTTGGCAACTGCGGTCTAAGATGAATATAGTTTTCTTCTTAACACTATTTTGACATAAGTATTGGAGTTGAATTATTGTGGTATATACTTAGACCGCAGTTGCCAACTGCATCAACAAAAAAGAATAGGACTAGCATTGGTATCGGGTCGGTGTCGGATCGGGTCCTTCACTATCCGGACCCGGATCTGGTCCCCTACGGGTCCAAAAATTGGACCTGGACCCGGACCCGTGAGGACCGAGTTCGGTTCTGGGTCCGGGTTCTATTAAAATATTCCTACCCATTCGGGTAGGAGCGGGAGTGTGAGCTGCGAGCGGAGGCGGCGAGTGGAGGATTTAGAATAGAGGAGAGAAGAAAAATGCATGAGTTTTGAGTTTGGAATAAAAAAAATTTAGAATTGAGAAGGAAGGAGGGAAGGGATGATGATATAATATTTATTTTTATGTTGATTTTTTGGATTTTTTTAACGGGTCCGGGTTCGGGTCCGGGTCGGGTCTCTTTTGAGCGGACCCGGATCCAGATCCGAAAGTACAACGGGTCCCATTTTAGGATCCGGACCCGGATCCGGATAGGCTCGGTCGGTTCCAGTCCAATGCCGGGTTCAGGTCGGGTCCGGATCAGATCCGGATTTTGAGTATTTATATTAATGCTAAATATGACGCAGTTGGGAACTGTGAGGATCTATTTTAAAAATTAGTTTCGAAAGTGGTCTATTTTGGAATTAGTTTGAAAAAGTGATCTATTTTGGTAAAAATGTCTGAAAAGTGGAAAGATCACTTAGAGCATCCACAGTCGTTTGCTATATATGCCAATTTGCCATTTTTTAGCAAACGAACGTCTGTAAAGGTTTCTCATTTTGCCATTTTATAGCAAACTTTCTATTCTTGTTTCTCAAATATGAGAAACGGAAATGAGAATTCTCAAATTATACCGGACGGGGAATGATTCCCCGTCTCTCAAATTTTAATATATTTTTATTATCGGGGTATCATATCCCGTCGTTCGCCTTTTTTTTTTAAAAAAAAAATGAACGGCCATGATTGGCCGATTAGAAAAAAATATTAAAAAAAATAAAGGGTGGGACGGGGAATGATTCCCCGGACGGGGAATGAATCCCCGTACATGAAATCCGGCTGAAATAGTGGGTAGGTTTAGGTAGTAGTAGTTGTTTAATTAGGTTTAGTTATTATTATATTATTTAATTTATTTAATTAATATAGTTTAATAGTTAATAAGTAATTAATTTTTTTAATTTAATTTTAAAAGTTGAGACGGTATATGATACACCGTCCCACTCAATTTTTGACGAACAATATAGCAAACGACCACTGCAGAGATCGATCCTATTTGCTATTACTGTAGCTGCCATTTTATAGCATATTAGAAAAACGATTGCGGATGCTCTTACAAATGTGTCATTCATTTGAATCCATATATGGTAAATCAAACTTATATAAAATTGGTTGGTTTTTTTATGATTTAATCTCAACTATTAATTTGTTATGAACATTTGAATTTAGTAAAAGCTAGCACTTTTCACTTAATTTTCTACGCGGGGAGGATGTGCGATTATGGTGGACTTGCATTCCCTAAAGCATGACATCAGTTTTTTGAAAGAAAATATTAATTTGATTGGATTTCTCTTTGTTTAAAAACGATTAATTAAAGAAAAGAGATTTATTTAATTCTTTTGACCAATAGAGAAAGCATGATTAAGGATACGAGTATGAGTATATATTAAACACTTTGGAACATTAAGCTCACTTATTATATATATATCATGGTTTCAAAGAGCGGTAAAAAGCATTGCTTATGCGATAGAGTAGTGCTTAACACTTAAGCATCGTTTAAGCAAGACTTTTTTAACTCTTAAAATATGTGTATTTTTTCTACCCATTTTGGACCTAACTAATGCAGAGAAGATCATGAACAACATAAACAGACAATTGAAGAAGATCAAGAACTTTGAATTGCAGATAGGAACAGAGAAATTACAGGAAAATAAGGAAAAGTTCACAAAATTTTTGATTGGGTAGATTGCAAAAAACAACCATCAACTACAGGGTGAAAGCAAAAAAATATCTATTCTATCGGTCAACGCGATAAACCTCTCCAACTATGAATTGTAGTCAACTCCTATAGGAAAACTGTAAAAATGAGGGGTGAAATATCCAAATTGCCCTTATATTAATACACCATTTAAATAAAAACTAAAAACAAAACAAAACATAAAAAATCTCATTATCGCTCTCTCCCCAAATCAAAATCCAAAATCCAAATCCAAATGCCCATCACCACCAAACCCGATCTCCATCATCCCCGACCTCCTCATCATCACCACTGACAGCCCCATCTCTACCAAACTCGACCTCCACATCTCCCCTCCACCGTGTCAGTCCTGCCTCCGCTCATTCCCCCAATCCCAAACATGTTGATCATCACCTACACTGGTGAGCACAACCACCCAGTGCCTACCCACCGCAACTCGCTAACTGGGAGCACCCGAAACTAGTTTCCACCAAACCTGGGCTCCAACTCCGACGGTGGGGTCCACTGAAGAGGAGAATGAAGGTGGCGAGAAACTTCGTTGGGCTCGACATGATGGGTGATTTTGATGATGAGGTGGATAGCATTAGTGCTGCCACTGGAAATGGAGGAAGCTGACATAGTTGATTAAAATTTTTGTTTTAGCAGTTCATCTTCCTGGTGTGGAAGCAACAGATGATGAGTTCTTGTATTTATGTAGAAAGCTCAGATCATAACCGTCGATCTGATATAGATGAGAGGCTTGTATTTAAGTGAATTTGTCGATCTAGTGGTGGTTACAGTGGTTGCTGGCTGCTTAAAACATCGAGAGTTTTCATGGCGACAGGCCCTCCGATGATCAAGTCAGTAACCAGAAAACGAAAGCTAGGGTTTACTGGCAAAATCTCGATTACCTGGTAACTAAGGAGAGGGGCATGTATTTATAGGCATATGAAGAATTAGTTAGCCGAGGGGCTCTAGTGGGCATAGGCATATGAACGAGAGGCGCTCGATTTTCCGGCTCTGCATCGCAAGTTAGCCGAGGCTTCCTCTGACATACCTAAGCCCAAAAAATCTTCTGCCAAATCTCCGCTTCTCCCTACTCCGCCTATTTTCAATCGAATTCCTGAACCTATCGTTCGACCGACTAGCTCTCAGGCCTCTCCCCCTGTGTTTCCTGCCAAGCCAACTATTTCGCAAGTGTTCATCCCCATCACGGAGCTTTCTAACCGTTTGAAGTTCTTCGATACTTATGGGGCCATTTCTTTTAACAGAGGTTCTATTCCAATCTTCACTCTCAACTCTTTCCTTAGTATCTCTTGTAATGTGAAGGATTGGGACTGGGTACTCAGTTCTTGCTCTAACGGAGATGTCGTTATCCGTTGTCCATCCCCAAAAATGCTGCAAGATTTAATTGACAACTCATCTTTAGCGATTGGATTGATTTCCCTAGCCATTCGCAAATGGGTTCAAGTCATCCCCCCTACGACCAATCCCATCCTCGTTCCTACTAATGTATCTCTGCTGGGCTTACCTCCATTTTGCGACTCCCTACTTCGTGTGGGAGATATGTCTAAATGTGTGGGTAATATCGTCAGCATCTCCTCTGCGTCTAAGCTTGCGTCGGGATGTATGCAAGTGGAAGCGATATTTAATATCCCCGAACTACAAGAGCGTATTGAAGCCTATGTTCTGAAAGATGGCAACATGTCTTTCCCAGTGTCGGTTCAATACCATGCCTCTTCTCTTTCTGGTGGTTCGGAACCTGGGCGGCCATCTCTTCCTCCGAAGGCAGTTTCCAAGCCTACTGCTGCCCCTTCTTCTTTCCACCCAGGTTCAGCATCTTCTTCGAAACCTCTATGGAAGGCTCCTAATAAAGTCCCCTCGAAGAAAAAATACCCAATTCCTTCTAAGTCTCCTGCTTCTGTGAGCAAGGCGAGGATCTCCCCTGCCAAACCACCTAACCTGGTTTGGATCAACTCGGATCTTCCCACTCTTCAGGCGAGTAAGAGTGCGTTCAATCCTACTGCAGCTCCCAATGTTCATCCCCTTTCGCTGCCTACTGCTACTTCTTCTCAAGGTACTAAGGCCTCTCCCTCCCCAGTTCAAATTCTGCCAGCTTCTACTTCCCCAAGTCTCCAAGCGTTCATGTTCTGGTTCTCACTGGCCTCAGTGGGAGATCAACCCGCATTTCAATTCTGACTGGCAACTATTCCAAAAACAAGCTCACCTTTCCTCGATCACTTAGGCCGATCCTAAGCTGACCCCCATTAAGGTCAAAAGCTCTTCGCCTTTTAATACTGCTAGCTGGATCGATCAGGATGATCTTTTGGAAGACGAGGAAGCGGATCGAAAGCGGGACCTCTCTAATCTTAAGGTAAATCCATTTTTTTTTTTTACTATTTTCGATCATGCGGTGTTTTATTCTATTGCTCTGTGTTTTGTTGTGCATTGTGATTTTTTCTGCCGTTGGTTACGCCCTCCTCGGCTTCATTTTTCTTCTGTTCTCATGTCGGGAGAGTGTATATATTTTTCTCCCGACCTCAACCTTTCTATGTTAATTTCTCTGGGCTCTTCTTCGTCCCACCCTAGTGCGATCCCCTTTGATGGATCGTTAATGTCTGCGGAACAGTTTTTGGTTCCTGCGACTATTAATAATCAATCGTCTACTTTTCTGCTCAATGTCAACTTACCGTTGAACGTATCTAGTGTGGCGACCCCCGCCCTGGCGGAGGTGGTCAGCGGACTCTCCAGGGATTGCTCTCCCACTCACCCTAGACCATCTCCCCGTCTTATCAGATCAAGCGCTCGTTTAAGAGCTAAAGCCTCAGCGACTTCTTCTGAATTCATTTCTTTCAGGAACCTGACCCCGTCTTCTGTGATCAGGGACGAGGACATAGTCCCCGCTAAGTCTGGTTCTTTGAATTTGCCTCTAGGTTCGATTTTCCATCTCCAATTTGCTCAGTTTTCCGACCACGATCTTATTAACAAATCTTTGGAGTTAGGTTTTTTGCCTCACTCCTCTCCATCATCTGTGGCTTTCTCCATCCGGGAGAAAGAACGTTTAAGAGTCATGGAGTTCAAAGGTTTATTATGATTAGTTTGTCATGGAACATTAGGGGATTGCATTGTCCTGTCAAGCAAAGGACGATCTTTCAACTCATCTCTTCTTTGCACTGTTATATCATCTCCATTCAGGAGACTAAACTCGATTCGCCCTCTCCCGCGATTCTGAAGGCTATCGGGGGATCCATTATCACTAAATGGATATCTCTAGATGCCATAGGATCTAGGGGAGGCATTCTCCTCGGATTCAAAGAGGCAATCTTCTCACTTATATCTATCAAGCGACCCAACTTCTTCCTTATAGTTCAGCTCTATTGGGTGCCTCTTGATACCCAAATTTCGGTTATCTCTGTGTATGGACCTTCCTCATCCGAAGGCCGACCTTTATTTTGGAACGAATTTCAATCTCTTCACCACTTTTTCATCGGGCTTTGTATCATTTGTGGCGACTTTAATGTCACCAGATTTGCCTCCGAAAGATCGAACCCATCGTCTCTGGGTTACCGTTCATTCAATTTCAATGATTGCATCCGCTCGTTACAATTGACAGACATCCCGCTGTCGGGCAGATCCTTCACTTGGTCGAATCTCCGCCATCACCCAACAATGGCGAAACTCGACCGTTTCTTGGTTTCCCATGAGTGGATTCTACGATTTCACAACTCTTTCGCTCAAGCTCTACCAAATCCTGCTTCTGATCATGTTCCCATTGCGCTTTATTCCAACTTCCACTTCCCTCGCTATCACAAATTCAGATTTGAAAAATTTTGGCTCCAAGATCAGGTCTTTGTCAACCTGGTTGTTGACTGCCTATCGGCAGTCTCAGGATCTTCCGGTTTGGGAGCCATTCTTCTCAAACTTCATGCGATTAAATTCGGCTGCAAAATTTGGCGCAATGATAGGCAGTTTAATACTAATTTCCTTAAAAAGTTTTACCTATCCTCCATTGAATCAATAGATAAGATGGAGGAGCAGGGTCCGATTTCGGAAGCGCTTTTCGACGAAAGGCGTTCTTGCAAACGAGAATATTTCGATATTCTTCTCCAAGAACATCAGAAATGGGCTCAAAGAGCCAACTTTCGATGGCTCAAAGAGGGAGATTGCAATACAGCGTTCTTCCATAATTTCGCTTCCTATAGACAACGGTGTAACCGCATTTCATCGATCATTAAAGATGGGATAGAACTGTCGTCTGACGAGGACATTCACTAATCTTTTCTCCTTTTCTATAAAAATCTCATTGGTTCTTCCAAACCTAGAGCCATTAGTCTCGATTAGACTCAACTGTACGGTGGGCAACCTGCCGACCTTTCCTCTCTCGAGGCTCTATTTTCTATGGATGAAATCAAAGCGACGGTGTTCGCGTTAAAAAGTGATGCAGCGCCGGGACCGGACGGTTTCCCCGCATTCTTTTTCCAGAAGTTCTGGAATTGGTTGAAAGATGACCTTTTCCGTATGTTCTCTGACCTTCATCTAGGAACGTTCTCTTTCGACCGTATCAACTACGCTCATATTGTTCTGATCCCTAAGATGTTAGGAGCGAACTCTGTGGCTAATTTTAGGCCGATTAGTCTGATCAACACCACTTTCAAAATTATCATGAAGGTCCTCTTGGCTAGACTTAGCGAAGTTATCTCCCCTCTGATCGATCCTGCCCAATCGGGTTTCATCAAGGATCGTTTTATCCTTGATAGCGTAGCCTCAGCCCAAGAAATCATTTCTTTTTGTCATAAGACCAAATCAGAAGGTATTCTGCTTAAGCTTGACTTTCAAAAAGCTTACGACAACGTTAATTGGGACTTTCTCTTCGATATCTTGCTTCATAGAGGGTTTGGTCCCAAATGGATAGCTTGGATTAAATCCAGCCTGTTCGCGGGCACCTCTTCGATTCTCATAATGGTTCTGAGGGTCACAAATTTAAAATCAAATGCGGGCTCAGGCAAGGTGACCCGCTTTCTTACCTTCTATTCTCGTTAGTAGCTGATGTGTTCAGTAGGCTCCTTCGCAATGCCTGGGAAGCCCAGGTTATTGAAGGTCTTGGTAAATCGCGCAGTTTTAATGGCGTGCTGAATCTTCAGTACGCCGATGACACCATCATCTTTGCTAAACCTAATTCTCATTCTCTGAGAAACTTGAAACTCCTTCTCTATTGTTTCGAACTAGCCTCTGGACTCTCAATCAATTTTCATAAATTTTCTGTCCTCTGATTGGGAGGATCGCCTAACAGGCAAGAAGAGATATCTGAATTCTTTAACTGCACAGTGGCGTCTTTTCCTATCACGTATTTAGGCATCCCACTAAGATGGGACAAATTACATAAATCGGATTGGTCCCCTATGATCGATAAGGTGGAATCCAGGCTATCGGTGTGGTCCGGGAGACTACTTTCCCGTGGCGGAAGATTGATTCTGCTTAATTCGGTTCTATCTTCGATACCTATGTACATGATGTCTTTCTACTTCATTCCTTCTTGGGTGATCAAGAGGATCAACCAGATCAGAAGTAACTTCCTCTGGTCTGGGTCGTCGCTCTACTATCCCGGTTCGCATCTTTGTAACTGGAAACTTATCTGTTCTTAGAAGGTTGTTGGTGGCATGGGAGTTTTAGACCTTAGGCACCAGAATCTTGCTTTACTGGGAAAATGGCTCTGGAGATTTCACAAAAAAGATGATCTACCTTGGATTAAATGTATTAAAGACAGATACTTTTCGGTCAATGAGTGGTGGAGTTTTCCAGAACATTCTCATCGTAATGCCTCCCCATTCTGGAAGGGGGTCTGGAAAGCATCGGCAGCTTTCCAGTGCGGTTTAAGCCATGCCTGTGCCAATGGATCCATGACCAGATTCTGGTCTGATATTTGGATCGGTAATTCTTCATTAGATACCTCTTTCCCAGTTATTTTCCGTCTGGCCTCCGATCCTTTAGCCTTGGTGGCTGACTACTATAGTAACAACGTATTACAAAGTCATTGGGTGATTCCCCTCTCAACCAATCTTCCCCTTCATCTAACCCCAGTTTTTGATAATCTTCTTTCCGTTCTCAACAATGTTGTGTGGCATGACAAAGAGGAGATTTTTTGGCGTTGGAATTCATCAAGGACCTTCTCGGTTCGTTCTTTCTATCGTTTTCTTCACTTTAGAGGCATTTTATCGCCCTTCTTCGATCTGGTGTGGTCATCTTGTGCCCCTTTAAAGGCGAAAATTCTGGCATGGCTCACTCTCAATAATAAACTGCTGACTGTGGAGATTCTCAACAAGAGAAATCGAGCTTGGGGTCAATTGTGCCCACTTTGCTTTTCCGTCTCTGAGGATGTGGACCATTTGATAGTGGGCTGTGATTTTTCACAACCACTCTGGAAAATTACTGTTCTTGCCTGGGAAGCACCTTCCATTCCAGCCAGCCTGATCGATTGCTGGACGAAGCGTCCCCCTAATGGCGTTTTCCACCTTTCGTGGTACCTCTCCTTTCAGATTATCGTATGGATCATTTGGAGGGAAAGGAATAATAGAATTTTCCGTCAGTTAGCTTCCTCCCCTCGTTCAATTTCTGACGAGTTTTTGTTTTTATTCAAATTTTGGTCTTCATCTTTAAAAATTGAAGCAAGAGAAGCCCTAAAGTATGAGAGATTGGAAAAGGCCTTCCATTGTCTTCTTAATCTCAATGCTATTTAATGCTCTCAGCGGTTCGCATTTGGACTCTATGGAGCTCTTACCATCATAACTCGCTGATAGAGTTTCTAGTTTTTGTAGCATTCTTCTGCTACTATTTTCTACTATTATTGTATTGTCTTGGTGGTTTGACGTATGATCCCTTGGTGTTTGTTTTACAGGGCGATTGAGTAGGGTTGCCCAGTGTTGAGGGTGGTTTTTGGCAACAGCTGGCTGGGATGGATCTCGGCCTTTTTGTTTGGTTGGGTTTGCAGCATCTGTCTGTATCTCTTGGGACTGGGTTCCCCCCACTGTTATTCCGCCAGGCTGTTACTCAGTTCTGTCTGTAATTATCTAATGTTGTTCTCTAGTTGGGAGTTTTTGTTGTTTTAAGGCTCTGAGT
Source organism: Hemerocallis citrina (assembly GCA_017893485.1). NCBI lineage: Eukaryota > Viridiplantae > Streptophyta > Magnoliopsida > Asparagales > Asphodelaceae > Hemerocallis > Hemerocallis citrina. Next base: position 85,514,780 of record CM030362.1, on the reverse strand, counting down.
TATGTGGGTATCCCGCTATGGTTCAGTTTGGAATTCTTTTTGGCTGCGTCTGGGCGTTGTACTCCCCTATTTTTATTCTGTTTAAGCACTACAGCTTTTATGGTATGGAGGTTCCATTTTGTATGCAGATCTTGCTGTCTGAGGTCTGGATCATGCTGGTTATTTAGTTATATGTGTTGGGTGGTGCCAGTTGGTTCTCCCCTCAGTTTTGATCCGTTTGATCGATGTCATGTGAATCGATCGACCCCTTAATTCGAGCTATGCTATTTTTATTGATGCTCTGTTCTTTGTGTTTGTTTTTGATATGACTCAGTTTTGGAAATCTATTTGGCCAGCATCTTTATCTTGTGATCTCCTGTATTATTCTGAGTATGCTTTACATCTTTGATGATCTGGAATTTCTATTTCGTGTGTTCTGTTTCGCTGATTGAGTTTGGATTCATGTTTCAAGCTGATCTCCTTTGTGATGGTGTGGGGAGCTGGGTTCTGCTCTCGGGTTGAGCCATTTTTTCGATTTAATTGTATCGTTCCATAGCGTCAATTCATGCTATGCTTTATTTTCTCTCCTCTGCTCGTTTTGACCTCCATGGGCGCGGAACTGGTAGATTGAGGTGCTGCGATCTTCCTAGTCGGTCCTCTGGTCGCTTAGGTCGTGGCCTTTAGATGGCCGCGATGTTGTTTGTCTGAACGCTTGTGCTTCTGGCCGGAGTTGGGAAGGTGCATCCTTGATCATTTTTGGTTGGTTGGTGTTTCGATGTTTGGCTCAGTTACTGCCTCAGCTTCGATCCGTCTTGGTGGTGTCTTTTGGTGTGGACAGTCATCATCGTTTTAATCGAGTTCTAGTCGTGTGGTTTCTCATCTGTATATTTTTCTTTCGTGCTTTTGGTTTGTTTTACAACTTGTAAGACCTGACGTGTAATATTTTTTGATTGATTAATGCATGGCTGGAGTCGGTTGACTCTATCCGTATCATCAAAAAAAAGAATTAGTTAGGGAAAGATTTCTTACCTGCCTAATCAAATCCTTTGGATTAAGGATCTGATTGGCTAATTATCTCCCCGATTTTAGGGGATTTATGTAACAATCCTAAAATATTTTCCTTCAAATATTTTTCTGCACATGTTTTGCACGTGCTTTTCCTCCTATACACGTGCAAATTGTTGACTCTTAGTTTGGTGTGCACAAAACGTGCTCACTCGTACTAATAAGTTTGAATTTAGTGTGTCAGACTTTCAGGATCAAATAACATCAAAAAGAGATCCAAGAAAGATTCACAAATATACAAGAAAAGTAATAAAGGAAGATTGCATATACAAGCAAATGAGGAAGATATTCAAAAAGAGTTCTCAATTAATTGGCCTCCAAGCAATCTATCAAGACTGGATTTTTCGTAATATTTTCGTGAGATATTTATTGTAAATGATTGCTTAAAGATTGATTAGTTTATGGTAAGAAAACAAAGTGGATTCAAATTATATAGCCAGACCGGTCGACCGTACATAATGTCGGTCGACCGCATCATAGTCGACCGCAACCTGAGTTGCTTAAGACAGCTATCGACCTTTCATCTCTCTACTTACGTCAGAAAGCTGAACGGTCGACCGCACGTTTTTGACGGTTGACCGTAACCTGAGCTGTATACTATTTTGGAATGTATCGTTTCTATTTTTGATCGATGCACTTCCTCTTCTATTTAATTGAACGAATCCACTGTGTCTTCTTCACCTAATCACTTCTGAGAAAATTTCTGAACTAATCTTTCATTTAATCAATCTGAGTGTGAGCGTTTATTTGGTTGTATTCTTCAGTCAAGATCATTAACGATCTTGAGTTTTCTTTTTATTTCTTTTCCACTTCGGTGAGATTGACGGGACTTGGATTAGAAGTCATGTGAGTGTAATAGGTCTCTCGGCCTGAATCCGAGAATCACTGTACAAGAGTTTTGAGTATAGTGGAACGCTTGTGGCGGAGAATTGCTACAAGTAGGTGATGTGGACATAGACCTGGGGGTCGAACCACGTTATATCGCTGTGTCATCTGTGTTTGCTTTTCTTATCACTCTTGCATTTACTTTACTTAATTTTATTGTTTTTAATTCCGCACGATCACCCTATTCACCCCCTCCCTAAGGTGATTAAGAGTGGTATCAGAGTGAGGTGCTTATAAAAATCTTAAAAGCTTAAGCAAAAGGTCCAATGGCCGAAATTGCTCCCCCCCCAAAACTTGTACTCATCGGAGCCTTTCGTCTCCAATGGGACATGTCTTATACGATCACCATTTTTTGATGAAAAATTCTATGACATATGGAAAGTTCGTATGTCTCATTTTTTACAGATGCTCGGAGAAGAGGTATGGAATGTATGTATCAACAAAACAGAATTTCCAGTTAGCGATGGAAAGAAGGCGCACACACAGGCAGAGTTATCCCTCAAAACAGCAAATTCCAAAGTCATGATGGCTCTTTATGCAGGGTTGAACAATGAAGAGCTAATGCGATGCGGGCGTAACTGCAAAACAGCTTACGAGATCTGGAACAACATGCTAAAGCGGCATGAAGGAACCGCTTCCGAGGTAAAAGCTATAGTGAAATTGTGTTTCTATAAGTTTGATGTATTTCGCATGTTGGCAGGAGAAAATATGGATCAAATGCTCGCTCGCTTCGATATCATTGCCCATGAACTTGAAAGCTTGGGTAAGGGGCTTGATGATGACCGTAAGGTCGGAAAGCTCATAAGCTGTCTCACGCCAGAGTAGGACGTTAAAGCCGCGGCAATGAGAGAGACTCTCGAAAAGAATGGATTCGACTACTATACATTTCAAGGAAAGCTAAAGACGTACGAGATGGAAATGTTGGAGACAAAAAGATACAGGCAAAATATCGGGATTGAACCAAAGACTAAGGAGAAAACCGTTGCACTAAAGGCAGAAAAGGCCCGACCATCAAAAGCTGATTCAGATCATGAAGAATCAGACGAAGACATTGCTCTATTAACAAGATAATTTTGTAAGTACCTCAAACACAAAAAATATGGCAGGTATCAAGAAGAATGGAAAAAGGAGAAGGAGGATGTGTGCTACAAGTGCAAGAAGCCGGGACACATCCATGCAAACTGTTCTATTCAACAAGACAAGAACAGGGAATACTATCGCCCAAATCCAAGTCAAAAAAAGAAGGCATTAAAAGCAACTTGGCTAGACTCAGATTCAAGTAAGAAAGAGCAAGGCCACGACGACGTCGGCTTTATGGCTCTTGGAAGTGGTGAGGTGCAATCACCTTCTCAAGAAGAGGTAATCGAAGAACCAACTTATGATAAACTTGTAGATATGTGTAATGGTTTGAGAGACTATGCAAAAAAACTAAGTCGAGAACTTAGGCAATATAAACAGAATTCAAATGAACCAATGACTTATGTATTGAAAAAAATCAAAAACTGAAGAAGAAAAATGCCTTGATTATTGAAAAAATTGAGTCATGTAGAAAAGACTATGACGTATTGCTAGAAGAAAACGATCTTTTAAAACAACAAATTCAAAATTCTTTAGCAACGCATGATAGTTTCTTAAAAGAGATTCATGAGAAATCTGTTTATATTGCTAAACTCACAGAAGAGTTAAGAGAATATAAAAGAAAATTTGATGAAGTAGTGGAAGGATGTAACGAAGTCCTCAATCAAAATAGAATTCTTGATGCCACACTAGACACTCTTCGTTGGAATACAAAAGATGATGAGATAACTAGAAAAAGACTTTGTAAAAGAGTAATTGAGCTTGAAAAAATTGTGGAAAAATATGAAGGGCCCAGTTACTTTATTACAAAAAATTCAAGATCCTATCATGATAATCAAGGGCTTGGTTATGAAGAGCCAATACATCATCAAAACTCTAAATCATCATGTCATACACACTTGTATAAAGATCATCACAATCACAAAACAAATCTAAATCATACAAGTGTGCATGACCCAAGGCATAGTCGTATCACATGTCATTACTGCTGTAGATTAGGACATATTTCATACAATTGTTCATTAAAAAGAAACACTAATCTTGTCTGGGTAAGAAAGAATGTTGATGTAGGCTCAAAGCTCACATGGACTCCTACAAACGTACAGGTGGGCAGTACGAAGCTTTCAACGTAGAAAAAGTGCAGAAACCTTGATAGAAGACGCACAAAACTCAATAGGCATAGTAGTAACCTGCATCTCTATCAAGGAAATAATTGAAGAACGTTGTTTTTCAAATAAGCACAGCACCGGGTAAAATCTATACTTGCTTAAATTTATAATAAACATGGATTTCTGAATTGTGCTTACAAAAGGTGAATAACCGGTCGACCGAGCGGCCGACCGTACCTCCTAAAATTTCTTTTATGTCGAGATCGGACTGGTCGACCGTCCACCCCTCTAACCTTGCTTACTTAGTTAAAATTTCACTCACAGTAGGGTGCGGTCGACCGTGTACTAAACTGGTCGACCGACACAGTCGGCTGAGTAGGTTTTTTCCTCTCTACTATAAATAACTCATAGTGCTTGTAATAGTCTGTTCCACTGTACCGTAACTATCGGGTAAAGTAGATAGAAGTAACAATGACTGCCCCCTCTATAAAAACTTCAAACCTGCAGCTTCCATCTGGTTGTAAACCATACAGTAATTATTCACATGCTCTGCTACTGAACCCCCTTCCTTCAACTTCATATTAACCAATTTCTTCAGATGAAGAATTTGATTAGATTCCGACGGTTTCTCATACATATCCATAAGAATCTCCATAGCCTCCTTTGTGGTCTTTGCCTTCGAGATATGAAATAACGCCTTCCTACTCAGCCCCAACTGAATCTGTCCCAGCGCCTTCTGATCTAAACGATTCCACTCTGCCAAGACATTCGCATCCTTGTCTGCACCTACCGGCTTCTCATCAAACAACGGACCATCAAGATCTTTCTGACGAAGATACGCTATCATCTGAATCTTCCACATCGCGAAGTCACTCCCATCGAATCTCTCGATCTTCATCTTGTTATCGGCCATCTCGAACCAACTGCTCTGATACCACTTGTCAGAGAAATCTACTCCCAACTCGTAGTGCTAATAGCGGAAGTGCACCACAAGCAATAGAAACTCCCAAAAAATAAATGAACCAAGAACAAATCATCATAATATATGGATCCCACAATAACACAACTACTATGCAGAGATAACCAATACTTCTTATTCCCAAAGAAATACAAAGATTACAAAAGAGATTACAACTCTCAATCTCTCTCTCTTACCTTTGAAATACTCAGCACAATCTCTCTTGAAGTTGAATAATGATCACAACATTCTAAACCCTAGAGTTTACAGCCATATATATAGCCTCCAAACAAATCCTAAAAGATAAACACAAATATAGCAAATTGGGTCTTTCTTCCGTAAGTCCAAAAGAGACAATCAGCGTCGCTGTCAGTCGACCGCACCCCAAGCCGGTCGACCGCATTGTGCGGAATCAATCCAGAGGGCTGACCGGTCGACTGCACCCCTAGTGTCGGTCGACCGTCCCCTCCTCTGTTGGACGCCTGCACTCGAAGAACCCCCAGTCAACCGCACCCCTGACCGGTCGACCGCAACCCTCCAGACTTCACTTCTTCTGCTTGCTGCTTGTCTTCCCTTGTTTCTTTGTCTCCTTCTCTCCTTCTCCAATTTCAAGTAGTCCGTGTCTGCGTGTATTTGAGGCCATAATTCCTAACAATGGGATTACTTGAAACTCCCAAAGAGGCAAAGAGTAAGGGTGGTCTTGGTTTCAAAGATTAGAAAGATACCAACTTGAGTTTGTTCTCAAAATTAGGTTGGAAATTGTTGGAAGATCCAGAATGTGTACACGCAAGTTTAATCAATTCTAATTACTAACCAAATGATCACATTTCAAGTCATCTTAGAACTTATTGTCCCTCTAGTATTTGAAAAAGCATACTCAAAGTTTTGCCGTATCTCTTCTTTAATTCTCATTGTAAGTTGGTTAATGGGAATAAAGTTCATATATTCCATGATAGATGGGTGTTTACCCCTGACGGTCAGTTAGCTATTCCCAAAGGGTAGGATCTGAACCTCACACATGTGCACTAATTGATTGATAACCAAGGTAATCATTGGTAGGCTGATAGCAACCTCTATTTCTGTAAATACGTATTTTTGAATATTTTTTTTCGTATTTTAATTATTTATAAATTTGTTTTGTGCAAAACTGATTTCGGGTCTTCTACTAAGTATTTTTCTAATAGACAATTATATTTACCGTGAACAACAATGTATTTTTCTATTTATAATTGACAGACTATTTATATGTTATATTATCACTATTGGATTCTAATAAATGTATTAATCTCAAATTCTATTTTTATTCACTTTATTATCATTATTATTGTTACTTCTATCAGTCTTATTATTATTGTTTTTGGTTAAAGCCCATTGATTTTTGATATATGTTATATTATTTAATTATTTGGTTTGAAGCCCAAACCCAAGCCCATCTCCTATTGGACTCTAACCCTAAATCCAAACCCACAAATCCATATACTATTCACCCGTATACAATTTCTTCACAATTCCCCACTCTGCACAATCCCTGTATCCCCACATTCCCCATTATCTCTAACTACCCATTACTTTATTTTATTATTATTATTTTTATTAAACTCCCACTACTCTCTCTCTCTCCGTTTACTCTCACCCCGTCTATCTTCCTCTCCCTCTTCTCTCTGCTTTTCCCCCAACAGAAACCCAAATAGATCACACACCTTCTTCCTCGTCAACATCCCTGAGCACCCATCTTCATCCTCGCCTTCGCCTCATCGCCACCTCCACAGCGACGCACTCGCCTCCGTCGACCCATCGTCTGAACCCAACAGAGAGTCACCATCGCCTGTCGTCCTCCTCTCGAGCGCCGCACCGCCTGTGTCCGCCCAGTCGCCATCACCGCCGTCCCTCAGTCGCTCTCCTCCCGTTCGAAACTCTGCCTTCCACGTCGAGCAGCTTCGCCTCCGCCATCGTCTTCCTCCTCCTTCCGCTATTGCCGAGTCCCTCGACTGCTCCTCGTCGCCGCCAGTCGACCCGTCGCTCCCCTCTCCTTACCGCTCGTCTCCTTCTTCCAGTCGAGCCGCCAATTCTTCAGTCTCCATCCCCGTCACTCGCCGTAAGCTCTCCTCTCTTATCCTCGTCGCCTTCCCGAACTCATCTCCGCCATTGCCAGAGCTCGAACCATCACCTCGCCCATCGCCATTGCCATTTCGTCGTCTCCCGTCTTCGCCTTTCCGATCACCCCGCAACCACCGGGGATCCTGCCATTGCATCACCGTCACCATCCAAGGCCGAGCACGCCGCCGCTTCGTCTCCCCTGTTTTCGAGCGAAAACATGGCATTCTCTCCTCGACTCTTCGCCGTTGCGTCGCTTCCCGACCAGCGCCGCCGCTCGTCGCCTACTGTCCTCCTTCATTCGTGCCGTTGCTCATCATCGGGACCTCCTGTCGCGCCGCCAGACGTCGTCACCTTCGTCCATAGCATCGCCGACCATTCTCCCGCTCTCACTTTCTCTCTCTCTCAAAAGGAAGAAGACGAAATATGATTGATCCATTACAGTGTTTGGTGTTTTGGCACATGAGATCTGGATTGGTGTATGCTATTTTGCTCTTAGATCCACTATAGTTGCTGATTACTCTTGCTGTCTCGATTTACTGTTTGGTTGCTATTTTGGATTTCGCCGTTGGTGTTTTGCACGTAGCTCGCACGTGTTTTTGTGGATCGTTACCCGGGATTTTGATCCCGTTATTCTGGTTATTCTAATTTAATCATCTACAAAAGACAAGTCCACTTGAACTCATTTAATTTTTCTAGTTCAAGCTTATTGACCTCCCGGAAGTAGTTTCCTTTCAATTATCTTGAATTGCCTTGTATAGTGTCCATTGGGAGTATCGAGGGTTTACACGATCTAACCCGACGTACTCTTGACATCATATTATTATCTATTGACTCAAATCCAAGCCCATATACACGCTTGACATGAATAAATTGACGAGAAATTGCATATGAGGAAAATGTATTGTGATTGAATACATTGTTTGATTGAGATATTGTGACTTGAACAATGACATGATAAATTGACTTGTACACTGTAAAATCCATTCTAATTGCTGTACATTAGTATAATGTATTCCATGATACAATAGCATGTTAATTACCCACTTTGATGAATATATATGTGATAGCTTTTATAAATTTCTGCTACCTGTTCTGTTTTGCACAGAGGTTTCAACCCTGTTACCATAAGAATTAACACAAACTTACTGAATATAAATTATAGCCCTAAGTTTCTAGTTGCTGATAACATCCTGAAACTTCGAATTCCGAACTGTAGTCTATGAGTTAATCCTGTTTTAGTGTTACTGTGTCGGCTGTTTCAGATTTACTAATTCATATTTATTATTGTGCAATGCATCATGTTGTTGCATTCTTATCATCCCCTTGACATTCTTATACACACTTGCATAGACATGAATGACTTAATAAAAAAATACTAAACAAGCCGGGGTTAATAAGGATTGACTTAGTAGTGGATAGTCTCACAAAATGTACTCGGTAAGGCCTATCGTGATATCGTACTGACATGGAAGGAGAAGTATTGATTGTGAATGATTGATTGTAAATTGTAAATTGTAAATGATTGTTATTGACACCGAGTACACGCTCTGTAGATCCCACCACGAAGTCTAAAATGTACACTGTTTTGCGTGCACCGAACCTGTGGTATGGGACGCAATAGTACGTGTACTAGATAGGAGAAACTACATACTAACGAACTTAATTTGATACGTATATACTTGATTATGATCATTATTTATTAATACTATTATTGTCTTTGTAATTTGATCTTGATTCATATTCCTTCATGTACCATGTTCCCTTACTCTCTGCTTTTCACTACTTGCTCTAAGGACAAATTATTCTTTCATTTTAGATCAACAAGTACAAGTACATAAGGAAGATTACCAGAAGGCATGGGTGAGCAGTTCTTCTACGATTGGAGCAGAAGCCTCTCGAGCTATTTAATAAGTTCTTATATTCCAGATTTGTTATTGAATTTCATTCTCGTTTATGTGATTATGAATTCTGCGTGGTTGTGATTCATTTTTCTTATATTGTTGAGTTAAGACTAGTACAGCTTGTGAATGATATGAGTTGGCATACTTATATCATTCGCTGGGCCTCAGTTACATGCCTGTGTTCCCGTATTCCAGAAAGCGGGGCGTGACAATGATCTTATACACTTTCACTTTGACACTAACACTGACACTAACGCTGCAAATGCCATCATATCCACACCCATTGACTTCTTAAATTGGGGTGCAAATTATCAACTTATTTGGGAACCTTCTAGAGATGGGGCATTCTCCACAAAAAGCTTCTACAGGCTGATACACTCTCTCTTGTGCATTCTGATTACACCAACACCAAAAGTGCAACCCAACTACTTCGGCGAAACAACTCGATCCAACCTCTGGACCTCTGGTTAAGCATTTCATTTGTAGATCAATCTCACTTTCCTTGCCGGTGAATAGGCGGAGAGCCCTAATCAACTCCAGTGTTGACCAATCTTGTCCCATGTGTACACAATTCGATGAACCGATCGACCACTTGTAATTTGCTTGCCCATTAAGCATTGCATTTTTTGCCAAGATGGGACACCCACTACCACCAGAACACGTGCAGACTGCATCTGAGTGTGCTATTCGTGGCTTCGCGCTGACTGCAACAACGTCCTACAGAGAATGGTCAAAATTTTCAACATAGCCTGGTATATTAAAGCGATATGTGATTTTGTGTTTCATCACATTCAACCATCCCCCATTGTAGTTGCATCTCGTGCCAATGCCTTAATCTATGAACCTCCACATCGTCAGCACACCCATCCATAGTCCATCAACAACTTACGCTCTACATACTCGCGGACACTCACAGAGAAAACCCTTATCTGCTATGATGTTGTAGTTCATGGTGAGATTTGCTTCAAAACCCACGGCCACATCATCGGGGCAGCTTCAAGTTTTGTTGATACCTTCTCACTTAGCGGAAACCCAAGGGGTTGTGGAGGCAGTGAGACTTAGCTCAATTTGTTGGCGTGGCACATCCAAAATTCTTAGTGATGCCACCGAAGTTGTTAAACTATTTGAACACCACAATCCCTCCATCATTCCACCTTGGCTTATCTCACATATCGTTAATGAACGTAGATTGCTTCTTCGTGATGCACCTAATCTGCACGTGCTCTATCTTTAGCGAGAACTCAACTTTGCTGCTCACCAATTAGCTACTTCAGCCCATGCTTTGCAACTTTTTGGATGTTGTACATCTTGTGAAATTCCTTGCTCTATATGCCAATTGCTTTATAACCATGTACTTGCTTTTATGAATCCATAGAATACTAGCTACAGCCATTTTTCCAACAAAAAAGAAAAAGAAAAAAACACTTTTCAACGAGAAACTATATGTTTTGAGTCTTATCCTAAGAAAACAGTATCACCATGAAAGGATATGCAGATTAGGACGTCCTCATGAATATGTGCAACGAATAGCACCCATCACTAATAGAAATAGATAAAAGACTCAATACTGATTTTTTGTGCAACCCCGTGTAATGGGTTTGACTCGGTCTCCCCACATATAGTTGTTTTAGCAATAGTTATTAGTGTGTCATATGTATATTGCTAAAGAACATGCATATAGGAGTACATGCTTCCTGAACTAGAATAAGAAGAAGAAGAAGAATCAATGGATAAAAATCACCAGAATCTTGTCCTAAAACATCAATAAGTCCCACGATATTATAAAACGAGCAAGTGTAATAAGAATAGGGATGTAAAATGGGTTGGGCCAATCCAGCCCTCTAGGAGGCCCGCCAAGCCCTATGGGACTCCTTAAGGGTTGGGCCGGGTCAAAACCCTCTTGTTTGTAATTTTATAAAGCCTGTATCCGGCCCTTCGCCCGGGCTTAAGGCCAAGTGAAAACTATATGTTATTTTTTATTTACTCAAATAACTAACCCTTTTTACCTACTTTTATTAAAAGACTTAAAGATTCTATATTCTAATAATCTCGAACTTGTTAGTTATTTGACATACTTGATAGGCCATCTTCCTTTATCCGAGGTTGAGACCGACCACCGCATAAAGTGAATGTCAATACTACAAAGGCGGTGTTACCTATGTTTTATTAATAAATTAATGTTTTGCATTTATATTACTATAATAGGAAATAAATAGTTGAATAGTGGATTCTTACTATTGTTCTAATTATGATTTGTAGTAAATATAATTTGCAAATATAATTATAATAATTTTGTAATAGCTATAAAACTATTATATAACTATGCATGCAGAATCTAATAGATAGATTAAAATTAATTTGAACTACTATACAACCATGCACTACTATACAACTATGCATGCGGAAGTTAGTAGATAGGTTAGAATTAATTTGAGCTATAATAGTATAAAATTAGGTTGGCTTATGTATGAACGGGCTAAAGCCCGGGCTTTTGGGTTTGGTCTATCTTCAAACTCAAGATCCAAGCTTTGCCCTTATGCACGAAGGTTGGGCCGATCCAGCCCTTTGACGAGCCGGGACGGACTTTTTAAAGGGATGGATCAACGGACATGTGGACGGGCTTGGGCTTTTGGGCTTTTTCTTACATCCTAATTAAAACATAACTCAAGGAAAGGAGCAAGTGCACTAAAAGATGACTCAAAAACCATCTTAGTAGGAAAAAAATTTGAGTAAGTCACCTGAACTAAGATCCAATGGGGCAGTCAAAGCAATTGAGGGCGGAGGAGACGGTGCAACCGTGGGAGGGTGGAATTGAAGCAATGGGCCAGCAAGATCCAATTTGCTGAGATCAAGGTTTGTGTTTAAATCTCCGACGTCTTGTTGCTTTTCCGATGATCCTTTCGGTATTTCAACCCTCTTACTTTTTTTTTTTACAGGAAGAAGAGAGCAATTAAGCTAGAGAAAGGATTCCACTATTCTTTTCTTGGTTGGAAGAAAGCAGAAGGATGTGTACACAGATAAAACATAGTTATGGGAAATAAATTGCGATCCGCGTGGTCAATCAACATGTCGTACCCTCCATTGTCCTCTTCTTCATCTAATGTTTCTCTGACAAATAGACCATCCGTGAAGTATACCTTGTTGCTAGTTGATGTGATCAAGTTTGTCAATAGTCAGCTCACCTATTGGCATCTTTTGTTGCTCATTCACTTTTAGTTTTGGCAAAATGGAGAGCTATAATATTATGAGTTTACTCTTGAATTCACTTTGTATTATTGTAAACTCGTGTTGCTTCAATTAAGGCAATGGCTACGGCCTACCTATCAAAAAAACTAAAATAGGAGAGAGATAACCTTGAGCAAGAAGGAAGGAAGAGAAGGAGAAAGGGTGGGGTCCACAATGAGATCGGGCTTTTTGTAGGCAACATGGATGAAAGAAAAGGGCCCTGCAATGGGCCTTCCTTTAACTTGTCTTTTTGCTAAGGGTAATTTCCACTAACTATACCCATGTACATCAAATTGCATATAGCTAAACTTTTTTTTTTTCTTTTTTTGCTCCAATATACTCCATAATTAAAAAGTTTTGTGGTTCAGTGATTAAGCTCTACAGGATCAATTTTTTACAATATTAACCGTTAGAGCATCCATTCTGTATGCAGGAGTAAAGGGTATCTGATCCTACCCTGTTTATACTTTTGGCTTCATGATCACTAACTTTTTGGTCAGGTGCATCTTTTGTGAGGTTTCTTGAGCAAACCTGATCTCGTGTGGGACTTTTTAACATTGTTCAGTCTCTCTCGGTGGCTTTCTTGCTCACGCGTTCAGATCTCGGCAAGCGTCATGAGTATCTCATTTTGTTCCTGTTAGCTATCTCTTCTAATGTTTTCTGTTTAGATGTTGCTTCTTCTACTTTTGTTTTATCCTACTATGCTACTATCCGGATGTAGTCCTTGGCTTATACATTATGTTGGGTTCTGTTTTGATGTTTGGGGGTCCCATTGAGATGGGTTATGTATTTATGACGTCTAAGTTTGGTTTCGGGGATCGCTTGGATCACCCCTTTGTATTGACTGTTATGTTCTAGCTTGGTATGGTTATCGCTCTATGTTTCTTGCTTTTCTTTGTTCTTGGCGTTTAGTTGAAGTGCTGTTACCGTTCATTGATGGTTGTGATTATCTCTATTTTGATGTGTTCTGCATCTGATCGTCGGTATGCTCCTGGGCGCTAGCTGGCTCGCTGTGGTTTTTGCCTGGCTTTTGTGCTTCAGTTTTTATGCTGCTTTTTTGAGTATGTTCATCATGTTCGTAGCTAGTTTGTCTCCTTGATCGGCGTTCGTTGTGTTGCTGATTGTTCCTGTCCGACCGTTTTCGATCACGGAGGTTGATTGTAGGGGTCTCCTACCCCTAGGAGCACTGATCCGGATCAGGGCTTGCCCAGCCGTTGCGTCACTTCCATTTCTTCGCTCCCGCATCATTGGGCGTCCCCCAGGCATCCCTTCCCCTCTCTTGCGGCTCCAGCCACCAACGTCCATCTGTTTGGTCGGTAGCATCCTCTGGCGGGTGCTATTGTGTGTGTATCAGGTGGTCTGCTGTAATGGGCGGTGTTCTAAGGGCTTTATCGCCTCTTCATTTCTGTATTTATTTTTTATCGTCTGTTTGGTTGTATTGTTTTACAGCTTGTAAAACCCCTCACTGTAATTATTTTGATTATTAATGCATGGCTGGAGTTCTAGGACTCTATCCGTTTCATGAAAAAAAAAAACCGTTAGAGCATCCACAGTTCGTTTGGTATATTTGTCAATTTGCCATTTTTTGACAAATGGCTTGCTGCAATCATTTGTTATTTTGTCATTTTTGGCAAAATGACTACAATTCTTTTTCATTTTTGATAAACGAATTTGCCATTCTCAAATTATAAGAGATGGTATAACATATACCGTTTCAATTATTTTATTTTTTTTTTAATCACGTCGGACGGTATAACATTACCGTCCCAATTATTTTAATTTTTTTTAATAGCATCGGACGGTACAACATGTACCGTCCCATAATTTTTTTTTTTAATTAAAATGAACGGCGGAGAGTTGCCGGATTGAAGAAAAAAAAACTAATTTAATTTCTTGGACGGTACAACATGTACTGTCCCATATTTTTTTAAATTTATTTATTTATTTTTTTTTAATTGAAATGAACGGCCGAGATTCGCTAGATTGAAAAAAAAAACAAAAAACAAAAAAAACAAATTCTCGGACATTACATGTTGTAGCGGTCCTTGAATTTGGGGATTAATTAGTGGTAGGTTAGTTTAATTAGTTTTTAATTAGGTTTAGGTATTATTATATTATTTATGTTATTTAATTAATACATTTTAATAGTTAATCAGTAATTAAATTATTTTATAATTTTTTTTTAAACGTGAGACGGTATAACATGTACCGTCCCTCCCATTTTTTTTAAAGCGCGACGGTAAATGTTATACCGTCCCACGCAAATTTTTTTTAAAAATAGAAAAAATATAGCAAACAACGACTGCAGAACAATTCGTTATTTGCTACTACTGTAGTAGCCATTTTTTACAAAATGAGAAACACCATTGTGGATGCTCTTATACCTCTATTTTGACCTCTCTCTTTCTCTCTCTCTCTTACACCTTAACTTTTTTTTAAATTATTAAAATTTACTTTACCTAAAACAACTCATCATCTTCTCTTTATCTCAATTTCCACTTCAAATATTTTTAATTAAAAGAAAATTGCATAACTAAACAGCAGTTATTAATAGGGGTAAATTAGGAAGAAACATGTTAAAACACCAAAAACTAGTCATGTGATATCCAAATTAGACGGAGTACAGCTATCCTCGCTCAAAATATGGATGGAGTGTATTGAACTGCAAAAACAAAATATGAGCAACTTGGTGAAACATGCGTACAATTTAGGGGAAATTTTTTTGCTGAAGCCTTGGTTTTTATGCCTCCTCTTATTAGGCTTGGCAATGGGCCTATCCTCTTTTTTTTTGGGCCTATCTCATTCCTTTGCATATTTTACATTCTTTTCGGTTTTTTTTTAATTCAGAATATTTTTATTGTGACCTGACCTGCAGCAGCAGCGCCCCCCCCCCCCCCCCCCCCCCCCCCCCCACACACACACACACACACACACACACACACACACACACACACACACAAAAAGAGAAAAAAACACTTGCTCCACACTGGGATTTGTCTTTGCAGACAGTGGCAATTACAGTATCATCCAATAGAAAATGAACAAAGTAATTCCGGAATTATTTTTTTTTATGACACTTTTTAAAAATATTTGCAGAAAGATGACAGTTGGCCATGTATTTGCTCTTATGGATCCAACAACTAAACTCGTCGTTCCCAACGGCGAATTTAGTTGTTTCATCATCGCCATTGGGAAACAGCGTGTTTAGTGCTATTTTTAGTTCAAAATTTTCAAAGAAGACTCGTTGTTCCCAACGACGATGACATTTATACTAGACTCGCTGTTGAGGAACAGCGAGTTTAGTTCAAAATTTTCAAAGAAAACTCGGTGTTCCCAACGGCGAGGACATTTACACTAGACTCGCTGTTGGGAATAGCGAGTTTAGTTCAAAAAAAAAAAATCTATGGAGTTTTTTTCGAAAATTTACTAAGTCCAACAAAATGTTTCACTCTCTGTAAAATTTTCTCGTTGTTCCTAACGGCGAGGACATTTACACTAGACTCGTTGTTGGGAATAGCGAGTTTAGTTCCAAAAAAAATTCTATGTAGTTTTTTTTTGAAAATTCACCAAGTCCAACAGAATGTTTCACTCTCTGTAAAATTTCCTACACCCTCGCCGTTCCCAACAGCGAATCTAGCGTAAATGTTCTCATTGTTGAGAACAGCGAGTCTTCTTTAAAAATTTTGAATAAAAATTTTGAACTAAACTCGCTGTTCCCAATAGCGAGTTTATTATAAATGTCATCGCCGTTGGAAACAGCGAGCCGTTTGAAACAGCGAGTCTTCTTTGAAAATTTTCAACTAAAAAACAGCACTAAATACGCTATTTTCCAATAGCATTAGCAAGGATGAAACAACCGTCCTCTTTTACAAATATTTTCATAAAGTGTCTTATAAAAAAAATTAATTCGTAATTCCAACATAACACAAGATAGATAATTATATCAAAATTGCATTGCAACGGGGGGAAATCATGATTATCAACACTACACAGGTTCAAAAAAAAGTAGCCAAGTGTTTGTTATATGAACTGGTCATGTTTTGGGTTCTGATTTCGCTTAAAATATAACCATTGAGATGTTAGTCATTGTCTGATTTAGTATTATTGAGATGTTAGTCAGGGTCGGATTTGTTTGATTGGGCTGATGATGTGGCAGTGCCAAATTGGGATTGCCACATCAGTGTGTTCATTTGGAGTGTAGTGTAGAGGAAGCGTGTGCAACTAAATCTGACCCTAACAAAAATCAGGGAAATAGGAGCAAGCATGCATGACAATCGAGAATAGGAGAATGAAAGCAAAGCAAACTGCAGCTAACATGGAAAATAAGGCAGATACGATCGGACAAACAACCAAGAATCCATATATAATAAACCATCTTCCAACCCTGATAAACTAAGCTGCATACTGTCTAACAAGGAGTTGAAAAGAATGATAGGTTATAAAATACACACGCCCAACTTTTTTTTTTTATCGTCGTTTCTTCATTTCGGTACACCACTAACTATAAAGAGGCAAATTAGTTCCCAATACTGACATTAGAAGTTTTTTCTCTTCTGTAGTTAACCACAGCAAGAAGATGTTGCTGGTGCTTGAGCGTCCCCAGCAGCATCCGGCTTGTTTATCTTGATAGTCTTATCCTGAATATGCAGAATGGAGAACTTCAATGGACAATTACTTGAAAATCTAAGGGTTTAAAATATGGGGAGGGAGGACAGTATACTCCGTTGTAATAATAATGACTGCCTACCTCAGCTTTGGTATCAGTTTCAGCGAGCCTTTGCTTAATATCTCTAGCAATTGAAAAGAAAACCTGCTCCACATTGAGATTTGTCTTTGCACTCTGCAACATTCCATAACATCCAGAACAAAGTGAACCAGATAATTTCACAGAAGGGCAAAACAGGAGAGAACTTGACCGACAAAAATAAATAATTAATTAAAATAATTAAATTTTAAATTTTTAAAAAAAAATCTTACAGTTTCAAAAAACTTGATGCCGTATTCATCAGCAAGTGCTTGTCCCTTTGAAGTAGGCACAGCCTGAGAAACACAACAATTCAAAATCCATAATTGTTGAAAGAAAAAGAAAAAAAGGAGTCATCACATGGATAAAATAAGAATGAATAAATAACAGATGGAACACAACCTGAGAAACACAGCAATGCAAATTCCATAATTGTTAAAAGAAATAGAAAAAAAGGAGTCATCACATGGATAAAATAGGAATGGATAAAAAATAGATGGAACGCAACTTTGGGGAAGAGAAGTCGTCATAGTTCATAATAACCCTCCCCCCCCCCCCCCCCCCCCCCCCCCCCCCCCCAACAAACCAAAAAAAAAGGAGTTAGGTTTCAAGAAAATTTATCCAAGAAACTTCATCTTCTTTGGTCACCGCTTCCAGTTAAATAGAAAAAAGAACAAGAACATTAAACTTTACAGAGAACAGATTAAGGAACTGTGATAGCGCTCACCCTTTTGCTTTCGTCCATATCGGCCTTGTTACCAACCAGAATTTTGTTAACATTATCAGAAGCATGCTGTTCAATATTCCGAATCCAGTTCCTTATGTCTGCATGATTCAAGGCACAGAATGATAGTATTATGTTATTAACAACATAATGGATGAAATCAAACGGAGGTACTGAATAGAGAAGATGATTACTGTTAAACGATGACTCATCAGTAACGTCATAAACAAGCAAAATACCCATGGCCCCTCGATAGTATGCTGCAGAAACAGAGAAAGCATAGGTTAATTAGGAAACAGTCTAATGTTTAAGAAAAAGGATTTTAAACATCTAGGTCCCTAAAAAAAACTCATATTTATATATTAACCCCTCATTATTTATGTATTAGCTTTCACAACGTTGGATCCATGTATTACGTCTTTATGCATCGATTTTTATACCAACTGTGAGTCCCAGAAAAAGGACTGCTAATATGTGAACCAACATTGAGAGAGACTAACACAGAAATTACTACTATATGATACTAAACATTTCAAAGGGATTAATATTCATAACTTTAAAACCCAAATGGAAGGACCTGGAGTTGCTCCCCGAGCACAGATTCGAGTCCCACATGAATGAACACCCTAAATAATATATACATAATGACACAACAAGAAGTGCCATGTCCAACAAATGGTTTTTTTTTGGGAAAAAATGAATGAAAAAAAAATAAAGTGCCAGCATGAAAAAATGCATACCAGTTGTAATGGTTCGAAACCGTTCCTGACCGGCAGTATCCCAGATTTGCAGTTTAATCCGTTTTCCATCCAACTCAATTGTTCTTATCTTAAAGTCGATGCTGCATATAGAGCACAGTCTTCAATATAAACTCTACATTGAATTATTGGTAATAAAGGTAAACTCACCCAATGGTAGTAATGAAACTGGTAGTGAAGGAGCCATCTGAGAAACGCAAAAGAAGGCAACTCTTGCCAACACCTACGGTAGTAGATTTCACATCAATATGTTCCGAAAGAGCTTAAACTAGACTTGGCTTACAGAAATATATGATCTTCACAGATATATAAACTGTACACGAGAAGCATTAAATTGATGTAACTATAGAAAATTTGAAATGATACACTCCTGGTTCTACTAAACTACACAAATAATCAGCACTAAAACTTGCTGGTTCATCCAAACTTGCTCTGCACAGTCAAGGGTCCTTAACCTATAGGATCAAACCCAATATTTTCGCAAAGTCGTAGCTTTTACCTGTCATGAAAAATATCTATAGTGGAAAAATTAAATTGTTTTGTCCATTTCCAGGTTCTTTGATAAAATTGTTCAATAACTCTTGGCCAAAAATCATAATAATCACCACTACAGCCTTATTCCTTGACAGCACTAGACTCCATAAGAACTTCAACACAAAATCGACGAATGGCTGCCAACCTGGTACCCAGTAGGCTAACTGGCAGATATGAACAGACCTAGCTCACCATGAAAACCATAACTATATTATAATTATATAAAGAAAATCAATAAGTAAAAATCATATGGAACAAAGGAACAAAAGAAGATCCATTGGATAAAAATAACATGTATTCACAACAAGGAAGGTCTAAGCATTGTAAAAAGATAGGAAATATTCAGAAAGTAGAAAGCTCCCACTTAGGTAACCACCGGATCTTGCTTCAGGCATAGCTGCCCTATTCTCTAACATGCCTCAGGAACATAATGGGCTACCGGTTCGCCTAGGGCTTTAACAATGTTAAGCTTCCTCAACAACACGAGTGGAAGAAAGAAGAAGAAGAAAAGAAAGGGCTAAAGTTATGAAGCCCCCTAATGTTTTCCCCTATAATTAAGAACCCCCCACCATCAAATTTTAATTATGAAATACCCCACCAAATTACTTTGCTCCCTACTTTGTTCTTTTATTATCTGTTAATCCCGAATTGGGCAAAGACCAAAATACCCTTATTCAGAGTTACAAAGAGCGTTTCAAGCTTATCTTCATTCTTTCTTCACTCTCTTCTAATGACTAGGTTAATTTCTTCCTTCCCTTCTCTATTCTTTTTCATCGTAGACCTTCAATTCTTTAAACTATCTATCCCTTTGACTAGTAAACTTCATTAACAAATAATTGTAGTGAGGATAAATAAGATGAAAGAGAACAAATAAGGTATAAGATGAAAGCGAACAAATAAGGATGAGTAGAGTTAACTTAGCCATTAGATGAGTTTAGATCACAGAGTGAAGAAAGTGAGGAAGAAAGAATGAAGAAAGGCTTCCGACACACTTTACAACTCTCAATAACGGTATTCTGGCTTTTATACTACTCGAGATTAACAAAAACAAAACAAAAAAATCACAGAGGAGAGGGCAAAGTAAGCATGTAGCGGATTTCTTACTTACAATTTAACGGCGTAGGGTTTCCTAATTACGGGTCAAAACATTGAGGGTTTCATGACTTTTTGTCAACACCTTGTTCACAAGAAGAAGAAGAAGAAGAAGAAGAAGAAACGAAAGAAACCCTTAAAATGTACTAAACAAGACTGATGAACACCGACGGGAAAGCACTAATAAAGAATTGGTCATTCAATGAGATGTTCTGAGAAGTATGCACAGAACCACCCCGTAAGAACCACTCAATAGAAATAGCTTCTACGGTTCTACCACAGAAAGTGAAGCAACAAATGAACAAGGTTTATCCTACACAAAACAGACTCCTCAATTTTTTTAAACGGAAACCTTAAGCGAATATATAATACAGTAATCATGGACACATAACACACAAATGTAAATCAGCACAAACACAAGTCAGGTCATTCTTAATGCCAAATGCATTAGTACAAGAAATCAACAAACCTAAGACCAATATAACATTAAACCGTACATACCACATTTTTCCACCAAAAATAGCAGCACTTTCATCTAACTATAATAAAGAAAATATATTACCCTTATGTTAAGCTGAACCCTATATCTGGATCAACATGAGAATTAAATGCATCCACACCACACCAAAGACAAGCCTTTGCCCTCATTACTTGGAATTAACTACACAAAGCTTTCTTCACCATTTGCCTTCACTATTATTGTTGGAAATCGGTTCCATCATATTCTACTCATCAAGACGAATGAAATGATGTACTCACATGTACAAAACGGATTTCAAATGAATGAAATATTCGCCTCCAAAGATAGCATGTTCAAATGAAAATTTTGACTTTTTCCTTGGTATGTGATGTTAGCCCCATATCGGAAAAGAGCAAAGAAGCAAGCGAGTTAATAAGTTAAAATTCTAGCCTAAGGGTTGTGCCCTTATGGGTACGAATATTTTCTCCGGAGGGAGAACGCACCCTACATAGGCTTTGGTTTGAAACACGCGCGCGCCGGCCGGCCGGGCCGGGGCCTGAGCTTGGGCTTGTTTTAAAAAAGTAATTTATTTTTGCCAATTTATATTTGAAAAAAATCTGCAATTGCCAAATGTCGGGACAGTTGTATCCTGTACAGTTGTGCAACCGGCCAAGGCAGAGGGCTATAAATAG
Source organism: Hemerocallis citrina (assembly GCA_017893485.1). Classification (NCBI taxonomy): domain Eukaryota; kingdom Viridiplantae; phylum Streptophyta; class Magnoliopsida; order Asparagales; family Asphodelaceae; genus Hemerocallis; species Hemerocallis citrina. Next base: position 85,493,480 of record CM030362.1, on the reverse strand, counting down.
GAACCGAACCTGATCAAATCGGCATCCCATTTAGATGTTACCTACCACCCTGTATCAATGCTAACTTAATTAATCACGGTTATCATATCCATCTCGACCGAGCCTTCGTTATTCTAGTGTAAGTTAACGAAGTTCTGACTGTTATATCTTGGAAGACGATCGCCTAATCATCTGTATACACCGTAGCAGTGGCGAAAATAACGTCTTAAGGACATTGTTTATAAACAAGCCTCAATCTGTCTGTTCACCATCTTCAATGTCGGAATTGAAGATAAAAGTATCTTCTTTCTGTGCTTTGTCTATAGTGAAATATGCTGTTTGGGAAACAGTTATCTTAATTCACAATTATAAAGGTTCGAATTGAAGATATATTATCTTTCTTTTGTTCTTTGTTGACAGTGAATTTTACTGTCGTTGTAACAGTATAATTGTAATTAAATTCGTGTAGGAATTTAATTCGCTTTCATTAATTTTCATTACAAAATTAAATCTGTCTACTTAAGAGATAACAATTATTACCAAAGGATAGGGACTGTGGCTGTCTCAACATTGTATGTACGGCGTCAAGCATGTAATGCATGTGCTTATATCATCTCTATTTCTGACAGTGTAAATTGATGACAGCTATCATGCAGCGAGAAAACTAATTAGACTCTCTAAGAAGAACAACGTGTCCGTTGTGCATGCTACTCGTCCAGTACAATGGAAAGTTATTAATGCCCTATACAAAATTCATGCTCGTCGTGATCCTGAATGATAGCCACATTACAATCCTAAGTTACAAGAATACTGACATAAAATCTCCTCAAGATTTTATCTTGTGCTCACACAAAAACAACACACACCCAAACAAACATCACTTCATATATATCGAGCAACTACAACTCCAAAAGTAAAATCAAAATTCAATTCACCTAACAATAAATCCAGCTAAAACAAGTACTATCTTTACTCTAACAGCTAGATGAGCATGTAACTATTATTGGTCACCTATTAATAAATCCTTATAAAATCAACTAAATCTAAAAATACGAATCCCTAAATCTCACAATTCCAAGATCCAAAATCAATCCATCAGATCTAAACAGCGAAATAAAGGGCAAACTTTTCCCGATCCCTAATTTGACAAAATCACAACAAAACGATCCGAACAGAATGCATTGCTACTTCCAAACTGAGCAAGAAACCAATTCAAGAAATGCGAAACCCTTACCGCTATCGCCGATTAGGAGGAGCTTGATGAGGTAGTCGTAGTCGGCGCGCGCCCTCGCAGGTGGAGCAGCCATTGAAGAAGGAGATCTCGAAACCCTAATTCGATTGCTGTTGGAAAAATTAGGAAGAAGATCAATGAAAAAGGACGTGAATTGGAAAAGGATGGGAAAATGAAGGGGCAAAATGTAAAAAGGAGAAGCTATAACTCACCTGCACGACAAAGAGAGAGAAGAAAGGGAAAGAGTAGGAGGAAGGCCGGTTTATTCTATTAATGCGGTGCGGTTACCGCCGTTAGCGGGCTTAATGGAGCGGACAGTAGGGTATTCGGATCCGAATTTGATTGATCCATTAAAACTAATTGAACGTTAAGAAAGTTATAAGCATTCCCCTGGTGTTACCATGTACAAATTGTACAACCTACAATAAAATTATATAGAACTCTCAAAAAGTATAAAGAGAATTTGAATAAACTTATGAATATCATCACTGCCGTAATTACAGAAATCTTCATTATCATGTTCATATAAATAGATGGTTTAGAGAATTACTGTCAAACTATAATGTTATCCAATTGAATATTACTAAAGCTAAAAAATGCATGCAATGAAAAGATATTGCAAATTCAATTAATTTATGTTAACATATATATTACAACATCATTAACATTTAGTAAATATATTTTACATTCTAAAACATCCATTATAGCACATGTTATGGTAAGATGACAGACTATGAAAATCATATAAAAATAATTTTATGAATTGTGTTTGCTTTAAAAACAAATTCTAAGCTAGGGGATAGGGGTGGGTTTGAGAAGAGAAGTGTAATTTTGTGAGATTGAGAAATGAGGGAAAAAGACTCTGTTTGAGGAATTGAGTTTTTATTTTGTTTTAGTTTTTTAATAAAATCGTAGGTAATGCACGTGTTAGTTAAATAATAATTCCTACTTTTCCTCTTCTTTCTCTATTTCAAAATAAAGAAAAAAGCGGGGGTAGACTCTCTCTCTCTCTTATTAGTTTAAGATATAGACTATAGGATAGTTGGTCGGAACTTTACTGTAGGAAAAGAATTCCATAGAATTAGCATTGTTCACGGATTTGGTTGGTCAAATTTTGATTAGATTTGGATTCGCACTGTACCTACAGTAGCACTGCTGTCGCGCCAATAGAAATTCGAAAAAAAACCATGGATTTCAGCCGAAGAGCACTGTAGCGCTAGTGTAGCTAATTTTTAATAATTTCTCTCTATTCTTTTTTTACACTATCCAATAAAACAATTACACCTAATCCCCTACATTAAATTTATTTCTCTCTCCTCTATATCCTATAAAACTACATCTAAACAAATCACTTTTTTGGAACTCATTTTTACAGACTTTTTTTCTTCTTTACAGTAATCTAATCTTCATAGTTTGAAAATATTTTATGACCAACGAAACCACCCCCCCCCCCCTCTAAAAGAAAAAGTACATGTAGTTACACATTTATTTCATGTTTTTAAGTTTTGTAATTAGTTTTGTGTATGTTAAAACGAAATTAGTCAGTATTGCTATGTGCAAAATATTTACTAATGGTTACTAATTGGAATATGCATATGTGTGAAATGACTCGTTAACCATTATCATGTGCCCGAACTAAACACATGGTCACGGGGGGTTAGGTAGGAGCTCCTACCTAACCCTCCCGCCCCCCACCTCTCCTCTGAAACCCGCTCCTTCCCTCCCTCCCTTCCTCTTCTCCGGCCTCACCTCCGATTACAGACACCACCTCTGATTACAGTCACCACCTGTCTTTTCTAAACCCTCATCTTAAAGATCTCTGATCTCCCCCAAATTCTAGAAACCCTAACTCTAGCCATGGCTCGATTCGTCGAGATGCCCACCACCGACAACGATTGAGATCCGCTGCTACTACTGCACCCTTTGGAAATCGTCGTTGCCGCCATCTCCCACGACTTCCTTGTTGTCTGGATGAGCGATACCCTCCAGGATTTGGCGTTCAGCAACCACGACCCCTTCGTCGACGACGAAGGTGATCATCGACTGAGAGGACAACTACTGTGCTAGTATGCCCCGTACTGCTCTCTTTGCAGATTTGGATGTGGAGGAAAGTTAGGAGAGATGTGATGTTTGGGATTTGGTTGGGAGTGTGAGTGATGAGAGAGATGTTTGAGTTCGGATATGTGTGTGAGAGATGAGATGTTTAGGAGTTGGTTCTGTGTGTGAGAGAGGGGAAGATTTGGATGCCGAACACATAGGTGCAATGCTGGTGGCAGGAGCTTTGGCGACGACCGGTGCCACAGCGTGGGTGTTGGTCCTAAGAGGGGTCCACCCACACTGCCAGCTCCTTCATATTTTGTCCACTGGGGCCCAGTTTGTGTTTGGTTAGGGTGAGTTGGTTGGGGTTGAATTTGTCCTCTCTTGGGGCCCGGATGTTCTTTGCGGTTGCCACCATGTCCACACTTTCGGGGCCAATCACGGCGATCTGCGGCTATGTTTTGGTTTTCGAGGGTTGGCAACGCGCGCGAAGAAGTCGGGGTTTGATTCTCTCTGCGAGTGGGGGGGGGGGGGGGGTTGGAGGAGCTGTCTGTGTTGGTTATCTCAGTGTGATGATTGTGGTGTAGTATGGTTGTGGGGCTAGGGTCCGAAGACGGGGTCCCTCCCAGATCAAGGTTCTCGTCTCCTCAGGTCGCGCCAGAGCATCCTCCCGCGTATGTGGTCACGAACGCCATGGATCTGGGGATGGGGTCGCGTTCGCCCTGGTCCTGGCCCCCGCCTGCCTGCCCCACATCGCTCCCGACGACGACCCAGACCTCTTGTGTGTGAGGTTGGTGGTTCGGCATGGGGCCCAAGATGGGATCCCTCCATGATGTGTGCTTACTTGTCTCAACTTTCGGGGTGCTTGCCTCAACTGTCGCGGAGCGACTATGTCGACCCAGAACATCCTCTCGTGCCTGTTGTCGCGAATGCCATGGATCTAGGGCTCAAGTGTGTGAGGTCGGTGGTTCGGTATGGGGCCCATGGGGCCAGGCCGATGGTTGTTTGCTGTGGGAGGTGGGGACCGTGTAGCACGTTGTATTGAACGATTGTGGGTTTGGGCCCGAAGATGGGGTCCCTCCATGATGCGCGCTCACTTGTTTGGGTGTCCAACGATGCCACCGATGCAGTCTTGACAGCGCCTACTATCAGACTATTGAACTTCCTCCAGCTTAGGCCACTGTCTTGTAACAGCGTCGCCTCTTCTCTCGTTGGGAGTAAGAGTCGAGATGAGTCTGTTTAGTGAGAAATCACCTGAGAGAGCAAGAGCGTGAGAGAGGTGAAGGTATCCTCTCCACAACTCTCTCCTGGAGCGTGGTTTTTGGTGGGGTGAGCGAGATAGTTGTTTGGTAAGAAATCGCCTGAGATAGCACAATCGTGAGAGAGGTGAAGGTATCCTCTTCACGGTTATCTCTTTGGTTGCGGCTGTGGGAGCTGTGTGCGGTTGCTGTGCATGTGCCAACAGATGGGGCTGCAGGGCTTGGGCCCAAAGACGGGGTCCCCCGAGCGAGGAGAAGGCAGAGACCGGCGGGTGTTAAAATCCTGTCAGACTAGTTTCGGCTGGGTGTGCATGTGCCGTGGAGGCAGTGTACGAAGCTAAACTGACGTACATACAATTTTGCTGGACCGAGCTTGTTTGTCAGCCAACCCTCCAGGGTTGTTGGAGGGATTTGTTGTTTGTATGGGTCATGTTGCTTCATGTAAGTTTTATTCCCTGTCTGTAGGTTGTAATCTGGCCAAGTTCGCTGGGTTTGTATCATTAATTTCTTATTAATGAAATAGGGTGACCATACTCTACCTTTTTCCTAAAAAAACAAAAAAAACAATTATCATGTGCCCAAAAAGTTTTGTTTAGTGAAGAAAGGCATAATAAAAAATAGTTTTATTTTTGTAAAGAAAAGTAGGGTTGCGTTTGTTTTGTTATTTTGAACAGAGTTTTCTGAATAGAGTTTTCTGAAAACTGTATTCTGAATAGAGTTTTCTGAAAATGAGTTTAAAAGCTGTTTGGTTATATTTTTTTCTGAAAACTGTATTCTGAAAGCTGTTTTTCTGAAAAAGAGAGTTTAAAAGCTGTTCGGTTATATTTCTAGCTGAAAACTGTATTCTGAAAGCTGTTTTTCTGAAAAAGAGTGTTTAAAAGCTGTTCGGTTATATTTCTAGCTGAAAACTGTTATCTGAAAGCTGTTTTTCTGAAAAAAAGAGTTTAAAAGCTGTTCGGTTATATTTCTAGCTGAAAACTGTTATCTGAAAGCTGTTTTTCTGAAAAATAGAGTTTAAAAGCTGTTCGGTTATATTTCTAGCTGAAAACTGTATTCTGAAAGCTGTTTTTCTGAAAAAGAGAGTTTAAAAGCCGTTCGGTTATATTTCTAGCTGAAAACTGTTATCTGAAAGCTATTTTTCTGAAAAAGAGAGTTTAAAAGCTGTTCGGTTATATTTCTAGCTGAAAACTGTTATCCGAAAGCTGTTTTTCTGAAAAAGAGAGTTTAAAAGCTGTTCGGTTATATTTCTAGCTGAAAACTGTTATCTGAAAGCTGTTTTTCTGAAAAAAAGAGTTTAAAAGTTGTTCGGTTATATTTCTAGCTGAAAACTGTTATCTGAAAGCTGTTTTCCTGAAAAAGAGAGTTTAAAAGCTGTTCTGTTATATTTCTGACAATTTTGAATATCAATTTGTATTTATCATTTGCTGATTTTTTTTAATTGTTGCAGTCAGATTGCAATGTTGTACAAGTATGAGAACAAGAAACCTGAGCAGCATGTGAACCGAGCAAAAATCAGACGCCATCATCTCCACGGTTGATTCTTCACGTTAGAGTACAAAATTTGTTTCAAAATCTTGTATGTACATAATATAGATTCAGTGAGGTTTTGTGAAGCAACAAATCGCAGTTCATGTATCAGATAGCAAGTTTTGGATCAATGTTTTGCTGTTATCAGATAGCAAGTTCTTCAGTCTTAAATGAGGAGTATTTTTTAGTTTGCTTTGTTGAGATTGCATGTGAGAGCAAGTAGTAGCAGTGTTGTTGGTGTTGTATTAATTGTTCAGTATGTTGGTGATGTATTAATTGTTCATCGCCAAGTTCCTCCAAAAAAGCATCGTTTTCTGAGTGCTTACATATAAAATTATGGAGTGCACAACAGGCTGTATGTGAGGCTTGACAATCTCCTTCAAGTATTTCAGAGAAGAGGAATCAAACTTCTTCCTCTTCTCCTTCAAGGAATCAAACTTCCTTAACTCCATAACCTACAAAGTACACAATGATACCCAAGAAAAATAAATTGACAAGCCAGTTCTAGGTAATTGAAAAGACACAAATCCAAGAAATTTCCCAGTTAAATCATTTGTTTGTTTAACTAAATTCTGGTGTGCTGAATTCTACCTAGTCTTAGTCAACAACAAGCTCTCAAAACTTTTCCACACATATATACAAGAATTGAAAATATGCTCAAGCTTGGATCATTTGAACATTATTCCATATATAATCATTAGATGCATTAGTTAAATTACCAAAATTATAATCATCTCAACTTTAATCTTAAAGTTAAACAAAATTAAGATACACTCGGCTCAAGGTAAAATAACATAACCAAACCCACTGATGCTCTAAAAGGGAACAGACTAATTACTGTATGCATCCAGCATATGAAGATAAAAATAAACAGAATGAAATCCTCTGAACTCAAAACACACCGAAAAATAAATATAAATAAATAAATAAAATAATACCCATTAATTTAAAAGGTGGGAAGAAATCAGCAACACCCATTGTCCCAAATCAGCAAACCTACGTATTATACAGTAGAAATAAATCATCTCAATCAAACTAAACAGAGAATAATCAACGAAATTACTTGCTCAATATCGTCGACTTCGATGGTTGGGGATGGAGACGGGGTGTAGCATCGGTGGCTTCGAGAGCGGGAGGAAGGCGACGACGCGAGGAAGGCAGGGAGATGGGTTGAACAATGGCGGAGGTTTGATGGTGGTCGAGGACGAGGGCACCGGGGCTGCGGTCGACGAGGCGAGCGGGAGGAAGGTGAGGGGTCGATTTTTTGTACTGTTGGGTTCTTTGTTTGGGTTCCAAAGTGAAGGGGAAGTGTTGAAGAAGAGGAAGGGGGTAGCTGAAAAGAGGAGAGTAAAGGAGTAGCTGAAAAGAGGGGGTAGAAGTATTCTGAATAGTGTTTCCAAAAAACACTTAAAACAAACGCCAACTCAGGATATTAATTCAGAAAAAAAAAAAAAAAAAAAAAAAAACTAAAACAAACAGACCCTAGGTATTTTGGTTTTTCTTTTTTTCCTTTTTCAATTATTGATCATCTATGCATATAAGAGTTGAATTTAAGATATTCACATGTTATTGCTAAAAGATTCTACTACTGTACTTAAAAGTAGCATTAATAATGATAAATCTGTGCACACATTTTGCATATACAAGCATACAAAGGAAGATACAATTAAAATTTTCATTTAATCAAATAGAAACAATCTACGCTGAAGTGAATAAAAAATATATTTAAATATTGGTTTTTCTTTTTTGTGATGATAATAAAAATGAGAGTAAGAAACAATTTATATCAGGTATTATTATTTCAGGCAACTGATTAGGGGTTAGAAGTGAAGCAACATCAACAATTTACTGGAAGATGAGGTCGCTTAAAATAGAGTGAACTGCAATTTGATAGAAAGAGTACTATTTATACACTTAGAGCATCTGGTTGTTCAAACCCAAAATTTTGAGTATTTGGTATATAGGAATAGAAAATTTGAATTTCAGTTGTAGTCGTTGAAATCAAAAATTTGGGTTTTCATTTAAAACAAATTGACGAACGAAGAAACATTTTCCGTCTTGAGGAAAGAAAAAAAAATACCACTGACGGGAAATCATTTTCCGTCCATTTTTTTTCTATATTAACTCCTAACTTAATCCTAACTAAATCTTAATTTAATCCTGATTACAACTTAAATAAATCATAAATCATAATAAAATTTAAATTAAAACCTAATATATACCTATAATAATTTATATAGGCATTGTTCTTTATAAAAAAATCAAATTGGTTTGGACGGGAGATGATCTCCCGTCCGACCACTTTGAATTTTTTTTTATTTTTTTTTTATAAAACGACGGACGGGAAATCATATCATTTTTTTTATAAATATCGGACGGGAAATGAATATATTTTATAAAAAAAATTACGACAGCGGAAGATGATTTTTCGTCTGATTCATTTTTTTTTTAATAAAATGAACGGACGAAAGATCATCTCCCGTCCGGCTATATTTTGCAAAATCCTATATAAGCTTCTAAATATAGAAGCCCATTGTTCATCCAAAACCCAAAAAATTGGTATAAAGCTAATGATTGCAGCAAAAAAATTTCCATTTATTCCAAAAAATAGTTATATAACCAACGACTACAGATACTTTTATTGGTCATTTATCCAGATAAGAGTTGAATTTAAGACACCCAAGGGCTATTGCTAAGAGATTTTATTACTATACTGCTTATCACTAAAATTAGCATTAATAACTGATATGAGTCAGATGACGTGGCCCCTCCTGGACCACCAGATCCCCTCAAAACCTGCTCTCCCCTGATCATCAGATCAACCCAAAACCTCATGGGCTTCTACCACGTTAGGCCCACGAGCAAACGGGTCCAAACCCGGCCCAGCAAGATCTCTGACCCGTTTTCTCTGCCTATAAATACCGGACCCCCTCCCCCACTGGAATGGTAATCAATCTTTCTCCTCCAAAACCCTAGCTCATGTTGCTTTCCAGTGACTGACTAGATATCGGAGGGCCTGTCGCCGAGATCTCTCCAAGTGTTTCTAGGCAGAGTGCAGGTACACAAGACCGAGCCGAGCCCCGAAGATCCGATCCGAGTTATTGGATCCGAGCCGAGCATCCGTCCTCCACCTCACTCCTGCTACTCCCGAGCCGGTCCCCCAGCCGAGGGTCGAACATATAGCTAGTACCGCAACTTTCACTATACAAATTGCAAGAACTCACACCTGTTGCAGCCACACCCCAAAAACAAACCGAATCAGGTTGGCGCCATCTGTGGGAAACCTCGGTACTGACCTCAGTTCGACCCCGGCCAGGAACGTCATCCCCTCAATCCAAGCTCTCACATGGCCCCCAGGTCCCGAAGAGATGTCACTTCTGGACGTCGTCCAGACCCTCCTCTCCAGGACAGCCACGCCGATGCCTAGGGATCCAACCATCTGAGGATCAACGGCGAACCCGGGCTGAGCACTTCTCGCTCGGTCGCAACCGACCTACGTCGGGTCATCGAGAAACAGCAAGCCAGCCGAACTAGGGGAGTAGCCGCTTCCAACTCAGCCCCAAACCATCCCAGGCACCCATCCCAAGAGCGGGAGCCAGAGCTCAGCCGCACGGACCGCAGGCCGCCACCCCAACGTGACCCGGCTTGACAAGCTCCGGTCACATGCCGTGAGCTCCAAAACTTTCGGAACGAGATCCTGGAGGCCATCTTAGGGACCCCCGGGAACGAGACACTCCACCGCTCTCACTTGCGGTCGGATGCCTGAGCCAACGAGTCTCGCGGCTTAACCCGCCTGCCAGAATGGGACAAGGACGTCCTACGACGCCTACAGGAAATGGAGATCCGCCTCGACCATTTTGGCAAGGGCAGCCCGAGGCCGACTCAGGGTCATAGGCTGACTCGACCTCCTTTCTCCGCTCCAATCTTACAAGCAGAGATACCCAGGAACTTTCGGCCTCCTCAGTTCGAGACCTACGATGGCGAGGGTGACCCTGCTTATCACATGGAGGGGTTCAAGACCCTCATGTTGATTCACAGCGCTTCGGATTCCCTCCTATGTCGTGCCTTCCTCGCCACCTTCCGAGGTCCAGCTCGGGAATGGTTCTCTAAGCTCGTCCCCGGCTCGATCTACTCGTTCGATCAGCTGGAGGTCAACTTTCTTGCCTACTTCGTGACCAGCAAGAAGGCCAAGAAGACAAGTGCATCCCTACTGGACCTCCGACAGAAGGAAGGGGAGTCACTCCACCAGTTCGTCCGGAGGTTCACCACAGAGGTGAGGTCTGGCTCCTTCCTCGACGCTGGGTCGCCTCGGCAGCATTCCAACACAACGTCTAACATGGCCAGCTGAAGGCATCCTCGGCCAAGAAGCCTCCCCTCGACTTTCCTGACTTACTCAATCGGGTCGAGAAGTACATTCGGGCGGTGGAGCCCCTAAATTCCGAGGGCGCCAAAGAGGTCCCAGGGAATGGGAAGCGCAAGGCCGATGAGGTAGAGCCAGCCAAGAAGGTTCCGAAAGATGGGCCGGCATGAAGAGGGTCCCTCCGGTCCCGTGTTTAGAGAGATACACACCCCTAACACAAAATGTTTCGGCCATCCTCTTAGATATCAAGGACAAGGACCTCGTCCAGATGCCCTCTCGACCAACCAGCAACAAGAAACGGGACCAGCGGTTCTACTGCCGCTTCCACCGAGACAACAGGCACAACATCGACTACTGTCGGGCCCTTAAGGATGAAATCGAGGTCCTCATCCAACGAGGGTACCTCCGAGAATTCACCCGGGAAAACTCCCGGGACCGAAGGGATACGAGGAACCGAAGGCCTTCTCCTCCTCCTTGCGCACCCAAACAGCGTCCCAAGCAGGACCCAGAGCCTGAAGAGATCGGAGGCCAAGCCATTCTACACTGCGTCCATGGGGGACCTATGGGAGGGGATTCTAATACTTCCTGCAAGGCGTTCGTCTGAGAGGTAAATTCCGTCTGAGACCTCCTTTTCCCCCAGGTCCAGCAACTCCCTGTCTCCTTCTCGGGGAAAGACCTGAAGGGGGTCTAGCTCCTGCACTGCGATGCGCTCATCTTCAGCCTCGTCATGGCGAACTACGAAGTCCATCGGATCCTTGTGGACAACGGGAGCTCAATAAACATCCTCTTCCTGGAAGCGTTCGAGAACCTCAAGCTCCCCCGAGATAAGCTGAAACCAGTCGGGTACACCCTCCACGGGTTCTCCGGCGTCCCAGTGCCGATAGAGGGGATCGTGACCTTGGATGTTACTGCCGGTACGACCCCCCTTAGACGGACCGAGTCGATGGACTTCATGGTTGTGAATGTCAACGCGGCGTACAACGTCATCCTCGGCCGACCAGGGCTCTGCTCCCTCCAGGCTGTTCCCTCGGCCTACCACCTGAAACTGAAGTTTCCTACTAAGTTAGGTGTCACGGTCGTTTGAGGGAACCAAGAGGCTGCACGATCGTGTTATATGACGGCGGTCGGAGGCGATGTGTTTCTCCTGGACGCCGTCGAACTGCAACCCGAAAGGAGCCAACCAGAGCCCGAACCTACAGACGAACTGGAAGAAGTCTCGTTCAAGACAGAAGACAAGTCAAAGTTGTTCCGCGTGAGCTGCTCCCTCGCGCCCGACCTGAAGTCCAACCTAATCAACTGCATTCGCCGCAACGTCGACCTCTTCGCTTGGAAGCCATCCGACATGCCCGGGATCTCGGAAGACATGATCATGCATAGACTAAGCGTGGTCCCTGGATCGAAGCCGATCGTCCAAAAGCAACGTAAGTTCGTTCCAGAGAGGCAGCAAGCTGTGAAAACGGAGGTAGACAAAATGTTGTCTGCCCGGTTCATCCAAGAGGTCAGCTACCCCGAGTGGCTAGCAAACGTCGTAATGGTGAGAAAGGCCAGCGGGAGCTGGAGGATCTGCATAGACTTTACGGATCTCAACAATGTGTGCCCCAAAGATCCTTTCCCTCTCCCCAACATTGACACTTTGATCGACGCAACGTCGGGTCACGAGCTCTTGTCCTTCATGGACGCCTTCTCGGGCTACAATCAGATCCGAATGTTCCTCCCTGATATAGCCAAGACATCCTTCGTCACCGACCAAGGTCTCTACTGCTACCGGGTTATTTCCTTCGGGCTAAAGAACGTCGGTGCTACCTATCAGAGGCTCGTCAACCGAGTCTTCAAGGACCACCAGATCGGTCACAACATGGAAGTATACGTCGAAGACATGCTCGTCAAAAGTCAACAAGAACAGGACCACATCGCCGACCTGGAAGAAGCCTTTGGCGTCCTTCAGACCCACAATATGAGGCTCAATCGGCCAAGTGTGCGTTCGGCATCTCCTCCGGTAAATTTCTCGGGTTCGTTGTCAGCCAGCGTGGCATCGAGGCGAACCCTTAGAAGATCCGGGCCATAATAGACATGGCCCCTCTGAGAAACATCAAGGAAATCCAGCAGCTCACGGAAAGACTGGCGGCCATCGGCCGTTTTCTCTCCAAGTCCGGAGAGAAGTCACTTCCGTTCTTCAAGGCTCTGCACGGAACCAGAGGCTTCGAATAGGGCACTCAATAGCTGGAGGCATTCGCCCAATTAAAAGAGTACCTCGCCAATCCTCCGCTCCTTAGCAAACCCGAGCCGGGCGAGCCTTTTTGGCTTTATATTTTGGCCTCGGAAAGCGTACTGAGTGATGTTCTCGTTCGAGAAGAAGACAGACTCCAAAAGTCATTTTACTATGTAAGCAAAGTCCTGCTCTCGGCCGAGACCAGATATGCAAAAATGGAGAAGGTGGCATACGCCCTGGTCATGGCCGTGCGGAAGCTCTGCCCTTATTTCCAGACGCACTCGATTCAGGTCCTCATGGACCAGCCTCTGAAAGCCGTCCTCCACAAGCCCGAGAGCTCCGACCGCTTGGTCAAGTGGTCGATCGAGCTAAGTCAATATGCCATCAGCTATCAACCAAGGACAGCAAACAAGGGACAGGCCATCGCCGAATTCATCACGGAATGCACCATCTCCGAGTAACCCGAAAGTGAGGAGGCCGACTAGATGTGGGAAGTTTACGTCGACGGCTCTTCCTGCGAAGCAGGGAGTGGTGCGGGCATCATTTTGCGAGGACCCGACAACTTTTTTCTCTAATATTCCCTCTGCCTTAACTTTTCAGCCTCTAACAACGAGGCGGAATATGAAGCTATGATTGCGGGGTTCACCCTAGCACACCAGGCAGGCGCCAGACAGATCAGGGCCTTCAGCGACTCTCAGCTCGTGGTCAATCAGATCACCGGAGAGTACGAGGCCCGTAACGATCGGATGATCCGGTATTTGGTCGTGGTCCAGCGGCTCTTGATATCCTTTAATGATTCTGCAGTCTTAAGGATCCCAAGAGAGCAGAACGCCCAGGCCGATGCCCTGTCGAAGTTAGCCTCCTCGTCCTTTGAAGGCCTCGACCGCACCGTTCTGATCGAAGTGCTTCTGAAGCCGAGTATCGACCTCCCCGAGATCCTCTGTATAGATGACAGAGCTCAGCCAGACGATTGGCCACTCCCATCCGAAAGCTTCTGATCGAAGGAAAGCTCCCCCAAGACCGAGCTGAAGTAAGGCGGATCAGGGTCCGCTTGGAAAGGTTCACCGTGATCAACGAAACCCTCTTCAAATGCTCGTACACAACGATGGACGGAAGACCCTACCTCCACTGCTTAGCCCCTAACGAGGCCAAGTATGCTCTCAAGGATCTCCACGAAGGAATTGGCGGGTGCCACATGGGAAGCCGATCGCTTGCCCAAAAGGCTCTGAACCACGGGTATTACTGGCCCACGATGTTGCAAGATGCCCTGGCCCTGGTCAAAAAGTGCGGTCCTTGTCAAAGATTCTCCTCGGTAAGAAGGGTTCCACAAGTAAACCTTCGCTCCCTGGCCAGTCCGAACCCCTTTGCTATGTGGGGGATGGACCTGGTAGGCCCCTTTTTGAAAAAAAGGGCCAAAGGAAGTTCCTAGTAGTAGCGATCGACTACTTCACAAAGTGGATCGAGGCCGAGCTCCTGGCAACGATCACCGAGTAACAGACTCAACAATTCTTGTGGAAACACATCATATGCCGGTTCGGAATTCTGCACATACTCATCACGGATAATGGGACCTAGTTTGCAGGTAAGAATTTTAGAAAGTTCTGCGAGGATCTCAGAATCTAGCAATGCTTCTCTTCGGTGTGCCACCCGCAGTCGAACGGTCAGGCCGAGAACACGAACCGCCAGATCCTTGATGGTCTGAAGAAACGGCTTGATAATTCTTCCAAGGGGCTATGGGTCGACGAGTTGCCGAACATTTTCTGGGCCTATCGAACGACGAATAGGATCCCCACGGGAGAGTCGCCATTTAATCTGACTTACGGCGCGGAGGCAGGAATTCTCCTCGAGATCGGGCTCCCTTCGCCCCGAATCATGGTCTTTGATGAAGAAAACAACTCGGCGCAACTGTGTGCCAATCTGGACCTCATAGACGAGGTCAGGGAAAAATCTGTCGTTAGAAGGAACACATTCCAGCAGAGGATCGAGAGGTTCTACAACAAAGGGTACGTCCCACCAACATCAAGCTAGAGGACCTTGTCCTCCGAAAGCTGGCGGTATCTAACTCTGGCCAAAAGAGGAAGCTGGCTCCAAAGTGGGAAGGCTCATACAAGGTTTCTGAAGTTGTACGCCCCGGTACATACCGCCTCACCGACCCGGAGGGCAAGGCTGTGAAGAGACCATAGAATGCGGAGCACCTTATCAAATTCCTCGAAGGGGAGGGTTAGCCCTTGTAGATACCCTTCTGTAAATAATAAGATGTAATCGACACCTCGTGCCTTGTTTTGTAATGTCAATTTGTGTAATCGTTTACCCCTTTGGCCTCATGCCAGCTTTCTAAAAAACAAGTTTGGGGATCAATGCTCGGATGTCACCGCGAGCCTCACCAAGCTTCTCCTACAAGGTTTGGGGCTCGACACTCGGATGTCACCACAAGCCACACCAAGCATCTCCTACAAGATTTGGGGCTCGACGCTCGGATGTCACCGCGAGCCACACCAAGCTTTTTCTACAAGGTTTGGGAATCGACGCCCGGTTGTAACCGCGAGCCACACCAAACTCTTCCAACCAGTTTGGGGCTCGACGCTCGGTTATCACCTAGCCCTTCCAACCAGTTTGGGGCTCGATGCTCGATTATCACGAAGCTCTTTCTACAAGTGTGGGGGCCTGAAACCACGAGCTATACTCATACTACCTATCTTAGAATAGGTATGGGGGTTCGGCATCGACCTCGAGCAAGGCCTTGGCTTTTTCAAGCCCTGCGACCTTTACGCTCGGTAATGACCTCCAGTTACACTCATGCCAGCTTCTCCTAAGGTATGGGGGCTCGGCATCGACCTCGAGCAGGGCCTCTGCTTTTTCAAACCCTGCGATCTTTATGCTCGGCGTTGACCTCCAGCTACACTTATACCAGCTTCTCCTAAGGTATGGGGGCTCGGCATCGACCTCGGGCAAGGTCTCGGCTTTTCCAAGCCCGACGACCTTTACACCCGACGAAGACCACGAGCTACACTCATACTACCTATCTTAGAACAGGTATGGGGACTCGGCATCGACCTCGAGCAAGGCCTTGGCTTTTTCAAGTCCTGTGACCTTTACGCTCGGCGATGACCTCCAGCTACACTCATGCCAGCTTCTCCTAAGGTATGGGGGCTCGGCATCGATCTCGAGCAAGGCCTCCACTTTTTCAAGCCCTACGACCTTTACGCTTGGCGATAACCTCCAGCTACACTCATACTACCTATCTTAGAATAGGTATGGGGGTTCAGCAATGACCTCGAGCAAGGTCTTGGCTTTTCCAAGCCTTGCGACCTTTATGCTCGGCGATGACCCCAGCTACACTCAAGATAGCTTCTCCTAAGGTATAGGGCTCGACATCTACATCGAGCACGGCCTCGGCTTTTTCAAGCCCTGCGACCTTTACGCTCGGTGATGACCACGAGCTATACTCATACTACCTATCTTAGAACAGGTATGGAGGCTCGACATCGACCTCGAGTAAGGCCTTGACTTTTTCAAGCCTCGCAACCTTTATGGTCGGCAATGACCTCCAGCTATACTCATACTAGCTTCTTCTAAGGTATGGGGGCTCGGTATCGACCTTGAGCAAGGTCTCGATTTTTTCTAGCCCTGCGACCTTTACGCTCGGCGATGGCCACGAGTCACACTGATACTACCTATCTTAGAATATGTATGGGGGCTCGGCATCGAGTTCAAGTAAGGCCTTGACATTTTTCATCCCTGCGACCTTTACGCTCGGTGATGACCTACAGCTACACTCATGCCAGCTTCTTCAAAGGTATAAGGCTCGGCATTGACCTCGAGCAAGACCTCGGCTTTTTCAATTCCTGCGACCTTTACGCTCGGCGATGACCTCCAGCTACACTCACACTACCTATCTTAGAACAGGTAAGAGGGCTTAGCGTTGACCTCGAGCAAGGCCTTGCCCTTTTCAAGCCCTGCGATCTTTACGCTCGGCGATGACCTCCAGCTACACTCATGTCAGCTTCTCCTAAGGTATGGGAACTCGGTATCGACCTCGAGCAAGGCATCGGCTTTTTCATGCACTGCAACCTTTACACTCGGTAATGACCACAAGCTACACTCATACTACCTATCTTAGAATAGGTATGGGGGCTCGGCATTGACCTCGAGTAAGGCCTTGGCTTTTTCAAGCCTTGCGACCTTTACGCTCGGCGATGACCTCCAGCTACACTCATGCCATCTTCTCCTAAGGTATGGGGCTCGACATCGACCTCGAGTAAGGTCTCGGCTTTTTCAAGCCCTGCCACCTTTATGCTCGGCGATAACCACGAGCCACACTCATACTACCTATCTTAGAACAGGTATGGGAGCTCGGCATCAAGCTCGAGTAAGGCCTTAGCTTTTTTCAGCCCTGCGACCTTTACGCTCGGCGATGACCTCCAGCTACACTCATGCGAGCTTCTCCTATGGTATGGGGGCTCGGCATTGACCTCGAGCAAGGCCTCGGCTTTTTCAATCTCTGCGACCTTTACGCTCGACGGTGACCTCCAGCTACACTCACACTACCTATCTTAGAACAGGTATAGGGGCTCAGCATCTACCTCGAGCAAGGCCTTGGCTTTTTCAAGTCCTGCGATCTTTACGGTCGGCGATGACCTCCAGCTACACTCATGTCAGCTTCTCCTAAAGTATGAAGGCTCGGCATCGACCTCGAGCAAGGTCTCGGCTTTTTCAAGTCCTACAACCTTTGCACTCGGCGATGACCACAAGCTACACTCATACTACCTATCTTAGAACAGGTATGGGGGCTCAGCATCGACCTCGAGCAAGGCCTTGACTTTTTCATGCCCTGCGATCTTTATGCTCGGCGATGACCTCTAGCTACACTCATATCAGCTTCTCCTAAGGTATGGGGGCTCGGCATCGACCTCGAGCAAGGCCTCGGCTTTTTCAAGCCCTGTAACCTTTACGCTCGGCGATGACCACGAGCTGCACTCATACTACCCATCTTAGAATAGGTATAGGGGTTCGGCATCGATCTCAAGTAAGGCCTTAGCTTTTTTCAAGCCCTGCGACCTTTACGCTCGGCGATGACCTCCAGCTACACTCATACCAGCTTCTCCTAAGGTATGGGGGCTCTACATCGACCTCGAGCAAGGCCTCAGCTTTTTCAAGCCCTGCCATCTTTACGCTCGGCGATGACCACAAGCTACACTCATACTACCTATCTTAGAACAGACATGGGGGCTCGGCATTGACCTCGAGCAAGGCCTTGACTTTTTCAAGCCCTACGACCTTTACGCTCGGTGATGACCTCCATCTACACTCATGCCAGCTTCTTCTAAGGTATGGAGGCTCAGCATCGACCTTGAGCTAGGCATCGGCTTTTTCAAGCCCTGCGACCTCTACGCTCAGCGATGACCACGAGCTACACTCATACTACCTATCTTAGAACAGATATGGGGGCTCAGCATCGACCTCAAGCAAGGCCTTGGCTTTTTCAAGCCCTGCGACCTTTACGCTCTACGGTGACCTCCAGCTACACTCATGCCAGCTTCTCCTAAGATATGGGAGCTCGGCATCAACCCCGAGCAAGACCTCGGCTTTTTCAAGCCCTGCAATCTTTACGCTCAGTGATGGCTCCGAGATACACTCATACTACCTATCTTAGAACAGATATGGGGGCTCGGCATCGACCTCAAGCAAGGCCTTGGTTTTTTCAAGCCCTGTGACCTTTATGCTCGGCGATGACCTACAGCTACACTCATTCCAGCTTATGTAAAAATGACAAGGGGCTCGACATCGACCTCAAGCAAGGCCACACTCGGCGATGGCCTCGAGCTACGCTCCTGCCAGTCTCACTTGACAAATTATCAAAGTTCAGAAATCAAAGTTTCATTACTCATGAAGCGCCACAAACGACCACACGATACAATAAATGATATTACAAATCACTCAGCTTAAAACTCGAACTCGGTGCTTCCCACGGGACCCTCGTGATCGATGCCACCCGCCTTAAGCCCTCCGGAGCGAGACCTTCCCCCCCTCATGCTCCACCTGTACGGCTAGTAAGGACGTCCCGACAACAAAACTCTGCGCGTCGGCGGGCCTCGCCGTTTCCAGATAAAAGGTCGGAGAAGGACCCAATACAGGATGGCTTGCTACCTCGAACGGACCGAGCCGATGATGACCCGTGCCTAGCATAAGCTTCAACCTCCGAATCTCCGACTCTTTCTCTACGACGACCTCAAGAAGAAAGGACTCCGAAGCCGGTCGCCTAGTGGAGGCATCCGAGATTGACCAGTTCATCTCGACACTCCCCCAGTCCCGGTCAGCTATGGCCTTCTTCAAGCGAGCGACTTCTAGGCTGAGTTCCTTAGACTTGTTCATAAAATAGTTTACCGCGGCCTCTCGATCACGAGCCTGCTTACGATGGCGAATCAGCACACTTTCCTTGGACCCCAGCTCATTTCGAAGCCAAAAGACCTCTACGGAACACCAGTCGGTGCCGATGGTCTCGTGCGTTTATCAAGAAGAGGGAAAAAACAACGGGTCACTAAAGAAGCTTGCGAAAAACTACAAGTCACAGAGGATCGGCCAAAAATATTTTCTTTTATAAATTCAAAATTTTGGGTTACAAAAAGCGGTGGCCAGTCCGCGCAAGGCAAATACAAGTCAAAAGAATAAGTAAAATTCCTAAACTAATTTTTAGAGGGGGACGATACCTCTTCGGCAACCTGATCGCCCCTGGCCTCCTCCAGACGAGGGTCCTCCAACTCCTCCTCGTCCTCGCCGCCGGGCATCAGCGGATGCATGGGAAGCCGCCACCCGTAGTAGAGGTGGTCGATCCGAGCCTCCAGGTAGAGCTGCAAAAAGTGCTCCTTGGCCTGGGCGTAGGCTTCGTCCTGAGCCTAGATCAGAGTGTCCGTCAAGGTGTTTTGCAGCTCCTCAGCCTCCGCCTTGGACTTAGCCCGAAAATGCACCAGCTCGTGCGCTCAGATGGTCTTGCTGCGAGACCATCTGAGCTTGGAAGATCGCCTGGGCTGACTGGGACTCCATTAGCTTGTCTTTCAGACGAGTCACCTCACGAAATTGCCGCACGGCGTTCTTCCTCTCGACAACGACCTCCTTCTCCAGGCACTTGCGGAAGTGTTGCCCATGAAGCAACCTCTGGCCGAGGAAGATCAAGTTAGAAAAATCCTTAAATCCTAAGCATAAAGCGAATACCAAACACTTACCAAAATGTGCGCTTGAGCCCACCTCATGTAGGCCGTCTCGGACGTCTCTGATGCCAGAGTCATCCGATCCCACTCCGTGGCAAGATACTCTACCACCTCCAGCACCACTGGGCCCTCGGTAAGTGCATCACTGACCTTGACCCCCTAGTCCAGGGCGTGCGGCATCATGCCCTGCCTACCCACTATCTCCTCGACATTGGGACGAAGCGGCGGGAGCCCCTTCTCCAAGACGGCAGCCACTTTATTACTACCGGAGCTCGCCCCCGGTTCCTTCGTCGACCTCGACGAGTGGTGGTGCTTCTTCGTCCTCTTTGGGGGTGGCTCCGAAGGCCCTGAGGTTGCCCCTTTATTGGGCCCTGTGGCCGAGGCAGCCTTCTTCTCCTGGTCGGCCCTCCTCTTGGCGGCCAAGGCCACCAAGGCCTGTCGGTTGTCGAGCTCCTTTGCGGTCATATCTACGAAAAAGAAAAAAGGAAAAATGTTAACACGAAGGCAGGAAGATAAACAGATTAAAAACAAAAACATACTAGGATTGGCTGGGCTCAGTCCGGCTCGGGAAAGATGCAACTCCGTGACACGCGGCCACCCTATGTATGCCCTTCCACAATCTTCTTTACAGTCGCCCACTCTTTATCCTTTAAGTCACTATGCCTCGGGGGCTTATGGTTCGGCCTACTGAAATTCCAAATAGTTGGAATTTCCCAAGGTTTCTCACTCTGGACGATAAAGTACTTCTCCTTCCATCCTATAATGGAGTCCGGGTGGCCGTGCATCACCCTCTTGTGAGGACGCGGCGAGATGTAAAAAATATCCTCCATGTCTCCGAGCGAGCTCATCCATAGGATGGCACGGAAGTACGTAAGCCTCGGTTTGATCCCCTTCTCTTGGCACTTCAGAATGAAGCAGACCAGCTGTTTCCACGAATTGGGACTATACTGCATTGGACTCAGCTCTCCCCACTTTAACACCCTCTCAATGAACGGGTGCAACGGCAGCCTCAATTCCGAGATGAAGGTGTCCTCGGGAAACATGCAGAAGCTCGACTCCAGCCTTGCGATTGGACGAATTCTGGGGTTCGGCACCAGAAGTTCGAATTCCTTTGGAATGAAGTAGGCCGCCCTTAAGATAGGTAGGTAGTCCGCCCTCAAAGCACACTAGATGCTATTCATCTTGATCATGGACCGACCTGAGTCCCGCAGCAATGAGGTAAATGCGAGAAGCCCCTCCACGTCATCGGGATACATCCTGATCGACCCTGGGTTTTTATTGGACAGAGGGGGAAACTTGAACCCAGGCTCAAGTTCGTATTTGTCTGGCTCGCCCGGACTATCGGGACGAATCCACTTCCTTTTTCTCCTATGGGGGCGAGGCTTCCTCTCCGGAGATGGGGTCGATAATGGGGGCAGAGGGGAAGATATGCTTCTTCCTCTGCTACCTCTCCCGCGGTTCCTCCTTCCTATTCGCCCCGATCGTTGCCTCCCTCGATTCCTCATTCAGACCCCTCCTAGTCGTCCTCCTCAACAAGCTCCTCTCCCTTGGGTCCTCCTTCCTCATGCTCACCCTCCTCAACAAGCTCCTCTTCTGACCTACGGATTCGTAAAGGGGACACGTCATAAATCACGACACCCTCGCCCCCCGATCCTAAATCCGAC
Source organism: Hemerocallis citrina (assembly GCA_017893485.1). Classification (NCBI taxonomy): domain Eukaryota; kingdom Viridiplantae; phylum Streptophyta; class Magnoliopsida; order Asparagales; family Asphodelaceae; genus Hemerocallis; species Hemerocallis citrina. Next base: position 85,472,009 of record CM030362.1, on the reverse strand, counting down.
TGGACCTCTTCCTTCACTTCAAAGTCGTCAAGAGACCAAGATGTCGACGTTGACTGGACTTCCTCCACAGCACGACCTGAAGAGCTTGCCTCGGAGCCGGACTGAGAACACGACATTACGAAACAAAAATACTAACTTGATATACCGGGAAATGGGAAGATCACCGAAAAATGGTCACCAACGGCTAGGAAAGAAACTCCTGTTGTCTAGGGATTGAGTGCAAGGTGAAGAAATGAAGGGAGAGGTGGGAGATTTATAATAGAGGAAGGGACTCCTCGAATTCCGCGAGAAGATCTGACCGTTGGATCTTGATCATCAAGATCGAACGGCCACCAGGATCTGAAACGCTTCTATTCTCACGCCCATGACGTCAGCCTAGAGCGTAAAAATGCCTCTTTACCCTAGGCCCTATCAGCCGGTACAACGGCTCGGAACACGTGGCCAACTACTCGAGTACTACACCTTTTTCAACACCAAAGCTTTTCCAACAAGTTTTGGGGGCTCGACGCTTGGATGTCACTGCGAGCCACACCAGGCTTTTTTAACAAGCTGAGGCTCGGCGCTCGGATGTCACCATGAGCCACACCCAAGCTTTTCCAACAAGTTTTAGGGGCTCGACGCTCGGATGTCACCGCGAGCCACACCAGGCTTTTCCAACAAGATGAGGCTCGGCGCTCGGATGTCACCGTGAGCCACACTCAGGCTTTTCCAACAAATTTTGTGGCTCAACGCTCGGATGTCACCGCGAGCCACACCAGGCTTTTCCAACAAGCTGAGGCTCGGTACTCGGATGTTACCACGAGCCACACCCACTTTTCCAATAAGTTTTGGGGGCTCGAAGCTTGGATGTCACCGCGAGCCACACCAGGCTTTTCCAACAAGTCTTGGGGCTCGGGGCTCGGTTGTAATCTCGAGCCACACCAAGACTTTCTAACAAGTCTTGGGACGTGGAGCTCGGTTGTAATCTCGAGCCACGCCAAGGCTTTCCCAATAAGTCTTGGCGCTCGGAGCTCGGTTGTAATCTTGAGCCACACCAAGGATTTCCCAACAAGTCTTGGGGCTCGGAGCTCGGTTGTAATCTCGAGCCACACCAAGACTTTTCCAACAAGTCTTAGGGCGCGGAGCTCGGTGGTGAGTCCGAGCCACACCAAGGCTTTCCCAACAATTCTTGGGGCTCAGAGCTTAGTTATAATTTTGAGCCACACCAAGACTTTTCCAACAAGTCTTGGGGCACGGAGCTGGGTAGCGAATCCAAGCCACACCAAGACTTTTTCAACAAGTCTTGGGGCTCGGAGCTCGGTGGTGAGTCGAGCCACACCAAGGCTTTACCAACAAGTCTTGGGGCTCGGAGCTCGATTGTAATCTTGAGCCACACCAAGACTTTTCCAACAAGTCTTGGGGTGCGGAGATCGGTAGCGAATCCGAGCCACACCAAGACTTTTCTAACAAGTCTTGGGGCTCGGAGCTCGGTGGTAAGTCCGAGCCACACCAAGGCTTTTCCAACAAGTCTTGGAGCTCAGAACTCGGTTGTAATCTCGAGCCACACCAAGACTTTTCCAACAAGTTTTGGAGCTCGGAGCTCAGCAGTGAACCTAAGCCACACCAAGGCTTTTCCAACAAGATGAGGCTCGGCGCTCGGATGTCACCGCGAGCCACACCCAGGCTTTTCCGACAAGTCTTGGGACGCAAAGCTCGGTAGCGAATCTGAGCCACACCAAGACTTTTCCAACAAGTCTTGGGGCTCGGAGCTCGGTGGTAAGTCCGAGCCACACCAAGACTTTTCCAACAAGTCTTGAGGCTCGGAGCTCAGTTGTAATCTCGAGCCACACCAAGACTTTTCCAACAAGTCTTGGAGCTCGGGGCTCGGTAGTGAATCCGAGCCACACCAAGGCTTATCCAACAAGCTGAGGCTCGGCGCTCGGATGTCACCGCGAGCCACACCCCGGCTTTTCCAACAAGTCTTGGGGCTCGAAGCTCGGTAGTAATCCCGAGCCACACCAAAGCTTTCCAAATAAATTTTGGGGCTCGGAGCTCGGTCGTGACCTCGAGCCACGCGAGCCTCGTTACCCGAGGTCGTAAAGGCTCGGCCCTCGGAGCTCATCACTCGACGCTCGGCTTCCGACCCTCCGCATCAGGTACTCGATGCCCCTCATATCTTCAAAATGGGATCCCTTTTCATCCTACCCTGCTAGCCTCTCCAGGAAGATACGAACCACATTCTTTGCCGTACACACCGCTCCGGTTTTCCTACAGAGGCAAATCACTCCTACACGGCTGGGTTATCCAGCCCTCCATGAGTGGGGGGCTCCTGATATGGGTCAGATGACGTGGTCCCTCCTGGGCCGCCAGATCCCCTCATACCCCGCTCTCCCCTGATCATCAGATCAACCCAAAACCTCATGGGCTTCTGCCATGTCAGGCCCATGAGCAAACGGGTCCAAATCCGGCCCAGCAGGATCTTGGACCCGTTTGCTCTGCCTATAAATACCAGACCCCTCCCCCACTAGCAAGGTAATCAATCTTTCGCCTCCAAAACCCTAGCTCCTGTTGCTTTCCAGTGACTGACTAGATCGTCGGAGGGCCTGTCGCCGGAATCTCTCCCGGTATTTCTAGGCAGAGTGCAGGTACACAAGATCGAGCCGAGCCCCGAAGATTCGATCCGAGTTATTGGATCTGAGCCGAGCATCCGTCCTCCACCTCACTCCTGCTACTCCCGAGCCGGTTCCCCAGTCGAGGGTCGAACATATAGCCAGTACCGCAACTTCTACTATACAAATTACAAGAACTCACACCTGTTACGGCCACACCCCAAAAACAAACCGCATCAATAACGATAAATTGGTACACATTTTGCATATACTGATATACAAGTATACAAAGGCAGATACAATTAAAATTTTGATTTAATCAAATAGAAACAATCTACACTAAATTACCTTCCTCAAGATTTTGACATGAAGTGAATAAAATATATATTTAAATTTTGGTTTTTCTTTTTCTTTTTTGTGATGATAATAAAAATGATTGTAAGAAACAATTTATATGAGGTACTATTATTTCAGGCAAGTGATTTGGGGTTAGGAGTGAAGCAACATAAACAATTGCTTTTACTGGAAGATGAGGTCGTTTATATTCGGGGGAGTTGAGATTCTCCCAGTGCCAGTTAGGGGACCTTGGACTCATTCTAAGTTTTCTAGTCTTTAACATCATGTTGTTAGGTATTAGGTAGTGATGCCGACATGCTAGATACTGATTATTCCGTGAAAAAAATATTCAGTTTGTAAATGCCCTTCTAACGTGCCCAAAACTCAAAGGTCGAAGTTTTTCAACGAGTGGATCGACATAATCATTATGGGTCGTAGTACACCGCCCTCATCAAAGAACCATGGCCGTAGTGACTAAGTGTGAACGAAGAAGCAAGCCGAGTCAACGAGTCTGTAGATATATCTCTACTACTATAATGGGAAAAGATCTTAGTGTAATTTGTCCTTCTACCAACCCGTGCAACACGCGTGCCTGAATTTTTACTTTTAAAAATATAAATATATGTATTTATTAAGCCGTGCAACGCACGTGTAAATTACTAGTATTTAATTATACGTAGAAAGTTGTACTCTTTTTTTTTCCTTATTCCACTCAGTTTACTCTTTTTTTTTTTTGATATATCGGAAAGAGCCAAACGGCTCCAGCCATCAAAAAATATATAAATCAATAAAAACAATATAGTTACAAACAATATTACAATGGTTTTACAAGCTGTAAAACTGAAATAAGATAATTACAAAGAAATCAAAAACCGGCTGAACAGCACGCAAATAAGAGAACAGCAATACAAAATAGAACAACACCGAAAAGGGTGACGGCGCCCTCAGCCAGGATCACTAAGCATCAAAAGGAGTATTCTGCCGCACCCAAGAGAAGTGCATATACCCACTAAGGCTCACTTCCGTAAGGTAATAGGAACTGCCACTAGCATGAAGTGAGGTCCCAGAGTCCAGACAACTCGAAGACATGAGCGAAAAAAGTGAATCAGTCCCAAAAGATAGAGCCATGAAACAGAAGGCCAAACATCCTCACACGGAGACACCAATCTCCATCTGCACAGAAAAGAAAAAAGAGAAAACGCCAAACTAAACGAAACAAAGAAGCAAATAAAGAGGGTGCTATACAAGGAGAGTGGCCCTGACAATACAGATAGGATAACAACCACACGCCTAAAGGAAAGATTCAAAGATAAGAGGAATGGACAGGGAGAAAGGCACACTGTCACAGGGAATACCCGACGAAGAAATGAAACAAACACAAAATAAGAATAAAAACAGGAGGAGAAGGTAGGTGGAGATCGGGCATGCCACAAGCTAGTTAAAGGATAGGCTAACTGAGCAGAAAAGGACTCAGCAGCCCAAGAGAACTCTAGCAGCACAAAAATGAAAAGTCTGACTGCCTACACCGAGGATGGCATAGCGAAGTCAAAACTCAACTGTGTCCAAGCTGAAGATCCGACACAGAAGCTTGCTTCCTAGCAAGAATACGAGCACTCACACGAATCTGCAAATTATTAAGGACTTTCTTATTGTTTTTCCGCCTAACGGTCGGAGGGACGACCTGCACCAATGGGAACGAAATTACAGCAGGGGCAGACATGCTAGCTTCGTCATTGATGATGCAAGAACAGGGGAATAGAACACTGGAATCAAATGATGAGGATATAGGGATGGAGTTAGAATGATAGGAAAAACGGGAGAAAGAAGAGGCATCCAAGATAGAAGAAAACTTTAGGGGGAAATAGTGCAGGATATGCAGAACCTCCATCAGGAGATGAATGAGCCAAGATTGACCCCCTAAATCTTGATACAACGAGAAGATGCATTCCAGAAAATGAAAAGAGAATGAAGAGAGTTTGGGTGAAGAAATCATCATAGAACAATGAAAATTATAAAATAAAGTAGGTGCCTTAAGATCAATATTAACAATGGCAGTAGGCACTTGAGGGCCTGAAATGCGGCGATGCAATACGTGCCCCATCGCACTACGAAAACGAGAATGACAAGAGACAAAGGATTTAAAGAAACCCTCATTTTTATCCAGACAAACTAACCGAAGGCGCCACCGAAGAAGAGTGGGGGCACACCTTGTAATAACCCAACCGAGGGTAGGAGATGAGTTTCGTATAAACCTTCCGATTCTTAAAAATGTTAGGAATGTTAGGAGGCTGAAGAGTAGCAATAGACTCACAAAGAGCATTGGAAAAAGTAGTGGAGTTCCTAGCTGGTAAAGGAGCAACTACCGAGGAGTGGCAATCCTTTCCAGATTCACGATTAAACTTCCTTGCCAAGCAATCATGAAGCTTGCACTTTAAGAGAGGGTAGTTAAGAAAGGTGAGAAGTTTGGCCGGAATGGGATGGCCTCTGGGAAATCCCAGGAGTTTTTGAAGGAAAAAACAACGACTGCGCGAGTGACCAAACTTACCACAGAAAATGCACTTCATTTTATTCCCGCATTCACGTTTAACATGCCTAGGAAGGAGGCACCTGAAGCAAACCAGATGAGGGTCGGACCTACAAGAAGAAGGGAAAATAGGGAAGATGGGAGAGCACCGAGAAGGATAGGTGTTAGCAAAAAGAGGAGAAGGCCCACCAATAATTGGCGCCAAAGAGCTTTGAGAAGGAGCGTTATAAACTGAAGTCACTTCATAGTTTTTAATCATGTTTTTTTTAACCACCTCGACCCAAGATGAGCCCATATCGGCCCAAAGCCTGATCCACACAGCAAAACAATAGAAAGAAGGAAAAAAACTGCCTTTGAAAAGTCAACCAAACCGCTCCTGTAGCGATTCGAATGCAACACCAAGAGCACCGAAAAAATGAAGAAGGAAAACCCTCTGAAAATAGAGAGAAAAGTAAAGAAAAAGAAAACAACCAAACACCAAAGAAGCTCCAACGAGAGATCAGGAGCAAACTTGCGGTAAAGCAAAAGAGAAATGCACTGGGTGAACGGCTTGAAACTCACAGAAACGCACAGAAATGCACAGGCTACCAAGCGCACAGAAGTGCAGTGAAGAAACTTTCTTGGAAAAAACGAGACCAGGCTACCGAAATGGAAGCAACTAAAGTGATATCTGAGAGGATCTCGAAGCAAAGAAAAAACCCAACAAGCACGATGCCAACCGCTAGCACCGCTAGCAAGCTAGAAAAAAAGGAACAAAAAGAACTCACAGTGATCGGCTTGGAAGATGACAGACGCGATTGGCCACGCTAGACAACTTGGATCCTCCCACTTGGGATAAATCCCCTACCTCGGGAACCACAGGAGATAGCTGGGGCACCCACACTTCACCACACAATCGCTCCACCCAACCACTACGCCAACACTGATAGAGGTCGCGCCCAGAAACCCCCGAAGCAAATCAACTCTGATTAACCTCACAACCACAGGAAACCTGCGAGGAAATAGCGCAGTCTCCTCCGGGGAAGGGAGGAGCCACGCTGAGCGAGCCGGAGACTGGGAGACGGAGGAGAGAGAACTGGAGGAGGGACGTGGATGGAAGGGGGCGACGATCGAAACGAACGAGAGAGGAGAAAACAAGGAGATGGGTCGAGAGAGGAGAGAGAGCTGACCAAGATTAATGAAGAGAGGTGGGCCGATTTTGGAGAGGAGCCGCTGGATCTGGAGGAAGATGGTCGGAGGGATTCGAATGAGAGTTTGAAATTTTTTTACTTTTTGGTTTTTGTTTTATTCCTAAATGCTAATCTGGAAATGAAACCAGGTAGTGTTTAGTCATCCCATTCCACTCAGTTTACTAATAACTAGTATTTTTCACGTGCGATGCACGTTTTGATAAGAGTTTGAGAATTTGTACGTGCAATTTATGTGTTATGAAATAGTTTTCGAGTTGGACATGCGTTGCACGTAATTGGAAAGGAAAAGCTACAATTTGTACGTGCAATGCATATATTTATAAGTAGAATTTGAGTTGTATGTGCAACATATGTGTATATTTAGTGTTAAAAAAATATTATAAAATTGTTTTGCACGTGTGTTGCGCGTTTTAAATAGGTGAAATTTTTTTTATTTGTTTGTTTTTATTGTAATTAATGGGAGAGTTGGAGTTGCACGTGCAACGCACGGGTTTGTATGTTGACAAATGACAACCCCAACTCTCTCATTATAATATTAGAGATAATTTGGGCATTGAAGAATTTTGTCATCAAAATGTTGTTTTTCTTCATCTTTTTTATCGCTGAAATTAACTGTTGGTAATCATAACCTTCTTGTTGGAAATATGCGTCAATATCTCTCAAGATTGATCGAAATATGATAGTTGAAGTTCCAGGATGAGCTACATAACATAAAGCTCAAGGCTAAGATACCTGACAACAACTTGGATGAATAATTTACACCATGTTAGTTAGTATCAAAACAAAATCAATTGACGGAAACTCTAGAATGATTTGTCAACTTCTGTCAACCAGCTGAACAGTATTTAGATCAACTGAATGGATGCCTGCTACATGGAACAAACATAGCAGTGTATCTGAATTAGTTAAGTGGCAATTTAAACCAGTCAGCTAAATACGATTTCTCTGTAATTTGTACTATTTGAGTTATCATTTATAATCTATGTAAATATATTTGACACGTACGGGAAGTAAGTTCCGTAGCAGTCAAATCAATGAACTCTAATTTTAATTACTGTCTCCTAGTTTTTCTACTCTATATGCAGATAACGAGAGATTGTATTAAAATAGAGTGAACTGCAATTTGACAGAAAGAGTACTAAAGCGGCATAATCTTGTAATTCTAGGTTTTTTTTTTCATTCTTTTTTTTTTGTAAAAGATAGCGTCAAACGCTCTAGCCCATAACTAATATATATATATATGGAAAAAAAAGTAACATACAACATTAAAGTTTACAGGATGTAAAACTGAAAATACAAAATATATACAATAACACAAAGGCGATAGCGAGAGACAGCTAAGAAGGCTGCCACTACACCCAGTCATCGCAATCAGGAGAACAATAAGAGCCAAGAAAACGGAGCAAGATCGAGCAACAATTGGCCATAAAGGACGAGCATCGATGGCATAAAGAATCTATCACGCAAAACCTACAAACTCAACCTGCGATGTACACATATATAGAGCAGTTAGAACGCACAAAATACATATAGCCATCCACTCAAAGATCGAATAGCAGCCAGTAAGATCCAGAGACAACATCAGCGATACATACCTCATCAGAAAAGAAAATGGACAAGTCAAGAACTCATAGCCATGAACAAAATGCACGCAATAAAAAGAGAAGAACTCGAAACTCAAATCGATGCAACCGATGCAGAAAATATAAGATAACACTTCAGAAACAATAAGTCAGTACAACCAAAAAGAGATAAAAGAACAGCTTAACCAAGTGCAAACAGAGCAGCAGCCCGCAAACATAAAAACCAAAACAGCAGGTCGGAGAGGGAGAGAACCAAGCTGGAATGCATCACAAACCTGCACATGAAAACACATAAAGGGAAACAAAAGCCAAAAGATAACCCTTACACTCGCGGATGCTCAAATGTGCAAAGAATAAAACTCATCACATAAGTGAAGAAATAAAAGCAATTAAAAATCATAGAGGACAATTAATCGGGATGAATAAAAGAGGCAACAATATTATCAAGATAGATTAACCAAAGCTTAGCTCTCTTGCAATAGTTAAGAATACTGGCCCAGAAGTTAGTGAAATAGATAAGGTTATCAATTAAGCACTTAATGAGGCAAGAGTTATTGGAGAAGATTCTATTATTCATTTCTTTCCAAATAATCCGAATCAAAGTCATCATGGTTAAATCCCACGAAAACCGATAAGAACGTTTGACACGTAACAACCTCCTTTTATCCCACCAAGAGCTAGCGGAACCAGGTTTACTATGAACGTGTCAAGCTTTCTTGCAAATAAACCGTAAAGGAAGAATGAAAGTGCAATTGATAAATAAATGTCTAGCATTCTCATGGTGGGAAAGGAAAGAACACATTTTGGCAGATAGTGAGATTTTTCTTGTTGAAATTATCAACCGTAAAGAGTTTGTTATGAATAGCCAACCACGAAAGGATGCGAATTTTAAGAGGGGTAGTGCACTTTCAAACCGTGTTGGAGAATGGAGCGATAATACCTCTGGAATTGAGGAAATTATAACAGGACCTAACCAAATATGAGCCCAAACTATTCCACCGCTATAAGATATCATCTTTCGAATGCTATTGGTAGGATCTCAATAACAAGAGAAGTCTGAGATATTGCGGGTACAAAGCTATAGGAAGAGATCTACGAAAAGGGATCTGCCAATCTCTCAAATTGTTATGACGAATAAGATAAGCATCAATTATAGGTTGGCCGCAAGATGAAATAGATCTGTATGATACCAATAAATGATCGGCCTCTCAAACCACGGCACAATCAATTGCATCCCTTCCGAATAAACCTTGTCCTTGATCCCCTCAATCCGGTTGAAAATGATGGTGCGGTGCCCTCCCTCGATGTTGTAGAGGCTGTTGAGGGCGGTGTAGATGGCGCCACTGTCGAGGAGCGCCACCTTCACCACAGTTGAGGTGGAGCCGGAGCCCGAGACCTTCACGTTCTTGAAGCTCATCGTCGAATACTAGGGGGTTTTTGGGGGGAATTTGGGGGGTTTTGCACTACTACTATTTTCAAGTCAGGGGCGAGATCCCACCACTACTACAATTCTCATGTCAAGGGTGAGATCCCAACATTACTACTATTCTCAAGTCAGATGTGAGATCCCAACATGCACCGTTAGTCGAGCACCACCCCTACTACTTCTTCTACAGCATAGTTCGGGATATGGAGATCCCGAGATCCATCACAGTTCAGGATATGAAGATTCCATCACAGTTCGAAATATGGAGATCCCGAGATCCATCATAGTTCGGGATATGGAGATCCCAACATGCGCCATCTACTTGAGCGTTTTCCTTACGTCATGCTTCGTCACCAAGTGCATCATCGTGTGTCGTTCCTGTCACTTCAACATCGTCAATATTCCAAACTCATATTGCTTGAACCAACATGAGTTTGAGATAGGGTGTTAGATATTAAGTTCGATATTATATTATGAGAGATATTAGTTTAATCTCATATTGAATAATGTATTGGTTTAGTCTTCCATTCTCTCCTATATATAGAAGACATATTGTACGCAGTGAAACCAATCAATAAAAGAATATTTTTCTATCCCTAATTCTAACATGAGGCATTTTTGATATTATCAATCCAAAGATCGGTCCAAAATTTAACGGTCAATCCATCACCACAAATCTTAAACAAATCGCATCTGAATGGTTCAACAACTTTCCAGACTTCTTTCCAAAATGGAGAATCTTTGGAAAAGAGGGTAGGATGTAGATCTCAGACTTTATGACGAATGTGGTATTTATAGACAACAAGATGAATCCAAGCAAAATCTTCATGTTTGAGGACTTTCCATAACCATTTCCCGAGAATGGCTAAATTCTAGTGCCTTAGGTTAAGAATACCCATGACGCCTTCAAGTTTCGATTTGCATAAAAATTTTCAGTTACAAAGATGTTTTCCAATCCTCAAAGAGGATGAACCCGACCAGAAGAAATTTCTCATAATCTTGTCAATTCGCTTGAGCACCCAAGACGGAACATAGAAAAATGACTTCATGTATAGGGGGTTGATGTTAAAATAGAATTAATAAGAACCAACTTACCACCTCTAGACAAGAGGCGACCAAACCAAGCATTGAGTCTAAATTCAACATTGTCGATCATCGGCAGCCAGTCAGAATTATGAATCGTAAAGGAATGTCAAGGTAAGAAATAGGAAAGGAAGTAAAAATGCAATTAAAGAAGTGCACAATTCAAGTTGGCAATTGTTGGAACCGTCCATCCATAAAACCGAAGTCTTATAGAAATTGATAGTCAAACCTGAAGCCTGTTCAAAAATATAAAGAAGAATCTTAAGATTATGAAGGGTGGGACCTATCAGGTTTGGCAAATAGAATAGTGTCATCCACATATTAAAAAATGAGAATTCCTCTAAAACACCAAAAGCCACCTAATCCTTCAATAGTGTTAGCATCTCAAGCTTTAAGAAGTAATTTGCTGAAAACATCAGCCATAGGAGAAAATAAAAGAGAAGATATGGGATCTCCTTGTCTCAGCATTCATCTACATTTGAATTTTTTTTCCTTCAATACCATTAATTATGATAGACGAAGTACCAGCGAAGAGACTGGATTTAATCCAAAAAATCCATTAGAGGCCAAAACCTCGATGCAAAAGAATATAAAAAGGAACTCCCAATTGACATTATCATAGGCTTTCTTGAAGTCTAATTTTAATTGAATTCCTTCAGACTTGGACTGATGACAACCCGAAATAATATATTGAGCGCAAGCAACACTAACTAATATGAATCTATCATTGATAAATTAAACATGATTGAGCTGGACCGATCAAAGAAGAGATAACCGAATTGAGACGGTTAGTCAGCACTTTCATGATGATTTTAAAGAATGCATCTAGAAAACTAATAGGTCTAAAAGCAAAGACCTTGTTAGCTCCAATATTTTTTTAGATAAGAACAATGTATGCATATTTAATCCTATCAAAGGACAGCTAGCTATTGAAAAAATCAGAGACATCTCAAAGAGATCATCTTGAAGTAGGTTCTAGAATTTTTGGAAGAAGAAAGATGGGAAGTCGTCAAAACCAGATGCAGAATCACTGCGCATGGAGAAGACAGTTGTTTTAATCTCTTCTAATGAAAAGGGTGCTTCAATAGCGAATAAATCATGGTTCTCGGTACCGTAAAGGCTAGCCCAATCGAGTTGGATGGAGCGAGAAGCGGAAGAGCCCTTAAGGTTTTTAAAGAAAGAAAGGAAAGCCACACGAAATTCGTCATTCGGCTGTAATTCAGCTTTCTCCTCAACAATGGAAGAGATCCAATTACATCTTTGTCAATGAGAAACAAAATTATGGAAGAAAGAAGTGTAGCAATCTCTAGCCTGTAACCATTTTATTTTGGCTCGATGGACCCATTTAATATGATCAATATAAAGGAAAAAATTAAACTCATTCTTGCAGTCACTTCTTTTCTTCCTATCAAAATCAGAAATATGACCCAATTCTTCAAAATGATCTATAGAATGAATATTAGAGAGTAAAAAACTCTTCAGAACATGAGAGTTGTCGAATCTCTCTTTACGCCAAATTTTACAACCGCGTGGAGTTTCAGGAGAACACAGTCTAGACCATGGGACCCAACAACACGGGAAAGACAATTGATAATCAGATTAATAAAGATTTGATATTCCAACCATAATTTCTCAAAACAAAATTTGAATGTTTTGGATAAGTTAAAGTTAGAAAGGTCAGAGCACGGATTTGGGTAGGCTTGAACAAAATAATTATGGAGGCATGTTACACATTCTTGAGAAACCAAGAACGGTCTAATTTAGTCATAGAAGTAAGAAGATACATATTAGACCAAGTGAATGATCTCCCATTAATAGAGAGGTCAATCAAATCAAGAGAACGAATATAGTCATTGAATTTTTTGGAGTCTCTCATGGAAGAAGAGTTACCCAGTCTTTCATGACAAAATCTAGTAACATTAAAGTCACCACAAAAAAATCCAGAATCCATTAATAGAACCAGCAAAGGAATTGAATTCATTCCAAAATTATGAACGACGGATGGAGGTGGAAGGACCATAAACAAAAGCTACTATATGAAGGCAATTGAATTCTAACCAATTGAGACAAACTACCAAAAGAACTTGAGGCGACGTACAGACGTTAAATTAAAATGAGATGCTTTATAGCCGAGTAGGATGCCCCCCCCCCCCCAATAAGAGTTGATAGTGTCAAGACTAATCCATTGTGTAATCATGCTACCACCCAAAGAACGAGCGATAGAAGGATAAAACGAATCAAGTTTAGATTCTTGAATAAGAATGAGGTCACAGAGAATGATGGAAATAAGCTGACAGATAGCTGCTTGTTTATGGGTACTATCTAACCCACGAAAATTCCAAAAAACATTAATCATAATGAGAGTATTTCACACAAGCTCTAGAAAATTCAGAGTTACGAATAGAATCACAAAGATCAGATCTAGATGGATCAATCAAAAACCCATACGGGAGGCTAGATCCATCATATCGTGGTTAGATGGAGTGTCAAATTGGATTTTATAGACAAAACCGAGAGAGTCATTGGGATTGAAATTATTCGGGATCGGGGAAATCTCGAAGTTTCTAATTTGCGTCGCTAAAGTGGACTTGGATGAAGATGATGAATAAGCATCTTTTTAGCACGAATACGAGCACTAGAACGAATGAGGGAGGGTCAATAAATCTTCTTGGAGTATTTTCTCTTAGAGATGGAGGGAGATGTAGACGAAGGGGTATGATAAGTAGGAATCGAACAAACCTCGGAGTTAGACCACTCGTTGGCACTGTCAATAATAGATTTAGTAATAGGGAGAGAGGCTATAGTAGTGGAAGATAAATTATAAGAGCTCTCAATATGAATGAGAGGAAATGAAGGAGAAGAAACCTCCGTAATAAACGAAAAGAACCTAACAGTAGTGCATCCGAACGAGGCAATAGAGTGAATCAGAGAGTCAGATATGAAATGCAGTGGGAAAATATGAAAATAGTGAGAATTACAGAACGATAACATAGAAATGGGGGAGTAATTAAAAACTAAGGAGTAGACAATATTATTCCTGAGCGATGAATAAAAGGAACAAGCAAATGGATGAGAGTAGACTAGTACCTTGCACCTAGTAGAACGGTTAGATAATTCCTTCTCTTCATCGGTAAGAAGGTTGTCGGAGTCAACCCAATCGGTAGTGAGACATTTTTATTTTGTTTCGGGCGCACTCTTAGAAGGCAGGGTCTCATCCGCTACTTTGGGAGATGAAGAAACATGGACTACAAGTTCGTACTTATCTCAATCAGAAGAGAAGTGTGGGTTAACAGACGAGGCCGGCCAAGTGTTGTCCTTAGAAGAGGAGGTTGGGATGATATCCTCTTACGCCGTATTGATTGAAAATTGCATGGAAGGAGTAGAGAGCACACTAGCAGGCTGACTAGTCAGAGGAGAGGAAATGAGGACAACATGAGCATCAACAGAGGCATTAGAAGCTAGAAGGAGAGGTTTTGGAGTAGCCTGGGTGGAGAGAGGAGGATTAACCAAACTAGATTATAGGATTTCAACGACGATAAAGCTGAACCCCTAACAGGTGCCCTCGACAGACTGGCAATTGCACGGAAGGAGCAGAGAGCACACTAACAGGCTGACTAGTCAGAGGAGAGGAAACGAGGACAACATGAGCATCAGTAGAGGCAGTAGAAGCTAGAAGGAGAGGTTCTGGAGTAGCCTGGGTGGAGATAGGAGGATTAATCCAAAGCAGATTAGGGGGTTTCAACGGCGATAAAGTCGAAATCCCAACCGGTGCTCTAGACCTCCTGTTAAAAGAGTAGTTTAATTTCCCACATAACCCTCCTCCAGTATTGCCCTTGTGCGTAGAGAGGAACTTCGCCGTTGAAGCACGGGGCAAGGATGAGGAGCCCTCATTAAAAGGTCCAGATAAATGAGGAGCTTCCAGACCAGAAGAAGAGCTAGCAGAAATTGTACGAGCTGAAGGTGCCGAAAAAGTAGAGTCATGATATGTAACTGAAATGGAGAACAACGAATTTCCAATCCTGAGAGTGTAAGCAAAAATTCTAGCGGCAATAGGAGTGCATAAGAATTATGCCTTGACATGAAGGCACCCAGATGCGAGGAGTGAGGTAGAGAAAGTGCAAGTACGATCACCAATACACTTAGGTAGTGTTCTTTTCCTCCTCTTATAAGAGATTTACCTCTTGTAAGAGGTGGTCCCCCTCTTACAAGAGTTTTTTTAGTGTTTTTTTTTACCTCTTATAAGATATTTTTCTCAAAATATCTTATAAGCCTAAAAGACTTCTAATAGCCTCTTTCAAATTCTTATAAGACTTCTATCACTTAAAAAATCTATATTACCCCAAAGTCTATATTATAATTGTTACTAATTAAACTAGTTTATATATTAGGGGGTGTTTGGTACGCGGATTGGAGAATTCCCAGGAATTGGTGGATTCCCAGGAATATGAGGGTGGGAATGAAGATTCTCGGGAATGTTGTGATACTGTGTTTGGTATACAACATTACATGCCTGGGAATACTTTATTACCGTGTTTGGTATAGAACAATTTATTCCCATCAATCCATCTCTATAGTAGACATTACCGAAAATACCCTTTTGGCTTTATTTAAAAATAAATAAATATAAAAGTTATTTAATACCCTTTTGCCATTTTCTCATATTTGATAAAAACCATTGTGGATATTCATATAAACCTTCAGTTGAACTTGGCATGCTCTTTCAGGAGTTCCCAATCTTCACTTTAGATAGATGAGAGTGAAAAAATATGCAACACACATTCACATGCATTTAGAGTATAGCATCTACAAGTTTTGATGAGAACGAGTTTACACAGGGGAAGCACATTATAAGTGCCCGTACAGACATATCATGGTATCTGAAGAACATAAGCAGTATCAATAACGATACTTGGTGGAGTAATCTTTGGGTGCAATGACGAGACTGCGTCCTTTCCTGGCACCCCTGAAGACAGTCTCAACAATGTCAATGAACTCCTGCTTGTCCTTCATGGCCCAGTTGATTTTGTTGTTGTTCCCAGTCCCGAGATCAATCATGATGTGTTTGTTACGGAAGAAGAACATGACTGTTGAGCGGTAGAATTTGGTTGGAGGGAAGCGGGTTATATGATAAGCTAGAAATATGAAGGTTGTTTTGGGTATGCAATATTCTCACTCAGTTTTTATGTGGAGGAATCCACAAATCCCACCCTTTTCAAAGGGAATGTTTATCCTTCCAAACTAATTATTTTGATAACCTTGGGAATTTAAAATTATTTACAAAACTATACCTATGTCTTACCAAACCAGGTAATCAAGAGGGTAATCTTAGATTCCCTTATACATTACCGCGTACCAAACGCCTCCTTAGTCTATAGCAGCCCGGAATATGCTATCCTAGAAAAAGTGTAATCATATACATAGTTGAATGTAATATGCTGTCCTAGAAAAAGTGTGGGAATTCATTCTTCACAACTTGAACAATTATGTTAAGGATGCTGTCGAAACAATTAATTGACTGTAATTTTATTTATTTTTTATTTATTTACAGCTAAGGGAGAATTTATATTAGCCCAATGACCTTAAATTTTTTTAATCCAACTTCTTTGAAACAAATTATTATTATTTATATTTATACATACTAATTTTCATACTAATTAAAAGTCTATAGTAGCCCAAAATTATAATTGATGATTTACACTGATTTGTGAATTTAACTTGGTATTAAACTAGTTTGTATATTAGTAATTTGAACTTATCTTTTCTTATCCTTCATCTCACTATTTTTATACTTTGGGGGTAATATAGACTTTGGGGTAATATAGGCTCTTGTAAGAGGTGAGAAAAGAACAGAATTCTCTTATAAGAGGTTCTTATAAGAGGTTATTTTTATGTAAAAAGAATACCTCAAAAAGAGGCTCTTACAAGAGGCTCTTACTGTAAATCTCTTATAAGAGGTAACCTCTTATAAGAGGTAGGGAAAAAAAGAACGGTACCTTAGTCATATTTGCAACCAGTCTTGGGGTATCACAGAAGGGAGGTAGACCCAAGATTGAAACTTTAGTTGGATGAGATTCGATGGCAGGAAGAGCATATCCAGTGAACGGCCATTTACGGATCAAAAGATTAACAGTGCCGATAGAGAATAATTTTTAGGCCACTAAATCAAGTAAGATCTTCCGGGTTGGGTATTTAATGACGATATCACCACTGAAGCAAACATAAACAGCCCAAGTCCAGTCATATACATTACAAGCGTTGCAAAAGAAAGAGTCGATAGTAGAGTTGGAAATAGAACCTCCAAACAATGATACCGGATCAAAGCATTACAAATTATCTCATTTGGAGATAAGTTCAAGCGAAAGGTCGCAACAAACAACTAAATGAGGAGAGGGAGGCTTAGGGATAGCGGGAATTGACAGTAGTTGAGACTTAGGGAAAGCGGGAATCTAGAGAGAAGATCCGGAAGCAGGAGGATTAATGGAATTTGTAAGGGAATTTTTGGGGGAGTTTATGGGGGAGTTTATGGGGGAGTTTTTTGCAAAATTGAAGCTTGTAATTCTATCGTTAATCATTAATATACAAAAACATTGTTTTTTTTTTTCTTTTGAAGAAAATGTTCAAAAATATTGTTGCGATTCCAAAATAATTCCTGAACACCACTTTGAGATCATCATCAGTATTCAGTAGGCCATGTTTACCTTACTAAATTATTGAGAATAACTACAATCGCAACTTATTTCTGTAATGGTAAATGTGGATGGAGACACTTAGGTAGATCCACCAAACTACAAAAGGATCGAAGACAATAAACTAATAATAAAAATAGTGAAAACGCAAAAGTTGAAAGGAAAAAAGGATGTGGACAAAAGCATATGCCAAGAAGATCCTCTCTCCTTTTGAGCCTACAAAAAAGCACCTCCCAGCTAATCCCACTTCTACTTCCATCTCTTCCTGTCTCTCTCTCTCTCTCTCTCAAAATGACTTCCACATATTTCTCCAAATGGGAGATCATGATCGGCATTAATGGCTCTGTAGTACTCCTTGGAGAATAGCCATGGAGGTGAGGTTTCGTTAGGTGAAGTCTTTTGCTCATAGAGGGCAACTTATTATCTTTGGCAAAACTTAGTTGCGATTTGTATTGATTTCTCTAATCAAATAATGGTGATTTGAGTAATTACACAATGAGTTGAGATCATTACATCCTTGTTGAAGCTTATGTTCTTATTATTGTATTTTGTTGGATAAGTATTATGATGATGCATGATTGAGTCTGACTTTGTTTAACATCTCCAGTGTGCTATTGTATTTTGTTGGATAATTATTATGATGATGCATGACAATATGGATTTGAATTTCAAATAACTTGATTTTATATACTTAGATTAATTTAGATGTGTAGATTAATGTGAATGATTTGGATCGTCGATATAAATATCCAAAGGCCGAATGCAAATGCCGTGTGCACCATGGGTACTGGTACACAACAGAAGGTTTGTGCATATACACTTAATTTTGGCAGTAGGGGAAATTATTGCAAGGCACACAGAAAGCGGTTTATTTATTGTTAAACCCATTAGGTTTCATAAATATTAGAATCTCTAGCACACAGACCCAAACCTCATTTTTAATTATTTTTTATTGATATAAATATTTTTTTCTTCCATTTCCTATATTATCCTTCTAAAAAATATGCACAGAATAATCTATACTATTATTAAGCAAAGTTCAATTTTGGCGGTTTTTTACTATCATGCCCTTATAAACATAAAAGGCTAAATATAGGGTTAATATTGGAGGTCAGAAATGTAATTTGTATGTATTGGAAAAATAATTAATATGCATAGATTTGCATGCTTATCTGTATAGATTTGGAAAAATAATTAATAGTATAGATTTGCATGTACTTGCATGCACAATTTATTCATAAGAAAGTTTCTTCCTATCAAAGCCGGTACGTCTAACACATGCATGTAAATATCAAAATGAATAAATTGTGCATGCCTGTCTGCATGCATTCATGCAACCTCTTCGGTGACCTGCCCCTTCCTCAAAATTCTACACACCTTTATAGATGTGCATCGCACGTGCATTATACTAGTTTAATAAAAAGAAACAAATGAAACGAGAAAAACTTCACATGTTGTTGGAGAGTTTTCATTCAGTCAAACTGAAGAATCAATCATGCTCAGGAACATTTCTATAGAGATCAACATTGATTTCCAAAACCCACAAAATAAAGAAAGCCAAACTCCTCAACAAATAAAAGATTTATATAATTAGGGTTTCACACGAGAATCAAGTCTTAGTAGAAGATTCAAAGAAGGGGGAGTGGAGGCATATAGTTAGGCCATCTCCAACCCTCAACTCCATTTTGGAACAACTTTTACTCCAAAATGGAGTAACTGTCACATCAAACAGTAACTTCATCTCCAACCCATAACTCCATTTCTAACTCCAAAAAGGAATATTCTCAGCATATTCTTTTTTATCTACTTTTTTAAATTAATTCTCTTCTAACTCCCCACTATTTATCTATTTAACCAATTAGCCACGAACAAAAAAAAAATAAATATACTTAATTCAATAATATGCCTCAATATTTAACATTAATAAATAATATTTTATTATAAATTGACCATTCTACAAATAATATAATACTTAGAAAATAAAATTACATTAATTAAAACAAATGACTACAAAAATATTACATTCAATAACATAAATAGGAATACTTAATATATATACATATATATATGGTTTAATTAACCATCTGAGTTGGTGTACTCCTCCCACAAATGTTCAATTAATGCATTACGAAGCGCAATGTGAGCATCTTTATCCTTGATTTGTCTATGGCGAGCAATAAATTGTTGAAATCTTGCATTTTCATCTACAACCATTTCAACTTCTGGAACTGCAGTCTCCCTCATATCTTGAATTGGTGCATGAAGATCACGTTCATCCTCGATAATTATGTTGTGCATAATGATGCACGCAGTCATTATATCATGTAACACATTATTGTTCCAATAACGTGCCGGTTCCGCAACAATTGCGAATCGTGATTGGAGAACTCCAAATGCTCGTTCTACATCTTTTCTACATGCTTCCTGTTTCATAGCAAAATATTTTTTCTTCCGACCAAGCGGCTGATGTATACTTTGTACAATAGTGGACCATTTTGGGTATATACCATCAGCTAAATAATAGCCCATGTTATACTCTTTTCCTAGAATAATATAATGAGCAGGAGGAGCAATACCTTGAGCTAGGTTAGAAAAAAGAAGAGATGACTCCAACACATTGATATCATTGTTGGTGCCCGGCATGCCAAAATATGCGTGCCATATCCAAAGATCATAATCTGCTAC
This sequence comes from Hemerocallis citrina, assembly GCA_017893485.1. Taxonomy (NCBI): domain Eukaryota; kingdom Viridiplantae; phylum Streptophyta; class Magnoliopsida; order Asparagales; family Asphodelaceae; genus Hemerocallis; species Hemerocallis citrina. The sequence continues at coordinate 85,451,908 of CM030362.1, read as the reverse complement.
AGCTTCAAGAATAATAGTTGGATGCCCACTACGACTTGCATATTGTCCAGCCCATGCTGTTGGACAATTTTTCTACTTCCAATGCATACAATCAAGACTGCCCAACATTCCCGGAAAACCACATTGTTGACCAACATGGAGTAGCCTTGTGACATCATTAGCGGTTGGTGTTCTTAGATATCGCTCTGCAAGTATTTCCACAATAGCACGACAAAATTTCTTCATACTTTCAATCGCCGTTGACTCGCCTATTTTAATGTACTCGTCCGTCGCATCTGCCGGTAGATCATACGCCAACATCCGGAACGCGGCTGTTACTTTCTGTAAACTTGATAATCCAGCTCTACCGAGTCCATCATTTCTTTGGTGGAAATAATTGTCATGACCTTTGACCGCATCAACAATACGAAGGAACAAACTCCGAGACATTCTATACCATCTGCGAAACATGACTTCACTGTAGCGTGGGTTTTCGGAGAAATAGTCGTTGAACAAATTACGATCCGCAATTTCCCTATCGCGATTGATCACTACATGACCCGGAATCGAGCCACCATGGTGGCTTTGTTGGTTGAAGTAGCGCGCAAGAACCATGTTGTTGTTAGCGATCCCCTGATATATTGCATCTTCGGAGGCGAACAAACTTTCCATAACGTTCATCGTTGTCGCATCATTGTCGGCATCCGAAGATGAAGTGGAACTTGCTGAATTAGATGGACCTCCAATATTGAAGTTCATTTTCAAATTGAATAAAATGAACAAGTTTGTTGAATGTTTATTTTGAGGAAATGGAAGACAGGAGAATAAATTTTGAAATGAGGCTATAGTACGTTATTGATATGAGGCGGTAGTACGTTATTTATAGTAATCAATGAAGTGTCTCAAACGGCTATAATCCAAACGGCTATAATCCAAACGAATATATTCCGAACGGCTATATTCCAACGGCTATAATCCAAACGGCTATGATCCAAACGAATATATTCCAAACGGCTATATTCCAACGGCTATAATCCAAACGGCTATAATCCAAACGAATATATTCCAACGGCTATATTCCAACAGCTATAATCCAAACGGCTATAATCCAAACGAATATATTCCAACAGCTGTATTCCAACGGCTATAATCCAAACGGCTATGCTCCAAACGAATATATTCCAACAGCTGTATTCCAACGGCTATAATCCAAACGGGTACAATCTAACATCTATAAATAGAGATATTATTATATTTTTTCTCATTCCACTCATCTTCTTTCTCATTCCACTTGTTCTCAGAAGAAAATGTCTGTCCGAGCTTCTTCATACGTTGTTAGCGAAGACGTGCACCTTTGTCAAGTTTATTTAGAAATTTCTCAAGACCCTATTACGGGTAGATACCAGTCAGCAGATCATTTTTGGTCTCGTGTGGAGAAAAGTTACAATGCATCAAGAAACCAGAGTTGGGAGTCTCGTTCAAAAAGATCCGTGCAATGTCGAATTCAGACTATAATGGCTGAAGTAAAAAAATTAAATGGTTGTCTGAAACAAGTAGAGAATTTGAATCCAAGTGGTACCTCAGATGCGGATATTGTGAGTATTCATTTAACTTTCACATTCAAAAGTTATTTATTTTATTACGATTACTTAACCTTATGTTCACAATAATTTACAGTTTAGTCGAGCGAAGGAATTATTCATGCAAGATCCAAAGTTCAAAAAAGGATTCAAATTTGATCATGTTTGGAATATAGTTAAGGATTTTGAGAAATTTAAAGATAATGTACCCACTGCAAGAAAATTAGCTCGAAATTTAAACTATGACTCACCATAGTCAGATAATCCCACTCCAGAGTCTCCAGTGTCATCTTCTCCTGGGCTGCCTTCATTTTTTCCAAATTTAGATGAAGAAAATTTTGGAAGTACTTCATCGCAACGACCCATTGGGGTAAAAAAAGCCAAAGGAAAAAGAAAAAATGATGAAGATTTTAATGATATTAAAGAAAGTAATCGACAACTGCTGGAGATGTTAGAAAAGACCAGATCCGAGAGGAAGGAACTTCTGGAAATTCAGCGGCAATGTTTGGCCTTTAAAGCAATGAAAGAAGAAAATAAAGTTTTATTAAAAGACTTGAATTCCATTGCTGATCCAAACGTGCGTGAGCTATTCCGAGTTGAACAAGCAAGAATTCTTCAGAAAAGAGCTCAACAACAACAACAACATCAAGGGTCATCTTCCGATGCTTTTGGACAGTTTTTCAATGATATTGGAGGATCCGGAACCGATTTACCACCTTTCTAAATTATTATTAGTCTTATGTGTGTTATTATTTTATTGCGTTATGTATTTTGCATTTTTTTTTGCACAAGTTTAGTTTGATTATTGTATTTTGCAGTATGTAGTTTGTATTGTTTTTTATTTGAATGTTTATGAAATTTTAATTAAGACGTCCTAAAATGTACGAAGTTTATATATATTGTAATTGACATTTCGTATTATTTTCTAAATATTAAATATACTTAATATTTAATTAATAATCTTCAATAGAACACAAAAAAATTAAAATTTTATTTCTGGGAGTAGAATGTAATAAACTTTGTTAAGAAAATATTTAATAAGGGTTTAATTAAAAATTACAAAACTTTTAGGAGTTTTTTATAATAAAAAAAAATTTGGCGTTGGGTGAACAGTAGCGCGCCATATATGGCGCGCCACTGTTCATCCCAACCCAATCCACGCCATTATGGCGCTGAAAATGGCGATGGGTTGGAGGCCAAATCCAACGCCATCTGCCAACTCAGCGCCAAAATGGCGATGGGTTGGAGATGGCCTTAGATCTTCATGTACTCTATCAGACACTATATTTTGTCCTCGTTAAAAAGAAACATAATCAAGGAGAAAGAAAATGATATTATTTTCAAGATGGAACATGGGTTTTGATGTACCTCCATTACTATTATCCACTTTTTCCTTGCATCAATCTTTCATTTAAGACTTTATTTCTCATAAGAAACTCTAATTAAATACACTAGTATAATGCACGTGCGATGCACGTCTATAAAAGAGTTTAGTCATTAAATTAAATGAATTTGTATATTTTGATTTGACGTGCATGGCACGAGATGTTTAGTGGATGTAGTTTGCACGTATATTGCACGAGTTTGCTCAGTTACAAAATTAGGATTTGTTTGTTTACATCCCCAACTCTCCCATTAAAATAGTAGAGATATCTATTCATTTGAGGATTTTAGATCTCTTTATTTAGTGAGAAAGATAATGAAAGAAGAAAAAAAGTTTAACTCCTTTCCTTTTTGGCAAGGGTAATATTAAAAATACAAAGAAACAATATTTAAATTGCTAAGTAATCTATTTATATATATATTTTTTTGATAAAAGATGACTACTGTCATCGCTTCATTAACGATTAATTAACGAAACATACTACATCATGGTCCAAAATACAACATTGAAAACCCAAAATAACCAAAAGAAACAACAACATGAAGAAGACCACTCTACATATTGTATCAAAACATCAACAGAAGTACGGCCCCTCTATCCATCCGCCCACTATCCCGATCGCAAGCCGCCTACTGCTGTTCCTCTCCCAGATGCATTTTCTTCTTACCACCTGTGATAGAATTCCAATCGTGAGCAAGAGAATTAATTCTATGCAGTAAAACTGGCAATCTATGATTAATCTTCTGAAAACACAATTCGTTACGGTCCAACCACAACCCCCACATGGTTGCAGCTACTGTGATATCCCACAATTGTCTACCCTCTTCTTTACCTAAGTTATTTCTGATATCTCCCCACACCTCTGGGAATGACCTAGGACTCTGTGTGTTCCCGAAACCCAACACCACTAAATCCCATATACTACTCGCTCTAGGACAACGAAACAACAAATGATTTGTATCCTCTTCTTGGCTCCCGCACCTATCGCATAAAGAGTTACTTATCATACTTCTTTTCCTAAGATTGATCTTACTTAGGATTGCGTCGTTCTTGACAAACCACAAAAACACTCTGACTTTCAGTGGAACCGCTATACCCCATATGATGTCCGACTCATTGCTCCTTATACCTCCGTCGTTCAATCACTTGTACATAGACCGGACCGAGAATGTAGCACTTGAATTCAGGTTCGACACCCTTTCGTCTTCAGTCTCGTTTGTATAAGATCCCTCTCTCCTGATGAATCTGTTCAAATTTTGCAGCTGTTCCAGGCAGTCCTGATTTGGATTATTGTGAACGTCTAAGGTCAACATTTCGTTACGCCAAACGTCTGCTACGAGGGAGTCGCTATTTAATGATGTTGCCGCGGCTGTCGAAAAAAGGCTGGAAAGTATATTGTAACCGCACCATTTATCTTTCCAGAATCTAGTGTTCTTCCCGTTGCCAACCCTACACGTGGTCCTGTCATGATATATCGTCCCCACTTTAACTATTCCTTTCCATATGGGAGAGGCTTTCCCTCGACTTAACACTCCTCCAAATTTGAATTTCTTCCTCTTCTTATAGGAATCGAAGGACTTGCTCCACCATAACTTATTCTTGTTCCTCATCTTCCACCACCACTTGCACAACAAAGCCCTATTCATGGCTCTAAGATCTAAAACTTCCAAGCCCCCGAACTCCTTACGTTTACACACCCTGCCCCAATTAATAAGGTGTACTCCCTTGCCATTGTCGCCCGCGCCTTTCCACAAAAATCTCTTCCTGATTTTATCGATTTTACTAATAACCCATTTCGGAAGCTCATACATGGACATCATGTAGATTGGGATGCAACTCAATACCGAATTAATCATCGTCAATCTGCCTCCTAAGGAGAGAAACTTCCCCTTCCAACCGGCCATTCTTTTGCCGATTTTTTCAATTAGTCGATTCCAGTTGTCCCGAGTCAGCGGCCCCGGTCTCAAAGTGGAGCCCAAGTAATTGACCGGAAATGCTCCCACTGCGCACCCTAATTTAGAACCAATAGTCGCTATTGGGACAGAATTCCCCTCGCAGATAGCAATGACGCTACTTTTGACCGCGTTGATCTTCATCCCTGACCATGCTTGAAAACATTTGATAAGGAACCCCAGAGCAGTTGCCTCCTCTCCAGTAGCTTTCCCGAATAATAGAGTATCGTCTGCGTTTTGGAGAATAGATATAGAATCAGGTACACCCTTAACCTTGATTCCCCCAATTTTCCTTCCTTCTCTCCCTCTTTTGACCATTTCCGCTAACCTGTCCGCGACAATGGTAAACAAAAGTGACGAAAGTGGATCTCCTTGTCTGAGTCCTCTATGACACCTAATTTCTTTGCCCTTCCGTCCATTAGCCTGTACATTCGATTTTCCGCCCTTTAAGCACATCTGAATCCAGTGTCTCCATCTCCAACCAAACCCTTTTAAAGTTAGAGCTTCATCTATTGCATCCCACTTAACGGAGTCGTATGCTTTTTGGAAATCTAATTTGAGAATGAAACCGTCCACTTTATCTTTATATCCTCTGCACACCACTTCGTGGGCCGAAGCAATACAATCCATGATGTCTCTCCCCTTGATGAATCCGCTCTGCTCCTCCCCCACCACATCTTTTAGGTACCGAGCTAGCCTTCATGCAAGAACTTTTGTTATAATCTTGAACGACCCATCAATAAGACTAATCGGTTTTAGATCGTCTACCGTTTGAATCTCTTTCTTTTTGGGGATCAAAATGATATTAGCAAAATTTAGCCTTTCTAATGCTGCAGTTCCATCGAAAACCTCCTTCATTACATTCATGAAATCCGAATTAATGATGCCCCAGAAAATTCTATAGAAAAACAACGAAAATCTGTCTGGGCCCGGCGCTTTATCCTGTCCTAACTCCTTTATTGCTTCTTCTATTTCGTCTTCGGTGAAAGCTCCCTCAATACCTTCGCTCCCGTCTATCCTTGAGGACTCCCACATGTCAGGACTAAGCGCACATCTATATGTTACTCGCCTACCGAGTAAGTCTTTGTATTGATCGTCTAAGTGTCTTCTTATTAAATCTTCATTCTCCGTCCATACTCCTTCAATACTCAACCCGTTGATTTTGTTATGCCTCTTCCTCTCGTTTGCTACCTTATGAAAGTACTTTGTATTTGCATCCCCCTCTTTAAGCCACTGTATTCTGGAGCGTTGTTTCCAGTACATTTCTTCCATCAGCTCTATCTGATATATTTCATGTTTGCTTGTACTGAGTTCGACATCTAAATCCATCGGAAGATCCCCCTGCTCTTGTAGTAATTCCAACTCTACGATTCTTTCTTCCAACTTCTTTAATTTCCTTTTCTTCTCCCCAAATTCTTTAAAAGCCCATTTCCTCAAGCATCTACGTAACCTTCTGATTTTTTCGATCCAGATCCCTACCGCCCCTATGTTACTAGTCCTCGAGTTCCATGATTCCTGAATTACTGGGCGTAATCCCGGATGTAATGTCCAAGCCTTTTCGAAGCGGAATTGGTATTTAGCACTATCAAACCCAGTACCGCAGTCTAATCCCAATGGGCAGTGGTCTGACGTCAACCGAGAGAGAGATTTGACGTATGCCGATGGGAATGCCTCTTCCCATTCTGAGGAAACTAGAATTATGTCTAGCTTTGCAAGAATGGGGTTTGACTGCATATTCGACCACGTAAATCTCCTGTCAGAACTTGATAACTCTAGTAGCTCGAGCTCCTCAATAACAGAATTGAAATTACATCTATCGACCCAACTGGCCCCTCTACCGTTATGTTCAAACCCAAATCTGGTGATATTGAAATCTCCTCCTATCACCCAAGGGTCGTTCCGTGAGTTCCTGATGAATCTTATTTCGTTCCAGAACTGCTCCCTGCATCTAGACTCGTATGGACCGTATACCGCTGTCACCATTTGGAATTTGTTATCTCTTCTATGTCTAATTCTAACAGTGACCGAAAATTCCCCAATCCACTCATTCATAATCTCGAAACAATTATTATCCACCCCAATTGCAATACCACCCGAGTACCCGAACGCTGACTTAAATCTCCAATCGAAATCGCCTAAATACTTCAGGTCGCTAAAGTCGTGGACTGTCGGATTAACGATCCTCGTTTCTAGAAATGCGCAAATACTGGGCCTACTCCTAGCGATCGAATCCCCTATTAGTTTTTTCTTAATCTTTTGTCTCATCACTCTAACATTCCAAAAGATGTATAACATAAAAACTGATTTGACGTCTAACCACCTGCGGTCACCTGTGCTATTACAGTCCCTAACAACCTACCCCATTATTTGCTCCTCTAATAAAATGGACCCGTCTTAACTGTTCATCTCTACTTTGTACCATAGCAATACCGTATAAACTAGCGTAGTAAATCAAAGAATCATCATTCAGCAAATGTAAAATGGAGGTGTTGTTAATAGTAATACCTTCGCAGGCTGACGCAGGTTCTTTTGCTCTGGCTGCTGCTCTGATAAGATCATCTTCGCTCGGCCCTTGGGATCCCCACATCTCCAACTGTCTTTTACTTCTCCTCTGATACTGTACGATTGACTTTGAACTCATCCCTGCACTTGTCTCGTCTATATCGCCTCCTGCTAACTCGTCTACTCTCTTTTCCCATAACTCTGTATCCATGTCCGAAAAGTGCTCCATATCTGCCACACCCTCGAGAGCCCCTATCAGCTGGTTCTTCATATCCGATGTCAGAAATATGCCCCACTTCATCCGTTGGCTCCTCTATAAGTACCGGTTCCCCCTGATTCTCTGCGCTCATAATTGCTTTCAGATTGACTGTGTTCGAGTGAGTCGATTCGCCGATCACACTTGAATTACGTGGGGTCTTCCCATTTGTTGCCGGACCACCCTTTAAGGAAAAATTGTCTTCTTTAGTAGAGCAATAGATCTCTAACTCGTTTGGCGTGCTCTTCTTTTTGTCTTGCAACTCCAGAGCTCTGGTCACTGCAACTTCGATTGCTGCTTCGTACTCCTCCCTTGTAAATGACAAAACGTTGTTGCTGATTTTGACGGCTGCGTTGTTCTCCTTAACTCCTATATCCACTGGTCTTTTTAAAATACTCTCAATACCTTTCACCCTACTGCCATCCACCGATATTCCTTTCCCATTTGTGTTAATAGTACTCCTGTCTCTCTGTCTTTTCGAAAAGCTCTCACATCCTTCGTCATTGTCGCATCTACCAGAGTCTCTCTCCTCTTCATTAGCTGGCAAGAGCTTAAATGACCCCAATGTGTGCTGCATTGATGAGAGCCCCCTTGTTTTGTGCTGAAGTGACACTACCGCGGCTACACGGGACCCATCCTTTCCCACCTTTTCCGCGCCATCATGTCCACTCTGAGTATGCGTCAAACACTCCATCTCTGCTGATTTTTGAATATGGCGTATTGTACAATGAGAGTTTTGATCCAACGACTCCTTTCCTCTATCTGTAGCCAACTGAATCGCACGGCCAGGATTTGATCTCTTCGGATCCGACGATAGGGCGTCGTCTTCTTCCTCCCGCTCCCCCATTCTCAACCGTTCATTCTTTTCTTCGTAAACCCCGGCTCTAAACTTCACATTCTTCGTCGTCTCCACTACTACTTTCACATCGAAAGAATCCATCTCGAAATCTACCTTGATCAACGACGGAATATCCTCTTTACGCTCTACCCCCACTCGAATTCTGGCGTATTCCCTTCTAGCTTGGACTAGTGTGTTTCTGTCAATGTCTGCGACCAATCCGAATCCTTTAACTAGATTCTGGAAACCCGACTTAACCCAACATTGATATGGGAAGTTAAAAATTTGAATCCAAATAGCTGTCGAACTCTCCGCTTTTGATGCACCGATGGCTCTATGCCATCTCGAAAAAGTTACAAAGAAGCTCCTCCCTTCGATTCCCTTCAAAGCCAGCACCTCTTGCACTCTATCCTCGTCTGCGCAATGAACGAAAAACGTATTTTCACTCGTCTTTTGAACGATCTAGTTCCAACTCGGAGAAGGGCTAGTGACTGCTGTAAGCAACCCCCCAATGTCGTCACTCGTCGGAGTCCCACTCTGTGCTTTGACGATAACGCAATAAGAGAACCGTTTCTCAAATTCGGCCATAATTGGAGTAGGCATTATCGTAGCGTGCGCGATTTTCCTCGTTCTTGCCTTGCTCTCTTCAGTGGTGCTGTTTTGTGGAGTAGTCGGCGTGGAGAACGGAGCAGCCTGCTTCACGATCTGCATAATGGGCTTCTTCATAGGGCAATCAACCGAAATGTGCCCGTTACCCTTACATACGTAACAAAACCAATCGAACGAGCACTTGTTGATAGCGTGACCGACTCGAGAGCACTTGTGGCAACGCTGCTTTGAAACCGGGACATGCCCTTCCGACGAGGAGTTGCTCCCTCTTGTACTGAGCTTCTTCTCCTCGTATTGAAGCTTACGGGGTTTCACCAACACCCACTCACCCTCTTCATCTTCTTTCTTCTTGAGCTCTGGGACTGGTTGGATAGTGGAGCGGCGAGCTCTATGCTCAGTCGCGTCCAAATCCCCCCTCGTAGCATTTGCGCATGTTCTTTTTTTTTCCTCTCTTCCACTTTCTTCCACTCGACGTCTCTCTGGTGACGATCTTTGGATTCTACTTCTGCTTCTTACTTCTTCTCTTCCTCTATGGCTGTCCTTCGAACGATCTCTATGATCGTTACGAAGTTCGCGACGTGGAGATCTTTCACGCTGGCGAAGCTCTCTTCCACGCTGGTAGTCATCGTCTGAACGTCTCATGGTGCTACGGGCCTCCTCATCTTGTCTGGAGCGCTTAGCCATGGTGGGAGTTACTGTCGAAGCTTTGTTATGGAGGAGGGATGAGGAGGAGTATGGAGTGTAGTGGGTCTTAGAAGGAACGCTCTTCATTTCTTCCTAAAGTATGCTGATCAATATTGCTGATCAATAAGTAGTAATCTATTTATATTATAAAAGCAAAAATAAATATGTCCACAGTAGATCTGGACCATACATCTAATTCTTATTATGTCTTAGATCTAATCTGGATCATACAAATCCATCAAATATAATCTCTAATATCCACGTCCAAACCCTTCTCTCCCTCCACCGCTTCTTTCTTTCTCCAAACCAGTCTCCACTGCCAGTATAAGTTATGATTGTTATTAACAAAAAAACTGGCCAACTACTATACTTTGAACTCCATGAGTTGCAGAACATGATAAACCAAGTTTTGAGGCATAATATACGTGAGAGTATTATGATGTGCCTGCCAAATGCAATAGCAAATGATAGTTCTGCAATCTTCTATGTTTTAAATCTTCAAATAAAATATTATTATACCCGACGAAAGAGAGAAAAAAAAAAGAGTAATGCTTTAGCCACTACCAATTTCACTACCATTTTCTTCACTACCTTAGGTGGCATACTCTTATTGGAGAGTTCTCCCACCTACTCTATCATCTCCTACCTATTGGAGTGTGCCACCTAAGATAGTGAAGAGAAATATAATGAAATTGGTAGTGGCTCTAGCATTACTCAAAAAAAAATCATGTTGGGTGCAAATTAATCCTGACAGATTAATCCAGCAACTCCCACTCCCACTGCAAATTTGAAGTCTTGATGTAATCTCAGGATCTTCCACATCAGCTCAGCTTATGTGCAATTCTTGTTAGGCAGACATAATAAATAAATAAATAAATACCATACTCCACCTTTTCTTAAAAAATAAAAATAAAAAAATAAAATAAAATAAATTAATAAATAAATATGCTGACTTAAAAATTAACCGTTGGCAAAGAAAAAAGATGCTCAATTACAGGCATGTGTAAATAATACGGATAAGAATCCTCGCAGTATAACTTATATATGGGTTTTCATGACTCTTTCTCGAACCATAATCTTACAATTCATCCAAAATATAAAACAGTTTTGTTAGAGCATCCACGGTCGTTAGAGGCATAATATAAGCATATTATACCTTAGCAAATTGAGCCATTGCTGCAGTTGTGAAAAAATAAAAAATACATAATTTCGTCAAAAATGAAATAGACAATGTTTCGTCTGCGAGAAAAAAATTAATTTAAATAAATTTTATTTCACAGAAACCAAAAATTTAGTATTAAAATAAATAGGACGAAACATCAATCATTCCAGGGAAGAAAAAAGAAATTCAAAATTTAAATCGGACCAAACATCCGAAGTGAATTTTGAATTTTTTTTGGAATTTATTTGGTTTTTTTTTAATTTTTTAAAGGATTAAAAAAAACACGCATGAGACTCACATGGGATGAAACGACATATTTCGTCCCAGTGTTTTTTTTTTATTTTTAAAATTAAGTTGTTAATTATGTTTTAATTAACTAAACTTAATTAATTAACTAATTATTTAACTTAAAGATTAATTAAAATACTAACTACAATAATTAATTAACTAAATTAGGAGTCCGAGTTTCGTCCGATGAAAAAAAAATAAAATATTATGGACATGTTTCGTCCTAGAATTTAAAAAATATTTAAATAATTCAGATGAAATATGATGTTTCGTCACGCATAATATACATATTGCTATATCGCCGGCTATCTTTATCTTTTTACGGTAGCAAAAAATGAAAAAAATTGCAGAATACCTCACGAGTGCAGCGTCTATGATTAATGAAATATGCATAAAAAGCATTTTTAGCTGAGGATTGTGGATGCTCTTAGTCCTCACTGAAAAGAGCTCAGGCCTCTCAGGAATCAGGAATTCAGGATACTGTTTTCTCACTAATTCACTGTATCTCTGTATCAAATAGTTTTTTTTTGATGAAACGGATAGAGTCCAACGACTCCAGCCATAATATATATTCATAAAAATAACAGTAGCAAGGTCTTACAAGGCGTAAAACAAATAGTACAAAAAACAATATACAACGATACATTCCCAAATAGAATTACAAACATAGAAGAACTGACGCTAAGCCGGGAATAATACACTCCAACTAGGCGCAAGCTGATCGATCAAGCAAAACCCCACAAGGAACTAGAAGAAACTCCAGAGGCTGATAGGAGCGAAAGGCAGCGAGGTGACCAAAGAGACCATCTCGCCAGACCTCTCTGGCCGTGAAGGCGGGAAGCGTTCCTGCGAAAATCAGTAAAATGATAGAAACCGAACCATAGAACCAATCGCCGAGAAAAAGAGGACCTCCTCCCCTGAAGCAAAAATGCCAGCCAGGGCGCTACTGGAGGACAGTAGAGGCAAAAGGTAGAATTCCACCAGCACGGCCAGAAAACACAGGCTGATGAACATTACACCCACTGAATGGGTCATAGAACACACTGATATAATCAGTTACAAAACAAACCGACAGAACAAGGAAAACAATGCTAAACAACCATGTGAAGCACTAAACAGATGAAAGAAAAATACTGAAAATCACAGCTAGCGCAAGGCACACAGACTCTTCCCAAACAGAAGATAGAACGTTAATAAACTGATACCAGTCCAAACTGCTGAGCTGCCGCAGCTACATCAGTATTCATCAAAATAAGAAGACAAACATAGTGATTAAGCCAACCAAAGAGCTCTAAACATATGAGCTCAGAAAGAAGAAAAACAGAACGATAAGATCCAAACACTAGTGAAACACTTAAACATCAGCACCAGCAAAAACTCATTAAAAAGAAGAGAGCGGTAGCAGTTCCACCAAAGAAATCCTGGGCATCAACAACAAACTCCCAGCTAGCACAGCCCAACTACGAGGACAAAACAAACTGCCAAAAGCATAATAAGGGAAAACAACACTACCTTTTAAGCCTGCAAAAGAAAACAAGCAGGGGAAAAACATAAGATCACACCGCTAAAGTTGAGAGCCAAACCTCAAAAGTGCCGGAAGAGAGAACTACTACAAAAAGAAATAGAAGCAATCAGACACAGAAAATGAAATACCAAATAACCGCAGGAAGGGAGAACTACTACCAAAAGAACTATAATCTAAGACCGATACAGAACGTTAAATAGCATTGAGATTAATAAGACAATTGTGAGCTTCCTCCAACCTTTCACCCTTCATGTTTCCTCTTGCTTCCGAATTTAAAGACGAAGACCAAAAATTGAATAAAAGAAGAAACTCTTTTGCTAATGAACGAGATGGAGTGAAAATATACCGGAATATTCTGTGATTTCTTTCTCTCCAAATAATCCAAAGAATAATCTGGAAAGAGAGAATCCAAGAGTTGTGGAAATTACGGTTAGGGGGACTCTGTATCAAATAGTAAAAATCATATTTGGCACTTAGGCACATTATCCACATGGACCATATACGAACCAAAACGAAAAGATTGGAGCCCAAACTCAGCCCAGAATGAAATGGTGTGAGTAATGCATGCATTGGGCTTGGCCCAATTCTCAGCCTCATGAAACTAAACCCCCACACATTATCTACTTTGTGACACGCGTACCTCAATAATAAAGCGCCACATCATCAATTTTGTCAGTTCCATCCTAGCCGTCCAAATTTGACCCCAATCCAACGTTTTATAAAACGCCAACTCCTCGATCCGCGTCAAAACGAACCACCCAATCAGAACCCACCCCCTAATGCTATAAAACACCATCCCCTTTCCTCCTTCCCATACCATCCAAATTCCCGTCTCCTCTTTCCGCCTTCGATCAAAATTCCCAAATCTCAAACCCTAATTCCAATCTCCGCTAATGGCGCCCAAGGCCGAGAAGAAACCCGCGGAGAAGAAGCCTGCCGCCGAGAAGCCCGCCGAAGAGGAGAAGGAGACCTCGAAGAAGGCGGAGAAGGCTCCCGCCGGCAAGAAGCCCAAGGCCGAGAAGCGCCTCCCCTCCAAAGAAGCAGCCACCGGCGGCGACAAGAAGATCGGTAAGAAGAAGAAGAAGGCGAAGAGCGTTGAGACCTACAAGATCTACATATTCAAGGTTCTGAAGCAGGTCCATCCCGACATCGGGATCTCGAGCAAGGCCATGGGGATCATGAACTCCTTCATCAACGACATCTTCGAGAAGCTCGCCCAGGAGGCGTCGAGGCTGGCCAGGTACAACAAGAAGCCCACAATTACTTCACGGGAGATCCAGACGTCGGTGAGGCTGGTGTTGCCCGGGGAGCTGGCGAAGCACGCTGTGTCGGAGGGGACCAAGGCGGTTACCAAGTTTACTAGCTCTTAGATGCTGGTGATATTTGATGCAGTATGATGCTAGGTTAAAAGAAACAAAGGGAAATTTTATTTTGTTTTGAGGTTTTTGATATTGTAAGTTGTTTGATTTAATTATAAGAAGCAGTTTGGGTTTTAATCTTTGGTACTATTGAATTCTATGGACTAAATCTGCCCTTGGTGACATGACAAAAGTCTACCCGCGGGTGTAATGATATTAAAACTGTGGATTGGTTTCTTTCTAGCGTATTAAGCATTTTGAATTATGACACTGACAAGATTGTTTGCTGAGAATTACGACATACAGTATCTACAAATATTTTCCTTTTCTCAAAAGAACGCATCCTCAAGAAATTTGTTTGAGATATGATAACCACATTGATATTATATATGAGAATCCATTATTGGTGGAAATAATAATGGTATTGATATTCGGTATGTGAATCATTAAATAAGAGCATTCACTGTTGTATGCTAAGAATCTATATTTTGCATTTTTTTGGTTTGCTAAAAATCCATATTTGCCCTTTTAAATATAGCAGTAGATTTGAGAAATTGTTAAATACAGAAGATGAAAGATAAATCCTGTCAATTTTGAAATTTTTTTTCCAAAAATAACTAAAATATTAGCCCAAGAATTACGAAAATGATGTCTAAATAATTTTTTTTTTTAAAAAATGGTTCAGACGGAAAATCTTTCATCTAGTAATTTTTTCCATCTTTTTAAAAAAATTTACTAAAATGTCATTTAAAAATTATGAAAATGTCATTTAAATAAATTTTCTTTTAAAAATTTTGCTTGGATAGAAGATCTTTGTCTGACCTAAGAACTGGTTAAACTTTTATTTTGTTATACGAGAGATGATCTTCCGTCGAAGAATATTTTAGTATTAAAAAAGGGGGTTAGACGGAAGATGTTTTTCCGTCTTTTTTTTTATAATATTTCTACTCTTTTAAATTTGGCACTAAACGACTGCAGCACTCTCCACCCAAAGCTATTTTTTAAATGTTAAATATATAAATTTTAGCACCAGTGATAGTGGATGCTCTAATAAAACTACATCAATACAAAATTCTTATATGCAGTTTCATTATATAAGGATTCTCTCCAATATTAGATTCACATCAAATACCAATGCAGTTATCATTTTCACTAGCATTGGATTCTCATACTCAATATCAATGTGATTGCCATATCCATCAATCAATGTGGTTGTCATATCCATCGCCATTGAATTCTCACCTCTAATTTTTGCTTTATAAATATTAAACCACAACGCATTCCTCCACCACAAATTATTCCTCCTCCACAACTCTTTTCCCTTTACTTAGGCTTCATTCGCGGAAAAGCATTCCTACAAGAAGAAGATGAGATCCTATACGCTGCATGGCTTGAAATATCACAAGATCCAGTATTGGGTGCCAATCAAAAAAGAAAAAGACAAATTGCGGGAGCGAATTTCGACTATATTCCATGATAGAAGGCCCAACTTTTGTACTGGACATTGGAGTCCAAAGTCTCTCTCGTATCGTATAACATCAGTTATGAAGTCCATAAGTAAATATCGATGATGCATACTACAAGTCGAGCGTCTTAATTCAAGTGGTGCTTCTGAACTTATCAATGTTAGGTATATGAAATATATAAATTATGATTAGTAAAAAAAAACTTCTCTAACACTATTATAAATATTTCTTTATCTTTTGTGGTAGATTAAACATGCTAAGATTTTATTTGGATAAGATCCAGAAGAGAATAAATGATTTCAATTTGATTATGTTTGGTCAATTCTAAAGGATGCAAAGTAGTGGGCAAATACAAATGCCAAGTCCCCTACAGCTTGTAAAACTTCGAAAATTGGCTTATCTCAATGATCTGATTCAAACTTTTCTATCGTCGATTTAAATAAATACAGTGAGGGATATACTCTTATCGACAGTGATCAATTGCATATTCAACCAGTCGGCATATAGGAAGAAAAAAAAAGATGAGAAGGCAAGCAACTGAAAAGAATCTTAACTTTGAAGCTCTTGCTGAAGGAAATCAAGACTTCTTGAAGATTTTAAAAAAAGGACAAGAACAATAGAAAAATGATAGGGCGTCTAAGCACTAGATTATGATTTTAAAAGCTGAAAATGATTTAAAATTAGATCCAGCGAGACCAACATGAGAGAGAAATTATGTTAGTTAACCTGAATGCTATTATTGATCCTGCAGTACTTGAGTATTTTCGAAATAAAAAAAAACAAATCCTAAATAGAAACGCAACCGAAGATTCTTCTTCAAATACCCCAAATCATGAAACTTTCACTAGTTAATATGGATATGTAGGAGGACAATATGTAAGAGGTGGATATGAAAGAAGCCAATACAGAATACCTGAATACAGAAACAAGTAGATATGAAGGAGATGACCTACAAGAATATTAGTATTTTTTATGTATTTTGTTTTTCTCATTTATGCACTTACCATTCCTGCATATATATGTTTTCTCGGTAACGGTCCGAATGAATTAAACATACATATGTATGTATGTTTATTTTATTCTAAAATATTTATTTTATATTATATATTATATAGTAATATTAATATTAATAATGTTATATATATTATATTATTAAATTAATTTTTATATTTTTATAATTATTTTAAAACAAGTAAAAGAATTTTTAAAGGGTTAGAAACTGAAATGAACTTAGAAATGGAGGGGTATTGTTGGAGTTATAAATCTCCGCTCCTTGGGTGGCTGCAAACTGCAGCCCTCTATTGGAGATGCACTAATAGTGCTGCCTTCTAGGTTGACATATTATAATAGACCAAAATATTTATTAATAATATTATTATCAATTATATTGCATAACTGATTTGGTTTGATGGCCTTTATTAATTAGAAAATATGGGATTTCATTATGCAGTAGGATTCTCATGTATTCCCTCCGTTTAACTTTAAGTGATATTATCTAATTTTTTTTCCTTTTTTTTCAAAAAAATCCTTATTTATGTTAAAATTTTGTCTTAATTACTCATCTTAATCCTATCAAATATTCTTAGAAAATTTTAGTTTCAACTTTTTAGATTTTATTTTCTCCAAAAATTTAATGTCAACTGTATTAGAAAAAGAATTAGTAATTATATCTTCTCTTGAAAACAGAATTTATATTGAGAAAACATTAATTATAATTTCTTGAATCCAAAATTAGTATTGAAAAAAAAAATTAGTAATTAAATCATGAAAACTTATTAATAAGAAAGTAGAGGAAAACAAATAATTATCTTATCCTTTCTTAATCTGTGTGCAAAATTTCTGAATATCATTTAAAATAAAAGGAAAGGAGTATTGTATATATTGTTTAAATGATTATTTAATAAAGTGTATATATGAGGGGTTAAGTGCTAGAGAGACTTCTCCTTCCGCCATCAACAAATCATCAACAACAAAAAGAAAAACAGTCAAATCCTTCTTCCTTCCTCTACCTTTTCCAGGCCAACACAGCCATCATCATTATCCATTATCATCTCCTAAGAGCATCCACAGTCGTTGAACCCAAATTTTGGGTAAATAGCATTTGAGAAATAGCAAAAAAAGAATGTTGCTGCAGTCGTTCAAAGCTATTTTCGATCGGTCGGTTGTTTTTTTTTAAACGACGGAAGATTATCTACCGTCAATCTGCTACGACGGTCGATAATATACCGTTCGTCGACCGGGTTTAATGTTTGAGAAGTTGTTTATTTAAAAAAACCAAGCACGGTACATAATGTGCCGTTAATTTGAAGGCACGGTAGGTTAGTTGCCGTCGCTTGACTGGCTTTAATTTTTTTTTTTTTTTTTTTAATAAAAACTGAAAAAACGGCAAATAATCTGCCGTTAATGTGTAGCCACGGCATACATTCTGCCGTTTGTTGACTGCATTTTGAAATTTTTTTTTTTTTTTTTTTTTTTTTTTTTTTTTAATTGCACTAGAAGACAAAAAAAATTAAAAAAAAAAAAAAAAAAATCAAGAAAAGGCCTGGGACGGTTGACAATGGCCCGTCAATTGTGTGGTGACGTGTACCAAAGCAATGATGTGATTGGGTGGTTTTTACTTTTTGTTTTTTTTTTTTTTTAAAAAAAACCCTCCAACGGATGATAATACCCCGTGTAATGTAATTAACGGCATACTATCTACCGTGCGTTGACTTCGTTGAAATTTTTTTTTTTTTTTTTTTAAAATTTCACCAACGGATCATAATGTTCCGTTAATCTGATTACACGGGTTATAATTCACCGTCGGTTGACCATCTTTTAAATTTTTTTTTTTTTTTAATCATTGGGATTGTACGATACGGAACATTATGTTCCGTTAATTAGATCGGACGGGGGATTATCTTCCGAAAGCTATATTTTCCATTTCGCCATATCGCCTGCTATATTTGGCAGCGTACTGTTCTTCGTCAACCCAAATTTTGGGTATTTGGAAGACGACTGCAGATCGTTTTTTTCCAAATTTTCCAAATTTTGGGTATTTAGCCCACGACTGTGGATGCTCTAACAAATCCCTTTGTTTAATCCCCGATTAGCAAACCCATCACCGTCAAACACATCCCTTCCTCCTGACTGTCACCATCCTGCCCATCACCATCATCCTTCATCATTTCCAATTTGCAAAACATTAATGCCATGTATGACCCTTCCTTCTAGAAGACCCATTCCATGGGCTTATAAGCTTCTCCGAATGCATTCAGCATAAAACCCACTTATCATGCTCTTCGACAATTACGAGGTATAAAACTTAAATCTTTTTTCCTTTTTATATTACTTTGTCAATTGATAGGTTGAGTTTGTTATAAAGTTGACGATCTTATTGAGTATTCGACACAATTAATTCAAACCACAAAGAAAAATTAGATCACACCAATCATACGAAGCATACAAGAATTGTCTGAGTTGGGACCTTCCCCTTAATCCGGAGAAGAAAGAACCAATAAGTTATTTTAACAAGAGAAGATACAAGAAAGTTAAATTTCTCACCACGATCCTTTCGCAAGCCTAACTGAAACTTGTTTGTTATTTACAATGGAGAAATCTCTCGTCCTCTCAGATGAAGTACTCTCTTCTTTTATTCAGCACTCAATAGAATCATATCGTTCTATGAGCCGTTACAATTGATTATATAGAGATCTAAAGAAACTCTAGTGTAGATATCTTGATACAATAGTCATCTGATGTATACTGAAGAGAAAAACATACAATTAGAACCGTACGATCTAACCAGAAGACAAAGTGTGCTTTAATCGAATCATCAAACCCGCACCTAAAAAATCCATTAGCACTGCGGGCGGTCGGCCGCACATAGCTGCAGTCGACCGCAACTCCCAGTGTTCCAACCCGAGTAGGGGACAATCGACATATCGCCTTTCTGTCACTGTTGCTGCTGCTGACAGCTTTTCTTCTTCTTCGATCATTCGCTTCGAACCCTCTACTTGTATCACCATCTTTTCTTCACACCGATAGTATGCAAGACATAAAACCCAACAATCTCCACCTTAGATTGCATATGCATGAATCCATACCTGTGTGATTTAAAAAACTTCCAGATCTTTCATCTCCACTTTGTTAACAACATGTTTCTATGGCTTCTTCTTCTAGTTGAACAAACATCCACCTGTTTTCCTGTATCAGTATGTCCCACTTAAGGGTATATACCCCAGTAGATGTAATCATGGAGGTGTCACCCTTTACACGAACTCCACCTTCTAACGATATCGGAACGTTGCAGTCTCAATTCGGTAATTCTAGTGACAACTTACTAGATAATGATTAAGGAACAATGGGCTTCCATACTGTCACGTCCCGCTTCCCAAAAAGAGAATACGGAATACGGATACATGACTAAGTTCAGCGACTGATTTTCATCATCCATAAGCTGTCAGGATTTTTACAATATTTCACAGGAATAATCAAGAGATAACAAGGAGAAACCAACCACGCATGCATGAATGAATCAATATACCAACAGGAATTTACTTGAAAGAAAATTTAATAATCTCAAATAAATTAAATATGGACAAGTCAATAATTCTTGGTCATACTGCCTAAAAATAATCAAAGTAGCAAATACACTTATTCAAGAATAACAGGAAAAATAATATAGCAAGAACTCCAGCAACTAAAATCTTTGATCACCTACTCTAGTGGCAGATGATCACCAAAATCTGCAATTTAATAAATTACAGAAAAAGGGAAAAAGAAACAAAACTTCCGTCAATGCAAGTTACAGGGCGCTTGTAGTGCAGGCACATATACAAGAAAAGAATAAACAGATATAGAGTAACAACAGAAACAAACATAGCATGAAATAGTCATGACAACAAAACAGAACGACTAGCATGAATCAGGAAATAAGATTAAGTAACATAATATGCTAACAGGGTACAGATAACATGTATCAGGTATTAAGTATCATGCAAGCAGGTAAACAGGTAGCATATACAGGTAAGCATGTAACATGTGTCATGTTATGTCAAATCTTGTATTTATTCCTTTCTAGGTATCACTTCATTCGTCTCATCCATTTACCACATGGTTGCTACATTCAAACAAGTTTGCGTTTAGATTTTGTAGTGGATCCTATAGGGTCGTATACTCAGGTATCAAGTACAGTTACAAGTATCATGTAATAGATAATCATGCATCAGGTAGGATCTACGGTCCCCTCCAAGTACACCATCTCATAAGAAAGTATGTAGTTGGATAACAGGTGGGAAACACGAGCCCCCTTCTAAGTACACCTTCTCATAAAGAAGTATGTAGTCAGGAATCAGGTAAACGATAATCAGGATCATGCATAATCCTATAACAGGTAACAGATAACAGATAATTAGGTGGGAAACACGGCCCCTCTTCCAAGTACACCATCTCATAAGGAAGTATGTAGTTGGGTAACATGTGGGAAACATGAGCCCCCTTCTAAGTACACATTTCTATATTTTCAACTACTATATCTTTCCCTTAACCAAGGCTTGGTTATTTTGTTATTATTATCAAACATGCATATATATGTCGCAAAACAGGGCAAGAATAACATGGTATGAACAAGTAACAGGTTTAGGTTGGAAGGTAAACATGTACAGGTGAAAGACAACTCATAAAAGATTAGGACAACGAAAATTTTAGTTCAGGACAGCTAGACAGTACTGCACCAAATCTGGAATTTCCATTGCCACAAATATGCAAATCTGGATCCGTCAGAAAATCTGGAAAGTAGACTCTCATCCGAGTCCAGTAAATATATATAAATCATATGGTATTTCACAAAAATAGGACTCAAAACAGAATTGTATCAAGAAAACATGTTCAGCCAAAAATCAGAAGTTTGTATTCATAAACAGGATAACGACATACAAACTTACTGATTGAATCCAATAAAAATCTGGGGTATTCCCTAATATGTTTAGTAACAGAAAATAAAGTTTTATAATTCTCCAATATAGATAGAATAGTCAAGTAAAATAAGAAAATAGCAAGATACAGTAATTTTGTAATTCTGAAACTCTGGACACAGCAGTACTAAAACAGCAATAGATTAAAAAATATAAATAAAAATCCATATCTGGCAAAAGGGTGATAAAACAGATATAGTAGGCTAAAATTCATATTCACAAATTTTTTCTAAAAAACAAATAGAATCAGGTCGAAATTAAGATTCTTTACTGAACAACATGAAAATTCTGCAAGTATAGTTTTTGTTTGCTAGCATAGAATGGTTTATAAAATTCATCAATTAAATCCACAAAAATTAGGGGTTAATCCCAATCAAGTCTAGTTGTACTTAGAAAAAATATTGGATCGAAGTATTATCTTTAATTTCAGTATAAAAATAAATTACTCTCCAGAATTCACATAAAACCAAATCTGTAATTTTTCCTGCACCTCTGTAGTAAAATAGCCATAACTTGTAACTCACAAATAGAAATTGAGCTCTGTCAGAAATTCTAGAAAATAGAAAGAATTCTCTATAATTCATATTCACAAATAATTTTTATATACTGACCTTAATAGGGTCTAAAATATTGCACAAAAATGGGGTAAAAACAAGGACAGAATTATTCTTCATGCATAAAATCAACTAGATCAAACAAAACGCATCCAAGTCATAACAAAACGTGAAATAGGGTATACTAGATGTTCAAGCAACATGGTATAGTGTAACGCCCCGATTTCCATACACTGGAAAACATATAAGCCAGAATCTTTCCTTCAGTTAGCCACAATACACAGAAAACAGAACAATTTTAAAATTTTTTATTCGATACAAATGTATTACAAGTCTGAATGTTATAAAATTGCAATACATTACATCAGTGTTACAATAATACCTTTAAAAGCCCAAGTGTTACAATTTTCAACAAATTTACATCAAAGTACAATGAATAAAGAACAACACTTGGTACTTCACTTGGATGCTTTCCAACAAGTAAATAAATTACAACAATTATTACAAAAGAAACAATAGTAATCAACATATATTACAGCGGAAAACTTAAATAAAATTGACTCCTTGCTTCTCTTGCCTTGAGTCCTCCTGAATCCTGTACCTGTACTTCTGTAATCCAGTACCTGTAATCTTGTAATCTAGTACTTATTTAAATGGGGACGTCAGTACATATACTGACGCTTTAAGGCTGATGAATAGCATCGATTCTCAACTTTTAGCAAAGAGATTGATGAAAAGAGAAACGTGTATATATAATTGATGTGTCAGTGTATACTATGACTTAGACTCTAATGCAAGATTAACTAATGCGAGGATGCATTTATTCTAATGCAAGCAAGTCTCCGGAACAATATGCATTCCATACTACATACGCCCTATCTCAAGCTATTTCTTCATATATAGGGATTTAAACTCGCGCCATGAATTCTACTCTTGTACTCAACTTGTTTCTGAAGATACAACGTGA
The DNA here is from genome assembly GCA_017893485.1 of Hemerocallis citrina. Lineage (NCBI taxonomy): Eukaryota > Viridiplantae > Streptophyta > Magnoliopsida > Asparagales > Asphodelaceae > Hemerocallis > Hemerocallis citrina. The sequence continues at coordinate 85,428,850 of CM030362.1, read as the reverse complement.
CTGATGAGATTGCCCTGAAACGGTCTAATCCTACCATTCGCAGTCAGATCATGGAGTCTCTGTTTTCCACTACTACCCGATATATCGGACCTCACTCAAAAACCAGACGAACCCTTGGAGTTGCTGCAGCACAGGTTAGCTCGAAGCATCCCCTGCGGCCCCCTATCCGATAGATCGTAGTCTACGGCTGTTCGCTTCCCCCGCATAGATCATGACGGAGTTCCAGGGGTCCATCCCCGCTCCGCCCGCCCTTATCATGGCACTTCAAAAATTAACAGACGAGATATGGATCCCGTGCTCCCAATCCGTGAGGAGGCACAGACCGTATCCCTTTGATAGGAAGGGTACAACCCAATAACGCTACCTAGTGTCGGCCTATAGGACAGGTCGGATCATAAGGTATCACCCTTAACACCAACTCTTTTCCTTCGGCAAAAATGATAATTAGTAAAGGTTAAGTAGTAATAGCCATAAGTCACTACTCTAATGATGTCACTAACCCTGAAGAATCCTAGGGATGACAAGAGTATTAACACAATATGCTAGGTCTTAAGTTAGACTTCGCAAGACAACTCTACTAGGTGCTCAACCTAGATCCGGTTCATAGCTTATCGATCCAAGACCTCGACAATACGAATGTGTTCGCATGCTACTACCCTGAACTTGGATTTCTTCTACGCTCCTATCCGCAATCAATCAACACCGGTTAAGATCTGACTGTACACGAGGAGTGACTCGTCCACAGTCCCTTAGGAGTAAAATAAATACACGTCTTGATGGTCGATGGCCCCTAGGGCAATGTTATACCCTAGACGAGCACAACAAAACTGCGTGCTAGCTAATAAGCTACATACGAGTAAACAAAACACATATGAGCTAAACAAGCTACGTATGAAACCAACAACTACATATGAGCCAAGCGAACTGCGTATGAGACAACAACATATATACGAGCCAAATAAACTATGTATGAGACCAACAACTACATACGAGCCAGGTGAGCTACGTATGAGCAAAACAACATATAGAAACAACCATACAGGTATTCTAACAACCTAGAAGCAACAAAATGTGCTTACTAGCAAAACTCGATCTTCTATAATTAGAAGCAACAGAAGAATCTTCTAACAGTCTAAAATAGACATACTACCAAAGAAAAACCTAAAAGCGACATAAAAACCTTCCGACAGCCTAGAAGCAACCAGTGCTATGCTTATCGAAATTCGACAAAATTAGACTTTTTAGAAAGGTAAAAATATCTACCACAATTCTCTAGTTGAACATTTTTTCAGATCTTTTAAGGAATTCCAAATTCCTACCCATCGAACACACGCAAATAGTTTACCAAACTACAGAATTTCAACAAAAAGCTGAAACTTCTACAGCTTGTAACTTTGCTCTACTTGTCGGAATCTAACGAAACTGGACAATTTGAAAAGGTGAGAACAACTACTAGAACTCCCTTGTTGACCACTTTCTCAGATTCCGTAAGAAATTCCAAATTCCTACACATCAAACACACGAAAAGTTAAGCAAAATAGCAGAATTGCAACAACAAAGCCGAAACTTCTAAGGATTGTAATTTTTGCTCTACTTGTCGGAATCTAACGAAACTGAACAATTTGAAAAGGTGGAAACATCTACTACAACTCCCTAGTTGATGACTTTTTCAGATTCCTTATGAAATTCAATCTACCGTCCCTTGAATATAATTCCAAATTACCAAAAACACAGCCAAGCTGAAAACTTTCAAAGCACATAACTTCTACTCCGCTTATCGGAATCTAACTAAAAAGAACAATTTGGAAAGGTGAGAGTCTCTACTACAACTCTCTAGTTGAACACTTTTCCAAATTCAGTAAGTAAAAGATCCAAAAACATCGAAAAACCCAATCAGCGAGCTTTTCAGCCTAAAGGCTGGCTGTTGCAAATTGTAAAGGCCATAACTTCTACTCAGCATATCGGAATCTAACAAAATAGGACAATTTGGAAAGGTGAGAACATCTAATACAGCTTCCTAGTTGGTCACCTCCTCAGATTTTGCAAGTAAAAGGCTTAAAAACAACAGTTAAGCAAAACAGTGAGCACTCTCAGCCAAGCTGGCTGCTCTGTTTTGTAATGGCCATAACTTTTGCACTACTTATTAGAATCTGACCAAATAGGGCATTTGGAAAGATTATAAACTCTACTACAACTTCCTAGTTGGTCACCTCCCCAGATTCCGCAAGTAAGAGGCTCAAAAATAACAATAAGCAAAACAGTGAGCACTCTAGCCAAGCTGGCTGCTCTGTTTTGTAATGGCCATAACTTTTGCACCTCTTATCGGAATCTAACCAAATAGGGCATTTTGAAAAGGTGAGAATGTCTACTACAACTTTCTAGTTTGTCACTTCTCCAAATTCCGTAAGGAACATCAAATTTCAGTCCCTCGAACATAAGCCGTTGTTCACCCCAAAACAAAAAGTTGATGTTTTTGACCAACACTCGCTGTTTTGGGGGAAACAGTTGTTTCACCCATCAAAGTAACTCCGAAAATCCACAAAAATTTTAGCATGGTAATAACACACCTAAGAACCTCTAAAATTAATTTGGGGTCAAAATTCCACCTTTAACCTTGTTAAATAATTCTAACCCTAGAACTACAAAAATTGATTCTTAATTGTCTTATTTTGCATTCTACCACTACAACCCTTGTATGCATCTTATTCTCACTACAACACATGTGCGATTTACCGGCGTATATACCCCGGTGTTTTACCATTCGCGCCGGGGTAGGGAGTGACCAGGAATGGGGCGTCAGATTGGATGGTTATACACCGACGACCTCTATAAAACGCTGGGGATTCATGATATTCACCGGCGGTTTATTTAGAAACGCCGGTGAATGGTATTATTCACCGGCGTTTTAATAACACACGCCGGGGAATATATGGATACATTCACCGGCGTTTGTAATTGCAAACGCCGGTGAATTAACTGAGATAAAATCCCGCGAACCCTAACATTTCGCTCGCTAATTTTCCAAACCTAATTTCGCCGCCTTCGTTTTCCCTCCTCCCTCTCTCTATTTCTCGCGCTTCGCCTCCGTCCCTTCGTCATCTTCAATAGCCCAATTCAATTTCCCTCCTCCCTCTCTCTATTTCGCGGTGAATTTGCAATCGAAAACCACCGCTTGTCGCCCCGCTCTCTCTCTATCTCCTATGCCAACGCTCGTCGCCCCCCTCTCTCTCTTCGGTAATTTCTCTTGATTTCTCTCCTTTTCACTGTCAAAGATGCTGAATTCATGCATCTGATTGTCATCTTAGCATGATTTTTTTACCAAAATGGGTTAACTGTCAACTAAGGATGCTGGCTGTATACCAAAATCGAATAAATCTGTACAAGAATTGGGCTGAACAAACCTTGTGCAGGTTTATTTTGGAGCCACAAACATCATGATTTAGTTGAGATGAAGAATTAATAGATAAACATATATGCTTAGCTACTGGAAATTTTCATTTTCTTTTATTGTTAAAGAAACTGAATTCATGCATCTGATTACCATCTTAGCATGATTTTTTATACCAAAATGGGTTCACTGTCAACTAAGGATGCTGTATGTATACCAAAATCCTCCAAATCTGTACAATAATTGGGCAGAACAAACCTTGTGCAGGTTTATTTTGGAGCCACAAACATCAATGGTTTAGTTGGGATGAAGAATTAATAGAGAAACATATATGCTTAGATACTGGAAATTTTCATTTTCTTTTACTGTTAAAGAAACTAAATTCATGCATCTGATTGCCATCTTAGCATGATTTTTTTACCAAAATGGGTTGACTGTCATCTAAGTATGCTAGCTGTATACCAAAATCCTCCAAATCTGTACAAGAATTGGGCGGAACATGTAGCGCCCCAAATTTCTAATATGAGAGCTTAGAAAATAAGTGGCGAAATCCCAGCAATCCACTTCAATACAACAATAAACACCAACAACACCACTAAATTTTTTTTTTCTTTCTCTTATTACAACAGTTAATACAATTACAGCGGAAGTCTAAACATCTCATCACAAATTAATATTTTATTTTCAACTCAATAATGATCTCAAATAAGTCTTAACAATTTTACACCAAACACTAAATAATCCAATTATCTCAAAGCCAACTCAAGCATCCAACCTCCAATCTAAGCAATAACCTGCAATATGTGAGGCTAGAGTTGAACCCTAACCCCCAAACTAAAGGGGTCAGCCATCAAAATGGTGTGAGTGGCAACTAATCAAGCAAATAACATAAATGAACTGAAGTAACAATATCCAACAAATACTGATCAAACACTAAAGTATGAAGTAACAATAAAAGAGTAACGGGTGATATCAAATCCGAAAGCCAAGTGTGTGAAAACAGGAAATCCAAATGCATAAAAGTGATTCAAGAAAACTTCATGACTAAATGCTGACAACGATGACTACTAAGAGATGAAGATAAACTGTAGTACCCCGATTTTATTTTCTCAATATATTTATGGAAGGAGATTTATTTTCTTATGATAGCCTATTGTTATTACTTTTCTCCATGATAAATAAAGTGTATTATTTTCTTATAAAACATTCTTCTCAAAGCCCAAATGTGACTTGTTTATTTTCTTGTATAAAAATACATATTTTGGCCCAAATGTATTTAAACCCCTAAACTTGACCTTTTATTTTCACAACTTGTATATGTAGCATTTTTCTCTCTTTTTATCTCCCGGATTAGATGTGCATTTTGGGGTTTTGTGTGTGTACACGTGCACTTCATGTACACGTGCACAAGACACTTATGCCTTGGCCGGATTTGTGGAGTGTGGGTGGTTATATCTTGAGGTGTGGGTAGTTTCTTAACTCCCGACTAGATCTCAGCCTTTGATTCACCAACTCCCCTATTAATCCTAGCCATCTATTCTATCTATTTTCTAGTATAAATACCCCTTCTCCTCTCCCATCTCTTTTTACACTAAGATTGTTACTGAAATAGAGAGTATTTGTGAGTTGTGTGGGAGCTCTTCTGTGGAGGCAAGCAGCATTGTTGAAGGAGCTCGGCGTGGAGCAAAGGAGCAAGAAGGTGTTCTCTACGTTGAAGGACTTTGCGGGATTTCGTTATTTTCGTCACAAAAGGTGGGTGTTTCTCAGGACTTCTATTGTAGGAATGTTACTATAATTGTCATGATTGATGTCATGCTACGAAATTGAATTAAACGAAATAGAAATTGTTTGACATGCTGTTATTATAGAAACTAGTCTGTCGATGCAGCCGACTGCCATGTGAGCCAGTCGACTGGTACGAGACATTATTTTGCATGGTTGTGATGATAAATGAACATGATGGTGTGATTACTATTATATAATTTTTCCCTATGACACATATGATGGAGGGAAAGTAAATGAATGAAAAGAACGAATGGTGATTAATGTTTTAGAATTGTCGAAGCAGTCGACTGATGTTTCGCTAAGTCGACTGGTGCTTCAATCTGATTGTGATTATTTGGTAGTTTCATAAATTGAGATATTTCATCATGGGGACCCAGTTTGATGACTTGGGATTCATATCTTCATGATCGTAAGAAAACATGAGCATTGTGAATGCATGTCTTAAGTATTTTGCCCTCAAGAAAAGAGCATGTTAGTAAACTAGAAAATCCATGTTGTAGTGTTACTGAATGATAAGAAACCTTGTCTGTGGAACATGAACTTATGTATACTGTTAATTGACATCATGATGAAATACACGTAAGAACTGTGAATATTCTACTGAAAATGGATCTGTCCAGTCGACCGATTGCGTGTAGCAAGTCGACTGATCTGGACATAGAATTATGCTGCTGAAATGGCTAAGACAGACGACTGAGGTGTGAACAGTCGACTGTCGTGTGACTAATATTGTGAACTTGAAAGTTGCGGGACAGGCGACTGGTAGTGTATACAGTCGACTATCCCGAGCCCTTTGATAATCCTGTATGACTGTATGAGTCGACTGGTATTCTTCCAAGTCGACTGTACAGAGTGAACTCTGGTATACTTGAATTCATATTATTTGCTGTTGGTAATTGTGAATGTATGATTAAAGTCAATGGACTCTGTTTATGGATACATGAATTGTGTAATTGAATCATAGATGAGAATTGAGAACCAAATGAATGTATGAAATGTGAAATCATGATGGGAAAGTCTGTGAGACTCTAAAATGAATGATGAGCTGATGATGCTCCATTGGATATTGTGAATTTGAAATTGAACGAAAGAGTAGCTAAGTCTCCCCGGCAGTGAAATGAAATGGTATTGAGAAATAGACCAGGTTGGTCGAGTGAAATGAAATGATGAGTCCGGATGATGGAGAGGCTAACTCTAGAGCTTGATTTTATTCATGATTCTAATATAACTTAAATACATAGTGTGGAGGTGATGAAGGTGAGAGAAAAACATGAGTATGAGAGCTAGGGTACGGTGCGGGTGTGTGAGCCGCAGAATGCATGCTTGATGAGTCAAGACATGGCGCGGGCACAACTCAGTAATGATCGGACTCTAGTCACGCTTATGGGATGTGTTGGTGACTGCAAGAGGAGTGTGTTCAGGGAGGAGGCTGAATTGTCGCAGAATGCATGCTTGACGAGTCAAGACATGGCGCGAAATTCTACTCCAGGGGCCAGGATACATGCTTGTACTCATAGATACATCTAGGATACTCATTGGAATTACAGTAGTAGAATAAGTCATGGCGGGGGATTGAACCCTACTAAAATGAAGATCGTTTAAGAGGCTTGCACTCGAACCTATGTAGTATGGGATGCATAGAATTCGAACAAGTATGCATTAGTGCCATAATTAACTAAGTAAATTGCATTAAGGATTTAAGTGCACAATCACGACACGACATCATTAAAAGTTCCCTTATTTGCATGCTTATGTTGAACTGGCTTGTGGTTTGTAAGAAATGAGATTCATTATACTGTTCCTGGCATAGAGAGGATGGCCATGTATAATTATCGTCGGTTGAATAAACTGACGTACCCACAGTGTTTTATGCAGGATAATCACATGTAAAAGGAATGGATGCACAAAGAGTTCATTATGTTGATGTTCGTTTATGTAAATATTGTATATTTTGCTTCCGCTGTGTAAATTTAAATGTAACATGTTGTAACTCTGATGTAAAAGTAAAGGTTTTAAATTCCTTGTAAAATTGTATGTGAAGAAAGCGAAAAGATCCTGAAGAACATCTCGAATTCAGTAAAAATGGGATTCGGGGCGTTACATAAACTATAATAATTTGCCCATGCTTGATCATTCCGGAGATTGGTCCCACATCACAGGTATTTACCCTGGATCATTCAGGAGACCATCCCACATCTAAACATAGATTCCTTATCACAATAATACCCCAAAAGCGTCGCCTCGACTCCGATCATTCCGTAGTTCAATCCCACATCACAAGATAATTACTTGGATAATTCCGGAGAAATACCTCGCATCACAGGTTAACTACCTGGATAATTCTGGAGATAAATCACACATCACAAGTTAACTACTTGGATAATTCAGGAGATTAAATCCTACATCAAAAGCCATACTGAGGTGCATAACTCATGTTCTCATTCGTCATGACACTACTAATGCCTGTCCTTATTAGTTTGGGTTACTAAACAAATCTCCTAGAGTAGTGTACCCTACCGGACTAAAAATCTGAATACTGAAAATGTGCCTCAATGGGCCTCAACAAATAACTGAACAAACATCTCAACACCGGTATACTAGGATCACATACCTCTAGAGACTCAAAAACAAATATCTGAACAAATTCCCCTTAACAAGTGGCTCAACAAAATATCTCAAAATCATGTTCTTAACTGAATATCTCAAAAACAAATACTGAACAAATATCTCAACATCAAATACTGAACAATATCTCAGAATCAAGTACTGAACAAATGTCTCAAAATCAAACACTAAACAAAATATCTCAAATCAGATACAAAGATCCTTCAGGACCAGTCGACTGCAAAATGGACCAGTCGACTGTCCAGAGGACATATCCCAACATTGTACAAAAATAATCTAAGGCATAATCAGTCGGCTTACCAAGGGGTCAGTCGACTGCCCCGAGACAAAAACAAATAATTCTCATCAAAAATATTCTAAGTATTTGAGTCGACTGAAGGGTCATAGGTCGACTGTCCCGAAAGGACTGAACAAAATCACAAACAGAGGATCAGTCGACTGACCTCAGTCTGGGTCGACTGTCCCGAACAAATCTCAAGACTCAAAAATGCACAGTAGGCTCGTACCAGTCGACTGCTTCGCATGACAGTCGGCTGTCGGCTACAGATTTCTAAAAATAGGTTTGAACACAAATCAAACAGGGGTTTTCTAAAGATTCACTGATCATAAAAATTAATTGTATCCAGGCCAATAGACATCTCCCAAAAATCTCCATCATGGATACATTACTCAATCAATCAATTTCTCCAATCTCATATTCTCATGATCTCAATTCTTAATTCTCCCATTAGGGTTTTTCTCAACAAAATGTCTTCCATAACTTAATCCAAATCCGATTTACAACCATAAGGTCCAGGTGTTTACTATCTAATCACAACAAAATCAATTCTTAATATGTCTCCCAACAATACGATCTCATAGATCAACATTTCCTCAACAAATCTTAATATCTTCTCATACATGGTTCAAATATCAACAAGAGTTCTCATCCTCCATAACAAATAAAAGATCCATACCATACATTCAATGGGACTAACAAAATAATGGTATAATGATCACAAACAAGCATAACAAGATCTTACGTCATTCATCAATCAAGGCAAACAAAACAAGCCAAGCAAAACAAAACAACAAAACAAACCACTTACTATTGATTTGAAGAAAAGATCCACAAAAGCTCCTCCTTGCTAGATCCAAGAATCCTCCTTTGTTCTTCCAAAATAATCTCAAGAAATTCTGAATATACTCAATGACGGCTGGGAAAGAATTTCCCTTAAATATGCCGGGGTAAAATATTAGGGTTATATTCCCACTTTGCAAAATAATCCTTTTAAGAATACAATTTTACATACATAGGTTTAGTCTTGAAAATTCAATCAAATATCATTTAAATTAGGATCTAATAGAAGAATATACTTCCAAACCTCAAAAATACTGATCGTAATGTCAAGCAAATACATTTTGCACTCTAAACCCTCAAAATGTCAATTTTGCAAATAAGTCCTTCTTTTCTCAAAAATTGCAAATAGGCATAATTAATTTCAGAAAAATCTGGAAAAATACTAAATAATTTTCAAATAATGGATAATGATTTTTCATAGAGAAAACTTAATTTTTCAAACTTCTAAAAAGTCATTTGCACGTGTTTTGCACGTGTACAAAAGATAAATCTTTTAGAAAATATTTATCAAATACTCAAAATCATTTAAAATTCATTTTCAAATAATTAAAATAATATTTGAAAATACGGGGTTCTACAGAACAAACCTTGTGCAGGTTTCTTTTGGAGCTACAAACATCATGATTTAGTTGGGATGAAGAATTAATAGACAAACATATATGCTTAGATACTGGAAATTTTCATTTTCTTTTACAGTTAAAGAAGCTGAATATCTACATCTGATTGCCATCTTAGTATTATTTTTTACCAAAATGGGTTCACTGTCAACTAAGGATGCTGTATGTATACCAAAATCCTCCAAATCTGTACAAGAATTGGGCGGAACAAACCTTGTGCAGCCTTATTTTGGAGCCACAAACATCAATGGTTTAGTTGGAATGAAGAATTAATAGACAAACATACATGCTTAGATACGGGAAATTTTCATTTCCTTTTACTGTTAAAAAAACTGATCGCATGCATCTGATTGTCATCTTAGCATGATTTTTTTACCAAAATGGGTTCACTGTCAACTAAGGATGCTGGCTGTATACCAAAATCCTCCAAATCTGTACAAGAATTGGGCTGAACAAACCTTGTGCAGGTTTATTTTGGAGCCACAAACATCATGATTTAGTTGGGATGAAGAATTAATAGAAAAACATATATGCTTAGATACTGGAAATTTTCATTTCCTTTTACTGTTAAATAAACTGAATTCATGCATCTGATTGTCATCTTAGCATGATTTTTTTACCAAAATGGTTTCACTGTCAACTAAGGATGTTGTATGCATACCAAAATCCTCCAAAACTGTACAAGAAGTGGGCTGAACAAACCTTGTGCAGGTTTATTTTGGAGCCACAAACATCATGATTTAGTTGGGATGAAGAATTATTGGAGAAACATATATGCTTAGATACTGGAAATTTTCATTTTCTTTTACTGTTAAAAAGCTGAATTCATGCATCTGATTGTCATCTTAGCATGATTTTTTAACCCAAATGGGTTCACTGTCAACCAAGGATGCTGGCTGTATACCAAAATCCTCCAAATGTGTACAAGAATTGGGCAGAACAAACCTTGTGCAGGTTTATTTTGGAGCCACAAACATCATGATTTAGTTGGGATGAAGAATTAATAGAGAAACATATATGCTTAGATAATGGAAATTTTCATTTCCTTTTACTGTTAAAGAAACTGAATTCATGCATCTGATTGTCATCTTAGCATGATTTTTTTACCAAAATGGTTTCACTGTCAACTAAGGATGCTGGCTGTATACCAAAATTCTCCAAAACTGTACAAGAATTGGGCTGAACAAACCTTGTGCAGGTTTCTTTCGGAGCCACAAACATCATGATTTAGTTGGGATGAAGAATTAATGGAGAAATATATATGCTTAGATACTGGAAATTTTTATTTTCTTTTACTGTTAAAGAAGCTGAATATCTACATCTGATTGCCATCTTAGCATATTTTTTTACCAAAATGGGTTCACTGTCAACTAAGGATGCTGTATGTATACCAAAATTCTCCAAATCTGTACAAGAATTGGGCTGAACAAACCTTGTGCAGGTTTCTTTTTGGAGCCACAAACATCATGATTTAGTTGGAATGAAGAATTAATAGAGAAACATATATGCTTAGATACTGGAAATTTTCATTTCATTTTACTGTTAAAGAAACTGATCGCATGCATCTGATTGTCATCTTAGCATGATTATTTTACCAAAATGGGTTAATTGTCAACTAAGGATGCTGGCTGTATACCAAATCCTCCAAATCTGTACAAGAATTGAGCTGAACAAACCTTGTGCAGGTTTCTTTTGGAGCCACAAACATCATGATTTAGTTGGGATGAAGAATTAATGGACAAACATATATGCTTAGATACTTGAAATTTTCATTTTCTTTTACTGTTAAAGAAGCTGAATTCATGCATCTGATTGTCATCATTGCATGATTTTTAAACCAAAATGGGTTCACTGTCAACTAAGGATGCTGGCTATATACCAAAATCCTCCAAATCTGTACAAGAATTGGGTTGAACAAATCTTGTGCAGGTTTATTTTGGAGCCACAAACATCATGATTTAGTTGGGATGAAGAATTAATAGAGAAACATATATGCTTAGATACTGGAAATTTTTATTTCCTTTTACTGTTAAAGAAACTGATCGCATGCATCTGATTGTCATCTTAGCCTGATTTTTTTACCAAAATGGGTTCACTGTCAACTAAGGGTACTGTATGTATACCAAAATCCTCCAAATCTGTACAAGAATTGGGCTGAACAAACCTTGTGCAGGTTTCTTTTGGAGCCACAAACATCATGGTTTAGTTGGGATGAAGAATTAATGGAGAAACATATATGCTTAGATACTATTGGCAAGTTTACATTTTCTTTTACTGTTAAAGAAGCTGAATTCATGCATCTGATTGTCATCTTAGCATGATTTTTTTACCAAAATGGGTTAACTGTCAACTAAGAATGCTGGCTGTATACCAAAATCCTCCAAATCTGTACAAGAATTGGGCTGAACAAATCTTGTGCAAGTTTCTTTTGGAGCCACAAACATCATGATTTAGTTGGGATGAAGAATTAATAGAGAAACATATATGCTTAGATACTGGAAATTTTCATTTTCTTTTACTGTTAAAGAAGCTGAATTCATGCATCTGAAGATTTAAGATCCAGGATGGCAAATTTTGATTGGGTTGTGATTGGATTGTTTAGTGGATGTCGTCTATGTTCTTAATTGGGTTGTGATTAGAAAGATAGGGCTCGAGTGGAGATCTGGAAACCCATATAGAGACATCTAGTTTATAATAATTTATTATTATTGTTGTTCTTGTCGCTCTTGCTGTTGTTGCTGATGTCTCTTTGTGTGCATGTGCTGAAGGGAAAGAAGGGATGAGAGAGAAATGAGGAAAATGCCGCTATGTTAGCCTGGTGTATCCTCATTCTCTACCATTCTCTGTTTCCATTTCTGGCTTCTATATTTGGTTTCCTTCCACGATAACAGTTCCTTAAAACTACACTTGATATGAGCCCCTTATTTTTCTTATTTTTCTTATATTTGGTTTTCTGTTGAACTAAATTATTGTTTTTTTTCATAGAGCGGTCACCCAGATGAAGGAAATTCGGATGATCAGCACTGAAGCTACTCGAGGGGTATGGATTTGTGGTCGGCCTACTCTAGTTGTTGTTGTTATGTTGTCCTTGTTGTTATGTTCTGGATTGTTGTTTTAAGTAATTGTTGAGATATTTGGGATGTTAATTACTGTATTTGTTAATTATGACACTGTTAATTATGCGGTGAATTTGGACGATTAATGGACTATGTGTGAAACTTTATTATCTTAATTAATTCTTGTGTTTGGTTGTGATTTGCGCATTAATATGCCTGAAATTGGTTGAATCAGTTGTGAATTAGTTTACAGATTTTTTAAATGAAATTGTGAATTGAAATCGAATGAAAAATTGGAGCATGAAAAACCAACGGGCATACACCGGCATTTCATAGAACGCCGGTGTATCTAATTGATTAGCTGAAAATTTCGTTAGGGAGGCGTTTCCATGCACGCCGGTGTACCCATATATCTACAGCGGCGCGTCATAAAACGCCGGTGAATATCTATATACCGGCGTTTTATAACACGCCGGTGATTGTAATTAGGGAAATAGGGCGCTCAGAAACAAGCATACACCGGCGTTCAATGACCGCCGGTAAATATTGGACATACACCGGCGTTTTTACAAATGCCGGTGAAAGATATATACCGGCGATATGTGACCGCCGGTGAATGTATATTGGGGGGAAAGAACGACACTCAGAAATTCGCATATACCGGCGTTTTTCTGGCCGCCGGTATATTTTCAAGATATACCGGCGTCCATCAGAAACGCCGGTGAATGTACCTATCTTTTCGCGACGCTCGATTCGGCGGCATTTGTACCGGCAATTATAAAAACGCCGGTGAATGTTTCACCGGCGTAAAAAACCGCCGGTGTAGGTCTAAAAAAACGCCGACGAATAACTTCTGTGTTGTAGTATCTAGCACATATGCACATGAAATTAGTTCCATACAACAACATACAACAATAATAACAATAAAAATAACAAGCACAAGTGTTGAGAATCCCCACCCACCGATTGGAAGAACTAGCTTGCTATCCTTCTCCTTCCTTGTTCCTTGTTCTTGATCCTCTTCAAGAACAACGTCATGAAAATGAACCCATGAAATAAACCCCTCTTTTCTTTTGATTTTGATTCTCTTTCTTTTTTTCTTTTCTTCTCAATTTATTTCTAATTGAAAACAAGTAGTAGAAGGAGAGAATGAAAAGGAGATGGAGGAGAATGAAGGGTTTTCTTTCCCTTTTGGATCAAGGCCGGCCAAGGGTGAGGGGGAGGGGATTTTTATAAAATGAGGTGAAGGGGTTTGTGGTGGAGAAGAGAGCCACATGTCCAAGATCTCATGGTTAGACAATTGGGTGTTTTATTTGCAAATATATATTGCAATCAAGCCCTAATCCATCCCAACCCTTCAAGCCCTAATCCATCCCAACCCTTCATCCCAACCCTCCATCCCAAGCCCTAATCCATGATGGATCAAAAATAAAATATAAAATATATTGCAAATATACCGAGTTCGTACAAACGTACGAACTCGGTATAATTCAAATACGTACATATATCTGTATATACAGATAAATTTTTTAGTTAAAAAGAATCAATCTGCACAAAAATAATTTAATTATGAGAAATAAAAATAAAATAGTTTTATTACCGGCTTGGAAGATTTCAGTATCAATTTGATACAAAACAGATATATACAGACTAGTATATACATACAGATAATGTTTATTAATAAAACCAGGTGATATCCACCAAAAAATATTTCAATTCTGAAAATAATAATAAAATAATAATAAAATAATAATTTTTAATATCTGCCCGTGATTTTCCAGATATTTTTTCAAAAATGCATTTTTCAAGATTTTGTACAAGTGAACAAAACTGATACAATACATATTTATATACTTACTAGTATATATATCTAGATAACTTTTTATTAGAAAAACCAAGTAATTTTCATAAAAAATATTTTAACTTTAAAAATATTAATTATATAAATATAATATCCGTCCGGAATATTACATATAAGGTGTTTAACAGATCTACAATAGGATATACTACCAGTAACACGTCAAGTATGCAAGATTCACACATCATATTCTGGTTCACAACCAACATACATATATACAACATGAATTAATTAGATCTAAGTCAAAATTTCATTTAGTGTGTGTAATGAGACAACTACGGGCAATTCAACACATATGGACAAGATCTAACAGGATTTTCATGAGAATAGATCTTGAAGCAACTACACTACAGGCGATATTTAGTACTTGTATATGCAACAGAAAAGTATACAAGTTACTTGCCTTAGAGACGACGATGAATCCGACGAAAGAATAACGGGAACGGATCCCGGCATACGGCGACGAACGCGAACCGAGCGCATCTTGAGATGATCACGATCGGGCACGGATCTCGATGGCGATCAAGATCAAGGAAATCGATGGCTCAAATCTGATGATGATGGAGGTGATGATCAAGATCTTGATGATGATTACAATCAATCAGATGACCAGGATCTGATCTGATTCTGATGAAGATGATGATGATCAAGGATGGTCCAGACTCCAAGATCAAGGTGGTGATCAAGATCAGATCGAACGGACAGCTGAGGTTTAAATGGCGATGATCAAGAACATCAAGGCGATCAAACGGTTCTAAATTAAGTGATTAAGATCTGATGATCATGATGATGATCGACAGCCTACATTCAATCTATCACATCTGATCACAACAGAGGAGAAGTAAGACAGGGAAGGAGCACAGCTTTGGTGGTTTCGTTGGCAGCGGTCGGCACAGGGCGACGTGTTGATGGTGAGCGGCGGGGAGGAAGGCTGCAGACGATGCTGACCCTGGCTGGCGTGCAGCGCTCAGGAGGAGGGAGACACAGGGAGTCGGCATGACGCAGCGGTGAGCGCTGCTGCTGCTGCTGCTTCAGGAGAGGAAGGGAGAGGGCCAAGGGCTCGGCCATGGTGTTGGGTATTGTTGGCGACGACTGAGGGCACAACACAGGGAAGCTGCACTGCGAGGAGAGGACGGGGCGCTACTGGCTATTGACGCAGCGGGAGGAGAAGGGAAAGAGGAAGGTGACGCTGCTGGCGTGGGGCTTCGGCAGGGCGAGGGGGCACACGGGATGCAGGGAGAGAGGTGAGCAGGATGGAGCGACGAGAGGAGGTTGAACGGGGAAGGCCAGAGGTAGGGGATGAAGGCACGGTAAAGGGGCGGATGTGTGTTTTAGATGATTAGGTTAACAGATGATAAATATATATAGGAGATGGGTATTAGGGTTTAGGTGTAAAACAGGTATTGGGTATAGGTTATTGGATATATGGGTTTCGGATCTTAATTAGGATCCAATAGGGAGATATAGGATATAGGGTTTTGGGTTTAAAAACTAATAGGAAAATAAATAACCAATAAAAGGTAGGATTATATAACAAAAATATATTTTGTTAAATATGGAAATTATTTGAAATAACTACAAGTACAATTAACAATAGAAATAGATTTTACATTAACAATCAAGGGTAATAGTAATAATAACAATAATAACAATAATAACAACAATAATAATAATAATAATAATAATAATAATAATAATAATAATAATAATACTGACAACAATAATAATAATAACAACATTGATAGGGTTTGTATTACAATATAAAAATCGTTTGAAAATAACAATAAATACAATTAATGAAAAGAGATGGATTTTAACAGGAGATACAAAATAAATTTGAAATAAAATGAATTTAAGAAAACTAAATTTTTTACAAAGAACCCCAACCCCAGATAATACACAGAAAATACGTATTTGCGAAAACAGGGGTTACAAATCTTACCCGCCTTACAACAAAATTTCGTCCTCGAAATTTGCTTAGGCAGTATATAGGACAAGGCAAAAGCAAACTTGGGGGAGGGTAACAAAACCGAAAATTAAGGGAAATGAACAAAGTAGTGGCAATACCAGAAAGAGAAGGAAGTGGATAACAATGAGGTCAAATGGAATGCATGAATGAAAATAAACAGTATCAAAAGGAAAGAACAACACAAGATAACAAAGTAAGATAAGGAGTAGGTAGAACTGAAATCAAAGAGAGAATAGATAGGGAAGAATTGAATTAAATAATGAATTGGTGCATGATGGCAAAATGGAATGCAAGAAAGAAGTGACCGACATCTAAAATGAAGAAGAAACAACACAAGACTTGCAAGATAATAAAGCAAAGAGATGAAGAATAGATAGAGCTGGAATCGAATAAAGAATGGACAAGAAAGAGTTAGGCCAGCCAATGAGTCAACAGATGAAGACGAGTACAAGGGGTAAAGAAGCAAACAATGTAAGGAAGGAGAAACAACAAAAGAATCCTAGGACCTGTGGGTTATGGGCCCAACATGCTTCCGCTGTGCCACTCTGATCGGAGAAGACTCTGCCAATAGTATTCATTAGCTCTAGCAATCTGCTTCGTGGATCACCATATTCTCGACACGTCCAAATATATCTCTCCAGCATGAAGTTCGAACTCCGGGCAACTTCAGATTCTGAACACTTCCTGAGATCCTGGAACTCTGCATGCACATCTTGGAGCAAAAGACGACACTTCCTCTCCTGGTGGTAATCCAAGCTACTGACAAGTCAAAGTAGAACCAGCGATGCCGATTGACGGATCAAGTAGAAAATAAAAAGAATGGATGACACCAAAATCAAAAAGATATGGGTACGAAAAGACTGAATTCATACCCAAGATGAAATCAATCAAAGAGGACGACGAAAAAAGACGGAAAAATCAAGGAATCAAGCGATTGAACAAGGCCAGTATCCACATCAATGTTGATTATAATTTATTCATGTATGTATGGTCTGTGAACTGTTGGGCCAATCCCAGATCGAGCCAAGCTTGTCTAATATAGCAGTCAAACTAATACATTAGCCAAACTTGGGCTCTGACACCACTAAAAACCTTGTTGTGCCCCGCTTTCCAAAAAGAGAATACAAAATACGGTACGTGATTAAGTCCAGCGAATGATTTTTATCATCCATAAGCTGTCAGGATTTTCACAACATTTCATAGGAATAGGATAGAGATAACAAGGAGAAACCAACCACACATGCATGAATGAATCAATATACCAACAGGAATTTACTTGAAACAAAATTTAATAATCTCAAATAAATTAAATCTGGACAAGTCAATAATTCTGGGTCATACTGCCCAATACAAAAAAATTCAAGTAGCAAATACACTTATTCAAGAATAACAGGAAAAATAATATAGCAAGAACTCCAGCAACTAAAATCTTTGATCACCTACTCCAGTGGCAGCTGATCACCAAAATCTGCAATTTAATAAATTGCAGGAAAAGGGAAAAAGAAACAAAACGCCCGTCAATGCAAGTTATGGGCCGCTTGTAGTGTATGCACAAGTACAGGAAAAGAATAAACAGATATAGAGTAACAACGGAAACAAACATAACATAGAATAGTCATGACAACAAAACAGAACGACTAGCATGAATAAGGAAATAAGATCAAGTAACATGATATGCTAACAGGGTACAGGTAACATGTATCAGGTATCAAGTATCATGCAAGCAGGTAAACTGGTAAACATGTAGCATGTACAGGTAAGCATGTAACAGGTGTCATGTTATGTCAAGTCTTGTATTTATTCTTATCTAGGTAGCACTTCATGCGTCCCATCCATTTACCACATGGTTGCTACATTCAAACAAGTTTGCGTTTAGATTTCGTAGTGGATCCTATAGGGTCGTATACTTAGGTATTAGGTAAACAGGTACAGGTATAGGTATCATGTAACAGGTAATCATGCATCAGGTAAGACCTACGGTCCCCTCCAAGTACACCCTCTCATAAAGAAGTATGTAGTTGGGTAACAGGTGGGAAACACGAGCCCCCTTCTAAGTACACCTTCTCATAAGGACGTATGTAGTCAGGAATCAGGTAAACAGATAATCAGGATCATGCATAATCTTATAACGAGTAACAGATAACAGATAATCAGGTGGGAAACACGGGCCCGAGTAATAGTAATAATAACAAAACTAACAAAAATAACAATAATCATAATAATAAAAATAAAAATAACAATAACAATAACAGTGATAATAATAATACTGATAACAATAATAATAACAACAACATTAATAAGGTTTGTATTACAATATAACAATTGTTTGAAAATAACAATAAATACAATTAATGAAAAGATATGAATTTTAACACAAGATACAAAATAAATTTGAAATAAAATGAATTTAAGAAAATGAAAATTTTTATAAAGAACCCCAAACCCAGAAAATACGTATTTGCAAAAACAGGGGTTACACGTACACTCGGCCGAATTTTCCTGCTCCTACAAAGCTGATAGAGGTTATGCTAGCCCTGCTCAATTCCCATCTTACCCTTCATTACCTTACGAAGACTATCCCAAACTGTCAAACTCCACCTCGAGCTGTGTACCTGCAGCCACGAGCATCAAGAGTCTCCAAAGATATCAGATTCTATTGTATCGAAGGAATATGCATGATCTCTTCTAGTGTGAATCTTTTACCATCTGGCGTCTCTAATTCAACTGTTCCATCACCCACTACTTCACAAATCTCCCTTATAGCCGTTCTCACACTACGGCCTGTTGACAACTTGTAAGTAGAAATATTTCACCCTCAGAACAAATATGAGAAGAAATTTCCGAATCAAGATACCAACTTGAATCCACATCTGAAGATTTGAAATAAGAAGACATAGATTAAAGTTATCAAATTCACCTGATTTACCTGAATCAGTAGTGTTGACTACATTGACTTGATCACCTCCTTTAGTAACACTCTTATGATTCAACCACTTGCGACGGTCTCTATTGTAATGCCTAATTTCTCTACAATAGTGGTAACGAATCTTACCATTGTGTTTCGTATCCCTTCTAATTGAAGCATCACCATCCGCCGCAAAACACCCTACATAAATATACTCTCCTTTATGAGGCTCCTTTCTTAGTTTATCTTCATTCAGATCCTTAATCATTCTGGCTACTGTAAGTGTTTCCTTTGCTAATTTTCCATGTAGCATGGTAGCTATTACGTGATCTTAAGAAGTTAGCAGTGAATAAATCAAGTTGAAAGCTTTATCCTCTTCACTAAGATCATCAATGTTAATCGCCTTTAGTTTAGATATTACCTTATTGAACTCCACAATATGATCTTGAAGATGGGTACCTTCCTTCATTGAGAACCTAAATAGCTTTCTCTTCTAATACATCCAATCTAGCAATAACGACCCCGAATAGTCAGATTTGCGTCTCGCCAACAGACTCGCCGCACTTTTCTCCTCAAGAATATTACACTTGACTTTGTCCGCCAATTGCAACCGGATTAAACTCAAGGACTTCAAACAAATCTCATCTCACTTCTCCTGCTTCATGTCGGTTGGCTTCTTCTCTTCTAAGGCAAGGTGCAAGTCCTTTAAACAAGAACATCATACATGTCCACCTTCCATAGATTGAAGTTGATCTTACCATCAAACCTCTTGATCTTCGTCTTTTGATCTGTCATATTCTCCAAGGAACTCGAACAAACTCACGAACCTGATTGCTCTGGTACCACTTGTTAGGAAATTGAGGATCTTGTTGAGTCTTTGACATAATCAATGCAAACCACAAGCAAAACTAGATCACACCAATCACACAAAGTAGGCAAGAATTGTCTCGGTTGGAGCTTTTGCCTTAATCCGGAGAAGGAAGAACCAAGATGTTATTTCAACTAGAGAAGATACAAGAAAGTTACAATTCTCACAACGACCTTCTCTTAAGCCTAACTAGAACTTGCTTGCTGTTTATAGTAGAGAAATCTCTCACCCTCTCAGATGAAGTACTTTCTTCTTCTATTCAACACTCAATAGAATTATAATTACAATTGATTTTATAGAGATCTAGAGAAACTCTAATTTAGATATCTTGATACAATAGTCATCTGATATATGCTGAAGAGACAAACACACAATTACAGTCGTACGATCTAACCATAACCGCACCCAAAAAACCCATCAGCGATGCGGGCGGTAGACAGCACATAGTCTTCCAACCCGAGTAGGGGACAGTCAACCTGTCGCCTCTCTGTCACTGTTGCTGCTGCTGACTGCTTTTTTTTTCTTAGATCCTTCGCTTCGAACCCTCTACTTGTATCACCATCTTCTTTTCATACCGAATAAGTATACAAGACATAAAATCATATAGAGTTTTATGTCACAGTTGTATGAATACATACATGTTGAGAGTACATAGATTGAGTGATTTGTTTTAGGTTTTGAGTTTTGGACAGGAAAGAAAGGATCTTTTAAAGTTGCTTGCTTTTGATCTCTTACTCGGCTACCAAAATTGTATGGAGTTGATTGGAGTTGAGGAGCATCTCGAAGTACACCACTAATTTTAATTTCCGTGCCAAGCACTCTTAAGAATTCAGCATCTAATATAGAAAAAGAACTATCCCTCTTTATTATGTCGGAACTACATCAAGAATGTACCCTACCCTTATATTACCCAGATAGACAACGAACCTATCATCTCTCTCCTCAAGGAACTCAGAACCAGATTAAAGAAACAAACATCAACCTCTTACATAACTTCTACTCCACATGCAACCTCATTTTCAAAGGAAAAGGAAAAGAAGACAAACCAGCACAAACAAAGGAAAGATTTAACATACAAGGAGGGGAGTTAACAAAACCAAGTCCAAGGACACTTAAATACAAAACTAGAAGCAAAAGGGGATTTAACATACGGGGACAATAAATCTTACCTTATGGGAGAGGAGAAAAAGGTTAAACCATATTATGCATCATTGCAGATGAAATAGCTTTTTCCTCCACAAATCCAACTAAGCCATTATGCAAACCACATTCACCTAACAAAATAATAATTGAATAAGGGATAAAGAAGTTAATACTTCAATCTCCTAATCAATTCATATACACAATCATCATTAACTTTAAGAAACAGCCTTTAAAGTTTAAATCTGAGGTAAGAATAAATGTTTTTAACACAGATTCCTCAATTCTCTAAGGCTCCTTTAATCATGATTTTGTTCTTTATATCATGATACTCACCAGTTAATTTTCCCTCAAGGAACCCCACTACTACCAATTAGACACAAACATTAATCTATTTCATAACAACTCAACCCCGTATGCACGAAAAGATATAGAACACAAACGTAGCACAAACAAGTCGAACATAAAGATGAAACTTTCTTCAAGTTTTAAAAGGGCACCTGATTCCATTACTAACAAGAAAAGGAGGCATTAACATAAAATAACAATAAATCTGGTCTTAATCAATTTACAGCCATAGTCATTACATGCATGCTCCAGAAATTTGAGATGGGAATTTCAATTTTATATTATTCCATCTTTGAACATTGATCGATTAGATTACTCCATCACAAGCTTTACAACCAAGACCACATGGGCCTCACACCACTTTATGCTCACATTCAACTTTCTAAAGCACATATATATAGATCAACAAGCAAGTTGATTACCATTTTCAAAGCAAAGATCAAACATGCAAAATATTCCAATCCGTACAAATCTCCATCTAAAGTACTAACATGCAAGCATCTCACCATTTTATCATTTCCTGTTTTTTTTTTTTTTTTTTCTTTTAATAAATCTTAAACTCTAATCCTAAACTGAGGCGGCTAGCACCTTCTTAGGCGACTTCCCGCCTTCAATATATTGCATAAAAACAATCCTACAAATTAATGGCTATGTCCACATCAAGGTTGTCTTTGTGAGTAAAGAATATAACTCGTTCAGCTAATGTCATACTACCCTCTGGTCATCATAAAGCATGGTTCAAAAACTAGGAATATAATCAGATATCAACTAGCATTCAATATCAAACATAAATTTGAACCATGTTGTTAACATGTCTAACCATTGATAGGTTTGCTTCAAAACTTATTCTAATAAAAAGAAAATTGAAGGATTGTTCTATCAGAAGCTATTCTAACAATGTTCCATGTAGAAATAAAGATCAAGCAGCATTCAGAAACTACAATCTTACAGAGATAGATATCAACAGAGATCTAGAACAGTTACTTCTAACGGCAAAAAGTCAAGCTCAATTATGACATTAGAACACAGAACTTTAATCTTTAATGTCACTGTGAACTCGACTCATAAAGGCCACAGTACACACCTTTCAAGCGTACATCTAATGCACCATACTCTTCACTAAACCAAAAACAAACAAAATCAACTTTTTTTTTTTGAAA
Organism: Hemerocallis citrina; assembly: GCA_017893485.1. NCBI lineage: Eukaryota > Viridiplantae > Streptophyta > Magnoliopsida > Asparagales > Asphodelaceae > Hemerocallis > Hemerocallis citrina. The sequence continues at coordinate 85,406,011 of CM030362.1, read as the reverse complement.
TAAAATGTGACATTGCCGCCGCTTCATTACTGAAAAGTTAATGAAACATAGAACATCACAACAAAAGATTTAATTCGAACTACTCTTGAATCTAACCCCTTAAACAAAATACAGATACATAAAAGTAGTATCCTGACAAAAGTAGATATAGCAGATACAACCAAAACGAATCAGCATCAGATAAGCCACCGTTAGCACCCTCCTAACCTCTGCGCTGCTCCTCCATCTCCCTAAGAATCCTTTTCTTCGCACTCGCTTGACGTGCCCAAGCATGAATGAAAGAAAATATTTTATGCATCAAAACAGAGAATCTATTATTAATGTTATGGAAGCATAAATCATTCCGGTCTAGTCACAGACCCAACATAGTAGCAACAACAGAAATATCACATGCTAATTTAAACTCTTTTCGCACAAGACTCCCCACACCTTCAGTCCAAATCTCTATCGTAGAACTCGGGGTATCCAAAAAACCAAAACCTAAACACACTACCTCCCAAGCCAACCTGGCCTTAGGGCACAAAAATAGGATATGGTTAGTGTCTTTGTCTTCAGTCAAGCATCTTGAACACTTCAATTCAACCGCAATGTTGAGCTTGTTTAAATTAATCTTTGATAAAATCGCATTATTCACCACCAACCAAAGGAAAACATTCACTTTCGAGGGTGCTTTGGTTCCCCAAATCGAAGCGGCCTCCTTGCTTCGAATTCCACCATCGTTACGTCAGTTATACATCGATCTCACCGTGAACAAGTTATTTGGCTCTAAGGTCCACCTTTGCAGGTCCTCTGTTTCTCCCAACCGCTGACCTTCTTCTTTAAGGAGCAGCGTCAAATTCTCTATCTGTCCCATGCAAGCTTGAAATGGGGAACTCTTTAATTCGATCTTAACTGTCCTATTATTCCATACATCAGTCAATAAAGTATCCAAACTGGTAACTTCCCTGGGACATCTGGGAAAAGAGCCTATAGAGAATAGTTCCTGCACTATTTATCCTTCCAGCATCTGGTATTCTTTCCGTTACCTACCTCGCATATCGTATTTGAGTGAAATGGGACCCCTACTTTTGCAACTCCTTTCCATAAGTAGGAGCCCTTACCGTGTTTGCTCCTTCCCCCGAATTTGAACCTTTTTCTCCTCCGGTATAACGAAAAGGAGTTATACCACCAGAGCTTGCACTTCCTATAAATTTTCCACCATCATTTGCTCATCAATGTCCTATTCATATCCTTAAGATCTAGGATCCCGAGCCCCCAAACTCACTTTTCTTGCAAACCCTTCCCTTGTTGACCAGGTGGAAACCTTTATCCTCCTCATTGGTTCCTTTTCAAAGAAATCGTCTTCTACATCTGTCGATTCTCTGGATCACCCATTTCGAAAGTTCATAAATCGACAGGAGATATATCTATAAACTGATCAAAACTGAATAGATCAACGTGATCCTACCACCTAATGACAAGAAACGTCCTTTCCAACCGGTCAATCTCTTTTCAACTTCCGTCACACAGTATGAACTTTTACAGGCCTAACCTGCGGGCATAGTTTTAAAACACTCCATATGCAAAAGTAATTTGGATATTACTAACCAAACTATAGATGAGACACTTTTCCAGAAAGAAGAAAAAGAAAAAAAGATGTTGAGACACTATAAAGGATCTCTAATCACACCCTTCTTCCTCCTGTCGACAGGCAGGCAACTATAATAAATATAATTCATTCACAATTCTCTTTAGATTTCACAAAATTGTGTCTACCAATCCTTGAAGACAACCAAGTTTGTCAGCTTAATGATCACTTGAGGAATAAAGAGAATCCAAAACAATACAACCTGAACAAACCATAGACGGAAATGTACATTGGGCTCAGTAGTCCAAACTCCCCAGACTTCAATACCATGAACAGATAAAAAACTTAGTACAACAATGGACCAAGCAAAGCTTCTCTGAATTAGTATGTTCTGCATCGTATGAAACACAATCCAGGGACAACCCCAAGAAAGGAGACAGATGAAGGCATTAGCTTTGGAGTACCTTTTGGTGGGATGGGGTGTCTACAAACACCCCAGTGATGCAGCGGAATTGATTAGAGCAATGAGGATGACGAAGTAGATGAAATGAGTCAATCGAATACCCAAGCAAATAGATCCACCAATCCAATACAAATACAACGATGATTTATTCCGGTTAGCTTTCGCTTAATCTGGATGAAAATATATGGAGATATAATATTCAACTAGAAGAGATTATAATAAGTTAATGATCCACTCAATATGAGGAATTAAATTCACTCACCAATAACTATCTCTCTCAAATCTCTCTTTGCAATGGAGAAAATAATCAATAAAGTACTCTACCTCACATATTGGAGGCTACAACAATATATAGAAGAAGAATAAAGAGAACCCTAGGTTAATTTTGATTCTCAGATGTCCGATATATCATGTAGAAGAAGTAACTGAATAGGAGCCGTACGATGGAGTTGAAGATTGGGCTGAAACGACCTAACAAATTGAGACCCAAAATAATGCTGCACCGCGGTTGGTCGACTGCACCACAAGTGCAGTCAACTGTCCCTCTCTCAGGATACCCTGTACAGTTGGGCGGTCGACTATCCCCAAGGTCGGCCGACTGTCCCCTTTCCTGGCTGCAGCTGTTGCTGTTTCTCTTCTGCTCTCTTCGACGCTTCGACCTCCGTGCTTCATCGTATCTTCTTCTAATATGAACCACGAGTATACCAGACATATCCCAAATAACCACCACCTTGGATTGCATACAAGTTCTATCAACATGATGTGATTTTTATCTCCAAACTCTAATAAACTCCACTTGCGAATCATACTTGGAACAATAGTTTCTTCTGCTAGTTGAATAAATCTTCTACCCAATCTCACTTATCAGTATAGGCACACCTCAATAGGTGTTATAACGGAGTTGCCAACCTCCGCATGAACTTCATTTACATCGAGACACTCTCTATCTCTCGACGATATTCGAATGTTATAGTCTCGCTTCGATGATGCTAGTTGCGGTTAACTAAATGAGCTTGCAGGAATAACGAAAAAAGAAGCAACAACACATGCGCAGGTATTTTGGATTCCCCAAAGCTTGTAAAGATTATGCTGGCTTGGCCCAACCACTCTCATATCTCTAAGTACCTTACGACGATCCTGAAAAACAGACTCACCACGAGCTATGTACCTACAATCCCGTGCTTCAAGAATTACCAAGAAAATTAGATTCTATTTCAACAAAGGAATATGCAAAACTTTCCTTAGAGTGAACATATTTGGACCTGACATATTCAACTCAACTGTCACCTCACTTATTATTTGACAAGTCTCTCCAGTTTCCGTTCACACACAATGCTCTGTAGTAGACTTTTAAGTAGAAAATAACTCCTTCTCAAAGTAAATATGAGACGAACTCCCTGAGTCAAGAAACCAACTAGAATCTACTTCTAAAGAATTTAAAAGAAGAAGACACAAATCACTTGATTCAGAATGGTAAATCACATTTGCGGTAGAATTGTCATCATTGGCGCTCTTCTAATTCTGCAATTTCAAAAAAAAAATATTAATATGCCATAACCTCTTGCAGTATCGGCTTTGAATCGAATCCTTTTGCAATGCACTTTGTCTTCGACCTGAAGGACTTTTCACTGCTAGACAACTTGGGGTAGACGATAATTTCTGAGTCTCCTTCCTAAGTTGATTTTCCTTCATTGCTTTGATTACACCATCTACCGAAATACTCTTCTTGGCAGATCTACTGTGTAACATGATAGTGATCAAAAGCTCGTACGAATCCGGCAGTGAATACATCAAGTTGAAAGCTTTATCTTCCTTACTTATATCTGTGTTTATCACATGTAGGTTAAATAGCACCTTATTAAACTATGTGATATGATCTTGGAGATCGGTACCTTCCTTTATTCGCAAACGGAATAACTTTCTCTTCTAATGCATCCGTTCTAATAATGATGAACCAAAGTAGTCAGCTATGAGTTTTTTCCACAAACTCGCTACATCAGTTTCTTCAAGAAATATGCAATTGACCTCGTCCTCTAATGATAGTCGGATCAAACTATATCTCTTTCACAAATATCATCCTAAACATCCTCCTTCATGTCGGATGACTTTTCCATTTTCTTGACGGCTAACTGTAGACGTTCTTGAACTAGGACATCATACATGTCTACTTTCCAAAGATTGAAGTTGACATTTCCATCGAAATGCGTGATCTTCAAAAGACTGTGACCTATCATCTTAACCGATGGACTCGGCAACATGAAGCTCTGATACCACTTTGCTAGGATGGGGTGTCTACAAACAACCTGGTGGCACAGCGGAACTGATTAGAGCAATGAGGATGGCGAAGTAGATGAAACGAGTCAATTGAATACCCAAGCATATAGATCTACCAATCCAACACAATTACAACGAGGATTTATCCCGGTTAGCTTTCATTTAATCCAGATGGAAAAATAGGAAAATATAATATTTAGGGGTGGGCATCGGTCGGTATCCAACCTAATATGGACCATCCACCACCGATCCAAAGAAGATTGGCTTTTTAATTTTCTCATCTGCAACCAATCTGAACCCTGATTGGATCGGTTTCCATCTAAGCTGATTAAGATCGGTTTGGATTGGACTGGATGGTTGGTTTGGCGTGCTACTTTTCACTTTCAACATCATTCATAATTTTGTTGCAATTTAAAAGATCAACTTCAATCAAACTTAAGAAACAACCTATATATTTGTTATTCAAAAATGAATTTAAAATGAAGATTCATAAAATCACAAGTTGTTAATGAATTCTGCACTAATTGTTTGAGATGATGATGTTTAAATGAGTGAGATAAACTGCTTTTCACTTCCATACTTCTGTAATCTTAGTTTATCATCATAAAAGAAACATCAATAACCATAGCTACTTGAATTTTAGGTACAATAAAAAAAGATTTAGAAAACAATTTCTGCATGACTTGATTAAAGTAACTACTAAATGTTACATCAACTTCGTGATTCTATTAAGTTGGGACACACTGCAAATCAAGCATTTCTCACCAAAGTTACATACATGATTATGGAGAATCAAAACATAGGTAGAACAATTGCTTGGTTTGTATTAAAAAATTAAAGAAGATTGTTTGTATCTCCAAGAAAATAAGAAATGACTATTTGTATATTCAAGAAATTAAAGGAGAACTATATTTTTTATGGACTTATGCATAGAGGTACGGTCGGTTCGGTTTCATCAGTTATTTGAAAGCCACATCCAACAACCGAACCGGTCCAGTTGGTTATTGAAGATCAAGAACCGGGTCAATTCAAACCTCCAATTGGTTCGGTTAAAAACCGGTTGGTTCGAGTTGGATTGGTTCGGATTGGTCGGTTCGGATAATAGTTGTCCACCCCTAATAATATTCAACTAGAAGAGATTATAAGGAGTTAATGATTCACTCACCAAGAACTAACTCTCTCAAACTTCTCTTTGCAATGGAGAAAATAATCAATGAAGTACTTTACCTCTCATATTAGAGGCTGCAACAATATATAAAAGAAGAATAGAGAGAGCCCTAGGTTAATCTTGATTTTTAGTCGTCCGATATATCCTGTAGAAGAAATAACTAAATAGGAGTCGTACAATTTGACTTGGAGTTGAAGATTGAGCTGAAACGACCTAACAAATCGAGACTCAAAATAACACAACGTTGCGGTCGATCGACTGCACCACAAGTACGGTCGACTGTCCCTCTTTCGGGATACCCTTTACAATTGGGTGGTCAACCCTCCCCAAGGTCGGTCAACTATCCCCTTTCCTGGCTGCTGTTGTTGTTGTCTCTCTTCTACTCCGTTCGACGCTTCGACCTTCGTACTTCATCGTATCTTCTTGTAATCTGAACCACCAGTATACAAAACATATTCCTAACACCTTTGGCAAACTGTGAGCACAATACAACCACAACTACACCAGGTGTAATAACTTTCAACTTTGCTCCAAAATTCAAAAGTTTAGGGATCATGGTAAAAGGGGGAGAAGTAGGAGTTACAATGGGTTGGTTTAGATTGAATCCTACAAAATCCACCTGGAGGGCTTCAAGATTCATCCACTAGGGCATCAACCACTAAACGTGTATGCAAGATTCACATGTAAACCCACCAAGTGTTTTTAAAATCCAAACCTAAAATTATAAGGCTGGTTTCAATAAGATAAAACTGATATCCCCAAGAATTTGCAGATAATAGGTGCATATTCTGCCCCCAACCAATTAAAAACTTGCTGGTGTGATAATTTTCAGAAAGTTTCCTTTCCACTTAAGAATCAACAGACACAATTAAATACCATCTTTCTGAAAGAGAGTGAGACTTTAGCATAACATTTTCCAGAATTCTACAACTAGTTAAGATATACATTGTATTTCCGTAAGATTAAATATAGTTAGCAAGCATACGGCCTGCATTAACACGTCATAGATAAAAAGGGAGGTGATGCAAGACAAATAGATAAGTTCCGACGGCCAGGATAAGTTTTGAACACGCGCCTATCATTCAGATTATATGTTTTTCAAAAACATCTTTCAGACAGCCCCAATTTCTAACTGTCATTCATGTTAATTATTTACACGTACTAGATAAACTTCAGATAATGAGATTATTGAACTGCAGCAGCAGAAGTAAGGTACACAGACATAAACTAGACTACATGGATCCAACATAGGAAATGAAAAACAGAAGATAGTAATAGTCTTTGGTGCAAAAAAAAGACCAAAACACAAATGCATGTTGTTCTAATACAGGCCAATGTTTCTTACGAATGCTTATAACAAATGAAAAAACATAACACGATCGCACTTTAAGAATTCATCACCTAATCTCAAAGAAACAACTATCCCTCTTTTTGAAGTCTTAACTATGGGCATGTTTGTTTTAAAAGAAATAGGATATAAATCTCTTTTTTGTGCCCAACTTGGTTTCCATATCCAATACAAGAGACTTTTCCGTCTTTGTTTCAAGAAAAAAAGTTACCAAAAAAAACAATAAGACACGTCAAATTTAAAGAACATAGCTTTCCTATTAAAAAGACTAGTATTATACACGTGCTGTGCACGTGAAGGAAAATTGGGAGGAATGAAAAGGCCAAAAAAAAAAAATTTACCTACACGTGCGTTGCACGGGTTGGGTTAAGGACAAAGGCCTTCTCCCATTATAGTAGTATAGATAGAAAAAAGCAAGAAAATTTATAAAAAGAATCTTTTAGAAGATTTTGTTGCCCACTTATTATTATGAAAACATAAGATGGGTATTATGAGAATAATTGGTTTGCTCGTGGGCACGTGCCTACGACATGTCTTCGAAACGATGCAGCATATGAAAATCTTTATAAACAGTAAAAAATACCATACAATTTTTGACAATTTCAAAGAGTAGGGGATACATTTATTTTCCAGTATTTCGGATGCATGAATATGAAACTTCCATCATGGAGTTTATATAGCTCAAGTTTGAATAGTAAGACAATAATTAATTGTAAATAAATGTCCATATTTCCATCAGCATATGTTGAAAAATAATTATAAATGAGGTGTAAAACTCAACTTCTTAGAACTTTGAGGGTGCAAAATGATGAAATTCAACTTTTTATGAGATATTTGCTACTTTCAGTGTAAATTTATCGGTTGAAATTATCCAAGTGAAAGATGATTTTTTTCCTGAAATAAGCCACTTTTTGAAACTAATTCGCAAATTCGATAACTTTTGAAACTAATTCCAAAATAGACCACTCGTAATACCGAACTACGGCCTCTTCGATAACGTAGTCGCAGTTTCCTACTGTGGCCTACATACATACCAAAAAAATCCAGATTCCAAAACCTGGTTTAGAATTTTTCAACTCCAAGGAAGTCCAAGGGAGATATAACTAAGGCCATAGTTGGGAACTGCGGCCTCGATTGGAACTGCGGCCTCGATAATACGGAGGCCGCAGTTGACCGTTATTTTAATTTTTATAAATGCTGGAAACTGATTACATTACAAACTGATTACATATAGATTTGATTAGAGACACCAATTACTTTAGTATACAAGTATATGCTGGATTTCTTCTCAAACGAGTAGGAAGGGCTACTGATTCTGTATCTTTTTCAATGTAAGAAGTAGTAGTTGTACTCCCTGCATACACTTCCATGCACCACCATTAGACAAGGCAGCAATTATCTAGTTAGGAGGTTGAAGTAATAGTGGGTGTAGTATTGTATTTATAGTACTTCACAACTTCTTGACAGACACTTCTCCTATTCATGCTATTTGGTGCATGAATAGGAAGTGCATTTCAAGAAGTTAAAATGTAGCATGAATACATTGTGACTTCCTCTACTACTCCATCATCCAAACCAAAGAATTTCTGCACTCTGCCTAATGGTGGTGCATTGAAGTGTATGAAGGGAGAAGAAGCTGCTACTCATGCATTTAAAAAAGGGAAGAAAATAGGTAGAATCAGAAGTCTTCCTTACCCATTAAGGGAAACTCAGCATATACTAGTATACTAGTATGAACATGCATCTATCTCCCTCCTTAAGCTCACATAAACTCAACATAATATCATATTTTTGAATACATGATCCATTACTACCCACATAAATTTTTTCTTTTTTTTCATCTCCGAAATTTTTCACTTGTTTTTCATCTTTTTTTCCCCACTAGATCATGTTCAAGAAGAACATGTTGTTAAATAGAATACTTCACTATTGTATATATTGGAGTTGAAGACAAATTTAAAATTGATTTGACATTGTTCATTGATTTGGCATGTGAAGCATTGATACGCATTCCAACAAAATACTGTTTTGACAGTTTGCAATGATTTTTCATAAACATCATTGATATACATTCCAACAAGCCAATATTAGCACATAAAATGCATCAGCACAAGCCAATATAAGCAACTGCGGCCTCGATAATACTAAGGTCGCCGTTGACAACTGCGGCCTCAGTTACTTTAAATTTTTTTAAAATAATATGTTTACCAGTTTGCATTGATTTGGCATAAACATCATTGATACATATTCCAACAAGTCAGGTTTGGCAGTTTGCATTGATTTGGCATTGATACACATTCCAAAATAGACAACTTTCGGCATTTTGCATTGATTTGAAGTTGATACACATTCCAACATAGACCACTTTCAACACAACAAAAGCATGAGCACAAATAGCTAAAATATGACCGAATTTTTACTGAGGCAGCAGTTCGCAACTGCGATTGTGAAACTTTAAAGTTTCCAGTTAGTAGACAACTATCTGGAAACTTGGAAGTTTCTCAGTGGCAGTTGCCAACCACGACCTTGTTTTTACTGCGGTTGCATTTGGCAATTGGGACTACGGAAACTCCCAACTTTTCAGAGAGTTGAATCTTCGATCTGTAAGAGCATTTGTAGTCGTTCCAAGTCAAATTTTCTATATTTGGCATTTACAAATAGAAATTTTGAGTTGGAGTTGTAGTCGTTTGAACCTAAATTTTGAATGAACGGTGGATGATATATCATATCTTGAATCTCAGCCATTGATCCCCTCAATTGATTATTTTTAAAAAAAAAAAAAATTTTGATCCAACGCAATATGATCTTACGTCCGACAATTTTTTAAAAAATAATAAAATAAAAATTGATTGGACACATGATCATCTTTTTGATCTTGCGTCCGAGAACAAAAACGATTAAATTTTACGACAGACGCAAGATGATCTTTTGATTCCTATATCGTCTCTCAAATATGGACTGACACTTTTCCTTAATTTCTCAAATATAGGGAACGACTACAGTAGCTTTTTCCCTCTATTTTCTAAATTTTGGAAATATAGGAACGATTACAGATGCTTTAATGTGCAAGAAATCTAAAACTTCCAAAAAATTTAAAATAACAGAGGTCGCAGTTGTATCTCCCTTGGCTTTGGACTGGAGAAATTTTAAACCAAGTTTTGGAACCTGAATTTTTTGGTATGTATGTACGCCGTAGTAGGAAACTACGATCACCTTACCGAAGAGGTCATAGTTCGGTACTGCGAGTGGTCTTTTTTGAAAATTAGTTTCGAAAGTGGTCTATTTTGAAAATTAATTTTAAAAAGTGGCGTATTTTGGGGGAGCAATCGTAAAAGAGAGTGGGAGAGATCTGAAACGGCGTATTTTGGGGGAGAAATCGTAAAAGAGAGAGGGAGAGATCTGAAACGGTGAATAGAAAAGAAATATATAGTAAAAAAGTTGGGAGGATTTTTGTTTTGTGTTTTTTTTTTTTTTTTTGGGGGGGGGGGGGGGGGGAATTTAGTTTTGGTGGAAAAATTTTTTGTGGACAGTGTGGTGAATATAAGTTATTGATTTTATTTCAATTGAAGGAGAGCCACTTAATAGATTTTTCCCAAATTGTTCGTGTAATTTATTATATAGATATTTTTCTATCTAGCTTTTATCACCAAAAAGTTAAAAACAATTATGAACAAACGTTTTCTAGTTTTTTAAATAACATTCATACCAAAAAAAGAAAAAAAAATTGAGTATTATGTCAAACAAACAACAAAATTTAAAATCTAAACATGTCATAAACTTTTTTTTTATTTCAGTTTCTATAATTTTATTCTTCTAAAACAAACAGCCCCTACATCAACTCAAGAATGTCAGCAACTCTAATCTTACCCAAAGACGCTTGTCCACCTAAATGTTACAAAATTCTCCACCAGAAACCCAAAAGCAAATAAAAAATTAGAAAAAGTCATAAATCAATCTATTTAAATAACTACTGCACCAGGGCCAACCTTATTTTGATGGCATAAGAGACAAACCAGCCCACAAATGAAATGATAAAGTGCATTCAGGTAAATCTTGTAATGAATATGGATGGAGCGAAAAGACAAATCATAGTTGATATGGGTAAAAATCGTGACCGATCTCTACCGAACGATTCTAGTACGAATTGCAAAGCAACGGTCTGAGCTTTCGCCAACTCCTCTACTGGTCCAAGCAAGGTAGCTCCACGTGCATTCTACAAGCTCATTCACGCTCCCGGATGAATCATCCACCATTTGCGACAGACGCTCCATCGGTTACGTCGTACCTCACCCCTAAAATCAAGGATCTGGTCAATTACATATCTGAGACCAAGGGAGTTTCAATAGCGCACATGGATCTCTCCATAACGGATTTTCCCCCAAATCTATACATACTGCATCCACTGTACAGTTACAAGGTAATCACTCATTTTGCTACAGAATCTCTTCCATTAAATTACTGTCTTTTGACTTAAGCATCGGAGGGTCTGTCGTCGTGAATACTCCCGGTGTTTTAGGCTTCTTTTTGCAGGTCAGCAAGTCAGTTGCCTCCCAACCAATCCACTCAACACCCCTTCTGATCCAGAACGAAGGTCAGCATCATTGTCATTTCATCGAATACAAGAACTCACATTATCTGTTGCTCCCACACCCAAAAAACAACATCAACAGATTGGCACCGTCGGTGGAAAACCGCAATCATACTCCTGATTCGATTTCTTATCCGAAGCAATTTACTCTCATGGCCCCTAGAGCTAAGAAGACCATTGTCGCGGGGCCTTGGGCCTCTCCCCTCCATCGATCCATAGTGTAACGCCCCTGTCCCTAGCTCAAACAATTTATACAATTTATAAGACAAATTAGATGGGAGTTACACACAGAAACCAGCATCCTCGCTGAGCACGGGCATGCACAATCTAGTGCAGGATCTCCTTTCTAACTAATGTGGAGTGGAGTACCCTAATTTTGCAAGCTGCACCGTACCCCGATTCTGCAGGTGGTCCATTATTTCAGACTGCCACCTCGAATACCCGATGTACATCCACCACAGGTTGCCTCTCAAAAGTTGGTTAACCGGATTGGTGACTCTTGATCATAGGAAATTATATTTATATTATATTATATTCATTTCAATCCCGATATGGGACAAATCCCACATTCAAATACCTTCTCTCTCCAGTTGAAGTACACAACCGAAGTCTTAATCCCAGGTGGGCCCTATGGCATAAGGCCACGTCACCCCAAGTGCCCAAGTGAAAGCACAGCACACAACTTGCAGTTATCTCTCGCATGGGACCCCCTTAATTCATTACACCATATTCATTTACCAAATATACCATATATTTACCAAACCAGCAACTTTACTTTCAGATATATTTATATATATATTTTATACTCTTTTGAAAATTACGGGGTGTTACACATAGCCCCTCGAATACCTAAGCATCGCGGAGGCAGCGGGCCGAGAATCTGCGAGGACCGGCTCCGAGCGCATCTCGCTCTATCGCAAGGCAAGTCGAGCAACCTGCGGTAGGTGACCTCCGAAACGTCATCAACAACCGGTCGAACCAGAGCGACATCCTAAATCAGCTTAGTCATTCGGGAGGCGAAGTTGGATCGTCGAACTTAGTTATGAGCTGCAGTGTTCATCGGTCCCAAAGTCGATATCAGTGGTGCAGCCACTCTCCAAGGGATCGCCGATACCCTGACGGCCATGGCGAAGAAGGTCACGTTACTCGTGCCGAGTTCCGAGAGTTCCAGACCGAAGTCCTACGAGTACTCCAAGGAAAAGCCCAGGATGATCGACGTTTAGGTGAGGAACAAATCAAGGATTATGGGGGAGAATAATCCCACAGGTCGACTAGATCCGAAAATCGGCAGGACGATGTCCGAAAATGTCTTCAAGAGATGGAAGACCGTCTTGCTCAGATAGGCGAGAACGGGGGAAAATTCAGTCGGGGTCGTCAACCATCCCGACCTCCTTTCTCCGCCCGAATACTCAACACCCGTATTCCGAGAAACTTCAAGCCTCCCCAGTTCGAGACATACAACGGAGAAACAGGTCCTGTTGATCACATAGAGGGGTTCAAAATCCCCATGATGATTCTCAACACCTCGGATCATCTCATATGTCACGCGTTCCTAGCCACTTTACGTGGCCCGACTCGAGAATGGTATTCAAAGCTCACCCTCGGTTCGATTTTTTCTTTCAATCAGCTCGAAGAGAATTTTCTCGCGCACTTTATGACCATCCGCGAGGCAGAGAAGACGAGTGCTTTCCTTCTAGATCTTAAATAGAAGGACAGAGAGTCCCTCCGGACCTCGTTCGAAGATTCACTACCGAAGCCCGGGTGATCTCCTTCCTCGACGTCGAAGTTGCCTCAGCGACGTTCCAACACAATGTCCACCATGACCGGCTGAAGGCCTCCTTAGCCAAGAAACCTCCCATCGATTTTCTCAACTTTCTCCATAGGGTCGAGAAATACATCCAAAGCTGAAGAGGCTCTGCATCCCATCGATTGGAAGGAGACCCCGGCAAAGGGGAAGAGGAAGGCGGATGAGTCTGGGGCCCCGAAAAAATTACAAAAGGACCCCACTGGCCAAAGACGTCCGCCACTGATCCCCGGTTCGAGAAGTTCACCCTACTCACTACGAGTTTTTTGGCCATCCTCATGGAGAATTGAGGACCCCCCCAACCCCCCAACCAAAAACAACAACAAGAGGAGGGACCGAAGGTTCTACTGTCGGTTCCTTCGGGACCACGACCACAAGACCGAAAACTGTCGAGTTCTTAAGGAGGGGATTGAAGAACTCATACAAAGAGGCTACCTAATCGATTTCACTAAGAATACTAGGTGAGCCTCCCCTCTTGAAGGGCGGACAAGCATCCGGGAACGGGTCCCGGGCCAGAGGGAGCTGATAGACTAGCTATTCTTCACTGCGTTCATGGTGGACCCATGGACGGAGACTTGTAACGCCCCGAATCCCAAACACAGGTAATTCGTAGCATAAGCAGGATCTTTTAGTTCAACTTCATAATAAAATAAAAGGAATTTAAAACTTTTCATTTACAACATCATTCTTTATAGTAGCATAACGTAAATAAATAAGTTCAATACACATATGATAATGAAAGCTTTTCAATCTTGTAACATCTCTCACTGTGACTTAAAATCTATGCCAAATTCAATCTTGCAACTAAAAAACTGTGAGCACGTCAGTTGAATGCAACTGATGCAAGGCTAAAATACAGCAATCCTCAACTTTAACAATCACAAACTTGATGCACAAAACAAAAGCAATAACGACAAAGGTGAATAAAAACAGATAGTGAATCTAATCTAAGTGTATAAATGTATGTCATGAAACAGAAATCAAAAAACATAAAACAATGGCATAAAACAAGTATCCAATAATGCAACAAATGCACACTAATGCACACTTGTTCGGATTCTATGCATCTCATACTATATAGGTCTGAGGGCAAGCCTTGAACGTTTTCCTCATTATAGGTTTAAATCCCACATCATGCAACCTAACCCGATGACTGCACTCCAACACGTAATTACGTGTGAGTCGCACCCCCAGGATATTGGACCTTATGGGCATACCCCTAGCCTACACATCGTGGATTTACCGGGCGTATCCTCATCCACGAACCCCAGCAAGTTGATCTCCCGCAACTACAAACCAGGCCTACCCCTAGTCCACCTCAGTGGATTTACCGAGAGTATCTTGTCCATTCTGAACATTCCTAGGAACCGCAAGTTCTTTACCGGTCTTTTTGCAAATAGAACAGGCATACCCCTAGCCCACACATGTAGATTTACCGGGCGTATCCTCGGTCGTGAACATTTCTAGGGACCGCAGTCCTTTACCAGCCATTTCATTGACCTTATCGGCCTACCTCTAGCCCACACATGTAGATTTACCGGGTGTATCCTCTGTCGTGTCCCGAACCCCTAGGAACTGCAAGCTCTTTACCGGATATGTTTGTCATTATTTTCAGTCATACTCTACCTAGTGTCTGTCCTTAAGTTCAAATATAAATAATTGTCAACTAGAGCTAGCTTACCCTACCGGACTTAAACACACAAGAACATTAGCTCATACTGGCTACTTCTCAAACTTTCATTGTAACCCCTGTTTTCATAAATAAATATTTCTTGTATATTTTGTCTATTTCGAATAATTGTATATTTTAACGTTAACTTATATTTCTATTTGATCGATTATTTATAATATATATTGTTTGGATTATTTTAAATAAATCTGTTAAACTCGAATTTGCATTTGATATACATATATTATTATTATTACTATTATCAGTATTAAATTTGTAGTTTTGTTATTTACAGTATCATTATTTTTATTATTAATATTATTACTATTATTTTATTTTAAGTCGGTCATACTCTATTTTTATACGTATTCATCATTTGATTTAATGTACATGTATATGTATGTTTTATAAACACCTATAATGCTTTCTTTATTTTTTCCCTATTGGATTTAAGTATATTAATTGATTCATAACCCAAACCCATTATCCATTCTCCTATTGGATTATCCACCCAAATACCCAAATACCCAAAACCCAAAAACCTACTATATAAAACCTAACCTAATTTACCCTAACCCTAACCTATACTGTACAAACCCAAGATAACCACCAGCTGCCTACCATAACTTCTCCCCACCTCTTCATCATCCTACCCCCAATCACCTCCAACCCATCCTCCATCCCGCTCCCTGTTTTCCCTGCCCCATGCACCGCGACCCCCTCCCGTCGCCCTCTCCGCGATGCCGCAACGTTGCAGCGCCACGCCTCCTCGATGCTCCCCTCATCCTCCCTGTCGCAGCGATGACAGCAGCCTGTGCCCAGCCCCCTATGGCAGCGTCCCCTAGCTGTCGCTCTCCGTCCACCGTGTCCATTGGCCGTCGTCGACAGCCTTCGAGCTGTGGTGGTCGTTGTTGTTGGGTTGTGATCACGTTGATTCTGGGCTGTCGATCGTCCTTGATCGTGATTGATTGATCACAACCGTCCGATCTCCATCATCTTGATCATCAGATCTGATCTCAGCCATTCGTCCATCTTGATCTTGATCATTATCGAGATCCGTGCCGGGATCCATCTCCGTTATTCCTCCGTCGGATTCGCCGTCTACACCCCAAGGCAAGTATTCTTCTTATACAAATTATTGTTCTAGTACAAGCATTTAATTAAAAATACTGTAAATAGATCGTAGTTATGACTCCTCCTTGTCTAATCGTTTTTTGATCTTAAATTATTACTCATCGATTTCATAATCTTAAGATTCACAACCCTTCGTTGATATATTTACAAAACTAGTTGGACCCTTTTATCTCCTAATTACTTGAACATGAACTCCTTGACTTGTAGACATGTATTGTATGATGTATTGTGTTGATCTTACATTCTTTTGAGTTGAGAAATACATGTGAATTGCTGATTTGATCCCTAATGCATCCGTATTTGTATCACACGCTAATTTAGACTCATAGTAGTCATTTATCATGCAACTTGTATACGAAAGAAATTCACACTTGCTGCTGTTCTTGTCTTTACTTGCTGGTTCGACCCCGATAAAACCAAAATCTGAACTTGAGCCCTGAATATGAAATGTAGCCCTAAGTGTCTAATTGCCGATAACATACAAAATTTTCGAATTCTGAGTTACGGTCTAGGAGATATCGCAGTTTTACTGCTGCTGTGTCGGTAGTCACAGATTCACAAAAACTGCTGTACCTCTTTAGTTTACAAATCATTTTAACTATGCTACCAGTAAGTAAATAACTTGAAATTTTGCATACTGACATTAGACACCGTAAAAAACATTCCCTAATTTTCTTAGAATTAATTAATGACGTTTCAACATTGTTTTCTATGTACAAACTCGGTTTTACAAATTCTGGTTGAACACAAATACCGTATAGTTTGCTGTTTTGACACATGTTACCACAACATTCATGTACCTTAATTATATGTCGGAACCGGGCAGGAGTCTAGTTTTTAGACCTTCTGACGAATCCACATTTGCTATCTTGTAGCAAGGGGAATCACTGTTTTGGTGCAACAACGTCATGCTGTCCAGATTTGAGATTCTCGTTGTTCTTGATACTTTGATTTGTTTTTACCCTCGAACATGTATCCTACTTAGCCTAGACTTGTTCCATGTTCTTGATTATGTTTACTGACTTGTTTCACACACTTTCATGCTTGCTTGATGATAATAATAAATAACAAGTCGGGGTTTAAGGAAAATACCATAGTAGTGGACAATATAGGTAAGTGTACTCGGAAAGGGGCCCGTGTTTTTCATGTCTTATCGTTAAATGGGACTAAGTGCCACGTAGAACTAAGTGCCATGTCAAGGGTTGACGGGGGCCACCTCTAGAGCCTACGGAAGCCACCTCTAGAACCCATCACATGGAACTAAGTGTCACGTCAATGGTTGACGGATGTCACCTCTAGAGCCTGCAGGGGCCACCTATAGAGCCCATGGTTTGATCACATGCTCGTATTTCCTACATGACCTGAGTACACCACCCTATAAAATCCACCACTAGGCCTAAACGAAATTGCATTGACTGTAGCAAGCATGTGATAAAATGATAGCACATGAAGTACTACCTAAATAGTAATAACTACAATACTTGACACATGATAATTGAACATGACACGTGCTTACTTGATACTTGATGACATGATACATGAGACTTGATACTTGAGCATAATACTTGATAACTTGACATATTAGACTTGTTACTTATTACTCGACACTTGTACGTGATACTTATTACTTGATGCTTGATACCATTACATATTCACTAGCTACTTGTTTTATTACTAGTATTTGTTATCCAATCTTGTCACTCGAGTTGTCTTTCTTGCTAGCTAATTTCTTGAATCCCCACTACTTGTTGCATCCCTATTACATTCTTGATTCCAAATCTTGTTCCATATTTCTTGTACTTGTTTTACTATTTGCGGACCTAACTTGCACTAAGGGCGTTTATCTTATTTTCTCTAATTTTTCTTTTTTATATTTTACATATACAGACTTTGGAGACAAATTGCTTACTGGAATGGTGAGCAGACATTCTAGACTTTGCTTGGAGATATAACTTGTTTAATATATTTTGTTTTCTTTGAGTTATTTATTTCTTTGCTACTTGAATCTTGTAACGGGCTTTTGTTCCCAAGTTTTATCTTTTGATCCAGAGTTGAACACTATTTAGGATATTATTATTTTTTTCAATTATTTTCTGTTGCTTAATAAATTATTCATGCATGTGTGGTTGTGTAAATTTTGTTACATTCTTGTTATGATGTTGAGTCGATCCTACAGCTCATGAATGATGAAAATCATTCGCTGGGCTTTGTCACGCGCTCGTATTCTGTGTTTTTAGGAAGCGGGGCGTGACATTCATAATCACAATTTTACCAGTACCCTGGGTCTCGCTCAACCTCTAGAATCCACTCATTCCAAAATTCATAGACTTTCTAGGTCATCCATAACCTCTTTTATAATTATTACAAATTTCATTCATTCATATACTCAATTCATCGCTTGTCCATTCAATCCAACTAGTTTTTTCTCAAATAACTAGATAAAACTTTCTAAACTGTTACAATAGGACTTTAAATGCATCAATTCAATCAACATCATCTCTGTTCTAGTAATTCAATTCAAATTACCAAAATCTGTACTAAAAATTGTTCTTTCTAACCTGGAATTTAATCCAAAATATTTGTACCAATTTCCATCAAATCTTAATTCTCCAATATATTAATAACCTTTAAAATCATCTCTATTCTAATCCTTCAAATCCAATCACCAAATATGTGTTTAATCATTTATCTAAGTGGGGCAATTAACCCAAAAATGTTTGTACAAATTACCATCAAAATATTTACCCAGAAATCAATTTATATTCCCAATATACTCGAAAACAGTAAATACAACCAAATTCGAGCTCACCAAAACTCAAACTTACAATCTTATAGATCCTAGGACACATGCACTACCAATACTCCAAGCCTATTTCTCTATCAACTTCTTTTCAAGATAACAACATATATATATAATCCACAATTTGAAAGTTCAACTAGATACAGCAGCCCAATGGTATTGCAAAAATCATATAAATTTTCATACTGCTCCAAAAATAGATTTCTTATTTTCTTAGGAAACATAAATGAGTCTACTAAAACTTTCTAGTTAAGATCATCTAAATTCATCCTCAATTACTTCGTCTAAATTCATTTGCAAAACAGTAGGTTCAAATTCCAAAAGATGCAGCTCATGCTACTTGTAAAAATCACAGAAAATTCTATGATTCATGAAAAATTGATTTATTAGACTCTAAAGAAAGGTTAACTAGTCTACTTCAACTTCTTAGTTTTGACATTTCTCAAAATACTGCATCTAAGATGCCAAAATGTTCAAAAACCAAAATGTATACAAATTTCCAGCAACTAGCCAAACTGCCAACCAGTCCTAAGTTCGGATTTTATTAAAATAGTAAAGGATATCCAAATATTATGAAATTTTAAGGAGATGCTCTTGAAATATACGGGGTTCTCATACAAAAAGTTTAGCTCTAGATTCCATCTAGTTAAATAGATAAAATTTTCTGAAGGGAAACTAAAACTTAAAACAGAAATTTATAAAAATGTCTCTAAGTCAATCATATTATAATTTCACACATTTAATTAACAACACATAATCTAAACATGAATACTCAATCTATATACGTTATCATGCATCTAACAATTCACACATATATATTCTACAATATAGTGTTCTACTAATGAAATTACTAGTATTATACACGTGCTGTGCACGTGGGGAAATTTGGGGGGGGATGAAAAGGGGGAAAAAATCTACCAGCATGTGCGTTGCACGGATTGGGATATGGACAAATTACACTAAGGCTTTCTTCCACTATAGTAGTAGAGATATTAGAAAGTTGAAGAAACACCCAACTCTTTCTTGATGCAAGAAGAACTTCTAGAATCACCTCCTAGCTTCCCAAATTTCCAAGCTCCAAAACTCCTCAATAAAGAGACCAAATGCAAGACTTGCAACTTATTTCTTGGTTCCACACCCCCCCCCCCCCCCCCCCCCCTTTCTTTTCTAGGCTAGAAATGGGAGAGGAGGGTGTTTTTATAAGACCAACTCCAACCATGCTAGCTATTTTGGCTAGCTAGAATAGCCAAAATAGATAATATATGGATAATTTGGCTAGCGACAAAAGCTCACACTCTAACCATGCTATCTATTTTTGCTAGCCATAAATATTTTAATTTTTATTTACTCATAAATAGTTACAATATTATTTTTTTAAAATACTATGAACTCAATCTAATAATGTATATCTGCAGAGTAACAATCTATATATCATAGAATGTATATCTGCAGAGTATCAATCTATATATCATTGAATGTATATCTGCAGAGTAACAATCTATATATCTGCAGGGTATCTGATTTGTCCAGTGATCTACAAGACTATCATGCTATGGCCAATATGACTTGTGAAATGGTATGAATCAAGCATATCCTAAAAGAACTTGGATATTATAACAATCTATTCATCATAGAAGATATTAATATCTGTATATCTGCAGAGTAACAATCTATATATCATAGAATGTATATCTGCAGAGTAACAATCTATATATCTGCAGGGTATCTGATTTGTCCAGTGATCTACAGGACTATCATGCTATGGCCAATATGACTTGTGAAATGGTATGATTCAAGCATATCCTAAAAGAACTTAGATATTATAACAATCTATTCATCATAGAAGATATTAATATCTGTATATCTGCAGAGTAACAATCTATATATCATAGAATGTATATCTGCAGAGTAATGATCTATATATCTGCAGGGTATCTGATTTGTCCAGTGATCTACAGGACTATCATGCTATGGCCAATATGACTTGTGAAATGGTATGAATCAAGCATATCCTAAAAGAACTTGGATATTATAACAATCTGTTCATCATAGAAGATATTAATATCTGTAGATCTGCAGAGTAACAATCTATATATCATAGAATGTATATCTGCAGAGTAATGATCTATATATCTGCAGGGTATCTGATTTGTCCAGTGATCTACAGGACTATCATGCTATTCAATAGTGTGATTATATACACTATTTGTTCAAATAAAAGCTTAGATACGTAGACATTTGCCCTGATTATAAATAGATTTAAAAGAATTAGAACAACTCACTCATGAGTTATACAGGAAACTAACTTATATGAATACTGACAAAGTAATACACCATTTAGAGGTTATTCAACAAGCTTACGGATCTTGTATAAGACTAAGGCAGATGATAAAATTAATGGAGATATTTGTGTATTATTACTACTATGCTTATCATCCATAAAATAACTTAATATAATAGGTAATGGATTTGGTTATTGAAGTGGTAACAAGCTTGCTAATAAAATGAGAGCACAAAATTCAGATTGTAGTATTGTACACACAACCAGAACTGCATTTACCAACCAGAAATCTGAGTTCTATGAATTTGTAGATAGAAGGACTAGAAGCAAAAGGATTATATGGAGTTCCCTTGTATACAGGTTTTACACTAACCAAATAGATTGGCAGCAGCTCTCATTTGGAGATTCAACACCCGAAGTTGTAATAATACACAAATAGCACCCGAAGTTTTTTAAATAGGACCAGCTTCTCTTCTTTTCTCTACTTCTCTTTTCAGTTCTTTATCTTCATTTTTTCATTTTTTCATTTTTTCTTGTTCTGATTTTCTACTAGGTTGCTTTTGTCAGCTTAAATATGTTAACCATCTCCAAAATTAATTCCTCAACAGCTTAAAAACTACATTTCAAATGGAGATTATAAATATTCCTCAATAGTTGAAAATAGCACCAATCATATGCACTTCAACAACCCATATATACTCGTTCCTCAATTTGATTATAAACATTTCTAATCGTCAAGCTGTGAAGTGAAAGAAGACTGATTGGGGGTCAGACCATCTCCAAAATTCTAAAATGACAACATTTCTAATCCACAGGTAGCTAACAATTTTCATATAGATTATTTAAACAAGAACAACAACTTCGATCCAAAATTCATATCCAAAAAAGCTACACTGATTCATTTTCATAATGGAGTAAATTCATATTGTAGCAATTTCATATTCAAAAACCCAAAAAAAAAAACCTTAAAAAAATTATTATTACCTGATGAAGAAGAAAACAACCCAATGAAAAAGAACCCAATGAAGAAGATGAAGAACCCAATGAATAAAATTTAGGAACACCAATCTACCAAGAAAAAATTGAAGAGATGCAATAAGAAATTGAAGGAAATCAACGTCGATTTAAATAAGCGGGAATGAAATCTTACCGTTATACCTCCGGAAGAACGCAATCGCCAGATTTGGCGAGCGGGATCGAATCGCCAGAATTGGCGAGAGGAACGCGAGCGAAGATCGGATCGCCAGGATCGCGAGAGATTTGGCGAGTCCGTTGGAGAGGAATTTTGGGGATTGAGTCGCTAAATTGGCGATTTGGGAGATTTGGCGAGTAACGTTGGAGATGCTCTAAGGGGGTGTAAATGGATAGTTAAAATAACCAACCACTAAATCAAATAACTACCCATTAATCCAATTTAATTTCAAATACTCTCTTTCCCTCTCCAATATATGGCCGGCCACTTTAGTGGCTAGAACACATGCACGAGTTTTGTGCGTGCACATGAAATACACACTAAAATTTTAGGAGTTTTAATTTAATATGAATGCATATGTTTTACATTCTAATATAGATTTAATAAAAGCTTGTTTAAATTAACTATAATAAAAAATTTGATGCAGAAATAAAAATACACATACGCACTTCATAAATTATACTTTTAAAAAAATAATACAACCAACACATGCACTGCAAACACGTGTGTCGCACGTATCAATAAATATTCAAATACAAAAAAATGGATTTGAGCAACAGAGAAATGTTTATAAACAATTGAAATATCACATACGTAAAAATATTTATATTGATAATATTACGGATATTTCACGTAACGGTAAAATACACGTAATCGACACGTGCATTTAAAGCACGTGCAATGCACGTAAAAACACAAAGATCAAAATAAATGTTTAAGTTGGCTCAGAATAGGATGAGAATAATTTTGAGAAGATGAAAAATGTATAAATAATTAAAATGCAGAAATACGTAGGACATTTATATTAAAATACGTTAAGGATATTACTCGTAACAGTAAAAAATACATGTGCGATCACCCATGGGCAAAATTGTCATAAGTCAATTTTGAGGGGTGTTACAAGACTTGAATACATCCCGCAAAGCTTTCGTTCGAGAAGTCAACACCGTCCACCATCAACCACCCCCCAAGGGTCGGGGGCCATCGGTCTCATTCTCCAACGAAGACCTCGAGGGTGTCCGACTCCCGCAATGCGACACCGCATCATCATCCTCAGTTTATCCAATCACGAGGTTCGCCGCATCCTTATTAACAATGGGAGCTCAGTAAATGTTCTGTTTTTGGCAACCTTCGAAGCCCTAAAACTCCCCAGGGAAAGGCTAAAACCAGTGGTGTACACGCTCTAGGGGTTCTCAAGTGCCCCTTTCTAGATCGAGGAAATCAGGACCCTCGACGTTACTTCCAGGCAAGCCCTGGCTTCCCGAACCGAAGCCATGGACTTCATGGTGGTAAATATTCAGGCCACCTACAACGCCATCCTCGGTCGACCCAACCTCACATCCCTCCAAGCGGCACCCTCACTGTACCACATGAAGATGAAGTTTCCCACCGAACATAGAGTCGGAGTTGTTCAGGGTAACCAGAAGGCCGCCCGAACCTGCTACATGGCTGCCATGAGGATGGCAATCCTACCCCTCGATGCAGTCGAGCTCCCTTTTGAAAGGAGTACGATCAGCTCAGAGCCAGTCAATGAACTGGAAGAGGTCCCCTTCTTTGAAAACGACCCATCCAAATGGTTCCAAGTGAAGTAAACCTTTCCTCAAGACCTAAGGCGAGAAATCATCGACTGCATCTGTCGAAGTCAAAATTTATTCACTTGGGTGCCCTCAGATATGCATGGAATCTCCGAGGATCTTATAATGCACAAACTGAGCATCCATATGGATTCCAAACCAGTGGAACAGATGTGCCGAAAGTTTGCCCCAGATCGACAGCAGGCGGTTATGAAAGAAGTACATAAACTCCTCTCTGCCAAGTTCATTCATGAGGTGAGTTACCCCGAGTGGTTGGCCAATGTTGTGATGGTCAAGAAGCCCAACGAGAAGTGAAGGATCTGCATCGACTTCACAGACCTCAACAAGGCCTACCTGAAGGATCCCTTCCCCCTCCGGAGCATTGATGCACCCATCGATGCAACGTCCGGACACGAGCTTCTCAATTTCATAGACGCTTTCTCGGGTTACAACCAAATAATAATATACCCTTTAGACATCCCGAAGACTGTTTTCATGACCGACCAAAGGCTATATTGCTACTGCATCATGCCCTTAAGGCTGAAGAACGAGCAATGTACCACAGACTCGTAAACCTAGTCTTCAAAATCAAATAGGTCGGAACATGGAGGTGTATGTGGACGAAATGCTCGTCAAAAGCCTCAAAGGACGAAATCATGTGAAATATCTTGAATAAGCATTTGGGGACCTTCGATCCCACAACATGCGGCTAAACCCTTCGAAGTGCACCTTCGGTGTAACGTCCAGAAAGTTCCTCAAATTTATGGTCAGCCAACGGGAAATAGAAGCAAACCCCGAAAAAATTCAGGCCATATTAGACATGGCCCATCCAAGAAATGTCAAGGAAGTACAGCGCCTCACGGGTCAGTTAGCAGCAATCATCCTCTTTCTCTCCAAATCTGGGGAGAATTCACTGTCGTTCTGATGTGTCTAATTTATATACAAATATTTGTACTCATTTACCTATTAAAATGGCTTGTTTTCGCTGATATTATCAATAATTCATCTTATTTCTATATGATTTCATTTAATTAATTATTTTTGAAGAAATAATATTTTTGATGCAAAAAGTAAAGAATTGTGGAAAAAAATCAACAAACAAAGTAAAATAATTGATTTATCATTTTTTATTGTTGTGTTGATTTAAAAGTGCGACAAATAAATTTTAAAAGGATTTTTATATGCTAATATGATATAAAGTTAGTTTAATTAATTTTAAACTAATTTAATTTATTTTATTTAAAAAAATCCTAATTTTAGGTATTATTTTGTGTATGCAGCAGCACGTGGTGGGCAGAAAAGGAAGCAAAGAAAGAAAGAGAAAGAAATAAATTCAGATCAATTAAAGGAAGGAAATAAAGAAAAATAATGGAGTTTTCTGCAAAAAGTGCAAACCCTAAATCTTATTCCCGTACTCTATAAATACAAGCAAAGGCAGAGAATAGAATTCAAGAGGTGAACGGCTAATCATCATCATTATTATAATAAAAAAAAAATTTAAAATTATATAATCTCTCTCCCTGTCTCTCACGTGGAACGAAGCAGAGAGAACAGAGAGAGAAGTGCGCAGATCGAAGAGGCAGGAGCTTGCTGACTCGGCTGGGTCCCACTTGATCAGAAACGGTAGAGAGAGGGAGGAGCCTCTTTCTGTTTCGTAGCTTCAGAGGGTGAAGAGGATTCCATGCGTGACACGTGGACGTGCGGCTCCCGACGAGTTGACAGACGGTGCCTTGATTCGACAGCTCTGGTTTTGGGACACAAGGCCCGACAACGGCAGTGTGACAGACTGATGCGTTGATTGACGGCGCGTGACAGCAACACTTTTGGCTCCGACTTTTGAGACAGAAAAGGGGTTTGAATTAAATTTTATATTTTTTTTGTATCTTTTCTTCTCTATATTTTTTGATGCAATCCCAAACAAATATGAACTGAATTTATTGTTCTAGATGTAGCCGAGTTTTGTAGAACACAATTTTTAATTCCTTATTATTACTCTATTTTTTCTGATTGTGTTTTAATTTTTATTATTCATGCGTACAACATGGTGGATAGACATTTGTATGATTTTTCAAATCATAAAGAGACCGAACAGGTAATTTGTGATTAATAAAAATTAAGACCGTATATTGGAGGACGCGACCGTTAAGAAATCCAATTTCTCAATTAATAATTTGATGGATAGGCGAAGAATTAGTTGAGAATAATTTTTAGACTACGTTGATAGAGTGGTTAATATCTTTAGGATTTTGGTCGACAATTTGGGAAAGATAATATTTTTATTTATAAGGAATAATAATTTGTGTGTGATAAACGAGGTGAACCAAGAGCCCTAGAACAAATTTTACCCTTAACAAATTACAAGAGCTTTAATGTTTCACAGCCCTCTCCCTCTTCACCAATTTAGTTAGATTAAATTAGATTAGAGTAATTTAGTTGTTTTATTATTTATAAAATTCGATCTTCCAAATAGTGATTCATCTAGCAATATCGGTACTCAGTAAAATATCTAGTCCCTGTGGGTTCGACACTCTATTCACCTATCTATATTACTTGTGCGATTTTGTACACTTGCAAATTCAACATCACGTTCTTCAAAGCTCCCTTGGGAGTTAAAAACATCGAGTGGAGAAAGCTCCAACAACAAGCCTTTGAGCAGTTGAAGGCATACTTGGGCAATCCCCTGCTCATCAGCAAACCCGAGCCGAGCGAAGATCTCTCTCTACCTAGCTACTTCCGAGCAGGCACTCAGTGTTGTCTTGGTTCGGAAGGAAGGCAGGTAGCAGAAGCCGATCAATTATGTCAGCAAAGTCTTCCGCGACGCCGAGCTTAGGTAGTCTAAATTAGAGAATATGGCATATGCACTTGTGATGGCAGTGAGAAAGCTTCAACCATACTTCAAGGCCCACTCCATTCAGGTTCTTACGGACCAACCTCTCAAGCAAGTACTCCATGATCTCAAGACATTAGGCCATTTGATCAAATGGTCCATTAAGTTGAGTTAGCACGACATCAACTATAAGCCCCGAACTGCAATCAAGGGTCAAGCACTCGCTGAATTCATAATTGAGTGTACCATTCGTTACATCCAAAGTCTGGGAAGACGAGCCAAAGTGGGAGCTCTATGTTGATGGGTCGTCCTGCAAAGGCAAGAGCGAGGCCGGAGGCATACTTTGGGGCCCAGACGCCTTCATTCTCCAATACTCTCTTCACCTAAACTTTTTGGCCTCCAACAACAAGGCGGAATACGAGGCAATGATCGCAAGACTTCTCCTGGCCCGTAAAGCAGGAGCCAAACACGTAAGGATTTTTAGTGACTCCCAGCTTGTCGTCAATCAGGTTTTTGGGGAGTTCGATGCTCGCGATGCCCGAATGGTCCAATACCTGACATTCATTCGACTTCTTCTCTCGAATTTTCTAGAAGCAACAATGACTCGGATCCCTCGGGCACAGAATACCCAGGCGGACGCTCTCTCTAAACTGGCTTCTTCCTCCTTCGAAGGATTAGATCATACTGTCTTGATGGAGGTTCTCCTAAAACCCAGCATTGAAATCGTCAAACCACCCGAAGTCAACTGCATCGACACACTCATGGGGGTGACAACTTGGATGGACCCAACCTTAACCTTCCTAAAGGCAGGTGAATTCTCCCAAGATCCATCCAAAGCCATAAATGTTCGGGCCCGTTCGGACAGCACACTCTTCAAATGCTCGTACACCAAGGCGGACGGGAGACCTTATCTTCGCTGACTAAATCCTGAGGAAGCCAAATACGGGTAGATCAGATGCACGAAGCAATTGGCAGCTACAACATGGGTGGCAGAACACTTGCAAGGAAAATACTCAATCATGGGTACTACTGGCCGACCCTCCTTCAAGGTGCTCAGGACCTTGTGAGAAAATGCGGCCCCTGTCAAAGGTACCCTTCATTCGACACGCTCCCCGAGCCGAGCTAAACTCATTGGCCAGTCTGGTCTCCTTTTATATGTGGGGGATGGACCTGGTCTGCCCTTTTCTAAAGGTAAATGGCCAAAAGAGCTTCCTCATCATCGTCATAGACTATTTTACCAAGTGGGTCAAGACAAAACCACTCACCACCATAACCGAGCATCAATCGCAACATTTTTTTTGGAAGAACATCGTTTGCCGATTTGGTATTCCTCGGATTCTTGTCACCGACAATGGCACCGAGTTCGCCGGCAAAAACATCCAAAAATTCTGTGCTGACCTGGGGATCCAACAAAGGTTCTCTTCTGTCTTGCACCCCCAATCTAATGGCCAGGCTGAGAATGCCAACAAGCAGAGCCTGGACGGACTGAAAAAATGCATGGACAACTCGCCAAAAGGATGTGGGTCGAAGAGCTACCGACGTCCTGTGGGCCTACCAAACCACTAAAAAAAATCCAACATGCGAGTTCCCGTTTCAACCTAAATTTCATAACCGAAGTAGTCATTCCTCTAGAGTTCGGTCTCCCATCTCCACGCATCATAAGCTTTGCTGAAAGTTCAAACTCAGCAGGCCTAAGAGTCATCCTCGATCACCTTGACGAGGTGCATGAAAAATCGACTATCAGGAGAAACATCTACCAACAGAGGGTCGAGTGCTTCTATAATCAGAAGGTATGACCGACCAACATAAAAGAGGGCGACCTTGCGCTTCGACGACTCGCCATCTCCGAACCTACCAAGAAAGCAAAACTTGCTCCAAATTGGGAAAATCCTTACAAGGTCTCCAAAGTGGTCCGTCCAAGGACCTACCGACTCGAAGACCTGAGGGGAATGGCAGTCAAGAGAACTTAGAATGCGGAGCACCTGATTAAGTTCCATGAAAAAAGATTCAAACTCATAACAAGGCAAATGTAATTAGCGCCAACTTTCAGTGGCAACCGAATAAAGTTGTTTCAGTTTCGTCAATCAATCTATGCCAACTCCTTTTTAAAGCAAAATCCAAACCTAGGAAAGAGTACCTCTGAGTCTTACCAGTTCTTACTGCTAAGTCTAAATCTCGGAAAGAGTACCTCGAAAGGGTACGTCGACTCTGGGCCTTATGCAGCTCTCACTGCTAAGACTAAACCTCGGAAAGAGTACATCGACTCTTAGTTTTACGCAGTTCTCACTGCTAATTCTAAACATCAGAAAAAGTACCCAAAAGAATACCTGGACTCTGAGTCTCACGCAGTTCTCACTGCTAAGTCTAACCCTCAGAAAGAGAACCTCGACTCTGAGTCTTATGCAGTTCTCACTGCTAAGTCTAAACTTTGAAAAGAGTACCTCGACTCTGAGTCTTACTCAGTTTTCACTACTAAGTCTAAACTTTGGAAGAGTACTCCGATTCTGAGTATTATGAAGTTTTCACTCTACATCTACAGCCTGGGAATCGCCCCGACCCCGAACTTAACACGGATCTCTCCACTGCCGAGAATTCGACATCTCAGATCTCAACAAAAACAAGTCAATCTACTGAAAAAGATAAATTTTATTGATCGAAAAGGTGATTACAAAGGCGGTGGTCAGTCTGCAAAAGGCATACAAAATGCTGAAAGCAAAACCTACATTTATACATGATTTGCTACGTATCTCGAATCACCAGTTACCTTTAGTTGATTCACTTTATATCTCGAAACACTAGTTACTCCCTAAACATTGAGGAGATGAAACCATTGAAGGCACCTCGGCAATTGACCCTAGGATTCCATTCCATGAAAAAATACGAAGAAGAGCGGCACTCATGAAAAAGTCAGAAGTAGTTGAACCAACCAGGAGCGTGCACTCTCTGCTCGTCTGTCTCCCTCACTGTCATAGCTCGGTCGTGCCCTTCTCCGCAGAAAAGGCATCATACCAATGGTAGGCGATGATGATGAAGCCTCTCGGGAATCCCTGAGAGAGGATGGAAGTTAAGCCAAAAACGGCCCGAACCTCCGTCCCTCTAGTCGACCCAGCTAAGAAAATCTCGAGAGAATGATGAAAAGTTCTCATATAGATAACTCCACACCACCAGGCCTCGGCCACCGGTCGAAGATCTCAGATCTTGTAATCTGAGTCATAGGTGCAAACTTCTACGTTGATTATGACCCGAATCTTCAGGTTCCCTTGGCCCAGCGAAGACATGGCAGGTACCCCTGTTCGAAAAATTGCGACCAAACCCCCAATAATGCCCGATGGGACTTGGTCGATTGAACTACGGAGTTTGAAATCCGAGCCGAACAAATCAGAACGAATCCCCAGTACTCCAACCCCGGTGGTATCGAGCCCTCGGAAACCGAAACCAACCTCCCAAGTCCTCATCAAAGAAATGTTCACTTTGTAGAAACAGATTGCTTGAAGGCCAAGGGATTTTATAGGCAACTCAGCCAACCACCTCATTAAATTCACGTTCAAACGGTGAATGCTTCAACTTCCGATGCATACAGTAACCTTAGTTATCACGATGGAAGTGACAAGCAAATACGTGGCAATTCTTCGCGCACAAGCACCGAGGTGTGACTGGCGAGGTGATATCTCGACTACCTAGTCCCGGCCCAACAACGCTCAATAGCAAAACAAAAGGAAGAAAAGTTAACAGAGACAAATCTTATTCGTAATGAAAAGAGTACAAAGGCGGTAACCAGTCCGCAAGAAGGCAAAAGTACAAATAACTTATTAACAGTATTGCAGGTTAGATCCTTTCTCCTTAAAGTAGAGGGATCATTTCGCAATAGTCACGGCATCCAGCTTGGCCACCCGCTGTAGGTCCTCTACTTTCGCATCGAAGGCAAAGCCCTCGATCTTTAAACACGAATACCTTATCTTCACGTGTGTAAGGGCCACGTCGTACCCTGCATACTGGGCATCGAGCACCTTCAGTACGGTATCGTCCAACTCCTTCTTGTCCTTATTTGCCCATTGAGCTGCCTCATCCAGCTCGCCCTATAGTCTCTTCTCTTCAGCATGCCATACAAGCCGTTCCTCGGACCATCTCTCCTTCTCAGCCAACAACTCCTGCAGAGCCTTTTTCTACCCCTCCAACTCCTCAGCATCCTTAACAGCCCGCCAAAGCTCCTGATTCCTGTGCACCAACTCCCTACAATTCCCCTTGGAATCCTGGGCCCAAGCGAGCATCGCGCCAAGTCCCCGGGTCAACTCAGCCCCAGTGACGGCAGCCTGCAGAAAGGAAATATTAGAGGAAATAAGAACCAAGGAAGGACATCCGTGAAAAGTAAAAGATCCCTGCCAGGACCGAAGCCTGAGCCCAACAGGTGTAGATTTCAGCTTGGGCCTCCCTCTTTAGGAACACTAGTTCTCTGGGAGTAGCCAGATTCTCGACCACCTGGGCCGTATTCACGCGGTCCATCGTCAAATCTGCCTCTGTGATAGTCCAGGAAGGAATCCAAGCCTCTGTCGCCGATAGTAGCTTCAGTGCCGACCACCACCCGGTCGCGGAGTTTCCTCGGCGGCGATCGACGACTTCATAACGTTCGGGGGGTCGGCAACCTTGACCTTATTCTTCTACGGAGGTGCGACTAAAGAAGGGGAGTGGGGGCGCATCGAAGATCCCCCCTTCGTTTTATTTCTTATTGGGGTCCTCGATCATCGCAGTCCCCACTTCGTTCGACTTGGCCTTATTCTTGACCGCCTTCTTCTCCACTTCTGCCTTGGTCTTCGCCTCTGCCTCGCTCGAGGGTCTACCTTGGCCTTAGCCTCAGCCTCAATCCTAGCCTTAGCCTCGGCCGCCTACTTCTTAGCCTTCCTGGCTAAGGGTCTTTCCATCAAAAGTGCATCGGAAACCATGATTGAAAGAAGAATAAAATTAATAAGGGAGTAACGAAGGCAACGAAGGAAAACCATGAAGGGAGAGCAGGCAAAAGAAAGCAATATATAGGCATGAAAGGGACATTGAATATTGTGCACTCCCGTGACAAGCATGGAACATGTGGGTCCCTAGACCGTTGGTTTTTCCGTCAATGTGACCCTTCGAATTCCCACTCTGAGCTTTTGTTGCTCTGAAGTTCGGACTCTCACACGGTCTCAATCACAAACAGAACCTGAGTCTTCAACGCCTCCACCCAAGACGACAATCTGACCCCGAAGGATCATCAGAAAATTTCGAAGTTCACAGCAAAATCAAGGCTTAATAATATAAAATGTCCTTATCATTTCATCAAAAATAATCAGGTACAATGGGTTGTAGACAGTCCATGTTCGGCAAAACACAACGAAAAATGAAAGCTAAGGCAAGGGGGCTCCTCCCCAAAAGCCGAACAAGCATCGACCCCTCCTACGACCGCGGGAATAGATCTAACATCCAATCCCAACTCTGAAGGAAACTAAGCAGGGTCATGGAGCGAGGGCGGACGAACACATTCATCGATTACATCTTCAAAGAACCCATGAGTAGGACCGGTACCAACCCCCAGGTTAGAAGGAATCGCACGAGGAGTCACAGGAGAAGTAACAAATTCCGGATCATATTCAAGTTGGTCGAGGCTGAGATGGGGGTATTCCCGTCGGATGCGCTCGACAACTTGTTTGAAACCATGCTCCGCACCATGGAAAATTTCATCTGCAGCACCCACTAACTCCAATCGTGTTTCCTTTGCTTTCTTCTTCAAAGCCTCAACGCGCTCGTGGTCCTCCTAGCATCTCTTATTGTACCGTTCTGCCTTCCGATCCGCGAGGTCGAGCAAGCACTCATACTGCCTCCATATTTTGACACCATAGAGGATGGCCTGCAAGGAAAACTCAAAAAGTTAGAGAGGAAAGGTTACACTTACAATGCAAAATACTTGAACACTTACCAGTACAGCCTCTTAAGAAAAATGAAGGAAACACGAATTTGTAGTCTCTTGGGCGAGAGCCTCCCGGTCCCTCGAAAAAGCAAGGTTCTCCACTACTTCCTAAGCCATCTCCAACTCCATGACGGAGTCAAGCTCTCCCCCCGACAAGTCTTGTCTAGAGAGCCCCCAACCTCGTCGGTGGTCCTCAACAACCTTTCGCCCGGTCGCCCCCCTCGGAGCTTCCTCCAGGCCACGAACCCTCAAATCCTTGGGTTTCTTTGGCAAGTGCTCCGAGGCGGGCACCTCGATCTTCCTCTTACCCTTACGGTCAACTGTCTATGCCTCCCAAGGCTCCGACACTAGGGCAACCATCACACCAGCACCTGTAGAGAAAAATAGATATCAGATAAGGCAATATACAAGTATAAAACGCCGAGAGCAAAAGAACTTACGCTACCCAACGAAACTTAAATCATTGTCAACCAACCTCTCTTCCAACATTTGCGGCCAGTCGACACTAGTGCCCTTCTCGAAGAGTCTCTGAAACTCGGCATTCTCCTCCGAGCTCAGATCATGGGACGTCGGGGGATCCTTCTTCGGCTGGCCCTCGTACGACCATTTGGTGGGAATGTCCCAAGGCTCGGCACCTCGGACAATAAAGTATTTCTTCTTCCAATGCTTAATGAAATCGGGATGGCCGTGCACCACTTTGTACTTCGACACAGCGAAATATACCGATAGGGGTGACTCAGCAGTGCCCTAAAGTCTAAACACACCTGAAAATATTTGAGGCAAAGAGGAACCCTTCTTTCGCAACAGACCATGATGAAGCTCGTCAACTACTTCATTAGTTCGGCACATGCTGCATGAGGACTCAGGCCCACCCAATTCAACACTTCCTTTATAAAATGATGGATAGGAAGACGCAAGCCCCCGAGTGGAACATGTCGACGTTCATTATACACAGCGGCCCCGAAAGGTTGGCATTTTATCGAAGGCCGAAGTTCGGAAGCATCAACTCAAATAGGGGAGGAATACGATAAACCGCCCGAAGCGACTCAAGTTCATCTGCAGCCAAGACGCTCTTCGCCTTATCCACATCTGCTATCGACTTATTTGACGAAAGAAGAATACTGAAGCCAGACTCATTCTTCAGATCACCAGGATACCTTCCTTCGGATATACTTCGTCCACACAAGCAACTATTCAAGGGAGAGCAGCCCCTTCGGTCTCTACGATCCTGGCCTACAGGGAGACGCAACCGACGCCAACTAATCTACATCCCCCCCATGCGCGATCACCTCCACCCTCCGACGTGTGGGGTGATTCTCGATTTTCCTTCACCAAACTAGTCATGGCCTCGCCGGTCCTAGTCTCCGTCTCGACTCGGCTATGATCTTCTCCCTCAAAACCGAAGATTCAATCGATATCCACGTCCGGCTCTGGCGAGATCTCGCGTGTTGACCCCAAATTCATAGGTTCGCTTCTCCGCGAAGAGGGCCGACTTGACGAACTCGCGGTTGATCCACCTCGTGAAAAGATGGCCTCTGATCAACCAGTCACCAAAAGAAGACGAGCCACTAATTTCTGCGGTCGACATTTTCGGAATTACAATATTGAACGGATGAATTCCAAATGTAAAGAAAGTAACCCCTCACAGTGATAAGTGGGAGCGAATTTATAGAGGTTGATTGCTTCCCAAACCGTCGGCACATTCCGTCCCCTCGAATTCCGTGAGTGACAGCCCATTGAATTACTACTATCACGTGTCGACTCCTCAAGCTCCACGAAATCAGACTTGGCAAGAAGCCACGTGGGCAGAAGATTTAATGCCCCCCGTCCCATTGACCAGCACAAGACTTTGGCCGGAAATAATTGACACCTTTGCTCGCCCAGCGGCACCATATTTCAAGAATGGCGCTCCGACTCCGAGCTTTTCACAGTACTCGCTGTCCACAAAATTCACACCTCGAACTCATACCTCGAAATGGCACACTGTTTCTAAATCTTAGACAGCCACCATCTGACGGGACCATACCTCAAATTCATGACCCCGAACATCATTCTGACCCTTCTCTCAAAACAACACTTCTACCACAAACTCGGCAATCTAATATGGCCATCACGCCAACGCTTTTCCCATGAGTTATTTACTACTCGGGAAAGAACCAACAGGTCACTTTTGAGAGTGGGAGGCTCATGATAATGGGTAAAAATTGTGGCTGATCTCCGCTAAACAATTCTAGCACGAATCGCAAAGCAACAGACTAAAACTTTCGCCAACTTCTCTACTGGTCCAGGCCAGATAGCTCCACATGCCTTCCGCAGACCTAGTCGCACGCCCGGATGAATCGCCTGCCATTTGCACCAGACACTCCATCGATTACACTGTAAGCTCACCCCTAAAATCAAGGATCTAATCAATTCCAGATCCAAGATCAAAGAAATTTCAATACCGTCCACTATAAATTTTCAAGATCCATAATATATTTTTCCCTAGACCGATAAATAAAACATCTATTGTACAATTACAAGATAATAACTCTTTTCATCATAAAATCTCTTCCATTAAAATACTGTCGTTTGACTTAAGCATCGAAAGATCAATTGCCAAGAATACTCCTAATGTTTCAAGCTTCTTTTGAAGATCAACAAGTCAACTGTCTCTCTACCAATCCCCTCCACACCCTTTTAAATCCAAAACAAAGATAATGATCACTACCACTTTCTCAAATACAAAAACTCACACTGTATGTTACTCTCACACTTAAAAAAAACAACAGCAACAATAGCATTGCACCAATATTGTTAAATTAGCCTTTTCCACAACAAATTCAACAACCACATAATTCAAACCACCTCACCAACCCAAAAAAAAAACATAGAGACATAATTTAAATTTGAATAGCTTAGAACTCCTAATTAATTCAAAGCACTTGAAAAGTTTAAAATCTGAGATAAGAATTTATAAAATAATATTCCTTCCTTTAACATAGGATTCCTCTTTGCAATCACATGGACATAACCACTACCAATTCGACCTTTATTCCTTAAAAAAAACATTACATTTTGGATCAACAAGCAGGTTGATTAGCATTTCCAAGCCAAGATCCAACCATACAAAACACCCTCAAAGCCGTACAGATTTCCAACTACACCCTAAAAGCTACATACAAACAGATTTAACATCGTGTCCACATAATCTTCAAATTTTAAAAATAAACAAACCCTAACCCTAGGCTGCTGCCGCCTTCTTCGTCGATCTCTTCGGCGACTTCGGCTCCTTCTCCTTACCCGCCGCCGCCGCACTCTTCTTCGGCAGCAGCACAGGGTTGATGTTCGGCAGAACTCCTCCGTGGGCGATCGTCACTCCGGCGAGCAGCTTCCCCAACTCCTCGTCGTTCCTAATCGCCAAAAGCACGTGCCTCGGTATTATCCTGTTCTTCTTGTTGTCCTTCGCCGCATTTCCAGCCAACTCCAAAACCTACACAAAACAGAATAAATAAATTATTATTTTATTAATTAATCAAGAAATGGAAAAATGAGAGATCTGTATCTGGATCGGACCTCAGCGGCGAGGTACTCGAGGACGGCGGCGAGGTAGACAGGGGCGCCGGTACCGACACGCTGGGCGTATCGTCCTTTCTTGAGGTAACGGCCGATACGGCCGACGGGGAATTGGAGGCCGGCTTTGACGGACCGGGAGACCGGCTTCTTCTTGGGACCGCCGCCCTTGCGGCCGCCGGCGCCCTTCTTGGCTTTTGCGGGGGAATCCATCGGATGTGATCGGTTTTCTTTTGGGGGTTTTTTTTGGTTGTTTTTTTTTTTTTTTTTTTTTTTTTTTATGGATTTGGTAAAGTTGCCTTTTTGGGAGCGGCGATTGAGTGGCTTGGCTCTTATAGAGTGGATGGTAGAGAGGGGAGGGGAGTGCAATGACGGGGATCGAAAGTTTGGAGCGTTGGATTGGGATTTGAGGGACGCTGGGGATTTGTTTTAGGGGGGGTTATCCGTGGTGTTTTGTTTGGACCAATGGGAGGTGGCCAGGTGGAGTAGTATTGTTTGATGTATTAGAGCATCTGTAGTCGTTATCTATATATCGATAATATCGATATATAGCTTAAAAAGTAACTGCAGTCGTTTGCTATATATCGATTGATGCTGTTTATTTCTGAGACACGTGTGGAAGCACCAGGTGTGAGTTCGAACTCAATTTGTATTGAAGGAGATTGCCGCTCGTCTGCCGACCTTCGGTTGACCTTCTGGGGCCTACGATGAGCTCGGAAAGACTTTGAAGGTTGGGCTCGGATCGGAAGGGTCGGATCCGAGGTCTTGTGTACCTGCAGACGGTCCTGAAACACCGGGGTTTGTCCCGGTGGCGGACCCTCCGACGCTCTAGTCAGTCTCTGTGAGAGAGTAGCAATAACTAGGTATATTTAAGTGGCAAAAGATTGATTACCTCCAAAAGGTGGGTGAGGGTCTAGTATTTATAGAGAATCCCAACCGGGTTTGGTTCCGCTTGGGGGCCGGGTTTGGATCCGAAAGCCCATGGGCCTGACGTGGCAGAAGGCCCAGGGGGTTTAGGGCGGTTGTGGTGATACCAGGAGTGGTATAGGGCTGACGTGGCGAAACCCTTGGCGGTATTTGGAGCTGACGTGGCCCATCGTGAGTCCTCTGTGTCTCTGGGGGAATCGGAGGGCCTAGGCTGCGCCAGGTCATCCTTCCGCCCCGCCAGAGAGGGGGGACGGCCTGAGGGACTGCTCCGGATCGGACTCCGGGGGATACTGAGGCTCGTCAGTACGAGGAAGCCGGCACTGTGAGGGCAAACCCGAGGTTCGGCGCCGACCCTGAAGGGGTCCGGAGCCGAACCAGGTTGTTATTCTTGCTTTTCTGAGTAGGAATTGTATTGGGCCCTGGATGGGCCTCAGGCCATTTTTACACTGTCACACAAGCCCCCCACTCCTGCAGGGGGTGCGGGAGCTAGCCGTGGAGGAGTGCTCATGGTTGTAGAAAATGGGATGGCGGATCACAGGGCCTTCCTGGTGGTGCTGCCCTGAAGCTTGGATAGGACCTCGAGCTAGTCGAGGGTCAAAGTGTGGGTGAAGGCGATGGCGAACCGTTGTCTCTTCCGGAGAAGAGTACCCTGGTGTTCGATTGAACCTCGAGAGGTCGAGGGATTACGCGTCGACAAGGGTGATGGCGAGCCGTTGCTTCTTCCTGAGAAGAGTACCCGGGTGCCAGACCGAACCTCGAGAGGAGGGGGAATTATGGGCTGGTAAGGGTGATGGCTAGCCGATGGATCTTCCGAAGAAGAGTACCCGGGTGCCAGACCGAACCTCGAGCTGGCGAGGGATTATGGGTCGGTTAGGGTGAAGGCGAGCCGTTGTTTCTTCCTGAGAAGAGTACCCCGGTGCCAGGCCGAACCTCGAGACGAGGGGGAATTACGGGCTGGTAAGGGTGATGGCCCGCCGGTGGATCTTCCGAAGAAGAGTACCCCGGTGCCAGACCGGACCTCGAGCTGGCGAGGGATTATGGGTCGGTAAGGGTGAAGGCGAGCCGTTGCTTCTTCCTGAGAAGAGTACCCGGGTGCCAGACCTAACCTCGAGACGAGGGGGAATTACGGGCTGGTAAGGGTGATGGCCCGCCGGTGGATCTTCCGAAGAAGAGTACCCGGGTGCCGGGCCGAACCTCGAGCTGGTGAGGGATTATGGGCCGGTGAGGGTGAAGGCGAGCCGTAGTTTCTTCTTGGGAAGAGTACCCCGGTGCCAAGCCGAACCTCGAGACGAGGGGGGATTACGGGCTGGTAAGGGTGATGGCCCGCCGGTGGATCTTCTGAAGAAGAGTACTTTAGTGCTGGCGAAGGCGAGTCGTTATTTTGCCCGAACCGACCCCGTACCGTGCTGCCAGTCTGGCACTGGGTGACGTCAGCAGCACGTGTTTCGAGGATGTGGCGTGATTTCCTAGGCGGTAGTTGCACGTCAATCGGTGAATAGTGACTGCGAAAATCGAGGAGTTGTACCTATCCCCTATAAATGTTCCCCCCTCTCCTCCCATCGCCTATTTCTCTCCTGCCTCTTACTTTTCGGAAAAATCCTTCAACTCTTCAGCGCTCGCCCCTTCAGCTTCCGGCAGCAAGGTCGTGTTTCCGAGGTGATTTCAGGTTAGTTGGTAACCCTGTTTAACTTAGGCACGGATGGATAGGGCTCAGTCCGGCTCGTTGGCGTCGACCTCTGGGGAGGGGCCGGTAGGCAAGGAGGAGGTCGTACACAGCGTGAAGCCATTGCGATCTCGGAGGCATTTCGTGGTAGAAAGCAGCGACTCTGAGGAGGGGGGCGGCAGCTCAGACGAAGTCCAGACCCTAGGGTCGGCTTCCGGAGAGGAGGGTGGCTCCGAGGGAGATGGTTCCGCAGGGTCTCTGAATCCGCCCGTTCTGGGGCGCTTGTCTACACCTTCGCCGGAACGGACTAAGAGGAGGAGGGTTCCGAAGAAGAAGAAATCGAAGATTGGCGGCCCGAGCGACTTGGTGATAGGGTCGTCTGCACAACCCCGGCCTTTCCGTTGCTACCCCGACGATCTCTCCGATAAGGAGTCCTCGGGGGTCCAGCCGTCGTCGTCAAGCCGGAAGAGGTTGATGGTGGACGCCTCCCCGACCGCTCTGGAGGCAAGCGACTTGGGGGCTCTGCAGTTGGCCTACCACATAGGGCCCAGTTATGAGCTTATGCTGCCGAGTTCTTCTCTTCGACCGACCGATCCCCTGCCGGACAGGTATTGTATCTTCCCTGTGGACGCCTTTATCTCCGGCCTGAGGCTGCCCATCCACCCATTCGTTCGGGAGGTGTTAAATTGGTCGTCCCTGGCGCCGATGCAGTTCGGGCCGAACTCCTGGAAGCAGATCATCTGCTTCGTGCTGTTGTGCGAGGAACGGAGGGTACCCCTGCGGCTGGGCGTGTTCCGAGCGATGCTGTTGATTGGCTCATCGGCAGAAGGAGTATATTATATCTCGCCTCGAGGTAAGGCGAAGGTTGTCCACGGTCATCCGGATTCCATTAAGTTCTGGAAGAAGAAGTATCTGGTGATCCGGAGTGAGGACCCTTGGGCTATCCCTACTCGGTGGAACCATACTAAGCCGAGCTACACAGCACCGGGGCCAGGGGATTTGACGGCGGAGGAGTGGAGACTCGTTGAGCGCCTCCGTCTGTCGCATAGCATCAATTGGGGGAAGGTGACGGAGGCCCATCTGGCAAGCGTCGGACTGAGCCCTAGCCCGGCCGTGCCTCGTACGTGGTTGTTTCTTTCCTCACACTCTTCTTGTACTTTTTTGCTCATTTGTTCTTAATGGATCTCTTTACAGAAATGGATGAGGAGTCGATTAAGGCGCTGAGGCTCGCCATGAAGAAGAAGAAGGTCGAGAAGAAGGATGTCGCGGTGAAGACCACCGAGTTGTCCCAGGTGGTCTCCGAGGCCCCCATTCAGCCGAGGATGAAGAGGACTCGGTCAGAGACGGGTGGGGACGCAGTGGTCCAGGGGGGTTCGGATCAGGGTGCGGCCGCCGAGCCTGATAAGGGGAAGGGTCCCCCGGTGGATCCCGGACTAGAGGAGAGGCTTCGGCGAAGGTGGGTGCCTGATTGGTCGATCCGCGAGGGTGATTGCCTGGTCCGGGGGCGCCAGGCCGTGGAGGTTGCAGATAAGTTGGCGACCCCTCGGGACCGCTCGGATATGAAGTCCCAGACCCTGGACGAGGCGTATGTGCGTCTTGCGCAGGCCACTGTGCTGGTAAGTCGATCGAACCTCCTAGCTTTCAGGTGATGTTGTTTAAGGAAGATTTCTTAGTAGTGTCTGGTCCTGGCAAGCGACCATGCAGGGGGCCCATGTGAGGGGCCTCTACGAGGCGGCGGTGCAGCGAGAGCGAGATCGGGCTGACAAGGCCGAGCAGGAGGTGACGGAATTGAAGGGAGAGCTCGAAGGCTCTCGTAAGAAGGAGGAGGAGACGAAGGTGGCTTTTGACAAGGAGAAGGAGGAATGGGCGAAGGCGAGGGCGGCTCAGGAGGAGAGGTCGGAGAAGGAGAA
Organism: Hemerocallis citrina; assembly: GCA_017893485.1. Taxonomy (NCBI): domain Eukaryota; kingdom Viridiplantae; phylum Streptophyta; class Magnoliopsida; order Asparagales; family Asphodelaceae; genus Hemerocallis; species Hemerocallis citrina. The sequence continues at coordinate 85,365,335 of CM030362.1, read as the reverse complement.
GGATGAGGTGACTAAGTCGTGTCAGATCCTGGTGATCAATGCCCAGGATAGTAGTTACGCGAAGGCCCTCAGCCATGTGAGGCACTTTTATCCGACTATCGACCTGTCCAACTTCGAGTATGATATGGAGATTGAGGGGACACCGAAGACTCCTGGCGGACAAGGGTCAGATGACAAATCGGTTACCGACCCTCCAACGGATCCGGCTGATATCGAGGTGGGAAAACCAGCTGTATAATTTTTGTCCTTCTTTTTCCTTCTCTCGATTGTATTTGCCTTCCGCGGACTGGCCACCGCATTTTTTGTATGGGGAAACTGAATTTATAAAAAGAGGGTTTTCTGGCTGGCTAAGTGTTCCAACTTTGAAAAATTTCTGAACCTCTTTGCATATATGTCTTGAGCGGGCTGGTTCTCTTGTAGGTCACGGCTCCCCTTCTTGAGGTGGACCCCCTTCGTTCCGACGTGGCGTGGCTTCGGGGCAAGGTCGAGGCCTTAGAGGCCACTTTGGTTCGGTATCGAAAGAGGGCTCGCGACACTGATGCGGCCTTCCATTATTACAGGAACAAGTCTGAAGCCCTGAGTGAGGAGGCGAGCCGGCTGAGGAGGGCGATGGTGGATCGGGAGCTAGGGGGCGTTGGTCTTGGATACACCATGTCAAGTTCCTCGGTGCAGAGGCCTTCCTCCGAGAAGCTTCTTCGCGATGTGATAGTGGAGAAGGAGATGGAGATACACCGCTATAGGACCATGTTGGGTGTTTCGACATCTTCCTCGAGGGATCGGCGAGCAGAGGGGGCTCCTTCGGCGTTGCCACTGATGGAGCGCATTCGATCCGTGGATGCCCAGAGCTCCGTGGCCGGGGTGTCGACGGTGGCAGAACCGAAGGACCGTCATGACGAGGAGAGAGTCCCAAGTCGTTTGGTCGGAGTGATTCCGCCCTTTACCGGGTCCGAGGGGCCCTAAGTCGGAGATCCCCTTTAGTTTGAGATGAGTGGAGTGGTCCTATAACGGTATTTGCTTGTTTTCTTCGTACAAAAATAAAAGAGTATGAATAAAGCTTTCTTTTCCTTCTTTGCTCTGGTTATCGGGGTGGTGAAGGGCGGTTTAGGCGAGGTCGGGCTCCGCCGATTCGTGAGGGATCGATGCGGGGCGACAGGGAGACCTCCTGCCCGTAGTTGGGTCGAACCTGCCGAGGCGTTTGGGGATGAGACCCGAGGGAGAACCCAGATGCCGCCCGCCTTGTCCGGTACTGGGTCGGCGTTGCCGAGGTATTTAACTTTTGACAAAAGAGACTTCTTTTATACCAGACTGGGGGGGGGGGGGGGGGTCGCTGAAGCGGCCCTTTACACATGAATGTTTACAAAAGTTTTAATTTACTTAAGCCACGCTGGAATCTAAGCTTGCTCTCCCCGGAATTTCATGAGGTGCTCAGCGTTCCAGGGTCGGCTGATGGGTCGGTCATTCATATCCGTCAGTCGGTATGTACCAGGGCGTACAGCCTCGACTACGCGGTATGGGCCTTCCCAGTTGGGAGCCAGTTTCCTCTTCTTGGTCGGGTCAGAGACAGATAGCTTTCGCAACACTAGGTCCCCTGCCCGGATGCTGGTGGGGCGGACTTTCTTGTTGTAAAATCTCTCGATCCGTTGCTGATAAATGCTCCTTCGGACCGCGGACTTTTCTCGTACCTCGGCGACGAAGTCCAGGTTAGCCCTCAGGGCGGACGCGTTGTCGTCTTCATCGAAGGCTATGATCCGGGGAGAAGGCAATCCGACTTCGACGGGGATGACTGCCTCAGTCCCATAGGTCAGATTGAAGGGTGTCTCCCCCGTGGGGATCCTCTGCGTGGTTCGGTGTGCCCATAGTACGCTGGGCAGCTCCTCCACCCAGAGCCCCTTGGGGGAATTGTCAAGGCGCTTTTTGAGGCCATCGAGGATTTGCCTGTTCGCATTCTCTGCTTGGCCGTTAGACTGAGGGTGGCAAATGGCGGAGAAACGTTGCTGGATGCCGATGTCCTGACAGAAAGATTGGAAGTTCTGCCCTTGGAACTGGGTTCCGTTGTCCGTGACGAGGATTCGGGGGATCCCGAATCGACAAATGATGTTCTTCAAGAAGAATTGTTGCACTTGGCGTTCGGTGATGCTGGACAGCGGTTCGGCTTCGATCCACTTGGTGAAGTAGTCGATGGCGACAATCAGGAATTTCTTTTGTCCTACCGCTGGGGGGAAGGGCCCCACAAGGTCCATACCCCACATGGCGAAGGGCGTAGGGCTTGCCAGGGATCGGAGGTTGGCTTGAGGAAGCCTTTTGATGGGGGAGAATCTTTGGCAGGGGCCACACCTCTTGACTAAGTCTTGTGAGTCTTGGAGCATGGTGGGCCAATAGTACCCTTGATTCAGAGCCTTTCGGGCAAGCGTCGTACTCCCCATGTGGCATCCGCCGATCCCCTCGTGCAGGTCTTTGAGGACGTAGCTGGCCTCGTCTTTGGCGAGGCAGCGGAGGTAGGGTTTGCCGTCGGCCAAGGTGTACGAGCGTTTGAAGAGGATGTTATCGATTATGACGAACCTTTCCGCTCGGATTCTGATTCGCCTGGCCTCGGCTTTGTCTTCAGGAAGCTCGGCCTGGTTCAAGAATTTTCGGATGGGAGTGGTCCAGTCGTCCGGGCTGGTTCCTTCTTGTACGCACATTGCTTCCGGCTCTGGGCTAAGGATGCTTGGCTCCAAGAGGACCTCGACGAGCACCGTACGATCGAGGCCTTCGAAGGAAGAAGAGGCGAGTTTGGATAGCGCGTCGGCTTGGGCGTTCTGTTCCCTGGGGACTCTGACAACCGTAGTGTTGTCGAAGAGCGCCAAGAGTCGTCGGACCGCCGCCAAATATCTCACCATTCGGTCGTCGCGGGCTTCGTACTCTCCGTTGATTTGATGGATCACGAGTTGAGAGTCGCTGAACGCCCGGATTCGCTTGGCACCGGCTCGGTGGGCGAGGGTCAGTCCGGCGATCATGGCCTCATATTCTGCCTCGTTGTTGGAGGCGGGAAAGTTGAGGCGCAGGGAGTATTGAAGTAGGAATTGGTCGGGGCCACGAAGGATGACGCCCGCCCCACTCCCCGTTTCGCAGGATGAGCCGTCAACAAAGACCTCCCAGGTCGGATCCGGCTCTTCTACGTCAGGTTGCTCGGAGACAGTGCATTCAGTTATGAACTCGGCGAGGGCCTGCCCTTTAATGGCTGCCCTGGGATGATAGCTGATGTCGAACTGGCTCAGCTCGATCGACCACTTGACTAATCGGCCGGAGTTTTCGGGCTTGTGGAGGACGGTCTTCAGTGGTTGGTCGGTCAGAACTTGGACGGAGTGGGCCTGGAAGTAAGGTCGGAGTTTTCGGGCTGCCATAACCAGGGCATAGGCTACCTTTTCTATCTTCGCGTATCTCGTCTCGGCCGGGTGTAGCACTTTGCTTACATAGTACAGGGGTTTCTGAACTCCTTCCTCCTCTCGGACGAGGACGGCGCTGAGGGCGTGGTCCGAGGCGGACAGGTAGAGCCAAAGCGGCTCGCCTGGTTCGGGCTTGCTGAGGAGAGGCGGGTTGGCGAGGTACCGTTTCAGCTGTTCGAAGGCTTCTTGTTGAGGGGTACCCCACTCGAAGCCCCCTTTCCCGCGCAAGGCTTTGAAGAAGGGGAGAGATTTCTCCCCTGATTTGGAGAGAAAACGGCCGATCGCCGCCAACCGACCCGTGAGCCTCGAACTTCTTTGACATTCCGGGGCGGGGACATGTTGATGATGGCCTGTATTTTTTCGGGGTTTGCCTCAATGCCGCGCTGGCTGACAATGAACCCTAGGAACTTCCCCGTGGAGACGCCGAAGGCGCATTTAGCCGGGTTAAGCCTCATGTTGTGGCGTCGGAGGACACCGAAGGCTTCCTCGAGGTCGGCGACGTGGTCCGGCCCAGCCCGGCTCTTGACAAGCATGTCGTCGACGTAAACTTCTACGTTGCGGCCGATCAGGTCCTTGAAGACTGTTGACGAGTCGCTGGTACGTGGCTCCGGCGTTTTTCAGCCCGAAGGGCATGACACGGTAACAATAAAGACCTTGGTCGGTGACGAATGAGGTCTTGGAGATGTCTGGCAGAAACATCCGGATCTGATTGTACCCCGAGAAAGCGTCCATGAAGGACAGCAGCTCGTGCCCTGAGGTCGCGTCTATCAAAGCGTCGATGCGCGGGAGGGGGAAAGGATCTTTTGGACACGCTTTGTTAAGGTCCGTGAAGTCAATGCAGATTCGCCAACCCCCTGTCGCTTTCTTCACCATGACGACATTGGCCAACCATTCGGGGTAGGTGACTTCTTGGATGAATCGAGCGGACAAGAGCTTGTCTACTTCTGTTTTTACAATTAGTTGCCTCTCCGGGGCGACTTTGCGCCTCTTTTGGACGATCGGTTTAGAGTCAGGGAGGACACTCAGTCGGTGCATGATCAAGTCTTCAGAGATTCCGGGCATATCGGAGGGCTTCCAAGCGAAGAGATCAACGTTGCGGCGGACGCAAGCGATGATGCCCGCCTTCAGGTCCTCGGCGAGTGAGCGGCTCACCCGGAACCATTTTGACTCATCCTCAGTGTCGAATAGGACCTCCTCCAGCTCGTCCACGGGCTCGGGGGCGGGGCCGTCTTTCTCGGGTTCGAGTTCAACGGCGCTGAGGGGGAGTACGCCCGCGCTGAGGGGGGGTACGCCCCCTCTCCCTTTGAGTTCCAGATGGTGGGCCGAAGGTATCGCCTAGAGGGAGTTTAGCCCGGGTCGGCCGAGGATGGCGTTGTAGGCCGCCTTGGCGTGGATGACCATGAAATCCAAGGACTCGGTCCTCTTGTCAGGATCCGGTCCAGCGGTGACGTTGAGGGTAATAATTCCCTTCACTACGATCGGGACGCCCGCAAGCTTGAGCAATGTGCATCCTGCTGGTTTGAGTTTCCCTCTGGGTAATCTGAGGCTTTTGAAGGTTCTGAGGAAGAGAATATTTACCGGGTTGCCGTTGTCAACAAGGATTCGGCGAACCTCACAATTGGCCATGCGGAGGCTAACGACGAGGGCCTCGCAGTGGGGGAGGTGAACTCCTTCGGGGCCCTCTCCTGAGAAGGAGACTGGCCGCGGTTGTAGCTCAGGGGAGGGGCTGTACTGAATGGCGTTCGTCTCCTGGGTGAAGGTTCTTTGGGAAGTATCATTTTCTCCCCTCACCGGTCCCCCGTGGATGTAGTGTAGGGTGAATGGCGTATCCAGGGATACCTCGTATTCGGGATCCTGACCCTGGGTGCGGTTTGGGTTAGGCTTCGGGGTTGGTGATCCCCGGTTCCTATCACCTTGCCGATCCCGTGGGCCGTCATCCCTGTGGGTCCTCCTCGGATGGTTCGGGGCCGAGTTGGAAGCGGCCCTTCCCCAGTTGTGGGTAATCTTGCGGTTGAGGATTACTCTTTGTAGGTCGGGCTGGGCTGTCCAGCCGACGCTCGTTTGGGACTCCCGAGGGGGAGCCTTGTGTTTCGACGTGCGGGGCCCGGCTTCATCAGAGGGTGGGGGCGGGTCCCGTTGGTTGACGGAGGGAGCAGCCCCCTTGCCTTTGGAGGTCATGAGGATTCGGCTGTCGATGGCCTTCGAGGGTCTGGGTCGGATCGGCTTCTGGAGCAGCGGTTCCCACAGACGGCGCCAACCTGATGCTGTTTATTTCTGAGACACGTGTGGAAGCACCAGGTGTGAGTTCGAACTCAATTTGTATTGAAGGAGATTGCCGCTCGTCTGCCGACCTTTGGTTGACCTTCTGGGGCCTACGATGAGCTCGGAAAGACTTTGAAGGTTGGGCTCGGATCGGAAGGGTCGGATCCGAGGTCTTGTGTACCTGCAGACGGTCCTGAAACACCGGGGTTTGTCCCGGTGGCGGACCCTCCGACGCTCTAGTCAGTCTCTGTGAGAGAGTAGCAATAACTAGGTATATTTAAGTGGCAAAAGATTGATTACCTCCAAAAGGTGGGTGAGGGTCTAGTATTTATAGAGAATCCCAACCGGGTTTGGTTCCGCTTGGGGGCCGGGTTTGGATCCGAAAGCCCATGGGCCTGACGTGGCAGAAGGCCCAGGGGGTTTAGGGCGGTTGTGGTGATACCAGGAGTGGTATAGGGCTGACGTGGCGAAACCCTTGGCGGTATTTGGAGCTGACGTGGCCCATCGTGAGTCCTCTGTGTCTCTGGGGGAATCGGAGGGCCTAGGCTGCGCCAGGTCATCCTTCCGCCCCGCCAGAGAGGGGGGACGGCCTGAGGGACTGCTCCGGATCAGACTCCGGGGGATACTGAGGCTCGTCAGTACGAGGAAGCCGGCACTGTGAGGGCAAACCCGAGGTTCGGCGCCGACCCTGAAGGGGTCCGGAGCCGAACCAGGTTGTTATTCTTGCTTTTCTGAGTAGGAATTGTATTGGGCCCTGGATGGGCCTCAGGCCATTTTTACACTATCACATCGATATTATCGATAAATCGCTACAGTCGATTGTTATATATGAGAGACGAAATAGCTTTATCGATAAGTCAGCGACGGTGGTCGAAGAGCCGTCCCAGACGTGCAAAATACTGTTCTAGGCGTCGGACGGCACTCGATATGCCGTCCGTTTCAAAAATTCCGTAATCAACCCTTAATAAACTAAAGATAATTAGGGTGGATATGTAATTATTAGCTACTATTAAGTATATATAGTATAGATATGTAATTATTTAGCTATTAAGTATAGCTACTAAGTGATGTTGACAGGTGCTTAGTGTCGGACGGCACTTCATGTGCCGTCCTAGACATGGGTTGACATTTTTTTTTTTTTTTTCAAAACGTTTTCTTTTTTTTTTAAGTGTGAGTTATTAAGTGTGAGTTGGATTCCGCTGCAGTTTTTTTTTTTTTTTTTTTTTTTTTAAACGGACGGCACTTCATGTGCCGTCCGACGATTCCGCGCCATATTTTGCTTATTCGCCCCCTCCGACGGCACATCAAATGCCGTCGCTTAATATTAAATGATTGATTGTTATAATATAGCTTTCGACGAGTGCAGCGAAATCCAAATTTCTATTTCTATATATCGATATATGGATAATTTAAACTTTAACGACTACAGATGCTCTTATTAGCGCCTCACAAATCTCTAATCTCTAATATTATAATGGGAGAAGACCTTAGTGTCATTTATAAATGTTTGAGTAATGCTTTAGCCACTACCAATTTTATTATCATTTTCTTTACTATCTTAGGTGGCATACTCCTATTGAAGAGTTCTCCCACCTATCCTATAATCCTCTACCTATTGGAATGTGCCACTTAAGGTAGTGAAGAGAAATGTAGTGAAATTGGTAGTGGCTCTAGCATTACTCTAAATGTTTTATCATTCTACCAATCAGTGTAACACACGTGCATAACTATTATAAAGGGGGTCCTAGATTCAAATTAAGAGTAATACTAGAGCCACTACCAATTTCACTACATTTCTCTTCACTACCTTAGGTGGCACATTCCAATAGGTAGGGGATGATAGAGTAAGTGGGAGAACTCTCCAATAGGAGTATGCCACCTAAGGTAGTGAAGGAAATGGTAGTGAAATTGGTAGTGGCTAAAGCATTACTCTTCAAATTAATATTACATCTAAATTTTTATTTTAAAAAACTATATTTATTAAAACGTGCATCACACGTGTAAACTACTAGTTATATTATAATGGGAGAAGGTCTTAGTGTTATTTCTAAATCTATCTATTACATATGCAACTCCAAATTTTCTATTATACATTTTATTTAAATCTATTAATTTACGTGCATTACACGTATAACTCAAACTCTCTCATTATCTCTAATCTCTAATCTCTAATAATAATCTCTAATATTATAATGGGAAAAGGCCTTAGTGTCATTTGTCATTTTGTCATTCTACCAACATGTGCAATGCACGTACATAACTAATATAAATGAGGTTTCCGGTTCAAATCCTCCCTATGTCAGAGTTTTTAATTTTATTTTTTGAAATTATTCAAATGTGCATCGCACGTGTAAATTACTAGTAATATTATAATGGGAGAAGGCATTAGTGTCATTTGTCATTTTGTCATTCTACCAACATGTGCAACGCACGTACATAACTAATATAAAAGAAGTTTCATGTTCAAATCCTCCATACGTCAGAGTTTTTATTTTTAGTTTTTGAAAATATTAAAACGTGCATCGTACGTGTAAATGACTAGTACTTTTTATGTTACTTTAAATAATAAAAAATATATTAACACATGTTGTATTATACTAGATTTGCCCGTGGGCACGTGCCTACGGCACGTCTTCGGAACGATACAAAACACGAAAAGCCATGTAAATAGTAAAACAATAATTATGTAGCTCAAGTTGAATAGTATGACAATAATTAGTTATAAATAAAAGTCTATGTTGAAAAATAATTATAAATGGGGGTATAAAATCTAACTTCTTAGAACTTTAAGTGTGGAAAATAATGGAATTTAATTGTTGAAGAGATATTTGCTATTAAAAATTCTGAAATTTTACAAAACCAAAATCTCTAAATCAAAATTTATAAGTAAATAAAGAAAGAATGGGAGAAAGAGATATAGAGAGAGAGAAAGAAAGAAATATGAAAAAGTAAAGAGAGAAGAGAGCTCAAGTTTGAATAGTATGACAATAATTTGTTATAAATAAAAGTCTATGTTGAAGAATAATTATAAATGGGGGTATAGAATCTAACTTCTTAGAACTTTAAGTGTGGAAAATAATAAAATTTAATTATTGTGGAGATATTTGCTATTAAAAATTCTGAAATTTTACAAAACCAAAATCTTAAAATCAAAATTTACAAAAAATAAAGAAAGAATGGGAGAGAGAGATATAGAGAAAGAGAAAGAAAGAAATATGAAAATGTAAAGAGAGAAGAGAGAGATAGTAATAAAGTAATGGGTTTTTTATGGGGAAAAATTTAATTTTGGGATTTGAAATTTTGGAGGAAAAATGTGTTTTGTGAGGCTTGATATGGACCTTTGATTTTGTGGGGATTGATTGTGAGCTACTTGATAGCTTTCTTTGTAATTTATTATAGGGCAAAAGCCAAAGTATCCCCCCAACGTTTGGCCCGAGTACAAAATGCCCATACAACGTTTGAAAAAGTACAATAAACCCATTTATCCGTTAACTTAACCCCATCCGTTAAGTTATAATTATTAAATTACTTTTTTACCCTTATCATTTCATAATCAAATCTCTTCTTTCTTTTTCCTTTTTCTTCATTCTTTTTTTTTCAAATCCCGATTAATCCGTCGATTGAATAAATCAGAGTTCTCAGAAACCCTTGCCATGGCCAAGAAGCTCCTCATTCTCCTACTTGTGCTGCCGCTTCTCTCTCTACAATCAATGGTCCTTTATCTTTCCTCGTCTTCCCTCTCCTTTGTTCTCGTTTTCACTTATTTGATGATTTTTTTATTTTGATTTTCTTTGTTTGATAAATTTAAGCAGAGGAGAAGGGATCTGTCGCCTATGTGTGAACTTAAGATTTGCTGTACAACCTAATTTTAAAACCATCTTTCCATCCCCCTTGGACCTAAGAAATTATCCACAAATAAATATGAAAAGTGAAATTAATACAAAAACAGGATTGCACATGCATTATCCAGTAATATTCAGTTATTCTATCACCATATGCTCTTCAGTTTTTAACTATCCTCACAAAGACTGTTAATTCATAGTAGTAATAGAGGACAACAAGTTATTTTACAATACAATTATATTGAAAACGTACTGAACCAAAAGTGAAATACATTTAACTAGTTATGAGCAAAGGCCAAGTCATTTTACAATTATATTGGAAAAATAATATACATTTAACTAGCTTGATATATTTTGAGGTAGGGCTTCTCTACCTTTCTTAAAATTTAAAAATACAGAATAGACATACATTATTTGTACAGTAGAATTTACATGTTCAATGGGCGTTAATAGTTACATTATTCTTAGCAACAATCTAAAGTTATTTTGAAGTCATGTTTTTACAACAATTAAATGTAAATTAAACGAACGATGCTTTTTAAGGATGAGTTCTGCATTTTTATCCATAAATTTAAAAGAGAACTCTGATTTATTCGATCAACAGATCGATCGGAATTTGAAAAAAAAGAATGAAGAAAAAGGAAAAAGAAAGAAGAGATTTGATTATGAAAGGGTAAGGATAAAAAAGTAATTTAATAATTATAACTTAACCGATGGAGTTAAGTTAACGGAGAAATGGGTTTATTGTACTTTTTCAAACGTTGTATGAGCATTTTGTACTCGGGCCAAACGTTGGGGGGGGTGTTTTGGTTTTTGCCCTTTATTATATAGATTACTTTAAAACCTATATATTTATTAAAATGTGTATCGCACGTGTTAAATACTAGTTACCTGTGGAGATTGTAAATCCATGAAAAAATTCTTCAATTTCCATTTCATAAATTTCATCAGTTTTATATTTGTGTAGTGAGTTTTAACCTGTGAAGGAAAACAATTTCATCTTGTTTATTTATTCGTTTGGGCATGTGAATAAGCATGAAAAAGATAAAGGGAGAGAGAGTGTGTGTTTTGCTAAGCTAATTCAGAATAAATTCTGATGAACCAATGATTTTTTCATATAAGGGATGATATTATCTTTAGCAAATTTCGGTTCTTCTCAAACATTTTTTAATACTATGGTAATTTAGAATATGGCAAGCAAACTTTTTGAGGGTTATTGATGAAGCAATAATTTAAAATGCAATTCATTTTTTTATCTTTCAAAAAAGACATTAGATAACAGGGTGGTTGACATTCATTCTCATATATACAATGATCCATAGTGAATAGATTACACGATATGTACCCCCCACCCCCACCCCCACCCCATCTTGTTGCGGCATATGTATTGACGGTAGACTTTATCTTTATCAAAAGTTCACATTTGAATCTTTAATCCATCATCATTTTTTTTTCTTCAAATTCCATAATCTATATAATAAAATATAAAGAAAGCTATCAACAATCTCCCAAAAATCAAAGGCCCGGATCTAATCTCATAAAACACATTTTTCCTCTAATTCTCTCTCTCTCTCTCTCTCTCTCTCTCTTTGTGTGTGTGTGTGTGTGTGAGTGTGTGTGGGGGTGGGGGGGGGGGGGGGGGGGGGGGGGGGGTAACTTGCTCATGTAGTAAATAAGCAATTGATGATGTGCCATATATGTGATTGGAAAATTCTTAAAAGTTTAATTGTCCAATGTAACATATCCATGCCACATAATCAATTGTTCATTTAGTAAATGAGCAACTTGCTCATATCCCTTTTACCCTACACACACACACACACACACTTATGGAAACATGAATTTTTATTTACAACTAATTATTGTCGTACTATTTAAACTTGAGCTACATAATTATTGATTTACTGTTTACAAGGCTTTTCATATGTTGTATCATTATGAAGACGTGCCGTAGGCACGTGTCCACAGGCAAATCTAGTCTATATAATAAAACACAAAGAAACCTACACTACAAGAAATTTGTCATATACCAACGGACACCTATAGTGACGGATCTCTAAAACTGTGGGTATAGGTATCATATACCTACAAATGAGATAAAACAACGTGGGTATAGTCCTAATTTATTTTCCCCCAAAATATTTCATTTTCCCTCTCTCTTCCCCCAAAATATTTCATTTTATCCCTCTAAAACTCCTAAATCCCTCTCTCCCCAAACCCAATCTCTAAATCCTCCTCTTCCCGCTGCCGTCGCCCCCCTCTTGCCTGCTGCCGTCGCCTCTTCCCGCTACCGTCGCCCCCCTCTTCCCACTGCCGTCGCCCCCCTCTCCCCAAACACCAATGCAGAGACGTATCTCAACGATCGATTTGAGAGGTAGCTGTTTCCTTTTCGATTGAAGAAATTTGGTTATATTAGTAATTCCTAAAAAAAGTGGTCTATTTTTTAGTTAGATCTCCAGCATTATCGACTTTTGCTACCTGTTATTTTCCATTTGTAATGCTGGTTTGACATAGGAGAAGATGAAATTCAGATGAACGTCCACGAACAAGAGGAACCAACACTCAGACCACCTCCAAGAGAGGTTCAGCATCCAAAGGCTCCTTCATCACACATCTCATCTCCCGCTACAAATCATGAACCGACTCTTCAAGGTTTGTTCCAAATAGATACTCTTTATTTTCACTTTTACTTGTCTTGAAGAACTGTGATAAAAGAATTGATCCAACACTCCCAGTTTGTCTTTATGTTAAAAATTAGTAAATAGATATAGAATTTAGAAGTAACAATTTATAAATAAAATCTGTGACTACTTGTATTAAAAAGCGGTGAATCTCTCTTAAAAACAGCATTTCTTAGCTTGAGTGTGTCAATTTTGACCTGTAAATTTCTCAGCAAATATGTATCAAAACCTTGTTCAACCTTTTATTATTATCATTTTTTAAGGAAAAAAAAAGCCCTTTTGAAAATTAAAAATTAACTGTTTCTGCTGCAGATGAACCTATGATGGAAGAACAAGATGTTCAACATCCAGATGTACATATGAATGCACCTAATGATGAAGTATAATAGCTATTGATTTACTTACTTATGCCGCTCTTCAACTACTTTATGGTATTTGCTAATTTGACAGACTGAGGGAACTGCAAGGAAGCAGCAGCATAAGAGAAGGAAACAACGTGAATGGGCCAATCAAATTATCATAGACGAGCAGGTTATGATTACTGGCAATGTTTATCAGTCATGGCTTCAAGATACTTCTAGCATTAAAAGAAGAAGAAGGACTAAGGTTCATATTTAACCACTTACATTTTTCTTTTCCTTCGCACAACCACTCCAAAACTATATGCATTCTGTAATTTTCTAAGGTTAATGTAATAAAAATATCACAGCCTCGACACCCGATTTTCACTACAAAAACAGACATCCTTTGGGATTTGCCACCAGTAGCTTTGTTGAATGGTCTAGAAAACTTTCCCACTGAACTCTACTACCCGGAACCTCTTCTCAAACTATGGAGGAAAGGTAACCAAACTAGTCCTGCTCGCAGCTCACCTTCAGGTTGGTCCCACTGTGCAAAACTTAGTCCTTTGAATGTGACTATTGCTTACTCCCTTTTCTATTTTCTTTTGAACAATTTATACAACTTATTATCAATCGTATTCTTAATATTCCATGTATTATATGGAACATCCAACGAAATTTTTAACTCAAAAGCATTATCCCAATTGAAACATACTAGTTTTCAGCATATCATACTGAATTTTTGAAAATTTACTTTTTTTGTAAAATTGTGATAAGTTTATTTTGAACATAGTATTTTTTGTTTACAGTGTTACTTTTCTCTTTGATTGGCAGTGTTTAATTCATCCAAAAGCATTAATCTAGTTTAGCTGGATTATTTAACGTGACAGATGTTTATAAATAGTTTGGACTGTAAGGGGTTTAAGCAACAGAGAGTCGAAAGAGCTAATAGAATGACATAGTCAAGTACAAAGTTTAAAACAAATGCCATTGTTAATTATTTGCAATACAATTACCATACAAATTAATAAGCTTAAAACTTTTATGTGAAGGAGTAACACCACCAGAGAGACAACAAAATCCAACATCACACTCTCCTCCAGCGGCACTATCTCATCGCAACAATATTCCTGAATACGTATGAGACAATTTCTTAATGCCTACCATCAGTTGTTTGATTTATCATGTTTTCTTTAGTTTAATTTGGATATATCTTGTTGTGCAGCCACCAGGAGATTTTCACAGTGAAGTAGGCTCACAGCCTAGTTTATCAATAGAGAGAGGCATGGTCAATGAGTTCCAAGCTATTTTCGATGATGCTGATATAACACCAAGTGGTCACTTCAACACTTCAACGAGCCCTGGTAACTCCTTCAAAATTTCCCCCCTATCTTTCTGAATGTATTACATAGGGTGATACTGATATAAATGAGGCTTTCTGAACAGCTGGTGTGAGCTCTGGATCTATTCCTAGCTCAGGATCTGGACATTCGTTCCAACCATATGAACAGGAGGAAATATTAACACCTTCTACTAGGTCAGTTATCATTTTGTTGCTTTAAATTATTGAGACATCAACAATCTTTTGTACTACAGTTCACAGAAATTTGATTATTAACATCTAAGTCTTGTCACTATCGTTATATTTATCTTAATTTGAATAGTTATCAGTTTAATTCCATGTTTATTTGATAAAACTTGTCGATACAAAAATCTTGATGTCTAAGTCTTGGTAATATCTTAATAACAAATGTCGTTGTTATTTAGTTTTTATTTGATTAGTTGTTTTGCACTAATTTTCTGTACAATTAATTAGGGTTTCGTACCTGCATCTTCTCATATCCATATTAAGTAAATCATAGCTAAATGTTGGCATATATCTGGATGTGCGGAAAGCTTTAAAAAACAATAATAATAATAAAACTTTTTATGGTTAGATTAGTCAGTTCAAGGAATTTTCTTGCCTTATACCAAATGAAATAAGCTCTTTGATTATAACATGATTTGCCACAATCTAGTGATTGATACATCAGAAACAATCTTGCAACTGCAATTGTGAATTTTTGATCATTTTGTTAATTTTTGTTTGTTTGTTTGTTTGTTTGTTTGTTTGTTCATATTGAACAGGAAACTTATTTAGAAATAGCCACAAACTACACAATATTGTCTTATCATCATTTATTCTTGATAAAATTATTTTTTTCATGTTAATCTTGGATTTTTGTCCAGGTCTCTTATATACTTGATAACTCTAAAGAAAGAGGAAATGTTGTGAAGGATCTTATCACATATGATATTTACACACTTCTAATTAACTGCTTATGCTGTTATAGGGTTCTTATTCACATGTTTTAATTTTAGAACCAGCATTATGTTTGATTGGGTTTCTGGGATTGTATGGTCTTTGGTCATTCAATTTGTTCATCTGACCCTGCAGAGTTCTCTTTTGCATGTGATATTTTGCAACTTCATTCACTCTTCTAGCTCAAATTTCTCGATAATGTGCCTAAGATTAGGTTTTCTAGTCACTGAAGAAAAGAATTACGAGTTTCATTCCCCTGCATTAGTTTTTTCTCACTTTGAATACTTCAGATAGCTATATGGCAGCCTACTATTTATTGTAGGCCAATAAGGGTCCGATTGAATCAGCAGTTATGGTCTGTTTCACCCAACTTGTCTTATTTGTATATATTTGTGTATTGTTTTAAATATGTTGATAAAGCCCAAATATATCCAGTAGATCAGGTTTTCTCCATAGATCAGTGGCATTTGCTCAAATCAGAAAATGTTATTCAAGCGGCAATGCCAAACCCCATCACCGAGAAGATTGAGGCACGCCTGAGACAAACTGATTGCATCCATCTTAACTAAATTGTACATAATTTATTAAGGACACTGTAATTGATAGAATAATATTTGAAAACTTGGGTTTCCCTATTTCACTATGTTGAACATATCTTAGATTTACAAGAGCTAAAAAAGATCATTCAACCATGGATGGTTTTGGGCACCTGCGACATCTGGCTAATGTTCAGCTAATAAATTAGTTTTCGTTTCCTTTGATCTTTTCCTTTTACCAATTGGTAAGATCTCTCTCACTGTTTTTCCCCTCGTCTAGTTGTATGTCTCCTATATTCTTGTTTATCTACTTCTTCTTTCCTGTTTTAGTATTTGTCAATCACCATTTTTTGTGTAACTACAGCAATGAAGAAACTTCTGCAGCTTCTTTAGATGCCATAAAGAGAATTGCTCAATCTCTTGAGGGAATTGTAAGTGCTTTTCCATGTAACTGTTGTCATGATGAATGTGGAACCTTATTTCTTCTCACTATTACAGATTAATTATCCATGTGTTATGTCTAGGATGCCATTTTCTCAGCTGGCCCTTCGGAGTCTATTCAGCTGAAAAATGTAGCAATTCACTGCTCATCTCTGGTATGATGCGTTAACTTTTAATTCAAGTTTAGTCTCAATCCTTGGCATTTTATAAGTTATCTTCAAGTCATTTTTATCAGTGAACAGGATCAGAGTTTCAGTTTGCTGTGAATTACTAATTTTAATCAAATTTGAAAGTCTACTATGGATTTAAGATTATTTATCTGTCTGTATATGTACATGTATCCCACTTCCATGATTTATGGTTTTAGTATACTTCATCATCCTATTTATTGTCAATTTCAAGTAAATCAAACAAACAATTACCATTGCAAAACTTTTCAGGAAGCAACATTGAAAATTGATGATACACATTTAGGGATAACTGAGGTTTTCAATGGCTACTATTATAAGGAAAAACATGTGGCATAACAACTCTCATGTTCCATTCTTTACTTGGATCTAAAACCTTGTCCATATAATATTTTGACCATACAAGCATGTAGTGGCTTTATTTTTGTTGGTGGTGTTGTTGGTTTCACTTTCAGATTTCCATGATTCAAGCTGATCTAAAATTTTCTGTTTTTTTCTGTCTCTACATACAGACTATTATTAGTCTTCAGGAAATTTGAAGGGTTGCTTCTTGATTGCCTAAGCCTAGAAGTTCGTCATCAATTAGGTAATTTCTAGTGTTGACATCAATCTGATAGTTGTAATTTGGTTCAATTTTTCTATAGAGGAGAATCTCAATTCAGATCTAGAGTACACTGTTCTCTTTTTGACTACGTACTAGTAGACTGGTTCCTATCAATCAGATCTAGAGTACACTATTCTCTTTTTGACTATTTGTTGATGACCAAAGTTGGATCTTTTTGCTTTGTTTTGTTTGTGAAGGGTTCTCAACAAGCTAGAAATGATTGAACTCGCTCAAAATGCAGCCGAGTTTGTGTTTGCCAACGATGAAGTGAAGAAGGTTGTAAAGAAGATTTGCAAGATGCTAAAAGAAGATTACTGTAAAGAGAATCAAGATCTGGTTGCCGTAAAATAAGAAAATTGTTAGTGTCGTATCTCAAGTGAGGAGTTAATTGAATGTTATCTTATAATGTCATTGAATATGTTGATCGTAGTTTAAATTATTGATTCTCATGTTTGCACACATGAATTCAATTGTGTATTTGGTTATTAACTATTTTGTAATTTGACATGCTTGTAATACTTTATTAATTTTTAATATGATTGAAGTTTTTTTTTTTTAAATTTTGTTTCATAAACACATTTATCTATTTTATTGTGTATTTAGTTTATAATTGGATTAATATTATAAAAGAAATATTAAATTATTATAAGCGTAATTAATAAGAAAAAATTGTGTATAGAGCGATGAGTACATATTCAAATAATTGGATGCGAAAACCATCGCTAAAACCTATAGCAATGGAGTTTCAACCGTGGGTATAGGAAAGCAAAAGGTGTCTTTAAAACCTATACCAACGGATACGAAACCGTGGGTATAACACCGAGGTTTTGTCCAACGGGTGAAAAAACCGTCGCTATAGGCTATAGTGACGGCATTTTGCCGTGGGTATAGCTAATTAAAAACGACGAAAAAATATGTCCATTGGTATAGGTATTAAGGGCTATACCTACGGTTTTTCGCCTTTTACCTACGGATTTTTGCTGTCACTATATGTCAAATTCCTTGTAGTGCTATCAAGTGTCTCTTCTTCAATCCATCTAAAATCAAAGGTCCAGATCTAACTTTACAAAACATATTTTTCCCTCAAAAGTTCTCCCCCCAAAACTCAAATTCAAATCCCCAAAAACAACTCCTTTATTTATTTATTTAATTATATATATATATACATATATATATATATATATATATATATATATATGCAAATATAAACTTTTATTTACAACAAATTATTGTCATACTATTCTAACTCGAGCTACATAATTATTGATTTAATGTTTACAAAGTTTTTTATATGTTGTATCATTCTGAAGACGTGCCGTAGGCACGTGCCCACGGGCAAATATAGTCAAAGTTTTTTATATGTTGTATCATTCTGAAGACGTGCCGTAGGCACGTGCCCACGGGCAAATATAGTCTATATAATAAAATACAAAGAAAGCTATCAAGTGGCTCTCCTTTAATCCCCTAAAAATCAAAGGCCCATATCTAACCTCACAGGCACGGGCAAATATAGTCTATATAATAAAATACAAAGAAAGCTATCAAGTGGCTCTCCTTTAATCCCCTAAAAATCAAAGGCCCATATCTAACCTCACAAAACACATTTTCCCTCCAAAATTCCAAACCCCAAAACACAAATTCAAATTCCCCCCCCCCCCCCCCCCGGCAAAAAAAAACAACTCATTTATTTATTGAATTTTTTCTCTCTCTCTATTTACTTAGAAATTTGGATTTTCAGATTTCAGGTTTTTAAATTTTCAGATTTTTTATGTTCTATTTATTACTCGTGTTATATTGAAAAGAGAAAATATCTCTTCAATAGTTAAATTTCATCTTTTTTAACCTATAAAGTTCTAAAAAGTTGGATTTATACTCTCATTTATAATTATTTTTCAACATATACTAATGGAAACATGGACTTTTATTACAACTAATTATTGTCATACTATTCAAACTTGAGCTACATAATTGTTGTTTTACTGTTTACAAGGCTTTTGTATCGTTCCGAAGACGTGCCGTAGGCACGTGCCCACGGGCAAATCTAGTACAAGTTACAAATTACAATGTAAAAAAGATCATTATAATTACAATATAAATGGAAATCAAGACACTCTCCCCTAAAGTTTCTCATTTAAATCAAGAAATCTCGTAACATTATTTTTTGTCATTTCTATCCCTTCCGCCGTTTGTTTTTAAATTTTCTGTTAAATCTAAATTGTTAAATGATCCAGCTGCCCATTTTATTAGGTTTATAGAGTTGAACCCTTTCTCCTCCATTATCTTCACTTCTTCTCTTTCAAACACTAGATCCGAGGTGAAATAAGGGAAAAGAAATCAAAACCCCACTCATTCCAATGTAAGATAGTGAATTTCTTGGGCAATCTCTCTTGGAAAAATTAAAAAATTAAACAAAAAAAAATACCTAAAAAAGTTGGGGCTTTAACCCACTAAATTCATGATTTGAGTAGGAGTTATACATAATCATGAAAGACAATGACTACCTTGGTCCAAAAATAAGTGGGTGTTGCTGCTGATTTTTGTGTGGGAGCAAATAAATGAATTTGTTGATTCTTTAAGGAAACAAATAAGGAAAACATGTTGATCTTCACCGGCGTTTGATTGGTTTCTCGCCGCTGCCGTGAACCTGCAAAAAGTTTGATACACCGGGATGGATCCCGGTGACGAACCCTTCGACGGTCTTGTCAGTAATCAGAAAGATTATGAAAGAGCTTTATGTGGAAAAAGATTGGTTACCTTGTTATGGTGCGGGAGAGGGGTATTTATAGTCACCTTTAGAGACAGTTTAGAGATAATCATTTATCCCTATGTCTCGATGTTTTTGGATAAGATGTAGAGTTTAAATCGTTTCATAGAGATAACCATGAATTTGAATTACTTTTTAAATACCTGAATTGGTTTGTAATGGGTTGCTACCCATACCAAATAGGACAGATCCGTTTTTGGATTATTGGGCTTTGAAGAAAGACCCAATTTCCAATTCGGACCCATTTATAAGTAAAATTATCGTTTTACCCCTGAGAGCTTTAAGATCTGTGCTCGATTTGAACGGTACCGATTTGGTTCTATTTTTAGCCATATCACAAGCCCCCCACTCCTAGAGACTGAGTTTTACAGCATTTGAGGAGTAGTTCTGTAATATTCCGGTTGGATATTACATTTGTATTATAATTATTTTTAAAATTAAAATATTTCTTATGGAAATTACTTGGTTTTACTAATAAAATCTTATATGTATATATATAAAAAAGTAAGTATATATATGTATCATATCGGTTTTGTGCACTTGTACAAAATTATGTAAAATGCGTTTTTGAGAAAATGTCTGTAACATCCCGAACTGATATTAAAAAATTATTATTTTATTTTTAATTTCAGAATTAAAATATTTTTGGGGGATATTACCCGGTTTAGTTAATAAACATTATCTATATATATATATATACTAGTCTATATATGTCTGTATTGTATCAAATTGGTACTGAAATCTTCCGATCCGGTAATAAAATTATTTTTATTAATATTTCTGAATTAAAATATTTTTGGTAGAGATTATTCTCATTAACTAATAAAAATAATCTGTATAGACAGATATATGTACGTATATGTACTGTATCGATTTCGTACGTTTGTACGAAATCATGTAGTATGTGATTTTGGAAAAATTCCTCTTACTTTTTATCAATCATGATCAAATAGAGGGTAGGGATTGGATTAGGGAGTTGATTGTAATATAAAATTTGCAAATTGATCACCCAATTGTTGAACCATGAGAATGAGAACATTTGGTTTCATTCTCAATCACAAGCTCTCTCTCCCTTCTCTTATAACCCCCCCCCCCCCCCCCCCCCGACACACACCCACCCACCCACCACCACCACCACCACTCCATTGGCCGGCCAACCCTCAAGGGCAAAGCCCATTTTTCTTTTGTATTTTTCATCTCATCTCATTCTTTCTTATACTTTCTTCTACTCCTTCTTTACGTGTTTTTAATTTTTTCAAAAAATTGAGAAGAAAGGAAAAGAAAGAGAGATCAAAATCAAAAGAAATAAAGTGGATTCATTCTCATGGGGTGTTCTTGAAGAGTTGCAAGAACAAAGGAAGAGAAGAAAGCTAACAAGTCCTTCCAACCGATTTGGGTGGGGGTTCCCAACTCGTTTGCTATTGTTTTGTTATTTTATTTGCTTATTATGTGAAGATCTTGGACTAATTTCATGTTCATATGATCATCATGGACTAGAATAAATTTGCATATAAGATTGAAGTGGTAGAACACAAATATAAACCCTAAAACCCCAATCTAAATAACTAGTATGTTGTTATGATAATTAGAATTAATTACTTGTTTTAAAGTTAGAATTTTGACTCCAAATTAATTTGAGAGCTTCTTGTATGTGTTAATACCATGCTCTAATTTTTGTAGAATTTTTGGGGCTAATTTGATAGATCAAACAAATGTTTCCCCCAAAATAGCGAGCTTTTAAGCAAAATGTTGTTTTGGTTAATTTTTGCATGTGTTCAAAGAGCTAGATTTTGAGCTTTACAAGGAATCTGAAAAAGTGGTTAACTAGAAAGTTGTAGTAGATTTTCTCCCTTTCCAAAAAGTCCAATTTTGTTAAATTCCGACTAGTATAGCAAAAGTTATGAGCTTTACAAGTTTCAGCTTTTTGCTGTCTTTATTGCTCCTTGTATTGTGTTTAAAGAGCTGGATTTTGAGTTCCTTAAGGAATCTGAGAAAGTTGTTAACTAGGAAGTTGTAGTAGATATTCTTAGCTTTCCAAAAAGTCTAATTTTGTTTCATTCTGATAAATATAGCACTGGCTATGACCTTTATAAATTTCAGCTTTGTGGTTTCTTTTGTTGTTCTTGAATTTTGTTCAAAGAGCATGTATTTGAATTCTATAAGGAATCTGAGAAAGTTGTTAACTAGGAAGTTGCGGTAGATGTTCTTAGCTTTCCAAAAATTTCAATTTTGTTAGATTCCAACAAGTATAGCACTGGCTATGACCTTTACAAGTTTTAGCTTTGTGTTGTCTTTTGTTGTTCTTGAATTATGTTCAAAGAGCAGAGATTTGAATTCCATAAGAAATATGAGAAAGTTGTTAACTAGAAAGTTGTAGTAGATGTTCTTAGCTTTCCAAAAAGTCCAATTTTGTTAGATTCCGACAAGTATAGCACTGGCTATGACCGACCTTTACAAGTTTTAGCTTTGTGCTATCTTTTGTTGTTCTTGAATTTTGTTCAAAGAGCAGGAATTTGAATTTTATAAGGAATCTGAGAAAGTTGTTAACTAGAAAGTAGTAGTAGATATTCTTAGCTTTCCAAAAATTTCTATTTTGTTAGATTCCGACAAGTATAGCAAAAGTTACGAGCTTTACAAGTTTCAGCTTGTGCTGTCATTTGTTATTCTTTAATTATGTTCAAGGAGCTGGATTTTGAGTTCCTTAAGGAATCTGAAAAAGTTGTCAACTAGAGAGTTGTAGTAGATGTTCTCACCTTTCAAAAAGTCTAATTTTGTTGAATTCTTATAAGAGTAGCATATTTAATTGCTTCTAGGGTGTTAGAAGACTTTTATAGTTGCTTCTATATGATTCATTTGTCGCATACATTGCCAGTTGGCTCGTACGTAATTCGTTTGGCTCATACGTAGCTAGTTGGCTCGTATGTAAGTTGTTTTGCTCTTATGTAGTTTATTAGCTAGTACGCAGTTATTGTGCTCGTCTAGAAAGATATCATTGCCCTAGGAGCCATCGACCATCACGACGTGTATTTATTTTACTCCTCGTGGACTGTGGACGAGTCACCCCTCGTGCACCGGCAGATCTTAACTGGTGTAGGTTGATCGTGGGCCGGGAGTGTAGACGAAATCTAAGTTCAGGGTAATAGCATACGAATACGTTCGTATTGCCAGAGTCTTGGATCGATAGGCTTTGAACAGGATCCTTAAGAGATTCTGGTAAGTCTAGGTTCAACACCTAGTAGAGTTATCTTGCAAAATCTAACTTAAGACCTAGCATGTTGTGTTAGTACTGTTGTCATCCTTCGGATTGTTTAGGGTTAGTGACATCGTTAGGGTAGTAACCTATGGCTATTACTACTTAACCTTTATTTATTATCATTTTGCCGAAGGGAAAGAGTTGGTATTAAGGGTGATACCTTATGATAACAACCTATTCTATAGGCCAATACTAGGTGGTGTTATTGGTTGTACCCTTATTGTCAAAGGGATACGGTCTGTGCCTTCTCACGAGTTGGGAGCACGGGATCCGTATCCCGTCTATCAATTTCTGAAGTGTCATGATAAGGGCAGGAAGTTTCCTGTCGGAGCTAGGGGATGGACCCCCGAAACTCCATCATGTTCTATATTAGGAAAGGCGAACAGGCCATAGACTACAGTCTATCAGCTAGGGGGTCACAGGGGATGCTTCGAGCTAACCTGTGTTATAGTTAACTCCGAGGGTTCATCAGGTTTTTGAGTAAGGTCTGGTACGCCGGGCAATAGGGACAAATGGACACACCACTATATGACTGTGAATAGCAGAATTAAACCATTTCAGGGCAACCTCATCAGTCACACTGTATCTTCAGAAACAGGTTGAGTACAATAGTAGAATTCATGGTGTGGGTTCAAATCTCTATATATGAAGAAACAGCTTGTTATGGTCGTATGTAGTGTGGACTGCATACTTTTCCAGAGACTTGCTTGCATTAGAATAAGTGCATCAATGCATTGGTTAATCTTGCATTAGAGTCTAAGTCATATCATACACAGACACATCAATTATATATATATTTTTCTCTTTTCATCAATCTGTTTGTTTAAAGTTGAGAATCGCTACTAGTCATCAGCATTAAAGCGTCAGTATATGTACTGACGTCCCCACTTCAATAGGTACTGGATTGCAAAACTACAGGTACAGGATTCAGGAGGACTCAAGGCAAGAGAAGCAAAGTGTTGATTTTGTTTCAATTGTAATATATGTTGGTCACCATTGTTTCAATTATAAATTTATTTATATTGAGAAGCATACAAGTGAAAGTACCAAGTGTTATATATTATTCATTGTACTCTGATGTAATTTTTATTGAAAGTTTGTAACACTTGGGCTTGTATGGTATTATTGTAACACTGATGTAATGTATTGCAGTTTTATAACATTCAGACTTGTAATACATTTGTGTTGAATAAATTTTTTTTAAAATTTTCCTGTTTTTCTGTGTATTGTGGCTAATTGAAAGAAAAGATTCTGGCTTATATCACGGTTTTCCAGTATATGAAAATCGGGGCGTTACAAGTTTGCCCGTTTTTATTGGCTTATAGAATTTATCGGAGTTCTCGGGGGAGTTTGGACCTTGTTCGAGGTGTAATGGTGTTATTCTGACAATGTAAAATGCCCAAAATTATTTTTAAAATTTTCTGAATTTTTAGTGATTTTTCCAGATTTTTCTGAATTTTTTTCTAATTTTTAGTTATTTTTTTTGAATTTTTTATTCAATTTCGAATTTAAATAATTAATTTTTGAAAATTTTAATTAATTATTCTAATTTAATAATAATTATTTTCAGAATTAAAAATTATGTTCCGAATTAATAATTATTTTAAGAATTTTTTTAATTTTTTTTAATTTTTAATTAATTTTTTCGGATTTTTTAAATAATCAATTCAATTAAATTAATTAATTAATATTTACTTGTACACATAGCGCAATCCTGTGCATTGATCACGATCAAGCAAGCGTGTATCGCGAGGAGACAATTTCATTGCGTTTGCAGGCTCGGTAGTTCGGATCCTCGGTTTCCCCGAATGTGTAGATTCTTGATTTTGATGACTACAACACAATACACAATTGTTCTATCTTACATATCTTTTCCAGTGTGTACTTAAAGTGTTCAAGGCCACAATACAATGATGAAGCTTTCAAAAGCACTAGATCAAGCCACACAGACAAGAATGACTTCAAGATGCAAGATCAAGATACTAGAGCTTCAAAAGTGTTTAGCTAAAAGAACAAGTGTCTTCTAATCTATTTGTAATATTTGTGTGTCTTAGAATTCTTTGTAAAAGCCTTGTCGCGCACACTCACACATCCCCTAAGAATAAAAATAACGTTTACTAAAATCAAAAAATCAAAAAGAAGCTTGTATGAGTTCAGTTGTCAAGTACCAGCCGACTTACTCTAGTAAGCAGTCGACTGTTCTAGTACGAAACAAACTGAACTCACTCAAGCTCTGACCAGTCGACTCATATGGCAACCCAGTCAACTGTTCAAGCAGTTTTGACAGTTTTATGAAGTTTAAAATTTGTTTTTCAAATTTAAATCTTTTACGGCCATTTTATGGCAATTGTGGAACTGTTTCCCAACATTTTGGAGATTCTAAATCTATAAATAGAGTGTAGAATCCACTTGGAAAAGGTTCCCACAATTGATTAACAAATCTTTTTACTTTTTGTGAAAAAAAGAACTCAAGTTTTCTAATACTCTCATTCTCTAAGACTTTGTTCTCTAATTTCAGTCTTGTATAACAAAGATTTACTTCTAGACTGAAGTTAGAAGTTGACCTTTAGCCTCTCAAACAAAGCACACAAAAACAAGGATTTAGGTTATTGTAATCTTCCATTTTTGTTGTTTGCTCTCGGTTTGTGAGAGTGGTCCTTTCAGTTGGAGAGAAGGACTCTTGGTGTAGAGTCAGTGTCACTCTAGGTTGTAGAGTGGGGTCTTGCTCTCTCTAGTGGTGAGAGAGGTCTACGGATTTGACATAGTTGTTGTCAAATGTCATAAAGTATTCTTGTATTTGTTTAAGAATAGTGGAAAATCTCAAGTGGGTTGCCTGGGACTGGATATAGGTCGGGAGGACCGAACCAGGATATATCGTGGTGTTAGCATTGTTGATTCTCTGGTTTGAACTCTCTAACTTGCAATTTTATTTTCGCTGCATTTCTTTGTAAATCGTGTCTGTCCAGTTGACTGGTTTCCTATTTAAGTCGACTTAACAGACTTGCTACTCTTCTTTTGATTTACTTCTTTTATCTGACGCAACAGTCGACTGACCTCTTGTTTACATTCGACTAAAAAGTTGTGTTAACTTTAATTTATTAAATTTTTTTATACAATACTATTCACCCCCTCCCTTCTAGTGTTATTTGCCTTGCATACAGGATCCAATAGAACGAGGGTTAAGAAAGAACGAGATGGCGCCAGGTGGCGCGGTCAACGTTAACCGTTGACCGCCACATGGGCTTTTTTTTCTTTCTTTCTTTCCCGGTCTCTTCTCTACTTCCTTCGTCTTCGACATCTTCTCTCTCCTTCGACGTCAACTCCGCCCTTCAAATTCTTTGAGCATGAGGCAAGCAGAAAGCTCGAAGAGGAAGGAGGCCGCTCGTGAGTGGCGAGGAGAGGAGCTCGACGGAGGCATGGCGAGGCTCGTCGGGAGTGGAGGTCGGCGACGAGCTGGGCGAGGAGCTCAGAGCTTCAGCAGAGCTTTGACGAGGAGGCTTGAGCTTCGATATTGGAGGTTGGCGAGGAGGAGATAAGATGAGCTCGAGCTATTCATTAGAGCTCGATGGCCATGGGTTCGAAGCTAGGAGGAGCACAGCTAGGATTTCGACGAGGCCATGGCAAGGGAGGAGCTCGACATCGGCGAGGAGAAGAGCATCATTGACTGAGGGGAGCTCGATGGAGGCTTGGCGAGCATGGCAAGGAGCTCGGCATCGGGGTGAGCTCATGAAGGAGTGAGCTTCGACGAGGAGGAGAGCTCGATTGGAGCTCGATGATGATGAGGCTATGGCGGAGCTCGGTGAAGGAGAGCTCGAAGTTCTTGAAGATGGCGAGGGAGCTCTACGTGGGGGATGCTTGTGGAGTTGGGTTCGATGGTGAGTTCGGTGAGGGTATGGTGGAGCTCAGTGATGGCGAGGCTCGGCGGGGGGAGGAGTTCGACCTTGGAGTTGTTGGGACTTTTTTGGTTTGGCGCCAAATTTCGATGGAGAAGGAGACGGAAAAAGGTTGAAGAGGGTTGCGGGTTTGGGCCTCTAACGGGTCCGAACCCGACCCGTTAACCTTTTAATTTTTTTGGTTGTTGTTGTTTGTTTGGCAGATCTGATTCGTTGATCGTGATCGAACACGAATTTTGAGACGAAGTTTTTTCCCAATTTCACGCTCGGTTGTTCGGATGCTCAAATTTTGGATCCGATCTACGTGGATCGATCTGAGCCGTTGATCAAGATCAAGTGCGAATCTTAAGGCGATGATTTTTCCCATTTTCACGCTCAGTGCAGCTGTGTTGTGACCCACTTTTCTGGTGCTACGGAGGTCGGATTGGGACATTTGACCACTTGTTTCGAAGCTGACTCAAAGATGTACAACTTCTCTTTGGAGGCCAGTTGAAGAATCACCCGTATTTAGGGTCAATAAGCCCGCAATATCTTCATTTTTGTCAAGATGAGAAGAGCTTCGGTCTCCGAAATCTTCGAAGAGGAGCTCCACTCCTATGGGCTAAGAAGATGAGCAAGGAAGATCCTCGTAAGACCCATGGGAAGATCCGTTCTTGGAAGCAAGTTGTAGGGAGCAACTCTAGGGAAGAGTTTGAGCTCTGAGCCCATTGAGAAGAAGGCTGCTCGTGAGGCGAGCAGAGTGAAAGCATCACCAGGCTCTAGGAGAGAGCCATTCGAAAAACGAGTTTGAGGAGCAATTCTAGGGGAGATGTATAGCTCCGAACTCGTTCGGAAGAAGGCCACTCAGGAGGCGAGTAGGGAGAAGAACATTATCAGGCTCTAAGAGAGAGAGAGAGAGCCATTCGGGAGACGAGTTTGAGGAGCAACTATATGGGAGAGTTTTAGCTCCGAACTTACTTGTTGCAAAATTTAACCAGTAGTGGGAGTAGTATAAACATTCGTTTTGACCCCGAAACCGCATACTTGCAAGCTGTGAGGGCAATTCGAACCATGATTGTGAACTTCGAACCAGTTGTTACTGGGTTATCAACGAGTTGTAGAAGCGATTCCGAATGGTGAGCTACTTCGCACTTGTTTGTTCACAAGTGACTAAAGCGGCATCGAACCAAGTGTTGGACTCCAAACTTGTTGTTTGAAGAGTTTCAATGAGTTGTAGGAGCAATTCTGAATGGTGAGCTACTTTGCACTTGCTTGCTCGCAAGCGGATAAAGCGGTATCGAACCAAGTGTTGGACTCCGAACTTGTTGTTTTAAGAGTTTCAACGGGTTGTAGGAGCAATTCTGAATGGTGAGCTACTTTGCACTTGCTCATTCGCAAGCGGCTAAAGCGGCGTCGAACCAAGTGTTGGACTCCAAACTTGTTGTTTGAGAGGGTTCAACGAGTTGTAGGAGCAATTTCGAATGGTGAGCTACTTTGTACTTGCTCGTTCGCAAGCGGATAAAGCGGCGTCGAACCAAGTGTTGGACTCCAAACTCGTCATTTGAGATTAGTAAATTGTGGGAGCAGCCCTGCAGGACAAGCTGGACTTCCGAACTTACCATTTAACGAGTCGCAGATGTGACTCAGAGAGATAGAAATGAGGCAAATGCAATAATTTTCAATAGAAAAAAGCTAAGTTTTATTGAGGCAAACAAAGAATCCGTTTCAATGGGGCGAGTCATTATTACATGCTTTTAGCCGTGTTACAAGCATCGGCCTTATTGAAAACTAAAATCCTACTTCTACGATAGGGTGAAGGCCTCTTGGGAGGAGTTTGGTTCTCCCCCCATTGGACCTCCATGGATAAGGTGGAGGATGGCCCTAGGTTCGGAGTCTTGGAACTTGTTGGGCCTCTCTGTTTGCTTGTAGGCTCCTCGGGGTGGAAGATCGGCCCCGTCTTTTCGGACGAACTGGGTTAGGTGTTCCCGCTGTAAGTTCTTCGATCTCCTCTTTGAGAGCCCGACAATCATCCGTGTCGTGGCTGTGGTCCCTATGAAAGCGGCACCACTTATCTCTATTTCTATTCTTGTCAGGGATATTCATTCTAGGGGGACCGCGGAGTAGTTCTTCCTTGTCCAACTCCATAAGGACTGCTGATATACTAGCATTGAGGGGGGTGAACTTCTTAAAAGGAGGAGCTAGGCGGCCCTGGCCATTGTCATCCTTCTAGAATTTGTGGGAGCCTTCTTCACTTGTATTCCTCTGTTTGTTACCAGAGGACGATTCCTCAAGACTGTAGGGGGGGGTGATAGCTTCTTCCACTCGGAAGTATTTCTCGTTCCTAAGCAGGAGTTTTGAGAAGTCCCGATAAGGCTTCTTAGCAAGGGACGCCTTGAAATCGGCGTTAGTGACGTTGTGCCTGAATGCCACAGAGGTCACCGAATTGTTGAGGGACGCAATAGATCGGGCTTCGGTAGTAAAGCGCCGGACGTAATCTCTTAGGCTTTCACCCTTTCTTTGGCTAAGTGCTAGCAAAGATGCACTTGTTTTCTCGGCTCTGCGACTGCCCACGAAGTGCGTGAGGAAGAGCTCCTCAAACTGTTCGAATGAGAAGATGGAAGTGGGGGTTAGACGGGAGTGCCACTCTCGCGCTGGTCCCCTCAATGTTGCAGGGAAGGCCTCGCAGAGGACTGCATCCGAAGCTTGATGAATTATCATGATAGTTTTAAAACTCTCGATATGATCGGCCGGGTCCGACTCCCCATTGTAGGATTCAAAACAGGGTGGCCTAAAGGCTTCGAGGATCGAAGTTTCTATGATGGCCCTAGAGAAGGGGGGTCTGCTTGGCCGGAACTTATTGGCCCACTGTTCTTCTTCGGGATTTATCTTGTTGAGGCGCCTCTCCATCCCGTGGAGACGGCGGCGGACTGAGTCATCCCTTCGGTCGGATCTAGTCAACCCTCGAGATTCTCCTTCATGAGTGGCAGTATGGAGAGGGTTAGAGGCACGCTGATCCTAATATTAAGAGCTCGCAAGATATCTTGTTTGAAGTTCTAGAGCTCGGCCTGAGTGAATGGTGCCCTTCCAGCTCGGCGATCCCTAGGTGTGGCTCGGCTTACTGGAGTATGACTTCTCCGCTGACGACGTGGGGGGACTCTCTTCGCCTTCTCGGGGGAGGATATCTTCTGGTCCTCGGTCTATGGGGGGTCCGGACTCTTGAGGCCCCTAGGTGCTCAGGTTGAGAGACTTCCTTAGGGGTTCGCCATTTAATCAAGCGAGTTCGGAAGTCTACCCCTGCTGATGATTAAGAATTACTTGACGAAGATCTGACCTTGGAGGACTATGGGAAGCCATAGAGTTAGTTGAGGGATTGTGGACTGAAACATGGTCATGATGAGGGTGTTGCTTTGGACGTCTTCGACGAGAGCCCCCGGGGCAGCCCCCGAGACCTTGGAAGGGCCTGTTGAGGAGGAGACTATTGAGGAAGAGGTTGTTCAGGCTGAGATTGCTGAACTTGCTGATTGAGTTGAGGAAGGACATCTTGGACTGGAGGAGGAGGAGAAAGAGGAGTGAAGGACATCTTGGACTGGAGGAGGAGGAGAAAGAGGAGTGGCTCTTCGGCTGGAGACCGCTGCCTTCCCCTTCTCTTTCGGATGCATAGTTTGGAAAACTACTTTCGCTGATGAATTAAGGTTGGATTGCTTTTTCATTTCCAATAGACAACGCCAATCTGTTGCTGATGATTTGGTATGGGAGCAAACAGATAAATTTGTGGATTCTTTAAGGAAACGAATAAGGCAAACCTGTTGGCCTTCACCGGCGTTTGACTAGTTTCTCGCCGCTCCCATGAACCTGCAAAAAGTTCGATACACCGGGATGGATCCCGATGACGAACCCTCTGACGCTCTTGTCAGTAATCAGGATGATTATAAAAAAGCTTTATGTGGAAAAAGATTGATTACCTTGTTTTGGTGGGAGGAGAGGGGTATTTATAGTCGCCTTTAGAGACAGTTTAGAGATAATCATTTATCTCTATGTCCCGGTGTTTTTGGATAAGATGTAGAGTTTATATCGTTTCATAGAGATAACCATGAATTTGAATTACTCTTTAAATATCTGAATTGGTTTGTAACGGGTTGCTACCCATACCCAATAGGACAGATCCATTTTTGGATTATTGGGCTTTGAAGAAAAACCCAGTTCCCAATTCGAACCTGTTTATAAGTAAAATTACTATTTTACCCCTGAGAGCTTTAAGATCCATGCCCGATTTGAACGGTCCCGATTTGGTTCTATTTTTAGCCATATTAATGGGTCTTGGATTTCTTTCTTTTAATTTTAACTAAAATCTAGGGTTTGGAATAAAAGAAGGGAAGATAATGGAAAAGAGAGAGTTCAGTTGTATGAACATAATGAAAAAAAGGATGATTTAGACATTTCACAGTTCGTTCTTAATAGAATATTTCAAAATTAATGGTTGATGTGGTAAAAGTGACAAAAAATAACATTAGGATGTTTCTTGATTTAAATAGAAAACATTATGGGGTTTCTTGGTCTTTCCCCTACAATCTAACACAGAAAAATTAAGAGAAAATTCACAAGTAAAAGACATATTCCATCCTTCAACACATCGCTTTATAAACATATATATATGAGAATATTTTTTGTTGAACATAAGCCTTGAATAATGCACCTAGTGTTCAGCAGAAGTGGATGTACAATTTCATTATTTGCTTCCAGAAATACTCAACCAATAACAAATTATCAACCCCAATCAAGAACGGTGAGTTAAATAGTCCTCGCAATATAGTAAATATTACACATAGCTGAATTCCTTCTACTTGCATGATGATGGGAAGCTCTTCTCCTGCTCCTCTTCTCCTTTTCAACTAGTTACTGTAAACCACATCACCATCCGGAAGATATGGTGCTATCGGAGTTAGAGATGAGAGGATATGGACCCATTGTGGGGGTCCATCCTCCCTCTCAACCCACCACTCCTCTTGCAACTACACCACCCAAACCTGCTCTACCACTACCACCCTCATCTGCTTCTTCACCACCACCTTCTGAGGCTACGAATGCTGCTTTTCCTCCATCTTCGGCTGCTGCTACTACACCATAACACATTCCTAAGGCGCTCATCACCATGATCAAGCACACCAAACCACAGCGGTTCCCACGGGAGAAGGGCAACTGGGCGCTCAGACACAACTGCTCACCCAAGGGTGCACACTGCAGTATGCATCGCTGGCAAGATAGGAGCAGCGCTATTCATCACAACTACCCACAACTTCACCAAAGAGGACGAGCCCATAGAGAGGGTTCTCCTACATGAATCTTCGAGCGTAAGAGAACCGCCCCAGTGAACCATTGTCACGCTCCAAGATAGAGGAGTGATCATTGGCATGGAGGCTACAGGTTTCAGAGGTAGGAGCTACAGCATTTCGTACACAATTCTCACCCACACACCCAACATCAACAGATCCTTCATCAGCAGTCAAAAAACATACAACCACTACCAATCCAACAGGTACCATAACACCAGCATCAACCAAAGGTCAACCGACAACCATACATCCATCAACAAACACATCCACAGAAGCTTCAACAGCAACCTACTTACAAACCCACCTCTCATCAATAGCTGCAAACCTGGGCTCCAGTAGGGAGTTCGGCCACTGAAGAGGTAAGTAGGACCTCGTGGGAAGAAGGGACACTGAGTGAAGCACCATGGGTTAGAGTGGTGCATAAATCAAACAAGTATCCCACTCAGAGGCAAGATGTGATCGAGAATTCTAAGAAGAACAGAAAGGGGAAAAGAAAGCCAACATCTTGCTTCAACTGTGGGGATATGGGACATGAACGAGCGAATTGCACAATGGAGGTTCGTTGTCTCAAATGTTTGAAGTGGGGTCACATCTCCTACGCTTGCACCAATGGTGTCGGTTACAGTGCAAAGGATGGGAGAGTGGTGCGTAGAGGGAAGTCACAGGAGATCCCCACTTAAATCAAACTGGCCAATAGCATGTCCGTTATCAAATAAGAAGAGTAGTACCTCCGTAATTGGTGTGCGACGGCAACGATCAAGACAGGTAGACCCTCGGAGAACCACTTCACCGACACACTCAACAAACGATGGCCACCAGGGGTAAATAGAAATCGGTTTGTCAAAAAGATATGCCACATGCAATTTCTCATATCGTTCCCCACGCTGGAAATAGCAAAAGAAGTGGAGTCAATGGGGCTTACTAATTTTGATCAATTTTCAGTGACATTCAGAAGGTGGTCACCCAGTTTGGAGTTGAACGTCATCGAGGAGACGCTTATTTGATTTAAGAACATAACATTCCTCTCCACTGCTGGAGAAAGGAGGCATTGGAGGAGAAAGTCTCTGATTTCGGTAAGGTGGTTGTCATCGACCCCAAAACTTGGAGGAGATCTGAGCTGGTATCAGCTAGAGTCCAAATCAGAAGCCCAGACATAAGCATCATGCCTAGGTATGCCAAATGTTTCACCGGTGAAGAAGCCTACCTTATTTGCTTCGTTCTCGAAGCTAAAATGGGAGTACGGGCCGAGGTAAAAGATAATGGATCAGTAGACACCGTTACTTCCTCCCTTAGAAATGGGAGGTCGTACAAACAAGCTACGACGTCAAAGAGGATGGTGGATCCGGCCATCGAGGAGATGTTTGAGGGAAAACAGACCAACAGAGATTTCATTTTGGTCGCAAGGGAATGGATGTTCGTCGGAGTGAGTTGGTCAGGAAAGAACAAATCGCCACACAATCAAACGGTCAGGATCCAGATTTGATCTCAAGGGTCAGATCTAACAGCAAGGATCCAAATCTAGGTTCAAGGGTCAGATCTAATGGCCAGGGAGGCTAGTCGAAGGAGGGAGTACCTCTTCCTACAGTGCCAGACATGGATGCTCAGATTGACCACCAAAAAAGAGGTGCCATCGATCTTGCTTAATTTTGGGAAAGGTGAAGAAGGAGACAAAAATATTCACTCTAATGGGCGGAATAAGGAGCTCAAAAGCTTGGAGCTAAGTTTTGGGGAAAAGGAGTGAACTCCTTCTTGTGGAAATCCAAAAAGAAAAAGACGAAGGGACGAGGATCAAGGTTGTCGGGGGTGTGGAACTTCGTTTTGGGGGAAAAGGGAGTATTTCTTATTCGGAAATTCAAGAAGAAGAAGAAAGGGGCTAGGTTCAAGGAAATGGAAGGGGGTGTGGAGCTTTGTTTGGAGGGAAAAGAGAAATGTATTGGACCAAAATTTTTAAAAGAGAATTGTAATGCATCCCCTTCGGATGGAGATTTTGAGGAGCTTGAAAATCCAAAAGATGACGCATTTGAGGAATGTGAGAACCAAAGCGGAGATGAAGCTTTTGTGGAACCAGAGAATCAAAAAGGAGTGGAAGCTGTTGAAGGGTGCAAGAGTCGAAGAGGTATTGAAATTCTTAGATCTTTGGTTTTGAAAAAGAGGACGAAGGCTAGTGGTTTGGAGAAGAGGACGAAAGATGCATGTGTCCTAGTGCAAGAGTCGAGGCTGCATTGTCGAAGCACTGCAAGCATCGAAGAGTGTGCGAGCACGGGCTTCGCACGGGCCAACACACAACAGGTTAAGTATCTCAAGTCACATGGGCTTAGGCCAAAGTCCAATAATTTTTTTATTATTCCTAATATATTAGAGTCCTCTTGACTTGGGCATACTGGGGGGTCCAAGGATTTATCTATTACTAAGGAGTGTGAGGCCATTAAGGGTACTAAATTTAATCTGGTTCTTTTTAAGCCTAATGCTGCTCCTGTTCCAACTCTTTTATTGGATATGCCCATGGAACAATTACAGTCGCAACCCAAGGTGTTCAAAGCAGACAACCCCAGTACACATCACGACTCGGGGAAGAAGTCAGGGCTAGAGGCAAAATCACAAACATATCCTCCATTCTCGCCATCACACCTTGCCTTAAGATATGCGACAGAAAAGCGACGACAAAAACATATTAATGCGCAAGTGACTAGTTTTGGTGGAGCCTTATTGTTAAGCAGGCCCAAAGAGTGGTCTCCAGCTACTGTCTATGGGCCTAAAGCGGGGTATACAGATACGATTTTTGAGCCTACTAGCTAGGCTATACTTCAGGCAACTCTTTCACTATCTCTTGGGCCCAGGAAGGGTTCGAGGATGTTTGCAACAACCATCTTACTATTGACCATACCATGAAAAAGTCACTGGCTAATGATGTTGTTAAAGAAGATCGCCTCAAACTGGAGTACGAGGATCCATAATTAGATGATGATTGGAAGTCAAATGAAGAAGAAGCAGTGTTAGATACACAGACTTTAATGGATCATCAGAGGGTACCTACAATTTTCCAGACTCATAATCTAGTCTGAGGGTGCAACATAATTCGATCCACAAGAGGGATCATGCAGAGTCCTTGGTTGATTATTTGTAGTTGGCAGCGGCCGATAAGGCGGCCAAGTCAAATGATGGTGGAGGTACTTGTAGCTTTTTAGCTTCCATCTTTAATTTCATGGCTGATTCCGAGGTAC
Organism: Hemerocallis citrina; assembly: GCA_017893485.1. Lineage (NCBI taxonomy): Eukaryota > Viridiplantae > Streptophyta > Magnoliopsida > Asparagales > Asphodelaceae > Hemerocallis > Hemerocallis citrina. Next base: position 85,330,273 of record CM030362.1, on the reverse strand, counting down.
TCCATCAAGCCAAAACCTGCGGTATTGAGATTGTAGATAGATAGCATTACGCTCTGCTCCTTAAAAAAAATTAAAGGGTGGGAAATGAATCGATTGGAATCGAATTTGGAACTCACTGTTGCACGTTGCCCCCAACATGTTAGTCTTGTATATACTTCTCTGGAATGTTTGAGGCATAGAGGGGAGAGGTAAACGGAAGATGGTTAGAGAATTGATTAAGTCCTCTAAGGCAGATATTGTCGGTCTACAAGAAACCAAGCTGTCTCATGCATTTAGGTTCAGGAGACTAGGTGGAAACAGAATCACCGAATGGAGAATGCTCCTATCGGTAGGGGCGTCCAGGGGTATTGCTATCGGCTTTAATCCATTCACCTACCAATGCATGGATGAAACTCAAGGGAAATTTTTGCTGTCCATCTTGCTCCAGCATATGATTGATAACTGGATCCAAACGGCAACTGTGGTCTATGGTCCCAACCTAGCCTCGTCTTGAGCTGCCTTTTGGGACGAACTCCGCTCTCTCACAAGGTGGCACAAACCTTGGGTGGTCACGAGAGGAGGGTGGGGGGACTTTAATATCACTAGATTTGCTTGCGAACATTGAGGAAGAGGCTCGAGCAATGCAGATAGGGAGGAGTTCAATCGAGTTATCGACGACCTGAACCTGGTGGATATACCTGTACCCGATAGACTTTTCACCTGGTCTAATATGCAGACATCCCCTGTCATGGCTAACCTATATAGGGTCTGATGCTGTTTATTTCTGAGGCACGTGTGGAAGCACCAGGTGTGAGTTCGAACTCAATTTGTATTGAAGGAGATTGCCGCTCGTCTGCCGACCTTCGGTTGACCTTCTGGGGGCTACGATGAGCTCGGAGAGGCGTTTGAAGGTTGGGCTCGGATCGGAAGGGTCGGATCCGAGGTCTTGTGTACCTGCAGACGGTCCTGAAACACCGGGGTTTGTCCCGGTGGCGGACCCTCCGACGCTCTAGTCAGTCTCTGTGAGAGAGTAGCAATAACTAGGTATATTTAAGTGGTAAAAGATTGATTACCTTCAAAAGGTGGATGAGGGTCTAGTATTTATAGAGAATCCCAACCGGGTTTGGTTCCGAAAGCCCATGGGCCTGACGTGGCAGAAGGCCCAGGGGGTTTAGGGTGGTTGCGGTGATACCAGGAGTGGTATAGGGCTGACGTGGCGAAACCCTTGGCGGTATTTGGAGCTGACGTGGCCCATCGTGAGTCCTCTGTGCCTCTGGGGGAATCGGAGGGCCTAGGCTGCGCCAGGTCATCCCTTCGCCCCGCCAGAGAGGGGGGACGGCATGAGGGACTGCTTCGGATCGGACTCCGGGGGATACTGAGGCTCGTCAGTACGAGGAAGCCGGCACTGTGGGGGCCAAACACAAGGTTCGGCGCCGACCCTGAAGGGGTCCGGAGCCGAACCAGGTCGGTATTCTTGCTTTTCTGAATAGGAATTGTATTGGGCCTTGGATGGGCCTCAGGCCATTTTTACACTGTCACACAAGCCCCCCACTCCTGCAGGGGGTGCGGGAGCTAGCCGTGGAGGAGTGTTCATGATTTGTAGAAAATGGGAGGGCGGATCATAGGGCCTTTCTGGAAGTGCTGTCCTGAAGCTTGGATAGGACCTCGAGCTAGTCGAGGGTCAAGGTGTAGGTGAAGGCGATGGCGAACCGTTGTCTCTTCCGGAGAAGAGTACCCTGGTGTTCGATTGAACCTCGAGGGGTCGAGGGATTACGCGTCGACAAGGGTGATGGCGAGCCGTTGCTTCTTCCTGAGAAGAGTACCCGGGTGCCAGACCGAACCTCGAGAGGAGGGGGAATTATGGGCTGGTAAGGGTGATGACTAGCCGATGGATCTTCCGAAGAAGAGTACCCGGGTGCCAGACCGAACCTCGAGCTGGCGAGGGATTGTGGGTCGGTTAGGGTGAAGGCGAGCCGTTGTTTCTTCCTGAGAAGAGTACCCCGGTGCCAGGCCGAACCTCGAGACGAGGGGGAATTACGGGTTGGTAAGGGTGATGGCCCGCCGGTGGATCTTCCGAAGAAGAGTACCCCGGTGCCAGACCGGACCTCGAGCTGGCGAGGGATTATGGGTCGGTAAGGGTGAAGGCGAGCCGTTGCTTCTTCCTGAGAAGAGTACCCGGGTGCCAGACCGAACCTCGAGACGAGGGGGAATTACGGGCTGGTAAGGGTGATGGCCCGCCGGTGGATCTTCCGAAGAAGAGTACCCGGGTGCCGAGCCGAACCTCGAGCTGGCGAGGGATTATGGGCCGGTGAGGGTGAAGGCGAGCCGTAGTTTCTTCTTGGGAAGAGTACCCCGGTGCCAAGCCGAACCTCGAGACGAGGGGGGATTACGGGCTGGTAAGGGTGATGGCCCGCCGGTGGATCTTCTGAAGAAGAGTACTTTAGCGCTGGCGAAAGCGAGTCGTTATTTTGCCCGAACCGGCCCCGTATCGTGCTGCCAGCCTGGCACTGGGTGACGTCAGCAGCACGTGTTTCGAGGATGTGGCGTGATTTTCTAGGCGGTAGTTGTACGTCAATCGGTGAATAGTGACCGCGAAAATCGAGGAGTTGTTCTTATCCCCTATAAATGTTCCCCCCTCTCCTCCCGTCGCCCATTTCTCTCCTGCCTCTTACTTTTTGAAAAAATCCTTCAACTCTTCAGCGCTCGCCCCTTCAGCTTCCGGCAGCAAGGTCGTGTTTCCGAGGTGATTTCAGGTTAGTTGGTAATCCTGTTTTAACTTAGGCACGGATGGATAGGGCTCAGTCCGGCTCGTTGGCGTCGACCTCTGGGGAGGGGCCGGTAGGCGAGGAGGAGGTCGTACACAGCGTGAAGCCATTGCGATCTCGGAGGCATTTCGTGGTAGAAAGCAGCGACTCTGAGGAGGGGGGGTGGCAGCTCAGATGAAGTCCAAACCCTAGGGTCGGCTTCCGGAGAGGAGGGTGGCTCCGAGGGAGAAGGTTCCGCGGGGTCTCCGAATCCGCCCGTTCTGGGGCGCTTGTCTACACCTTCGCCGGAACGGACTAAGAGGAGGAGGGTTCCGAAGAAGAAGAAATCGAAGAGTGGCGGCCCGAGCGACTTGGGGATAGGGTCGTCCGCACAACCCCGGCCTTTCCGTTGCTACCCCGACGATCTCTCCGATAAGGAGTCCTCGGGGGTCCAGCCGTCGTCGTCAAGCCGGAAGAGGTTGATGGTGGACGCCTCCCCGACCGCTCTGGAGGCAAGCGACTTGGGGGCTCTGCAGTTGGCCTACCACATAGGGCCCAGTTATGAGCTTATGCTGCCGAGTTCTTCTCTTCGACCGACCGATCCCCTGCCGGACAGGTATTGTATCTTCCCTGTGGACGCCTTTATCTCCGGCCTGAGGCTGCCCATCCACCCCTTCGTTCGGGAGGTGTTAAATTGGTCGTCCCTGGCGCCGATGCAGTTCGGGCCGAACTCCTGGAAGCAGATCATCTGCTTCGTGCTGTTGTGCGAGGAACGGAGGGTACCCTTACGGCTGGGCGTGTTCCGAGCGATGCTATTGATTGGCTCATCAGCAGAAGGGGTATATTATATCTCGCCTCGAGGTAAGGCGAAGGTTGTCCACGGTCATCCGGATTCCATTAAGTTCTGGAAGAAGAAGTATCTGGTGATCCGGAGTGAGGACCCTTGGGCTATCCCTACTCGGTGGAACCATACTAAGCCGAGCTACCCAGCACCGGGGCCAGGGGATTTGACGGCGGAGGAGTGGAGACTCGTTGAGCGCCTCCGTCTGTCGCATAGCATTAATTGGGGGAAGGTGACGGAGGCCCACCTGGCGAACGTCGGACTGAGCCCCAGCCCGGCCGTGCCTCGTACGTGGTTGTTTCTTTCCTCACACTCTTCTTGTACTTTTTTGCTCATTTGTTCTTAATGGATCTCTTTACAGAAATGGATGAGGAGTCGATTAAGGCGCTGAGGCTCGCCATGAGGAAGACGAAGGGCCAGAAGAAGGATGTCGCGGTGAAGACCACCGAGTTGTCCCAGGTCGTCTCCGAGGTCCCCATTCAGCCGAGGATGAAGAGGACTCGATCAGAGACGGGTGGGGACGTCGTGGTCCAGGGGGGTTCGGATCAGGGTGCGGCCGCCGCGCCTGATAAGGGGAAGGGTCCCCCGGTGGATCCCGGACTTGAGGAGAGGCTTCGGCGAAGGTGGGTGCCGGATTGGTCGATCCGCGAGGGTGATTGCCTGGTCCGGGGGCGCCAGGCCGTGGAGGTTGCAGATAAGTTGGCGACCCCTCGGGACCGCTCGGATATGAAGTCCCAGACCTTGGACGAGGCGTATGTTCGTCTTGCGCAGGCCACGGTGCTGGTAAGTCGATCGAACCTCCTAGCTTTCAGGTGATGTTATTTAAGGAAGATTTCTTAGTAGTGTCTGGTCCTGGCAGGCGACCGTGCAGGGGGCCCATGTGAAGGGCCTCTACGAGGCGGCGGTGCAGCGAGAGCGAGATCGGGCTGACAAGGCCGAGCAGGAGGTGACGGAATTGAAGGGAGAGCTCGAAGGCTCTCGTAAGAGGGAGGCGGAGACGAAGGTGGCTTTTGACAAGGAGAAGGAGGAATGGGCGAAGGCGAGGTCGGCTCTGGAGGAGAGGTCGGAGAAGGAGAAGGATGAGGTGACTAAGTCGTGTCAGATCCTGGTGATCAATGCCCAGGATAGTAGTTATGCGAAGGCCCTCAGCCATGTGAGGCACTTTTATCCGACCATCGACCTGTCCAACTTCGAGTATGATATGGAGATTGAGGGGACACCGAAGACTCCTGGCGGACAAGGGTCAGATGACAAATTGGTTACCGACCCTCCAACGGATCCGGCTGATATCGAGGTGGGAAAACCCGCTGTATAATTTTTGTCTTTCTTTTTCCTTCTCTCGATTGTATTTGCCTTCCGCGGACTGGCCACCGCATTTTTTGTATGGGGAAACTGAATTTATAAAAAGAGGGTTTTCTGGCTGGCTAAGTGTTCCAACTTTGAAAAATTTCTGAACCTCCTTGCATATATGTCTTGAGCGGGCTGGTTCTCTTGTAGGTCACGGCTCCCCTTCCTGAGGTGGACCCCCTTCGTTCCGACGTGGCGTGGCTTCGAGGCAAGGTCGAGGCTTTAGAGGCCACCTTGGTTCGGTATCGAAAGAGGGCTCGCGACACTGATGCGGCCTTCCATTATTACAGGAACAAGTCTGAAGCCCTGAGTGAGGAGGCGAGCCGGCTGAGGAGGGCGATGGTGGATCGGGAGCTAGGGGGCGTTGGTCTTGGATACACCATGTCAAGTTCTTCGGTGCAGAGGCCTTCCTCCGAGAAGCTTCTTCGCGATGTGATAGTGGAAAAGGAGATGGAGATACACCGCTATAGGACCATGTTGGGTGTTTCGACATCTTCCTCGAGGGATCGGCGAGCAGAGGGGGCTCCCTCGGCGTTGCCACTGATGGAGCGCATTCGATCCGTGGATGCCCAGAGCTCCGTGGCCGGGGTGTCGACGATGGCGGAACCGAAGGATCGTCATGACGAGGAGAGAGTCCCCAGTCGTTTGGTCGGAGTGGTTCCTCCCTTTACCGGGTCCGAGGGGCCCTAAGTCGGAGATCCCCTTTAGTTTGAGATGAGGGGAGTGGTTCTGTAACGGTATTTGCTTGTTTTCTCCGTACAAAAAATAAAAGAGTATGAATAAAGCTTTCATTTCCTTCTTTGCTCTGGTTATCGGGGTGGTGAAGGGTGGTTTAGGTGAGGTCGGGCTCCGCTGATTCGTGAGGAATCGATGCGGGGCGACAGGGAGACCTCCTGCCCGTTGTTGGGTCGCACCTGCCGAGGCGTTTGGGGATGAGACCCGAGGGAGAACCTTGATGCCGCCCGCCTTGCCCGGTACCGGGTCGGCGTTGCCGAGGTATTTAACTTTTGACAGAAGAGACTTCTTTTATACCAGACTGAGGGGGGGGGGGGTCGCCGAAGCGGCCCTTTACACATGAATGTTTACAAAAACTTTTAATTTACTTAAGCCACGCTGGAGCCTAAGCTTGCTCTCCCCGGAATTTCATGAGGTGCTCAGCGTTCCAGGGTCGGCTGATGGGTCGGTCATTCATATCCGTCAGTCGGTATGTACCCGGGCGTACCGCCTCGACTACGCGGTACGGGCCTTCCCAGTTGGGAGCCAGTTTCCTCTTCTTGGTCGGGTCAGAGACGGATAGCTTTCGCAACACTAGGTCCCCTGCCTGGATGCTGGTGGGGCGGACTTTCTTGTTGTAAAATCTCTCGATCCGTTGCTGATAAATGCTCCTTCGGACCGCGGACTTTTCTCGTACCTCGGCGACGAAGTCTAGGTTAGCCCTCAGGGCGGACGCGTTGTCGTCTTCATCGAAGGCTATGATCCGGGGGGAAGGCAATCCGACTTCGACGGGGATGACTGCCTCAGTCCCATAGGTCAGATTGAAGGGTGTCTCCCCTGTGGGGATCCTCTGCGTGGTTCGGTGTGCCCATAGTACGCTGGGCAGCTCCTCCACCCAGAGCCCCTTGGGAGAACTGTCAAGGCGCTTTTTGAGGCCATCGAGGATTTGCCTGTTCGCATTTTCTGCTTGGCCGTTGGATTGAGGGTGGCAAATGGCGGAGAAACGTTGCTGGATGCCGATGTCCTGACAGAAAGATTGGAAGTTTTGCCCTTGGAACTGGGTTCCGTTGTCCGTGACGAGGATTCGGGGGATCCCGAATCGACAAATGATGTTCTTCCAGAAGAATTGTTGCACTTGGCGTTCGGTGATGCTGGACAGCGGTTCGGCTTCGATCCACTTGGTGAAGTAGTCGATGGCGACAATCAGGAATTTCTTCTGTCCTACCGCTGGGGGGAAGGGCCCCACGAGGTCCATTCCCCACATGGCGAAGGGCGTAGGGCTCGCCAAGGATCGGAGGTTGGCTTGAGGAAGCCTTTTGATGGGAGAGAACCTTTGGCAGGGGCCGCACCTCTTGACCAAGTCTTGCGAGTCTTGGAGCATGGTGGGCCAATAGTACCCTTGATTCAGAGCCTTTCGGGCAAGCGTCCTACTCCCCATGTGGCATCCGCCGATCCCCTCGTGCAGGTCTTTGAGGACGTAGCTGGCCTCGTCCTTGGCGAGGCAGCGGAGGTAGGGTTTGCCGTCGGCCAGGGTGTACGAGCGTTTGAAGAGGATGTTATCGATTATGACGAACCTTTCCGCTCGGATTCTGATTCGCCTGGCCTCGGCTTTGTCTTCAGGAAGCTCGGCCTGGCTCAAGAATTTTCGGATGGGAGTGGTCCAGTCGTCCGGGCTGGTTCCTTCTTGTACGCACATTGCTTCCGGCTCTGGGCTAAGGATGCTTGGCTCCAAGAGGACCTCGACGAGCACCGTACGATCGAGGCCTTCGAAGGAAGAAGAGGCGAGTTTGGATAGCGCGTCGGCTTGGGCGTTCTGTTCCCTGGGGACTCTGACAACCGCAGTGTTGTCGAAGAGCGCCAAGAGCCGTCGGACCGCCGCCAAATATCTCACCATTCGGTCGTCGCGAGCTTCGTACTCTCCGTTGATCTGGGGGATCACGAGTTGAGAGTCGCTGAACGCCCGGATTCGCTTGGCACCGGCTCGGTGGGCGAGGGTCAGTCCGGCGATCATGGCCTCATATTCTGCCTCGTTGTTGGAGGCGGGAAAGTTGAGGCGCAGGGAGTATTGAAGTAGGAATTGGTCGGGGCCACGAAGGATGACGCCCGCCCCACTCCCCGTTTCGCAGGATGAGCCGTCAACAAAGACCTCCCAGGTCAGATCCGGCTCTTCTACGTCAGGTTGCTCGGAGACAGTGCATTCAGTTATGAACTCGGCGAGGGCCTGCCCTTTAATGGCTGCCCTGGGATGATAGCTGATGTCGAACTGGCTCAGCTCGATCGACCACTTGACTAATCGGCCGGAGTTTTCGGGCTTGTGGAGGACGGTCTTCAGCGGTTGGTCGGTCAGAACTCGGACGGAGTGGGCCTGGAAGTAAGGTCGGAGTTTTCGGGCTGCCATAACCAGGGCATAGGCTACCTTTTCTATCTTCGCGTATCTCGTCTCGGCCGGGTGTAGCACTTTGCTTACATAGTACAGGGGTTTCTGAACTCCTGCCTCCTCTCGGACGAGGACGGCGCTGAGGGCGTGGTCCGAGGCGGACAGGTAGAGCCAAAGCGGCTCGCCTGGTTCGGGCTTGCTGAGGAGAGGCGGGTTGGCGAGGTACCGTTTCAGCTGTTCGAAGGCTTCTTGTTGAGGGGTACCCCACTCGAAGCCCCCTTTCCCGCGCAAGGCCTTGAAGAAGGGGAGAGATTTCTCCCCTGACTTGGAGAGAAAACGGCCGATCGCCGCCAACCGACCCGTGAGCCTCTGAACTTCTTTGACATTCCGGGGTGGGGACATGTTGATGATGGCCTGTATTTTTTCGGGGTTTGCCTCGATGCCGCGCTGGCTGACAATGAACCCTAGGAACTTCCCCGTGGAGACGCCGAAGGCGCATTTAGCCGGGTTAAGCCTCATGTTGTGGCGTCGGAGGACACCGAAGGCTTCCTCGAGGTCGGCGACGTGGTCCGGCCCAGCCCGGCTCTTGACAAGCATGTCGTCGACGTAAACTTCTACGTTGCGGCCGATCAGGTCCTTGAAGATTCTGTTGACGAGTCGCTGGTACGTGGCACCGGCGTTTTTCAGCCCGAAGGGCATGACACGGTAACAATAAAGACCTTGGTCGGTGACGAATGAGGTCTTGGGGATGTCTGGCGGAAACATCCGGATCTGATTGTACCCCGAGAAAGCGTCCATGAAGGACAGTAGCTCGTGCCCTGAGGTCGCGTCTATCAAAGCGTCGATGCGCGGGAGGGGGAAAGGATCTTTTGGACACGCTTTGTTAAGGTCCGTGAAGTCAATGCAGATTCGCCAACCCCCTGTAGCTTTCTTCACCATGACGACATTGGCCAACCATTCGGGGTAGGTGACTTCCTGGATGAATCGAGCGGACAAGAGCTTGTCCACTTCTGTTTTTATAATTAGTTGCCTCTCCGGGGCGACTTTGCGCCTCTTTTGGACGATCGGTTTAGAGTCAGGGAGGACACTCAGTCGGTGCATGATCAAGTCTTCGGAGATTCCGGGCATATCGGAGGGCTTCCAAGCGAAGAGATCAACGTTGCGGCGGACGCAAGCGATGATGCCCGCCTTCAGGTCCTCGGCGAGTGAGCGGCTCACCCGGAACCATTTGGACTCATCTTCAGCGTCGAATAGGATCTCCTCCAGCTCGTCCACGGGCTCGGGGGCGGGGCCGTCTTTCTCGGGTTCGAGTTCAACGGCGCTGAGGGGGAGTACGCCCGTGCTGAGGGGGGGTACGCCCCTTCTCCCTTTGAGTTCCCGATGGTGGGCCGAAGGTATCGCCTGGATGGAGTTTAGCCCGGGTCTGCCGAGGATGGCGTTGTAGGCCGCCTTGGCGTGGATGACCATGAAATCCAAGGACTCGGTCCTCTTGACAGGATCCGGTCCAGTGGTGACGTTGAGGGTAATAATTCCCTTCACCATGATCGGGACGCCCGCAAGCTTAAGCAACGTGCCTCCCGCTGGTTTGAGTTTCCCTCTGGGCAATCTGAGGCTTTCGAAGGTTCTGAGGAAGAGAATATTTACCGGGTTGCTGCTGTCAACAAGGATTCGGCGAACTTCGCAATTGGCCATGCTGAGGCTAACGACGAGGCCCCCGCTGTGGGGGAGGTGAATTCCTTCGGGGCCCTCTCCTGAGAAGGAGACTGGCCGCGGTTGTAGCTCAGGGGAGGGGCTGTACCGAATGGCGTTCGTCCCCTGGGTGAAGGTTCTTTGGGGAGCATCATTTTCTCCCCTCACCGGTCCCCCGTGGATGTTGTGTAGGGTGAAGGGCGTATCCAGGGATACCTCGTATTCGGGATCCTGACCCTGGGTGCGGTTTGGGTCAGGCTTCGGTGTTGGTGATCCCCGGTTCCTATCACCTTGCCGATCCCGTGGGCCGTCATCCCTGTGGGTCCTCCTCGGGTGGTTCGGGGCCGAGTTGGAAGCGGCCCTTCCCCAGTTGTGGGTAACCTTGCGGCTGAGGATTACTCTTTGTAGGTCGGGCTGGGCTGTCCCGCCGACGCTCGTTTGGGACTCCCGAGGGGGAGCCTTGTGTTTCGACGTGCGGGGCCCGGCTTCATCAGAGGGTGGGGGCGGGTCCCGTTGGTTGACGGAGGGAGCAGCCCCCTTGCCTTTGGAGGTCATGAAGATTCGGCTTCTGGAGCAGCTGTTCCCACAGACGGCGCCAACCTGATGCTGTTTATTTCTGAGGCACGTGTGGAAGCACCAGGTGTGAGTTCGAACTCAATTTGTATTGAAGGAGATTGCCGCTCGTCTGCCGACCTTCGGTTGACCTTCTGGGGGCTACGATGAGCTCGGAGAGGCGTTTGAAGGTTGGGCTCGGATCGGAAGGGTCGGATCCGAGGTCTTGTGTACCTGCAGACGGTCCTGAAACACCGGGGTTTGTCCCGGTGGCGGACCCTCCGACGCTCTAGTCAGTCTCTGTGAGAGAGTAGCAATAACTAGGTATATTTAAGTGGTAAAAGATTGATTACCTTCAAAAGGTGGATGAGGGTCTAGTATTTATAGAGAATCCCAACCGGGTTTGGTTCCGAAAGCCCATGGGCCTGACGTGGCAGAAGGCCCAGGGGGTTTAGGGTGGTTGCGGTGATACCAGGAGTGGTATAGGGCTGACGTGGCGAAACCCTTGGCGGTATTTGGAGCTGACGTGGCCCATCGTGAGTCCTCTGTGCCTCTGGGGGAATCGGAGGGCCTAGGCTGCGCCAGGTCATCCCTTCGCCCCGCCAGAGAGGGGGGACGGCATGAGGGACTGCTTCGGATCGGACTCCGGGGGATACTGAGGCTCGTCAGTACGAGGAAGCCGGCACTGTGGGGGCCAAACACGAGGTTCGGCGCCGACCCTGAAGGGGTCCGGAGCCGAACCAGGTCGGTATTCTTGCTTTTCTGAATAGGAATTGTATTGGGCCTTGGATGGGCCTCAGGCCATTTTTACACTGTCACAGGGTCCTAGTTTATATAGATTGGGAAGCCAAATTCCCGCTAGTCAATGCCAAATCCCTTTCAAGACCGAATTCTGATCATGTCCCAATTGTGCTATCTTCAGGAGAACAACACCCTCGAAAGATTCCAAAATTCAGATTTGAAAAGGCTTGGCTGGAAATCCAGGGCTTTCATTATATGGTCATGGAGAGTTGGGCACGACCGACTCGTGGGACAGAGGCTGCGGCAGTTTGGTATGAGAAAATACGCATACTTAGGGTTGTGCTTAGGAGGTGGAACCACTCAGGATTCTCAACAATCTAGCAAATCAAGGAAACCATTCTTGAGATTACTGATGTGCTTGAAAGGATGGAGGAGACTAGAGATCTCACACGAGAGGAGAGAAACCGGCTTCACAGCTTAAGAGTGGAAATCTCGCAGCTATATTAGCGGAGGAAATCAAATAGCAGCAAAGATCCAGAATCTCGTGGCTCAAAGAAGGGGACGCGAATACGGCATTCTTCCACAGAGTGGCCAGTGATCGACAAAGGAATAACCTCATGCTCTCAATATAGTCAGAGGCAGGGGTGGTACAAGAAGAGGATCAAATTAAGTATGTGTGCCAATCAAACTACAAAAATCTATTGGGAAATAAGGCAGAGTATCAGGTGGCTCTTAGTGATGAATTCTGGCTCCACAACCCACCAAACTTGGGATAACCACTATAGGCAATTGAAGTACCATTTATGGAGGTAGAAGTGAAGGAGACAGTCCACCATTTGGGAAAGGAGAAAGCCGCCGGCCAGATGGTTTTCCTATCTTGTTTTACCAAGTATTCTGGGAGGAGATTAAAGATGACCTTATGGCAATCATGAACGAGTTCTACGATCATAGACTGAAATTGGGTAGACTAAATTTTGCAAAAGTTGTTCTTAATTCAAATAAGGAAGATTCAGTCCGAGTAGGAGACTTTCGCCATATTAGTCTCATTAACTGTTCCTTCAAGATCATCACAAAGATTCTCGCAACAGGTTAAGGAAGATGATTGATGGCCTGATCAGCCGAGAACAAACTGGATTTATCAAAGGTCGTTGCATATTGGATTACATAGCCACGGTTGAGGAAACAATACACCAGTGTCATTTATCGAATAGTAGTAACTACTTAGTCAAGCTAGATTTTGAAAAAGCCTATGATTCGGTCGAGTGGGACTGTTTACTTGAAGCGCTTAGAGGAAGAGGCTTTGGAACTAGGTGGATCCAATGAGTGAAACTTTGCTTGATAACGAGTAGGACTTCTATAAATTTGAATGGTACGGTTGGCCACACATTCTCCTGTAGAAGGGGTTTGAGACAAGGTGACCCACTATCTCTATTATTATTCACTATTGTAGCAAACGTACTCAAATCCATAATGGACAACTGTACGCAGCCGGGTTGGATCACGCCCCTGGCTAGAGGAAGAAATTGGTCAAGATGCACGATTCTATAGTACGCTGATGATACCCTGCTATTTGGAAACGAGAACATGGAAGAAACAATCGCATTTAAGAGAGCCCTCTACTGTTTTGAGGCATGGTGCAAACTAAGAGTGAATTTTCACAAAAGTGCCATCATCCCTATTGTGATGGAAGAACAAGAAGTCAAAGCTCATGCAGACATCCTAAATTGCAAACTTGAGAACTTACCTATAAAGTACCTTGGCTTACCTAATAGGCCGTGTAAACTGATGAAGTTTGATTGGCCGATACTTATCGGCATAATGGAGGCTAGACTTGCAGGTTGGAAAGGGAAGTCACTCTCCTTGGGAGGGAGAGTTACTCTGATTAATGCATTACTATCCAACTTACCGACGTATTACATCAGTCTTTGAACTCTCTAAATGGGTGATCCAAAGGATCGATCGAATCAGAAAAAGATTCCTGTGGAAGGGCGCAGAGACGAACATGAGGGGATACCACTTAATCAGATAGGAGAAGGTTTGTATGAAGAAAACACATGGGGCCTGGGTGTTAGAGACTTGAGAGACATGAATCTCGCTCTCCTCTACAAGTGGTGGTGGAAAGTGTATCATCAGAACAGTGAAGGATGGCAGGACTTTACTCAAACCTATCCGTGTGGAGGAGGGACACGTACTCGGGTCTTTCAGACAGGGCCGAATGTATCATGGTTCTGGAAAGGAGTGTCCACAACTCATGATACATTCATTAGCTATGTTACATCCTTCATAGACAATGGCTTTACGACAAAGTTCTAGTGGGACAAATGGTGCGGGGCATATTCGCTAAAGGATTTTTACCCATACCTCTACGATCAGACATCCCTTCCCCATGCCACAGTAGCCTAGTGTTGGAAAAGACGTTATTGGAGACCTCCCTTTAAATCGTGACTTTCATTGGTCTCATAGGCGAAGCTAGTGGAGCTGCAGACTTACATTGCATAATCTGGGGCTAGGCGTTCTCAAGGTCCCGACCGCAAAGCCTGGGAACTGGAAAAGAATGGCTCCTTCTCGATACAGTCACTCTACAACCGCATACACTTCAGAGGGTGTACTACAAGTTGTTCGTCTATCCTCTGGAAGGCAAGGGTTCCGCTTAAAGTTAGAGTCTTTCTCTGGTTGGTCCTAAATGATGCTATTATTACACGATTAAATCTTGCTAAAAGACGGTCGAACCTTGCTACTGAATACCGTTTTTGCTCAATACATCCGGGCACTAGAAATCACCTACTGGTGGAATGCCTTAGGAGAAAAGAGATCTTAGTTGAGGTTATGAGATCCCTAGGAACGAACTCCTACCCACAAGTGTATGATGACGTGTGGTGTGGTCCATGGTTTGCTAATGAGAGGAGCAATATGAAAGAGGCATGGTACATTGTCATCGCTGCAACCACCTGGATTTTATGGCTAAATGGAAATAAGTTTTACTTTCGTGAGATTCGTACTAGTATTTCTGGTAATTTAACTGCTATAATGCATCTGGTCTCTCTTTGGGCTACTGTAGCGGCACCGGGTCGTAGGGGCAGAATTTTCAGAACCTTCCAGGTGGATGAGTACGATGACGAGGAGATTGTGATCGGTCCTACGGTGGATTGATGAACACTGCCCTTCACATTTATGTACTTGTTATGTAGTTTTTACTGTATGACCACTGGTCTCACCCTCCTATGTAGGTGGAGGTTTATGTTTTATTTCTTGCTTTATTTTCTGCTTATCATCTTTCTACATTTTCCCGACTCTACGGGATTATTTTGTTAACCACTTATTAATGAAACAGGGTGGCCATACTCCACATTTTCTTCAAAAAAAAAAAAGAATGGTGAGTTCTGCAAGTTGAGAAGCTCCTAACCTGGCAGCCTAAACTTGAGCTTCCATTCCATGTCGAACTAGCAGAGATAGATGTAATCAAACGCAGCTAACAAACATTATCCTCTAGTGAAAAACATCGTTTCTCTAGCACTTCTGCCATCACAATATTTCAAACCCCCATGATAGGCCATGGAGGAAGTACAGTCAAACAGTAGAGAAACAATCTTCTCCATCCAGGAGTCACCATGGGCATTGCATACAATGCATATTACCTCTATTAAAATGTCAAACAAGTAGGGATTCATTATGTTTTAACTTCCGAAGCCGTATGTGCACATTTGAAGGGAGTTATAATTGGAGGACACTATTAGTCCACGTGAACTGTGCATGTGGATATCTTCCACCCCTAAGGTCTTCTCCAATCGAGCACCAGAATAGCGCTAAACACCATTTTTGGGTGCTGCTGCCGCTCCAATCGAGCACCATTTCCAGTGCCAAAAATGGCATTTTTTGCGATTGTGAACAGTGCTGCGCCAAATCTGGTGTGGTAGTGTTCACGAGCGCTATTTTTTAAAATTGTATATTTGTAATAAAAAAAACCATATTTTTAGATAATTGTGTGTTTTGGTCACAACTGTCATAGTTATAGCTTTGTGTTTTTTCCAATTTTGTGTTTTAGATTTTTTTTTTTTGGTCACGGGTGCTTTAGTTATAACTGAATTAATTTTATTATTTTAACAATTTGTAATTTATTTTGAAAGCGTTCTACATTTTATTTTGTTTTAATAGTTAATTTTATACGAAGTGTAATTAATACTTACGAAAAATATGAAATGCGCATTAAAAACTTTCAAACATTCAAACATACATTACAATTAAGAATACGTAGATATTTAGACTAAACTGATGCTCAAACAAAATATGAAAACTACATAATAATAAACCGGCAATTTAGAAATCTGGTAAACCGCTTACAGATCCTCCAATTTCACTGAAATATTGCCCAAGGTCATTAGTGCCAAAAGAAGGATATGGTTCTTGTTGTTCAGCTCTGTTTAAAACAATTTTGACTTGTTGAGCTCGAAAATACTCACATACGGTTGGATCAGCAATGAAATTCAAATCTTTTAATAAGATTTTAATCTCTTCTCCCTCTTTTTTGAATGCCAACTGTCGCTCCTGGATATCAATTTGTCTCTGCCTATCGAAGTTTGTCTTCTTTAACATCTCCATCAACAGTTGATTAACTTCTCTAATATCATTCAAATTTTCATAAATTTTCCTTTTCAACTTGGCTTTTTTCACCCCGATAGGTCGTTTAGATGAAGTACAACCAAAATTGAGTTCATCAAAATTGGGAGCAAAATATGATTGGCCAGGAGATGATATGGGAGATTCAGGAGTTGGATTATCAGATTGTGATGAGCCATAGTTAACGTGACTGCTTCGAAAATTTTGTCTTACAGTTGAGATGCTATCTTTAAAATTTTCAAAATCCTTAACAATATTTCAAACATTATTAAATTTGAAACCTTTATTAAACTTTTGGATCTTGCATGAATAACTCTTTCACTCGACGTAACTGCAAATTGAAAGAAAAAATAAAATTGAAAAAAGTCAGACTGCATTAATAATAGTGAAAAATAAGTTTAAATAAGTACTCACAATATCTGCATATGAAGCACCACTTCGATTCATATTCTCTATTTGTTTTATATAATCATTCAATTTTCTTACTTCAGTCATTATAGCGTGAATTCGGACTGCACCGATTGCTTGTTACGGTAAACCCAACTCTGGTCTCTTGATTCATTGTAGTGTCACTCCACACGAGTCCAAAGTTGGTCTACAGAGTGGTGAACACCCGTAATAGGGTCTTGAGAAATTTCTAAATAAGTTTTGCAAAGTAGAACATCTTCACCAATAACATATCCAGAAGTTCATATAGACATTTTCTTGGGAAGTTTACGGTTGAGAATAAAAATAAGAGGAAGATGATGGTTTGCACAACAAGTGAAGTTTGCTATATATAGGGAAATAAAAATCTTAAAGAATCTTAAGCATTGAAAGAACCCAATGCATTCAAACAAGTCTACACCAAAACTAATGCGTTTAAACTGGTGTACAGTAGGTCCAATGCAGGTCACACATCTTTGAAAGAGAATCCAATGCATTCAACCAAGTCTACACCAGAACCGATGCGTTCAAACTGGTGTACACTAGGTCCAATGCAGGTCACACATCTTTGAGAGAGAATCAAATGCATTCAAACAAGTCTACACCAGAATCGTTGCGTTCAAACTAGCGTACACTAGGTCCAATGTTGGTCACACATCTTTTGAGATAGAATCCAATGCATTCAAACTAGTCTACACCAGAACCAATGCATTCAAATTGGTGTACACTAGGTCCAATGCAGGTCACACATCTTTTGAGAGAGAATCTAGTATTCAAACAAGTCTACACCAGAACCGATGCATTTAAACTGGTGTACAGTAGGTCCAATGTTGGTCACACGTCTTTTGAGAGAGAATCCAATGCATTCAAACAAGTCTACACCAGAACCGACGCGTTCAAACTGGTGTGCACACTAGGTCCAATGCAGGTCACACATCTTTTGAGAGAGAATCCAATGCATTCAAACAAGTCTACATGTTCAAATTGGTCAACACTATGACCAATGCATTCAAACATTCATAAAGAAAGAATCAAATGCATTCAAACATCTTTACACTATAACCGATGCAGGGCAAAATGGCCTAAATGATGCATTCAAACAGCTTTACATTGTAACCAATGCATTCAAACATCTTTATTGAAAGAATCCAATACATTAAAACATATTTGCACTTACTATAAATAACATACTACACTATGATCCTTCAAAATAAAATAAAACTCCTTTTCTTCTTCTATCTACCTTCCAAAAAATTCAAAATAACTTCTTCAATACCTTCACTTGGAAAATGAATTTTGATATTTGAGATCCATCTAATTTAGAAAATTCAAGCTCTTCTTCGAATGATGATTGTGAAACAATAGGAATGGGTGTTATGGCCGAAATTGATGCCTCCGAAATGGCCATATATCAAGCGATTGACTAAAACAACAGGATCATCGACAACTATTACAATCAAAGAGGCAATCACGGTGGCTCGATTCCTGGTCGTGTGGTGATCAATCGCGATCGAGAAACCGTGGATCGTAATTTATTCAACGACTATTTGTTGAGAACCCACACTACAGTGTTGCCATATTTCATCGACGATTTAGAATGTCTCGAAGTTTGTTCCTGCGTATTGTTGATGTTGTCAAAGATCATGACTACTACTTCCAACAACTAAGTGATGGACTTAGTAGACTAGGATTATCAAGTTTACAAAAAGTAACAGCCACATTCTGGATGTTGGCATACGGTCAACCGACAAATGCTATAGACGAGCACATTAAGATAGGTGAGTCAACGACAATTGAAAGTATGAAAAGATTTTGTCTGGCTACTGTGGAGATATTTGCAGAGCGGTATCTAAGAACACCTTTCGTCAATGATGTCGCTAGGCCACTCCATGTTGGTCATCGATTTGGTTTCCCGGACATGTTGGGAAGTCTCAATTGTATGCATTGGAAGTGAAAAAAATGTCCCACGGTATAGGCTGGACAATACGCAGGTTGTAGTGGGTCACCAACTATTATTCTTGAAGCTATACTAGATTATAATCTTTGGACATGGCACGCATATTTTGATATGTCAGGCCGCAATAATGATATCAAGGTGTTGGAGTCGTTTTATCTTTTTTTCTAATCTAGCTCAAGGTATTGCTCCTCCCACTCATTATCTTATTCAAGAAAAAATGTATAACATGGGTTATTATTTAGCTATTGGTATATATCCAAAATGATCCACTCTTGTACAAACTATTCAACAACCGCAAGGTCGGAAGAAAAAATATTTTGCTATGAAACAGGAAGTATGTAGAAAAGACGTGGAACGTGCATTCGGAGTTCTCCAATCACGATTCGTAATCGTGAAAGGACCGGCAGGTAATTGGAGAAAAATGTGTTGCATGACATAATGACTGAGTGCATTATTATGCACAACATGATTGTCAAAGATGAACGTGATCTTGATGCACCAATCGAAGATGTAAGAGAAGCTCTAGCTGCATAAGTTGAAATAGTAGTAGATGAAAATACAAGATTTCAACAATTTTTTGCTCGTCATAGACAAATCAAGGATAAAGATGCTCACATTGTGCTTCGTAATGCACTAATTGATCATTTGTGGGAGGAGTATATTAATTCAGATGGTTAATTAAACCGTCACCATATATTTGTAACAATTTGTGTTCATATTTAATTATGGAATATGATGTTTTGGTTCAAAATTGGTCTATGTTAATGTAGATCTGTCATATTAGATCATTTGTTTTCTAATAATATGGTAATTTTTTCTATTTTAGATAATAAAATATAATTTACTCATATGATATTTTGTTCAAATTTGATACAATTATGAAACTTATCACATGATCAATACGTAATAAAAATTTGTATGTGGTGAATTGATGAAGTATATAAGAGGATTTTAGTAAAAAGTTATATAAAAAGTAGGTAGAGAAGAATATACAGAGAATATTCCGTTTTAGTGTTAGAAATGGTGTTATGGGTTGGAGATGAAGTTATTATTTGATGTGACTTTTACACCATTTTTGTGTAAAGGTTACACAAAAATGGTGTTGTGGGTTGGAGATGGCCTAACACTTACACAACTCTATTTCTCTTGTCCTCTTTAAAGAGTGACACACCTTAATAATGCATTAACAACGCAGATTTGAGATATACAGAAATTTTGTTGAAATATAGGAAATTTAATAACCTTTTTTTTTACCAACTTAGCACTGAATTAATATATTTAAGTTTGACGAATTCCACTGCCTATTATCTTGAATCTGATCTGCAACTGACGTAATTTCTCTTACCTAATAGTATATTTTATATATGTAGCTTAAGTAATATCCCCTACCTAATACTTTAAATTTACCACAATACACTCTAATCATAAAAGAGTTAGGTTTTAAAATGACCCTAATACTTTGCTTGTACATTAGTACTAGCAATATTACAAATAACTGATAACCGGACCCGATCCAGACCCGGCATTGAATCGGAACTGACCCGGTCTATTACTGGTCGGGTCCGGGTCCTGAAATAGGAGTCGTTTCATTTACAGGACCAGATCAAGGTCTGCTCAAATTGGACCCGACTCGGGCCTGGGAAAAAAAATCCTATTAAAACCAAAAAAAGAAAAGAAAACTCAATCTTTCCTCCTCCTCCAAACTCTCTTCTTCTTCTTCTTCCTCCTCCAATCTCCTAAACCATAACATAAAAAATCCACATCATCTCCACCACCACCACTTCATCATCAACTCCCTCAACCACACTCTCCTTCCTCCTCCCACCCCCTCTCCGCCCCTCTCATCCCCCGCGCCCAATCCCTCCTCCTCCAAATCCGCTCAAAACAAATGAGTCATCCCCCATCTTCAAATCCCTATCGTTGCCCCTACTCGCCGCCGTTGTTTGCTGCTCCCCGCTTGCCGCCGCCACCATTGTTTGCTGCTCGTCGCCGTCGCCGCTCCCTGCTCCTCGCCCCTGCTCACCAGACCCGATGGATAAGAGCTTTCTAATAGGACCCGGACCCAGTTCTTGCAGATCGGGTTCAGGTCTAATTTTTGGACCTATAGAGGGCCAGGTCTGGGTCTGGATTGTGCAAGACCCAACCAACCCGATAGCACTGCTTATTAGTGCTTAATGGAATTGATTAAGTCCTATATGGCCCAAAAAGGGGATTCTTATAGGTCCAATCTAATATGATTTTTTCAAGTGGGAGTATCACCTGAAGTATAATCTCAACAATATCCATCTTAATTTGAATTCGGAGAATGCAATTTTATTAAAGATTCATAATCTCCACTTTGGACTATGTTTTATATGCCATACAACTACAACCTTTATCGAGTATGTAGCACCCCGAGTTTCGTATATTGGAAACTCGTGACACAATCCAGCATCTTTACTTCAAATGAGTACATAACACAAAAAATCACAGGAAATTAAAAACATTTATTACATTATCATAATGTACAATGTAGTCTTACATAAATTTACATCATGAATTACACCAATAAATTATATTGTACATGTAAACTATATCATGTAACGCCCCGAATCCCAAATTACTGAATTCGAGATGTTCTACAGGATCTTTTCACTTTCTTCACATACAATTTTACAAGGAAATTTAAACTTCTCTTTTACATCAGAGTTTACAACACATTACATTTGAATTTACACAGCGGAAGCGAGGTATACAATATTTACATAAATGAACAACAGCACAATGAACTCTTTATGCATCCATTCCTTTTACATGTAGTTATATCCTGCATAAAAACTGTGGGTACGTCAGTTTATTCAACCGACGATAATTATACGTGGCCATCCTCTCTATGCCAGAAACAGTATAATGAGTCTCATTTCTTACAAATCACAAACTTGTTCAACATAAACATGCAAATAAGGGGAAACTTTTAATGATGTCGTGTCGTGATTGTGCACTTAAATCCTTAATGCAATTTACTTAATTAATCATGACACTAATGCACACTTGTTCGAATTCTATGCATCCCATACTACATAGGTTCGAGTGCAAGCCCCTTAAACGATCTTCATTTTTGTAGGGTTCAATCCCCCGCCATGACTTATTCTACTTCTGTAATTCCAATGAGTATCCTAGATGAATCTATGAGTACAAGCATGTATCCTGGCCCCTGGAGTAGAATTTCGCGCCATGTCTTGACTCGTCAAGCATGCATTCTGCGACAATTCAGCCTCCTCCCTGAACACACTCCTCTTGCAGTCACCAAAACATCCCATAAGCGTGACTAGAGTCCGATCATTACTGAGTTGTGCCCGCGCCATGTCTTGACTCGTCAAGCATGCATTCTGCGGCTCACACACCCGCACCGTACCCTAGCTCTCATACTCATGTTTTTCTCTCACCTTCATCACCTCCACACTATGTATTAATTTAATTAGAATCATGAATGAAAATCAATCTCTAGAGTTAGCCTCTCCATCATCCGGACTTATCATTTCATTTCACTTGACCAACCTGGTCTAATTCTCAATATCATTTCATTCACTGCCGGGGAGACTTAGCTACTCTTCCGTTCAATTTCACATTCACAATATCCAATTGAGCATCATCAGCTCATCATTCATTTTTGAGTCTCACAGACTTTTCCCATCATGATTTCACATTTCATAATTTCATTTAATCTTCCATTTCTCATCTATGATTCATTTACACAATTCATGCAACCACAAGTAGAATCCATTGACTTTAATCATACAGTTCACAACTACCAACAGCAAAGTAACAT
The DNA here is from genome assembly GCA_017893485.1 of Hemerocallis citrina. Lineage (NCBI taxonomy): Eukaryota > Viridiplantae > Streptophyta > Magnoliopsida > Asparagales > Asphodelaceae > Hemerocallis > Hemerocallis citrina. Next base: position 85,308,484 of record CM030362.1, on the reverse strand, counting down.
GAATTCAAATATGTCAAAGTCCTTTCTGTACAGTCGACCTGGAAGAATGCCAGTCGACTTATACAGTCACATACAGGGTTATCAAAAGGGCTCGGGATAGTCGACTGTATACACTACCAGTCGCCTGTCCCGCAACTTTCAAGTTCACAATATTAGTCACACACCAGTCGACTGTTCACACTTCAGTCGTCTGTCTTAGCAATTTTATCAGCATAATTCTATGTCCAGATCAGTCGACTTGCTACACGCGATCGGTCGACTGGACAGATCTAATTTCAATAAATCATTTACAGTTCTTACGTGCATTTCATCATGATGTCAACTAACAGTACACAAAAATTCATGTTTCACAGACAAGGTCTCTTATCATTCAGTAACACTACAACATGGATCATCAAATTACTACCATGTCCTTTCCGTTAAGGAAAAATACTTTAAACATGCATTCACATATGCCCACAACGTCTTAAAACAATAAAGATGTAAATCCCAAGTCATCAAACTGGGTCCACACGATGAAAATATATCAGTTTATGAAACTACCCAACAGTCACAGTCAGTTTTGAGGTACCAGTCGACTTAACACACTATCAGTCGACTGCTTCGACAATTCCAAAATTATTAATTACCATGAGCTCTTTTTTATTCATTTACCTTCCCTCCAGCATATGTGTCATAGGGAAACCATGCAAATAGTATTCATACCATCATGTTCATTTATACACACGTTTATCATTGCAATCATGCGAATTAATGTCTCGTACCAGTCGACTGGCTCACATGGCAGCCGACTGTACCGACAGCCTCATTCCGATATTAACAGCAAGTTCAAGCAATTTCTACTGCATTTAAATCACTTTTATAGCATAATATCAATCATAGCCATTGTAGCATTATTCCTACATTAGAAGTCCTGAGAAACACCCACCTTGTATGAAGAAATAAACCGAAATCCCGCAAAGTCCTTCAATAACACAGCACTTCTTGTTCCTTTGCTCCACACCAAAATCTCCAGCAATGCTGCTTGCTTCCACAGAAGAGCTCCCACACAACTCACAGATACTCTCTTTAAACTCAGGGAATTTTAAGTGTAAAAGAGATAGGGAAAGTAGGGGGTATTTATACTAGAAGACAAATAAGATGAAGGGTTGAGATCTATTAGGGAGTTGGAGGATTAAGGGCTGAGATTGATTTGGGGGTTGCAAAAACTACCCACAACTCAGGGTAACTACCCATGATCTAGCCCACTCTCTCCCAACACCGGCCAAAGAGTTGTGCCTAATACACGTGTACATTGAGTGCACGTGTACACACAACCACACCCTACAAATAGCATATTAATACCCGGGATAAAAATAGAGCAAGAAAAATGTTACATTACAAGTTGTGGAAAAAAAATAATAAGAGAGTTTATAATCCATGGGCTTAAAACCAATTTGGGCCAAAATAAATTTTATTAAAAGAAAAAAATAGACAAATTAACATTGGGCTTTAAAGCAAGTAATTTATAGGGAAAAATATAATTTATACATCATGGAGTAATAGCCACGTGCTACACGAGCATACTAAAAAAGAATTAATCTTTATATATATATATTAAGAAAATCGGGGTATTACATCACTCCCTCCTTAGAATAGTTCCGTCCCGGAACTACAGCCAAGAGCAAGAAAAGAAGACACAACAACAAGAGATACAAAACACAAAATACAAAAATACAATCAACAGAACAATCAAGCAAAAAGCTCAGGATAGTCCTTCAACATCTTCTCCTCAGATTCCCAAGTAGCCTCTTCAACCAAGTGGTTTCTCCAGACTACCTTGACCATCGGTATCGTCTTATTCCTCATGACCTTCTCCCTACGGTCAACAATCTCAACAGGAGTCTCGATGTAATTCAGGTCTAACTGCAGACCTTCCGGCACTTCAGGCAAATGATGACTCGGATCCGGAATATAACCTCTTAGCATAGACACATGAAAGACATTGTGCACCTGAGACAACTCTTCCGGTAATTCAAGCCGGTAAGCAGTTTTCCCGATCCTTTTCAATATCTTGTATGGGCCTATAAACCTCGGGGCTAACTTCCCGCCTTTACCAAATCGAACTACACCTTTGCTGGGTGATACCTTCAGAAAGACGAAGTCACCAACCTCAAACTCAAGGTCCCTTCTCCGGTTGTCTGCATAGCTTTTCTGCCTGCTCTGAGCTTCCACCAACCTTTTCCTGATCAGATCAATCTTCTCAGAAGTCAACTGTACAAGCTCAGGACCAAACAACTGACGCTCCCCAACCTCATACCAACACACAGGAGTCCTGCACTTCCTGCCATACAAAGCTTCATACGGCGCCATCCCGATGCTAGCCTGAAAACTGTTGTTGTAGGCAAACTCCACCAAAGGTAAATGCCTTTCCCAACTGCCTCCGAAGTCTAGTATACAACACCGAAGCATATCCTCAAGAATACGGTTGACTCTCTCGGTCTGCCCATCGGTCTGTGGATGAAAAGCAGTGCTGGAATCTGTCTTGGTACCCAAAGCTGCCTGAAGACTCCTCCAGAAATGCGAAGTAAACCGCGCATCTCGATCAGACACAATAGTCGAAGGAACGCCATGAAGTCGGACAATCTCACCAACATACAACTCAGCCAACTTGTCCATCGAAGCAGTGAGTTTCATCGCCAAAAAGTGAGCGGACTTGGTAAGTCGATCGACTATAACCCAAATAGCATCATTGCCCTTAGAACTCTTAGGCAATCCCGTGATGAAATCCATACTGATGTTATCCCACTTCCATTCCGGAATAGGTAACGGCTGTAATAGACCTCCGGGTCTCTGATTTTCGGCTTTGACTTGCTGACAAACCTCACATCTCGCGACAAATTCGGCCACATCCCGCTTCAAACCTGACCACCAGAAATGCTGCTTGATGTCTTTGTACATCTTGGTACTCCCAGGATGTACCGACAAAAGAGTAGCATGCGCCTCCTGAAGAATACTCTCTTTCAGGTCCGCCTGATCCGGAACACACAGCCTATCTCCGAACCACAGCACTCCATCCCTGGTCTGAAATCCGGGTAACCTGCCAGCACTAACCTGTTCCTTCATCTCCAAGATATCAGCATCAACTTCCTGACTTGCAATGATCCTTGCATTCAAAGTAGGTTGAAGCTTCAACTGAGACAAAGATGCCTCCAATCCTTGCAAGACAACCTCAATACCTGCTCGGTCCAACTCCTCAATCAGATGCCTCTGAGTCGTAATCAAACAGGACAAACTGCTCTTGCGACTAAGTGCGTCAGCAACAACATTAGCCTTCCCAGGATGATACTTGATCTCAGGTCGCATATCCTCGAGCACTTCCAACCATCTCCGCTGTCTAAGATTGAGATCCCTCTGCTGGTAGATATACTTCAAGCTCTTATGATCCGTGTACATGTTCAGCTTCTCACCATACACGTAGTGCCTCCACTGCTTCAAAGCAAAGATAATCGCAGCCAGCTCTAGATCATGAGTCGGATAATTCTTCTCATGCGGTCGTAGTTGCCTAGACCCATAAGCGATTACTTTACCCTCTTGCATTAAGACACAACCAAGCCCCCGATGTGAAGCATCGCTATAGACATCATACTCAACTCCTGCTCTAGGCAAAGCCAAAATGGGTGCAGTAGTCAGTCTATCCTTCAACTCCTGAAAACTCGCCTCACATTGCTCGGTCCACTTGAAGCTCACATTCTTCTTGGTCAACTCGGTAAGCGGCACCGCTATCGAGCATAACCTTGAATGAATCTCCTGTAGTATCCAGTCATCCCAAGGAAACTTCTGACCTCCTTCACTGTAGTAGGCCTAGCCCAATCCTTCACTGCCTCTATCTTCTGAGGGTCAGTTGCCACTCCCTCCTTAGAAAGGATGTGACCTAGGAATGCCACTTCAGATTTCCAGAAATCACACTTGGATAACTTGGCATACAACCTCTGCTCTTCCAACTTCTGCAAAACTGCTGCCAGATGCTCGTGTTGATTCTTGATTTTGATGATCACAACACAGTGCATCATGTGTCTATCTTATACAGCCAACATTGCAGTGAAGATACTAAAGACAGAGACTAAAGACAATTCTAGCTGAACAAACAGACAAGCTCAAACAGATACAGATGAAGAAGACAAGGATCAAGTTTCAACTCAAGACTCAAGACTCAAGACTCAAGACTCCAAGCTCAAATGTTTTATAAATATTGTATTTTATTTCTTGTTGAGTCTTAGTATGATGTAAAGCCTTGTCAACACACACACACACACATACTCATAATCTCATCATGTGTGTCTCTTAAAACCCCGAAAAATAAGTCAAAACAGTTTGAAGAATTTTAACATTTAAGTACCAGTCGACTTAAGCTCTTGCCAGTCGACTGCCTAGTACAAAACTGTTTAAAATTATTCAAACTCTGATCAGTCGACTCATATGGCAACCCAGTCGACTGTTCGAGCGTTTTTGACCGTTTTCTGATTTTCAAAAACGAACTTTTTCAAACTCAAACGGTCTGATCCATTGGTTGACAGTTATATAACTGCTTTCCAATGTTCAGAAGATCAAAACTCTTTATATAGAGTTTCTTCTCAAACAGAAAAACTTACTTGATTTCTAACATACATCCGAGCACTCTTGAGTAAAACAAATTAAGTGATTTTCTGTAAAGAACAAAGCTTTCAAGTTCACACACTTTGGTTCTCTACATTCAGTCCAGTATAGCATTGAATTCGCTTTGGACTGAGTATAGAAGTCAACCTATTCTTTTAGCCACGTGCATCAACACATACTACAACAAGGCTATAGGTTGATTGTAAAATTCCTCTTGTATTCTTGCTCTCGGTTGGAGAGTGTCTTGTGACTCTTGGTTGTAGAGTCGGTGTCGTTTCACTCTAGGTTGTAGAGTGGGTCTGCTTTCTCTGGTTGAGAGAAAGGACTACGGGTTAGACAAGGTTGTTGTCGTAACGCCGTAGGGTATTCTTGTAATTTTTCAAGAATAGTGGAAATCTCAAGTGGGTTGCTTGGGGACTGGATGTAGGTCGGGAGGACCGAACCAGGATACATCTTGTGTACTCTGTGATTGTTTATCTTGTGGTTGCATTTACTTTTGGTCAATTAAACTCTGCAAAACTTGTCTGGCCAGTCGACTCAGCTTCGTATCAGTCGACTGATCAGTCTCGTATTAGTTATTCTCTTTGTCTCATCAGTCGCCTGCATTATCTCTCAGTCGACTGTTTCGAGAGGTTAAATTTATTTTATTTTGGCTATATCAGTCGACTGGTTCCCCACTAAGTCGACTGTGCCGAGAGAAATTTCTTATTCCGCAATTTATTATTATAAACACTATTCACCCCCCCTCTAGTGTTTGTTGCTTAGCCTACAGGATCCAACACTTGGTATCAGAGCAAGGTTACAGGCAATGGCAACTACATCAAATACTAATCAGTACCATGAAGGACAATCTACACAACGACCACCACTATTTGATGGAACAAACTACAACTATTGGAAGTGCCGAATGCGAATCTATCTCCAATCAATCAACTACGAGATATGGCAAATGACAGAGACGGAACATACTTCCCCTACCATTCCATATGCACAATGGAATGATGATCAAAAGAGTCAGACTATGAACAATGCCAAAGCAATGAATGCTTTATTCTGTGCACTAACGAAGGAAGAATTCAACCGTGTATCCAATGCTACAACAGCATATCAAATTTGGCATACACTCGAGGTAACACATGAAGGAACAAATAAAGTAAAGGAATCTAAAATTTCTGTTCTTGTTCACAGGTTTGAAATGTTCAGAATGAAGGACAATGAGACTGTGTCTGAAATGATTACAAGATTCACAGACATTACCAACTCTCTTGTGGCACTAGGAAAGACTTATACCCAAGCAGAGATGGTCAGAAAAGTCCTACGAGCACTCACTCCAGAATGGGAAAAGAAAACCACAGCAATAGAAGAGGCGAATGACCTGTCAACACTTACTCTCGAGAATCTTGTTGGTAATCTCATGGCATATGAGGTCCAACTTGAAGATCGAAAGAAAGATACTGAGTCACACCAAGCAAAGAAGAAATCGTTGGCTTTTAAAGCCATGACTGATTCAGAAGATGAGGAAGAAGATGAAGAAGAAATAGCAATGTTCACTCGAAGATTCAAGAAGTTCTTAAAGAAGGGTAAGTTTCCTTCTAAGAATAAAGATACTAATGATCCTCCTACATGTTTCAGGTGCAATAAAATTGGTCACATGAAGAAAGATTGTCCCTTGGAAAATGCAAAGAACAAGGGAAAAACATCTAACTTCAAAAAGGACAAATATCCAAAGAACAAATTTGCCAAGAACAAAAAGGCGTATCAAGCCACATGGGATGATAGTGATTCGTCTTCCGAAGAAGAAACGGATGAAAATAACGAAGTGGCAAATGTATGTTTTATGGCTGCACAACAAGAGCATGTAAGTAATGATTATGATTCCGAAGACCTTCTTGATGTATTTAATGAAATATTTCAGGAGTTAAAGAAAGAAAAGATTAGAGTTAAGAATCTTGAGAAAGTGAATCAAACACTTAATCAAGAAAATCTTAACCTTGATAAGGAAGTAAAATCCTTAAATTCTCGCCTTGCAAGTCTAGATACTGATCTTGAAACTCTCAAAAAGAATTATGAAGAGATTTCAAAGAATGTATCTAAGTTTAACAAAGGTAAAGAGAATTTAAATGATATGCTTCATCATCAAGTTACGTCTAGTCAAAAATTTGGACTTGGTTTTAAGAAATCTTCTGTAAAAGAATCTTCTGCTTTAAACACTAGTAAGAATAAGTCAGCATCTATTTCTAGTGTTACACACAAATTATATGATTTCTTTTCAAAACCAAAAGTTGTTAAATTCAATGATAAAAGTGATACTAACGTTCGGTTAAGTCGACTGAACCATACCACCAGTCGCCTGTCCAGAGAAAGTGGATCTTATTCCACGAGATCAAAACCTCTTATAAGTCGACCTAGTGCATCTACCAGTCGACTGATACATACCAACAGTCGACTGAGAAACACTGGTAAGTCGACTGGACAGAACAAACTAGTATGGGTTCCAGTCAATCTTAATCAGAATGATAGAATTGCTTATATCAATTCTTATATGCTGAATGTATGTACTTCTACCAATTATATTCCTGCTTATGGAGGAAGATCAAACTCTTCATGGGTTTGGTTTCCCCCAAACTAATGTGCTTTGGACCCAATAAAAAGGGTACCATATTTACCTCAAATTTTTTATAGGTACTCAAGAAAGAACGCTGGATATTAGACAGCGGATGTTCAAAACACATGACAGGGCATGCCAACCTACTATCTACCATTCAAAATATAGATGGAGGAACCGTCACCTTTGGGGATAACAACAAAGGCAAAGTCATCGGTATTGGCATGGTCGGTAAAATATCTAATCCTATTATAGAAAATGTGCTTTTAGTTAATGGTTTAAAGCATAATCTCTTAAGTATTAGTCAATTGTGTGATAAAGGTTACAAAATAGTTTTTGAAAAAGATGCATGCTTAATTTATAATTCTACTATGGAAAATGTTGTTTTTCAAGGTTTTCGCAAAAACAATATTTATGAATTATGTTTGAATGCAATTGATTTTTCAAATGATTTTTGTTTGATAGCCTCTAACAATGAATCTTGGTTATGGCATAGAAGATTTGGACATGTGAACATGAAAAATCTCTCAAAATTATCTAAATATAACCTAGTTAAAGGACTGCCAAAATTATCCTTTAAAAAGGATAAGTTATGTGATGCATGTCAACTAGGAAAACAAATCAAATCCACTTTTAAAACAAAAGATGTAATCTCTACAAGTAGGCCACTTGAATTAATTCATATGGATATATTTGGTCCTACTAGAGTTGCTTCTTTAAATAAAAGTAGATATGTGTTTGTTTTAGTAGATGATTTTTCAAGATTCACTTGGACATTCTTTTTAAAACATAAAAATGATGCTTTTGAAGAATTTGCACATTTTTGTAAACGTGTTCAAAATCAAAGATCTCTAACCATAGTCACTATTAGAAGTGATCATGGTGGAGAATTTGAAAATGAAACATTTACAGAATATTGCAACAAGAATGGTATAACACATTCATTTGCATTTCCTAGAGCTTCACCACAAAATGGTGTGGTTGAAAGAAAGAATAGGACTTTGCAAGAATGCGCACGTACTATGCTTGTTGAAAGCAATCTACCAAAGCATTATTGGGCTGAAGCTGTTGCTACAGCTTGTTATGTTTTGAATAGAATTCTTCTAAGACCAAAACTAAAGAAGACTTGTTACGAACTATTTTTTAATAAAATTCCTAAAGTTTCTTACTTTAAAACATTTGGTTGTAAGTGTTTTATTCTAAACACAAAAGATAATTTAGACAAATTTGATCCTAGATCTAATGAGGGTATCTTTTTAGGATACTCAAATAGGAGTAAAGCATATAGAATTTACAATAAGTCTACTATGACTATTGAAGAATCAATGCATGTTACATTCGATGAATCCTTACCTTCATCAACATTAAATAAGGATGATGAAACTGATTTATCACCTTTAGATAATGTGATTACATCCTTAGAGCAAACTAATCTATCTGATAAGTCGACTGATAAAGTCTCCAAGTCGACTGACTTAAAACAGTCGACTGAAGAACAAGTTAAGTCGACTGATCCGATTGAGATATCTTCAATTTTACCAAAATCATTTGTTGAAGTTAAAGATCATCCTCATGACTTAATAATTGGTGACATCTCCCATGGTATTCAGACACGTTCACATATTAATATGATTTCTCATACAGCATTCTTGTCGGATTTTGAACCGAAAAATATACAAGAAGCTTGTGAAAATGAATATTGGATGAATGCCATGCAAGATGAACTAAACCAATTTATAAGAAATGATGTATGGGATTTAGTTCCTAGACCTCCTGATCAGACTATCATTGGTACCAAATGGGTATTCAAGAATAAGTTAGATGAATCAGGACAGGTTGTAAGGAACAAGGCTAGATTAGTTGCCCAAGGATATAATCAAGAAGAAGGTATAGATTTTGATGAAACATATGCTCCTGTTGCTAGACTAGAGTCTATTCATATTCTATTATCTTTTGCTTGTTTTATGAATTTTATACTTTATCAAATGGATGTGAAAAGTGCCTTTCTTAATGGGTTTATTAAGGAAAATGTTTATGTTAAACAACCACCAGGTTTTGAACATGAACAATTTCCAAATCATGTTTATAAATTGAAAAAGGCTTTATACGGTCTTAAACAAGCACCCCGTGCTTGGTATGATCGTCTGAAAACTTTTCTTTTAGAAACAGGATTTGAAATAGGTAAAGTAGACACTACTTTGTTTATCAAAAGAGTTAAGAATGATATTTTAATCATACAAATATATGTTGATGATATAATTTTTGGTTCTACTAATAATAATCTATGTCAAGAATTTGCTAATACCATGAAAAATGAATTTGAGATGAGTCACATGGGTGAACTCAATTATTTCCTTGGATTGCAAATTAAACAATCTTCAAATGGCATATTTATCAATCAAGGCAAATATGCAAAGGAATTACTCAAACGTTTTCACATGGATAGTACTAGTAGTAAATCCACACCTATGGCAACTACTACTACTCTTGACAAAGATTTATTAGGTAAGAGTGTTGATCAAAAACTCTATCGAGGTATGATCGGTTCACTCTTATATATTACTGCTAGTAGACCAGATATTATGTTCAGCGTATGTTTATGTGCTAGATATCAATCTAGTCCTAAAGAATCTCATTTAAAAGCAGTGAAACGAATTTTGAGATATATTAAAGGCACATCTGAATATGGTTTATTTTATCCACGCACCGATAACTTTCAACTTTTGTCTTATAGCGATGCCGATTTTGCTGGAAGCAAAACTGATCGCAAGAGTACTAGTGGTACATGTCACTTTTTGGGACATTCCCTAGTATCTTGGTGCAGTAAAAAGCAAAACTCCGTATCCCTATCAACCACAGAAGCTGAATATATTGCTGCAAGTTTGGCATGTGCACAAATTTTATGGATGAAACAAACTTTATTAGATTATGGTATTTCATTTGAGAAACCCTCAATTATGTGTGATAATACCAGTGCAATTAATCTATCGAAAAATCCGATTCAACATTCACGTACGAAACATATTGATATTCGACATCATTTTCTACGTGATCATGTTTTAAAAGGAGATATATCTTTAGACTTTATCTCTACTGATAAACAAGTAGCAGATATATTTACCAAGCCCCTTAAAGAAGATACTTTCATCAAGTTAAGAAGAGAACTTGGAATTTGTGATTTTATCGATATTTGTTGAAGATGGCTTCGGTCAAGTCGACTATTTTTTGTATAAGTCGACTGAACTACCTTATAAACATATACATCTAACCAGTCGCCTGGTTCATAAACCAGTCGACTGATTCATAAATATATTTGTTTTATGCTCCTCTCGACTCAGTCGACTGATCAACTTCTACCAGTCGACTGTCGCGAGATAAACAGTCTTCAGCGAGTCTTCATCAAAAATTTTTGAGATAAAACCCTTTGATTCCTCACCCGTGACTTAGGATCTCAGCCGTTGATATCTTTACATTGAATCTGAGCCATCTATTCTCAGTTTAAACTACCTCTTACCAGCCACTCTCTTTCACTTTTACCCCCAATTTGGAAACCCTAAGGCAAGAAGAAGAAGAAGAAGCTCCAATCCGCCAAGTCGACTGCTGTATTGCATCTATCTCTCTTCAATTTTTGGTAACTTTTTCTCTTCGTGTTTCCTTTTCAAAACCCTAATGGCTCCCAAACGATCAAAAAGATCTCATGAGGGTTCTTCCTCTACACAGGAGTACACTCAGTACCTTTTGAGCCCCGATCTTCTTGATCGATGGTACCTATTTTGCACTATTCAAATCTTCCCCGGAAGATTTGTCAATTTCAATGATTTAGATCGTTTTAACCTCATTCCCCTTTTCCAAAATTGTAGTCTTTATGACTTTTTATCATTATCTAATCAACCCAATTACTACCCCCAACTCATATATTTGTTTTACACAAATATGAAAATTGTGCAAAGACCGAATGGGGAAGTCCTAATCCGGTCATCGGTGAAAAATATTAGAATGCAACTCACACCGACTAGGATTAATGAAATTTTGGGTATTGACGATGTCGGATCACCTCTTGATGACATTGTGTTAGATAATCCCTCTATTTTGTCTAGAATCCTTTTACCCAATTCTCGACTACCAATGACAAGCAAAAATCTACAACCAATTGCTAAGCTTGTTGGTAGAATATTAGCCTATAACATCCTTCCTAAAAAGGGGAGTTATGACCAATATTCTACTGAATTACAAAAAGCGATTTATGCAATTTTTGGTAGAATAGCTGTTAATTGGGGTCATGTCATCTTTTCAAAACTCAATCAAGATCATACTCACTTTTTACCCTTTGGTGGTCTTCTAACTAGAATCTTTATTGCTTATAAAGTTGATCTTGAGTCTGAGACACATGTTGTCTCTAGATATGAGTGTTTCGATCGTGCTAGTTTGGCACGAATGAAACTTCTTGATACCCCTCCTCAATCACCCCCTAGATCTCCTCCTATATCCCAAGCTCCTTTAGGTTCAACTTCTAGACCTAGAGCTCCTCCGCCTTCTACTTCTGATGATCCACCCCTCCCTCAAGCCAATTATGATGATCCAAGAACCATGTATGACTGTGTGTCTTATCTCATTAATCATTCAGTCCAAGTCGATCGATATCTTTCCTCTCTTGGTTCCCAAATAAACCAAGTTGGTTCTGAGGTAGCCCATCTCACTCATCTCTTCACTAATCAATTTCCTACTCCTTCTCAAGATGAAGATGAAGATTCTGACGAAGATGATGATTGAAGATTTTTTTTTTTTTTTTTTTTTTTCGTATCTGTTTTTTCCACTGGACTTCCTTTTTATGTATTAAACTTTTTTCTTTTAATGCATTATCTTGTTCTCTTATGGTTTTTGATGATTACAAAGGGGGAGAATAGTTTTCTCTGTGTTAAGTAATTGTTTCTGTATTTCTGTGTTATGTTATCAGTAATTTCTGTGATCTATGCTTTATTTGTGAGACACCTGTTCAGTATTACTTCTCTGGTCAGTCGACTTAACCAAGAATATAGTCGACTGATGCTACTACAGATATGAAAAATGCATCTATGAAAATAATGTATGCAGGTTCTGTTCAGTCAGCTGCTCTATTTTCCAGTCGACTGTATTTTGTTGATACAGTCTGTATATCTGTTTTTTTTTCATATTGTATATCAGTGGTGTGTATGCATATTGTGCTTTTAACAGGGGGAGTGTTTAAAATCTATGCTTGTATGACTGTTTATACACCATTATCAGCTATTGTGTTGTCATCATCAAAAAGGGGGAGAATGTTGATTCTTGATTTTGATGATCACAACACAGTGCATCATGTGTCTATCTTATACAGCTAACATTGCAGTGAAGATACTAAAGACAGAGACTAAAGACAATTCTAGCTGAACAAACAGACAAGCTCAAACAGATACAGATGAAGAAGACAAGGATCAAGTTTCAACTCAAGACTCAAGACTCAAGACTCAAGACTCCAAGCTCAAATGTTTTATAAATATTGTATTTTATTTCTTGTTGAGTCTTAGTATGATGTAAAGCCTTGTCAACACACACACACACACACATACTCATAATCTCATCATGTGTGTCTCTTAAAACCCCCAAAAATAAGTCAAAACAGTTTGAAGAATTTTAACATTTAAGTACCAGTCGACTTAAGCTCTTGCCAGTCGACTGCCTAGTACAAAACTGTTTAAAATTATTCAAACTCTGATCAGTCGACTCATATGGCAACCCAGTTGACTGTTCGAGCGTTTTTGACCGTTTTCTGATTTTCAAAAACGAACTTTTTCAAACTCAAACGGTCTGATCCGTTGGTTGACAGTTATGTAACTGCTTTCCAACGTTCAGAAGATCAAAACTCTTTATATAGAGTTTCTTCTCAAACAGAAAAACTTACTTGATTTCTAACATACATCCGAGCACTCTTGAGTAAAACAAATTAAGTGATTTTCTGTAAAGAACAAAGCTTTCAAGTTCACACACTTTGGTTCTCTACATTCAGTCCAGTATAGCATTGAATTCGCTTTGGACTGAGTATAGAAGTCAACCTATTCTTTTAGCCACGTGCATCAACACATACTACAACAAGGCTATAGGTTGATTGTAAAATTCCTCTTGTATTCTTGCTCTCGGTTGGAGAGTGTCTTGTGACTCTTGGTTGTAGAGTCGGTGTCGTTTCACTCTAGGTTGTAGAGTGGGTCTGCTTTCTCTGGTTGAGAGAAAGGACTACGGGTTAGACAAGGTTGTTGTCGTAACGCCGTAGGGTATTCTTGTAATTTTTCAAGAATAGTGGAAATCTCAAGTGGGTTGCTTGGGGACTGGATGTAGGTCGGGAGGACCGAACCAGGATACATCTTGTGTACTCTGTGATTGTTTATCTTGTGGTTGCATTTACTTTTGGTCAATTAAACTCTGCAAAACTTGTCTGGCCAGTCGACTCAGCTTCGTATCAGTCGACTGATCAGTCTCGTATTAGTTATTCTCTTTGTCTCATCAGTCGCCTGCATTATCTCTCAGTCGACTGTTTCGAGAGGTTAAATTTATTTTATTTTGGCTATATCAGTCGACTGGTTCCCCACTAAGTCGACTGTGCCGAGAGAAATTTCTTATTCCGCAATTTATTATTATAAACACTATTCACCCCCCCCTCTAGTGTTTGTTGCTTAGCCTACAGGATCCAACAGCTCGGTGTGCTCCGCCTCAGACTTGGAGTACACGAGAATATCGTCGATAAATACCACGACGAAAGAATCAATAAACGGCCTCAGAACTCTGTTCATCAAGTCCATGAAGATTGCGGGTGCATTCGTCACTCCGAATGGCATAACTAAGAATTCGTAATGCCCATGCCGAGTTCTAAATGCAGTTTTGTGCACATCTTCAGCTTTCACTCGCACTTGGTGATATCCTGATCGAAGATCTATTTTGGAGAATACAGCTGCTCCTTGTAGACGATCGAACAAGTCATCAATTCGAGGAATCGGATACTTATTCTGAACAGTGACCTTATTCAGCTCCCGGTAATCGATACACATCCTCATCGATCCATCCTTCTTCTTTACCAAAAGCACTGGTGCTCCCCAAGGTGACGCACTAGGTTGAATAAAGCCTTTTCCCAACAGTTCCTCAATCTGCCGTTTCACCTCATCCTGTTCCACTGGAGCCATCCTATAAGGTGCTTTAGAAATGGGCGCACTTCCCGGTTGAACAGTGATGCTGAACTCTACATCACGATGCGGAGGTAACCCAGGAAAATCTTCCAAGAACACAGTCGGATAGTCCCGAGCCACAAGAATCCCTTGCAATTCCACAGGAGTCTCTTCCTTGCGGATAGTTGCCACCAGCTTAGAACACTTCAACTTTCCTTGGAAAGTGACTTCAGGTCCACCTGGAGCCTTCACTGTGACGGTCTTGGCCTTGCACTCGATGCTTGCACTGTACACCGACATCCAATCAATGCCAATGATAACATCGACTCCCAAGATAGTCAGCTCGATCAGATCAATGCCAAAGATTCGATCCCCAATCACTATCTCGCAATCAGCATAGTACCGATCAGTAGTCAAAGTCTCCCCTGATGGCGTAGCTACTGCTAAGATCTTGCCTGGAAAAATCTTTGGTTCAACTCCCAATACTTTAGCAAATCTAGGAGACACAAAAGTATGAGAGGATCCAGTATCAAACAACACCACAGCTCCCTTTCCATTAATATAGAGTTCTCCTGTTACATAACATGCATCATTACATAACAATTTCACACTATGAGCGGGAAGAAGAAATGGAAAAGAAACCACACTAAACATCAGCCCTCGTACCAGAGATGACCTGATCCGCCTCCTCAGCATCAGCTTCTGTCAAAGCAAATACTCGCCCTGACTGGTACGGCCTCTTCCCAGTCTGCTGTATTGGCACATTGTGATTGCCAGCCCGTGGTTTGAGACATCGAGATTGGTAATGTCCTACTTCACCACAGTTAAAGCAAGTGACTGCAGAAGGTCTCCCTACATCGTTTCCAGGTCTCCCAGCTACACTGACAGCATTCGCCCCTGTCGGTTTGAACCTCTGTGCAGATGGTTGCCCCTTGAAACTCCCCGATGGCGCGGGCCTCTTCCCGGACTGCCAGTTGCTCTTCTGGTGCTGAGCAACATGGAACTGCCCCATATCCGCCTCCGTTGCTGCCGCCCTCTTCACCAGCTTATCGAATCTCCTGATACCAAGGGGTATCATACGAGATCTCAAGCTCGGCCTCAGACCATGCTCGAACTTGCGAGCCTTCTTCGCCTCATCCATCACCAGTTCTGGAGCATACCTGGAGAGCTGAGTAAACTTGGTCTCATACTCCCTTACTGACATGCTGCCTTGCTGAAGTGACAGAAACTCCATGGCCTTTTTCTCCTGGACGTCGGAGGGGAAATAATGGCTGCGGAATTCTTCCAGAAATTCCTCCCAGCCAAGCAACAAGCCGCCCATAGTCCTCTTCACCGACTGCCACCAAACAGCCGCATCCTTCTCCAACTGCAAAGTCGCCAACTTGACCTTGCTGCCCTCCGGGGTCTCCAACACCTCGAAGATTGTCTCCACTTGCCGAATCCAGTTATCGGCCGCATTCGGGTCTGACTTCCCCTCGAACACTGGTGGTTTCATTCTCTTGAACGATTCCACTAGCTTGATTGCCTCGGGTACTGGATTCACCGGCCCCCTTACTTGGTTTGCAGCCACTGCGTTCAGCGTCTGGTAAACCCTTGCAAACTCGGCCTCCAGGTCCAGACCTTCACCGTTCCTGGCTCCTCTTCTCGCCATATTCTGATGCGAAAGATCCATTAAACTCGAAGTATAAAACAAGAAATTAAACCAACTTTCATTTTATTGAATTTCAAAGTTTATACATTCGAATTTAAAAAAACATTTTAACATCAGAACAGAAGAAAAAATAGAAACTAGGACAATCTAATCTCTACGGGTCCTCTTCGCTGCTCGAAGTTCATCCCGCAGTTCATCCACCTCATCCTTCAGCACATCAGTTAGGTTCTTTTTCTTCTCAAGTTCCCAAATCCGATGGCTGAGAACAGAATAGTCAGCATTCCGCTTCTCCATCTGAGCCTCCAAAACTCCAACTCTATACTTCAAGGTATCCACTTGCCTCTGCAGAGAAGCTACAGCGCTACCCAGAGCTGGTCCATTTTCTTCATCGGAAGAAGAAGAATCATCAGGTGAGTTCGGCGGTGGGGTGATCTCTCGAGATTCAGGGTACTCCTCATCATCAGAATCAGCTTGCCCGGGGTGATACTCGTCCTCCGAATCAGCCTGTCCAGGATGGTATTCTTCCTCAATAATGTGCCAGTCGTCGCCTCCAGCAGGGTCGAAGTGATCAGCCATCTTAGAATAGAGAGGAAGAAGCATAAATCATAGAGCAACACAAATGTAAGTTACTTACATTTAAATCTCTAAACTCAAACGCACACTCTAATGTCCACATCTAGGGTGTCGTTCCTTATAAATTTGTACGAGTGTGAAAGCGTAGAAAGCGTGGCTCTGATACCACTCTGTAACGCCCCGAATCCCAAATTACTGAATTCGAGATGTTCTACAGGATCTTTTCACTTTCTTCACATACAATTTTACAAAGAAATTTAAACTTCTCTTTTACATCAGAGTTTACAACACATTACATTTGAATTTACACAGCGGAAGCGAGGTATACAATATTTACATAAATGAACAACAGCACAATGAACTCTTTATGCATCCATTCCTTTTACATGTAGTTATATCCTGCATAAAAACTGTGGGTACGTCAGTTTATTCAACCGACGATAATTATACATGGCCATCCTCTCTATGCCAGAAACAGTATAATGAGTCTCATTTCTTACAAATCACAAACTTGTTCAACATAAACATGCAAATAAGGGGAAACTTTTAATGATGTCGTGTCGTGATTGTGCACTTAAATCCTTAATGCAATTTACTTAATTAATCATGACACTAATGCACACTTGTTCGAATTCTATGCATCCCATACTACATAGGTTCGAGTGCAAGCCCCTTAAACGATCTTCATTTTTGTAGGGTTCAATCCCCCGCCATGACTTATTCTACTTCTGTAATTCCAATGAGTATCCTAGATGAATCTATGAGTACAAGCATGTATCCTGGCCCCTGGAGTAGAATTTCGCGCCATGTCTTGACTCGTCAAGCATGCATTCTGCGACAATTCAGCCTCCTCCCTGAACACACTCCTCTTGCAGTCACCAAAACATCCCATAAGCGTGACTAGAGTCCGATCATTACTGAGTTGTGCCCGCGCCATGTCTTGACTCGTCAAGCATGCATTCTGCGGCTCACACACCCGCACCGTACCCTAGCTCTCATACTCATGTTTTTCTCTCACCTTCATCACCTCCACACTATGTATTAATTTAATTAGAATCATGAATGAAAATCAATCTCTAGAGTTAGCCTCTCCATCATCCGGACTTATCATTTCATTTCACTTGACCAACCTGGTCTAATTCTCAATATCATTTCATTCACTGCCGGGGAGACTTAGCTACTCTTCCGTTCAATTTCACATTCACAATATCCAATTGAGCATCATCAGCTCATCATTCATTTTTGAGTCTCACAGACTTTTCCCATCATGATTTCACATTTCATAATTTCATTTAATCTTCCATTTCTCATCTATGATTCATTTACACAATTCATGCAACCACAAGTAGAATCCATTGACTTTAATCATACAGTTCACAACTACCAACAGCAAAGTAACATGAATTCAAATATGTCAAAGTCCTTTCTGTACAGTCGACCTGGAAGAATGCCAGTCGACTTATACAGTCACATACAGGGTTATCAAAAGGGCTCGGGATAGTCGACTGTATACACTACCAGTCGCCTGTCCCGCAACTTTCAAGTTCACAATATTAGTCACACACCAGTCGACTGTTCACACTTCAGTCGTCTGTCTTAGCAATTTTATCAGCATAATTCTATGTCCAGATCAGTCGACTTGCTACACGCGATCGGTCGACTGGACAGATCTAATTTCAATAAATCATTTACAGTTCTTACGTGCATTTCATCATGATGTCAACTAACAGTACACAAAAATTCATGTTTCACAGACAAGGTCTCTTATCATTCAGTAACACTACAACATGGATCATCAAATTACTACCATGTCCTTTCCGTTAAGGAAAAATACTTTAAACATGCATTCACATATGCCCACAACGTCTTAAAACAATAAAGATGTAAATCCCAAGTCATCAAACTGGGTCCACACGATGAAAATATATCAGTTTATGAAACTACCCAACAGTCACAGTCAGTTTTGAGGTACCAGTCGACTTAACACACTATCAGTCGACTGCTTCGACAATTCCAAAATTATTAATTACCATGAGCTCTTTTTTATTCATTTACCTTCCCTCCAGCATATGTGTCATAGGGAAACCATGCAAATAGTATTCATACCATCATGTTCATTTATACACACGTTTATCATTGCAATCATGCGAATTAATGTCTCGTACCAGTCGACTGGCTCACATGGCAGCCGACTGTACCGACAGCCTCATTCCGATATTAACAGCAAGTTCAAGCAATTTCTACTGCATTTAAATCACTTTTATAGCATAATATCAATCATAGCCATTGTAGCATTATTCCTACATTAGAAGTCCTGAGAAACACCCACCTTGTATGAAGAAATAAACCGAAATCCCGCAAAGTCCTTCAATAACACAGCACTTCTTGTTCCTTTGCTCCACACCAAAATCTCCAGCAATGCTGCTTGCTTCCACAGAAGAGCTCCCACACAACTCACAGATACTCTCTTTAAACTCAGGGAATTTTAAGTGTAAAAGAGATAGGGAAAGTAGGGGGTATTTATACTAGAAGACAAATAAGATGAAGGGTTGAGATCTATTAGGGAGTTGGAGGATTAAGGGCTGAGATTGATTTGGGGGTTGCAAAAACTACCCACAACTCAGGGTAACTACCCATGATCTAGCCCACTCTCTCCCAACACCGGCCAAAGAGTTGTGCCTAATACACGTGTACATTGAGTGCACGTGTACACACAACCACACCCTACAAATAGCATATTAATACCCGGGATAAAAATAGAGCAAGAAAAATGTTACATTACAAGTTGTGGAAAAAAAATAATAAGAGAGTTTATAATCCATGGGCTTAAAACCAATTTGGGCCAAAATAAATTTTATTAAAAGAAAAAAATAGACAAATTAACATTGGGCTTTAAAGCAAGTAATTTATAGGGAAAAATATAATTTATACATCATGGAGTAATAGCCACGTGCTACACGAGCATACTCAAAAAGAATTAATCTTTATATATATATATTAAGAAAATCGGGGTATTACATATCATCCACTTAGATGCTCCACAACTCAAATCTCCTTTTTCCACGATCAGGCAGTCCTGCAAACTAACCAACTGTGGGGACGTCAATTGAATACAACTGACCCAATATAGATGAAACCCCCGATCTCCAAGATCCTCAACAAACAATATTGATGCAATAGAAAAATGTGAACATCATACTAAAGAAGTATCAGTGTATGTCATGACCTACAAACTAATGCACAGCTCAAATGCACACGATACTCTTACTCTAATGCACACTTGAATATAAACATATGCATCCTATTCTACATACTTCTGATTATAGGTTTGATCTCTCACAATGCAAACCTACTCTTGTACTCTTACCATGTTTCTAACATTTATTTAGTGGCTGGTGGCTCTGCAGTACATGCGGTCTATTCCACTTCCTGCATCGGATCGGTGGTCTCTCTCCACTCCTAAAAGTAGATGATCACTCCGATCGATCGAAATCAGTGGTCTCTCTCCACTCCGCCGGGCAGGCAGTCTTTCTCCACTCCCGATAGTCTGGTGATCATTCGGCTATGTTGCAGCTCTGCCGGAATCAGTGGTCTTTCTCCCGGACCCTACCAAAAGTCAGCCAAACCTAAAATGAATCGGCATGCATTTTCCTACTTCACCTGAGACTCAAAGTTACACTCTAGCTCTTTGTTCGTATGGATAACTTAGAACATAGATGTGCTCATAGGGATCCATCCCCTAGATTCTGAAAGGAGTTTGTGGTACATACATTCGCCTCCCGTTCTCATCACTAAATCCAAAAAATTATCAGTCGAGACAACGCCGCATGTGTTCCAGACTAGAGGACGCCGCACGTGTTCCCTTGACAGATGAGTACACACCCAACTAGTGCATGTCCTTATAACAATTGTCACTCGATCTAGAGCTATTACAACTTCTAGTTCTTATTATTCCCTACTTGCTTTACTTTATTACTAATTGGTGACTTATGTCATCCATTTCCAGTGAACAACTAATCCATCTTCCTACTAGGTTCAAGGACTCTCTAACCTTAGATGTCTCTCATCTAGTTCTATAGTATTAACCAACTAAGTCACTTTATTCAAAACTTATTCTGACCCAAAATAAGGTCCAACTGGTCCTCCAACACTGGCCTACAAATTTGCCCAAAATCGACCCAAATATGGCTTAAATAAACATCTGATTAACACTTTCACAACTGACATCATACGGAAAATAAACATCTGATTAACACTTTCACAACTGACATCATACGGAAATCTACCGTACCTGCTTTCTTCCCGAAACCGTTTCAATGGTTATTCACGCCCAAAACATACACCAACTAATACACTCCTTACCCAATTATGTAAATCTCAATCATCTATCACACTATATTTCCTACAAATTCACACCTACACGCATATATTTTATATGCTTGCACATATACAAGTATATATTTTATTGGGACAATTCATCAAACACTCATAGGCAACTTATACTTATAAAAAATTCCTCCCACACTACGTTGTTTCACTTGTGTCTATGTACTAATTCACATTCACATGATATTAAAAACCCCATTTGCAAGCTCATAACATATCATTCTACTAACATTTTTTCATTCACCTGTGCCTATATTTACATTTGGACATTTCAACGAACACCTTACATGCAATCCTTCCGTTGCCTAATCTCTTCAATAAAACACTAATACAATTATGTGTTTTCACACAATTGTTACAAGATTGAGGATCCAATATGCAAAGGCCTAGAATTTAATCTATCTGTTGGAATTTAATTATTATTTGCAATTGTATTTCTCATGGTCTTTAAATCTACTAAACTCTCTCATTCACCTATGCATACATATTCATTCGGGCATTTCAAACACTTCATGTGTAATCTTTCATGGTATAAATCCTACAACAAAATCCTAATATACATATGTATTTTAAGCTAGGATTCCTTGCAATCTTTCTTATTACAAGATTATGAATTTAATACACAAAACATAAAATTCAATATAGCGGTTGGAATCTAATTTCAACAACAAATTACATCTTTTCTTTTCTAGCAATTTCGATTATGAACTTCAACATACTTTAAATATACAACAATTTAACCTACTTATCATGCGATCCACATAAAGTTTAGACACATATATAACAACAATTTATTCATAAAAGAACATACAAGAGGTTAGGAGAACACCCACCTTAAATTGGAGAGTTCCAACACCACGCTTGCTTTTCCTTCTCCTCCTAGCCAGTATCTTCTCCCCCTAGCTTGCTTAGCTTCTTCTCCTCCTTATTCTTGCTCCAAATAGACAAATAGGGTTTTAGGGAAAATAGGAGAGTGTTTGGAAATGGAATGATATCTGGAATGAAGTATGAAATGAGCTAGGGTTTTTTTCATCCAAACCTCCATTTATATAGGGGGTGGCCGACCATGATGGATAGGGTGGGGATGTGGGTGTGTAGGTGTGTGGGGATGTGTATGGGTGTGTTTAGATTTTTCTAGGGTTGCTTAGTGACCCCACATAATCATAAACCCCCTAGGTTTAAATAACCCTTCTAGGCTTACACATAACCTTTCTAGGGTTTACACATAAGCTATACCCTTTCCAAGTCAAAAATGGTTGGCTACCTTTGTTCATATTTATTGGGTTCGTGAACAAAATTGCATGGTTGGGCCTATTGGGTTTAGTCCATGTAAGTTCAATTGAGTTGGTCCAAAACCATACAACTTATTTGTATTATTGATTGGCAAATACAATTTATAATAATATACATAATTTATAAGATAAAAAATCATTAGTAAAATATGGTTGTATAAAATAATTGTTAATTATTTTGGGGATATTACAGAGCAAATCCCTAACAAGGTAAACAAATCATAACCAGTACAGCTAAAAATAAGAAACTTCTTACTCGAGGTTCTTCCTCGATTTGCCATGAGATCGAGTCACCTATTACCCTCGTAGAAGACATGTCTAATTTACGCACAATCCACCCTTTGATCAAGTGAAGGATATCTTGGCTCTCGATTTTTTTTAGCACAAACTTGATCCACTACAATGATCCCCTTTAACATAAACTGAGCCGTGATGATCAACAAACATCAGAGCTTTGATAGCATCCCATACCCCCTCTCTTCGCCGCATTTATTGAGGTTGTAGAAAAATGCCTACCCCTTGCATTGATGAGACATCCTATCGAGTTCCTAATAAAAAACCCATAGCTAGTGGTTTCCCTAGTGAAAGAACCATTGAAATTCACCTTAAGACTCATTCCGTTAGCAGTTCCACCGTACTGCCAACGAAAATTGCACATGCGCTCTCGATATGGCAAACCTCTACGCCAATGTGCTAGTGTCATTGGATGGGGTTGTACTTTTTTTGGTAAGAAAGTAACAAGAAGCAGAAAGCAAAATAAAACCAACTATATGCTGGGTTTATGTCTTGCATACTAGTTCGATATGAAGAGAAAACAGTGATGCGAGAAGATGTTCAAAGAGACGATAGGAGTGGAAGGAGCAGCAACAAACGACAAACAAACCAGTAACATGAAGGAGGCAGTCAACTGCTGGTGCCCTATATTTTGGGTCGAGGCATTACAGTTGACTGCCTTTGAGGGCAGTCGACCGCATCGGGGCAGCGACTGTTTATGGGTCAAGTTCGTGTAATCTGATTGAAGATCAATTCTTCTCCAAGTTAGATTGTACGGCTCTCATTGTATGATTATCTTTTCAATATACATCGGATGGTTATTATATCAAGATAACAAACTTGGGTTTCTCTATATCTCAATATATACCATTGTAACAGCTCCAAGAAGAGTAAGAATGAGAGTACTTCATTGAAGTAAGAGTGAGAGTACTTCATTGAATAGACTTTGAGAGATTTTCCTATTGTAAATTATAAGTATCTTCTGATGAGGCTTGATAGATAAATATGTTCTTGGTGAAAGTGATTATAATTCTTGTATCTTCTCTAGTTGAATATCATATTGATTATTTCTCCCCCGTATCAAGGTTAATCCCAACCGAGACAAAATTGTGTGCTTTTGTGTGTTTGGTTTGATCTATTATTTTTGCTTGGTGGTTGTTCTCGTGATTTGTCGCATAAACTCAGCACAAATTCCAAACAATTAGTATCAGAGCGTCAGGTTGCAGAAATGGGTTGCTCGAGTTCCTTGGAGATGAAAGATCAATTCACAAAGATCAAGTGATTCGACGGTAAGATCTGATATTTGGAAGGTGGATATGCACGATGCATCGGTTCAACATGGTTTGGATCTAGCCCTAGAAGGAGATAAAGGAAGACTAATCAACACAAAACAGAAGAATTTGGATGAGATTTATTTAGAAGCCTTGGTTCTAATCTAGCTGTGATTGACGAGCGTCGTCAGGTGCAAACCGCTGAAGAGAGAAGCGTTGCAAGTCTTTGGACGAGCCTCAAAACCGCCTACACAGAATCCTCATCACATGATCAGATGCACTAGAAGAGAAACCTGTGGTGTTTCTCCATAAAGGAAGGTACTGCTCTTCAAGATCATGTAGTAGAGTTCAATACGGAGTTATCTGAACTGAGGGCGATGAGCACAGATGATCTTAAAGTTTTCAACTTGATATATTTACTACTAACTTGTTAACCACCATACTAAACGGGAAATCTGCCAATGAAAAGTTTTCAGTAGTAAGTGTGATCAAGGACTTGGAGAAGGATGCTCATAGGAGCGAGAGTCAAAGATTGGCATCTACTTTTGTGAATTGCTTGACGGTGGATGGTATTTCGATTGGAATGAAAAGTGCGCATGTGGGTGGGGTCCGTTGCCACCATTACAGATGGATTGGGCATTACAAGAGAGACTGTTGCAAGTAGTTGAATTAAATGGATGCCAAAGTGGTCATCGTCGCTGAATCAGGTGATAACTTAGACTGTTTTCTTGTTTCAAGCTCTTTAGATATGGATTGCAGCTGGTCCTTTGATTCGGGTAGTTCTTCTCATATTTGTGAGGGAGATGATTTCTAATTACAAGTTTATATCAGGATGTTATGTGAGAACGATGATTGGTGAGATTTGTGAAGTAATGTGTAAGAGAACAATTGAGTCAAAGATGTCATACGGAAATGGATATACACTAGAGAAGGTGATGCATATTTCTTTGTTGAAATATATCCTGATATCTAGGAGAACTCTAGAAGCACGGGGCTACATGTACACAACTGAATGTGGAGTTCTATCAGTTTGACAAAGTTGTCGTAAGGTGATAAAGGCTATGAGGGGGATTAAGCAAAGTCAGCACAACCTTCACCAGCTTTGGAGGAATAAGAAAACTCGGCCGAGTGTTTGGAAGCTCATTGTCCCTAAAGCATTATCTAGTTCATCGTTATTAGAATCATCGAAGTGAGACTGTGACGTTCGAATGTCGTCGAAAGGTGGAAAATGCCTCGGAGTATGTGAAGTTCATGCAAAAGGTAGCACCTTTGTGTTAACGCCTACTAGGGTGTGCCTTTGAATGACATATCAATTGGAGAAAAATAGGTGGAGGTAGATTCAACTATCAAAAGAAGTCATTGAATCGGATTGTTTGCAAGAGAAAAATGAAAGGGTTTATGAGATTTTAAATCACACAGGTCTGGATTCATGAGTTTGCAGTCCAAGGTGGAAATTATTGAGTTTATCTCTTTCATACTAGTTTGATATGAAGATAAGACAGTGATGCAAGAAGATGTTCGAAGCAACGGTGGAAATGGAAGGAGTAGCAGCAACAAACAACAAATAGAGCAGTAGCAGGAAGGAGGAAGTTGACTACTGCTGCCCTTTGTTCTGAGTCGAGGCATTGCAGTTGACTGTCCTTGAAGGAAGTTGATCGCATTGGGCAACGACTGTTTATGGGCCAGTTTCAGGTAATCTAAGCCCAATTCCTCTCCAAGTTAAATCATACGGCTCTTATCGTATGGTTATCTCTTCAGGATACATCAGATGGTTATTGTATCAAGATAGCAGACTAGGGTTTCTCTATTTCTCAGTATATATGACTGTAAGGGCTCTAAGAAGTGTAAGAGTGAGAGTACTTCATTGAAGAGAGTTTAAGAGGTTTTCATATTGTAACAACAAGTATCTTCTGGTGAGACTTGAGAGATAAATATGTTCTTGGTGAGAGTGGTTGTAACTCTTATATCTTCTCTAGTTGAATTCATATCGATTATTTCTCCCCTAGATTAGGGTTCGTCCTAACCGGGATAAATTTGTGTGTTCTGGTGCGTTTGGTTCGATCTATTATTTTTCTAGGTGGTTGTTCGTAGTGATCATGTAACATAAGCTCGTCACCAATCCCTAACACTACCAACGATGTTGAGCATTCGCCTGCAAGAAGGAGAGGAACTTAGAGTCAGTGCTACCAACTACCAGAAACTCCCTAACTGAAGTTGTTACTATGTTCGTCATAAGATCAATGCATGTATTCCTTTCACGAAAAACATATCGAGCATATCAAATAGTCTAGTCACCCTGGAACCTAATTCACCACAACCTGTGAATCCCTTTTCACACAAATAGATCTGTTGTAGGAAATAAACAACAACACTTTCGAACACTGCTCAGTGTTCTCTTCTTTCAACACTTTTGAAAACTACCAAGGCTGGCCAAAAAATGTCAGATGTGAATGGATCATACCCTTTGGTTTACGAGTTTAGAGGGGTTGTGGGCTAATAGGCTATATGTCACTGATAGGCCAAAAGACCCCCTATGCTATGCACATGGGCTTTACCGCCAGGCCTGTCTAGGGCCTTGGCCTAGGTATTAATCAGAGCCTATATATGCCTTAGTTATGAATTAAAGGATAAATGATATTACTAGACGCACACATAACATGTACTGTGCTTGAAACCATTCAACACATCTTTAATGCTCCCAATTTCAGGGAGACTTGAAACTCATTATTGATCGTATCGATGCAAGAAGCAGTCACGATCCAATTTATTAGGATATATTACTCATGCTTGAAAGTATGATGAATATTAGTAGATACAACATATTTATCGAGAGGGGAATATGTGTGATAACTATGCTGCAAACAAAAAGGACGTAGTAGAAAGCTTTTTGTGAATGAACATATTGGATTCTGAGATTCTTGTTTTGGCCAAAATATTTTTTAGAGGGATGCTCCTATTTTATCTTGTCTTTAAAAAATGAAGGATATATAATATCTAGACATTTTCTTTTAGTTTTTTAAAAGATTGCTTTTAAAAAAGCTTACGATAATGTCGACTGAGCTTTTCTCTTTGATATTTTCACCCATAGGGGCTTCGGTCCTTGATTGATCTCATAGATTAAATCCAGCTTGTTTGTTGGTACTTTCTCCATCATTATTAATGGGTCTTAAGGCAATAAGTTCCAATGTAAAAGAGACATGCGTTAAGGTGATCCCATCTCTTCACTCTTATTCGTTCTCGTCACTAATGTATTCAGCAAGATGCTCCTTCATGCCGGAAATTCCAATAGGATTCAAGGCTCCTCAATCTTCCGTTGATTCCATATTAGGCTTAATTATTTTCAGTATTAGGATCAAAATCATTTCAGATTTCAGATTAGTTAATAAGTCAAGATGGGTTTGGGTTTAAGCCAGGACTTTGAGATGTGGGAGACAGTTTATTGCTATTATATTGTTTTGAAACATATGCAGGTAATCTCTATAGCGAATTCCAACTAATTCTGCTTATAAAGAATATGTCATCGTATTAGAGAAAGATCTATCTATATAATAAATTACAAAGAAAGCTATCAAGTGTCTTTCATTCATTCTCCCCTAAAATCAATGGCCTAGATTGATTCTCACAAAACATATTTTTTCGCCCAAAATTTCAAACCCCAAAATTAAACTTTTTCCCTCAAAACTAAAAAAACTCATTACTTTATTACTATCTCTCTCCTCTCTCTTCACTTTTTCATATTTCTCTCGTTCTCTCTCTCCTTCTCTCTCCCATTGTTACTTTATTTACTTAGAAATTTAGATTTTAAGATTTCAGGTTTGTAAAAAATTTAGAATTTTTATGCTTTTTTTATTGCACATATCTATTTTTTTATTGAAAATAGCAAATATCTATTCAACAGTTAAATTTCATCATTTTCCACACTTAAAGTTCTAAGAAGTTGGATTTTACACCCTCATTTATAATTATTTTTCTACATATACTAATAGAAACATGTACTTTTATTTTACAACTAATTATTATCATACTATTCAAACTTGAACTACATAATTATTGTTTTACAATTTACAGAGTTTTTCGTGTGTTGTATCGTTCCGAAGACGTGCTGTAGGCACGTGCCCATGGGCAAATCTAGTATATTGATATTTTCTGAAAAACCGACGTCACTATTTCAACTTAAATGTGACAACCTATCCTATTTTAGCGAATCAATATCTTTTACGACATAAATCTCACAAACGTAGTGACAAGTAGTCTTTCCTTGCTCGTGCCATTTTGATTTAATCACTTACACAAGTCTCATCCAATTGCAGTAGGCTCATTCCTTGTGAATACACAATACATGTTTGGTGTGGGTAAGCTAAGGAAAATTCTCATAACAGAAGAAAAACATTGTATCATTATCTAATTAGGCTCCATTGTCTACATTATTGTTTTTCCTTAAGGAATCTTTTTTTTTTTTCTCGCCAAAGTCAGTTCCTCAATCTTCAAAATGTGATGTCATATTAGAAAAGTTGACTATTCATTCCTCTGTTCTTATTTAATTATTACATTTCATATTCTATTTTCACGAATCACCCTATTGAATATAAACAAATAATATATTTCAATTTTTCCTCCTGAAATTCCATTTCCACGAGTCACTCTGTTGTACATGAGATAACATATTTCAATTTTCCCTCTTGAAATTTGTTTTTTCACCAAATTTTATTGAAATGTGCATTTCTTTTGCATGTTCTTAGTGATTAGAACATCCTTATTAAGTTACAATTCTTCTTCTTCTCCTTGATATGAAGATGAAAATCGTTCTATTAATGAGAGATAATTAAACACAACAACTTTTTTTTTCCTCATAAGATACTATTTTCTACGTTGATTAAGCATTAATCATTGTTAAGTGTCCATATTGCACACTTTGGTTAATTTCTTACATGATTTTCTACATAATGTATTGTATGTTTAAAACTATATCATGTCATGGTTGTGCTAATTTCTTCACAGTGTACAATATCTTCAAAACTGTGTGTCATCAAATTTCAATATTGCTTCAAATTGGCATTGATAAACTGAAATGGAAAATAATCATAATAATTTAACGTGCAATCTATTGCTAGTCTTAACATTGGACTTGCATTGAAGTGTATATATAAGTCACCATGATGCTTATCTCTGGATCAACGTGTTCAGTCAAAATATCTCGATGTCTATATCAAAGGTAGGATAGGGCTAGACTACATGTTAATTTCTGAAACTGAGAACCATTAACAAGGACTTGGATAGAGAAGATATCATTTGTTCCTGATTGCTTAATTAATTCTTTTGTAAGTGGTTTTCTAATCTAGCTGATCATTCTCCATAATGACTGTGAAGCAAATATTATTATTATTATTATTATTATTATTATTATTATTATTATTATTATTATCTTTTCTTACCATGGTATGAAGTTGTAAGGTCGAAGAGTTCACGAAAACAAAAATGAAAAAAAAAAAAAACTGTAAGGCTGCGTTTGGTTCGTTATTTTGAAAATTCATTTTAAATATAGCTTTTGAAAATGTTAATAAAGTTATTTTTTATGATTTTCGAAAATATAGTATTGTTTGGTAAACTTTTTTTCATAAAATAGTTTTTTTTTCAAAATTAAAGTATAAAAGGCGTTTGGTAAACTTTATATAGTATGTAAGTATATTAGGTTTGCCCGTTGACACGTGCCTACGGCACGTCTTCGGAACGGTGCACCTTATTTGATCATATAAAATAATTTTGGAGGTCCAGCAAATTAATTGAAGTAGTAAACATATTATATGAGAAACTTTTGGAGGTCTAGAAAAAAACATATTATATAATTTTTTTTATTTTTTTGAATTATTTTAAAAGTTTTTTAATTTTTAATTTTTTATTTTCTTAATTTTTTGAATAGAAGAGGGAGGAAGAGAGATAAAAAAAATAATTAAATAAATATATGAGTTGTTTTGGGCGGGAGATTTGAATTTGAGTTTTGGGGGAAAACTTTGGGGGGGGGGAATATGTTTTGTGATGTTAGATCTGGGTCTTTGTTTTTTGGGGGAATTGAAGGAGAGCCACTTGATAGCTTTCTTTGTGTTTTATTATATAAATATACTAGATTTGCCCGTGGGCACGTGCCTACGGCATGTCTTCGGAATGATACAAAACACGAAAAGCCCTGTAAACAGTAAAACAACAATTATGTAGCTCAAGTTTGAATAGTATGACAATAATTAGTTGTAAATAAAAGTTCAAGTTTCCATTAGTATATGTTGAAAAATAATTATAAATGGGGTTGTAAAATCTAATTTCTTAGAACTTTAACTGTGGAAAATGATGAAAATAAACTGTTGAAGAGATATTTGTCATTTTCAATATAACAGGTGCAATAAATAAAACATAAAAATTCTGAAAATTTATAAACATGGAATCTTAAAAATCTAAATTCCTAAGTAAATAAAGAAAGAATTGGAGAGAGAGATAGGGAGAGAGAGGAAGAGAGAAATATGAAAAAGTGAAGAGAGAAGAAAGAGATAGTAATAAAGTAATGAGTTTTATTAGTTTTGGGAGGGAAAATTTGATTTTGGGGTTTGAAATTTTTGGAGGAAAAATGTGTTTTGTGAGGTTAGATCCGGACCTTTGATTTTTGGGGGATTGAATGTGAGCAACTTGATAGCTTTCTTTGTGTTTTATTATATAGATAATCTGTATTTATGTATATATGTATATACATAAATACTCTATATTGTATACTATTATATATAATGTATGTATGGGTTTGGTTGTATGTATATACAGTATATATACTGTGATACATACATACAAACTGATAATAATATAAAATAATTTATTATAATTAACATATTTAATAATATATAATAATTATAATAATATATATAATAATAATAATATAATAATAATAATAATAATATATTAAATAGTATATATGAAATAATAATATGTTATAATAGTATATATATAAAATAATTAGTAATTTGCACGTGTAATGCACGTCTTTATAATTATATTTTTATAAATAAAAACTTCCGACGTTGTCTGACATCGAACCTAAGACATCTTTTATATTAGTTATGCATGTGCATTACACATGTTTATTGGGTTACAATACATGTGTTTATTTGGTGGACAAACTCTCTCATTAAAACAGTAGAGATAATAATAATAATAATAATAATATATTATGTAATAATAAATATAATAATTATATATATAATAATATATATAATAATAATAATAATGATAATAATAATAATATATACATACTATTATTTGTACATACATATACATACATATTGTATACATACTTTATACATACATACTGTATACGTATACAATGTATCTATATAATAAAACACAAGGAAAGCTATCAAGTGGCTCACTTTTAGGGGTGTTCATCGGTTCAAAACCGAACCGAACCGAACCGAACTTTTCGGTTTGGTAAAACTGAAACCGAAATCCGAACCGAAACTCTACAAGTTCGGTTTAAACCGAACCGAATTTTATCGGTTCGGTTCGGTTAAAAACCGAACTTGGAATTCCTTCGACTGCAGTAGCTTATCATCCAAAGCAAACGGTGGCTTTGCTTCGATGAACTTTTCATGAACGAGAGCCATTCTTCTTTTCTCACGTTGGTTTTCATCACATTGTTCCTTCCCCCAAGCTCCATAGACATCCTATATCTCACCTGAAGAATGATCACTATATTTTAGTACATGAGTTTACATAATATCCATGCTACATAATACCCGAAGAATGATCACCCGAAGAACTCATTACTTTGCATGAATTTACATAATATCCATGCTACATATGGATGATAAATAAGTTATTAGGGCTGGTCTTATAAGTTTCGGTTAAAAAAAATCATGGGTCAAAAAAAACTTTGGTTTTTGTTTCGGTTCGGTTTATTCAAAAGCCAACAAAAAACCGAACCGAACTCTCTATAAAAACTCCGGTTCTGGTCAAAACCGAACCGAAAAACCGAACCAAATTGGCAAATTTCGGTTCGGTTCGATAATCGGCAGCCCTACTCACTTTCAATCCCCCAAAACTAAAGACCCAGATCTAACCTTACAAAACACATCCTCCACCCCCCCCCCCCCCCCCCCCCCAAATAAATAAAAAAATAAATTCAAGCCCCAAAATCAAAATTTTTCCTCCAAAACTAAAAAACTCATTACTTTATTACTATCTCTTTCCTCTCTCTTCACTTTTTCATATTTATCTCTTTCTATCTCTCCCTATCTCTCTCTCTCCCATTCTTTCTTTATTTACTTAGAAATTTAGATGTTAAGATTTCAGGTTTGTAAATGTTTAGGATTTTTTTGTTTTTTTTATTACACATGTTATATTGAAAATAGCAAATATCTCTTCAATAGTTAAATTTCATCATTTTCCACACTTATAGTTCTAAGAAGTTAGATTTTACACCCCCATTTATAATTATTTTTCAACATATACTAATGGAAACATGGACTTTTATTTACAACTAATTATTGCCATACTATTCAAACATGAGCTATATAATTGTTGTTTTACTGTTTACAGGGATTTTTGTGTTTTGTATCATTCTGAAGACGTGTCGTAGGCACGTGCCTACTGGCAAATCTAGTACATATATACAAATACAGTATGTTGGTTGGTAAATGAAAAAACTTATCTTAGGAAACAAGTTTTTTTTTTTTTTTTTTTTTTTATTTATTTTTAACATCGATTTTGAGTGTGGAATTTTAAAAATGAGTTTTCGAAAAATTTATATCCAAACAAAATTATCATACATTTTGATTTTAAAAACTAAAAACTGTTTTTAAAATCGGATCCAAACGGACCCTAAAGCTTTTATAAAAAGCACTAGGAAAGAAACAACACAACCCCAATATAGCCTGACTAAGAGCATCTGTAGTCGTCTTGAATCAGATTTTGGGTATTTGGCAAATAGAAATGGAAAAAATGGCTTTGCGCTGTAGTCGTCAAAAATCAAAATTAGGGTCAGCCGAAAGATTATCGTTCGTCTCAGAAATTTGAATCAATATATATATATATATATATATATATATATATATATATATATATATATATATATGCATTGAAGTGAGGGACAAAGGACAATAGTTTTTTTTATTTTTTTTAAAAAAATGCAGTTAAGTGACGGACAAAAGGACAAAAAAAATATCAAAAAAGTCAAACCAGCCTGGGACGAGGGATGAAGTCCCGGCCTAGGATTTTGTCTTTAGCAAAATTTGTATTGGACGGTAGATTATCTACCATCCTTCACAGTTTTTTTTTATTTTAATAATTAATGGGACGGAATATTATCCTTCATCCAACAACTTCGTCTTATGCTGAATTGAAGGGACGGTGTATCATTTGCCGTCTGACGTTTGAGATGAAAGATTATCTTTCGTCTCATTTAACGGACAAAGGATTATCTTTCGTCAGCTATAATTTGGCAAAAGCCAAACCGTTTGCTATATTTTGTCAGCCGCTGTTCATGCGGCACCCAAATTTTGGATATTTGGCAGACGAGTAGAGCGACTTTTTTTCTCTCTATTTTTTCCATTTTTTGGGTAATTAGCAGACGACTACATATGCTCTAATACATATCCAAGGTTTTTTTTTTTGAAGTAAAAGGCGGAATAAAGCCACCCTGTTTCATTAATCAGAAATTAATAAAACAACCCCGGTGAACCGGGAGAAATACAAAAATACAGTGCGGGAAAAAAGTACGGTGCAGGAAATAAAACATAATCCTCCAACAAAACCCTGAGGGGTGGGTCTAATCCTCCATGTCTCAAACAAACAAAAATACAATAGGCCAAATACAAACTAGTAGAGACTGCTGACACTGACGAGTACGGAAGGCGGTGACCTCTCAGTCCAGTGTCGGCCCAAACTCTACCTCCTCATCATCAAAATTCTCCACCTGGAAGACTCTGGCAATCCTCTATCTCGCTCATGTGGCGGCAGCTGTAGCCCAAAAGAAAATAAGATGCATAATATGAGTAAGGTTATCAGAAATACTATTACATGAAGCACGAAAATAAAAGTTGTTTTTGTCTAGCCATAATACCCATGTAGTTGCCGCAATGGCAATGTACCACGCATCCTTCATTTCGTTGCGAATCGATGCGAATTTGGGGCCAATCCATAAATCCTCATATTCGCCGGGGTAGTCACTTATTCCTAGGGCTCTTAAAACCTCTACCATGGTCGCCTTACTCCTTGGGCAGTGAATAAACAGGTGATTCAAAGTCTCTGTATGCATGTTACAGAATCCACAATCGGTCGCAATCGGTGGTTGTCTTTTGGTCAGGTTTTCTCTTGTAAGAATTGTATTATTGAGCACTAGGCAGAGGAATACTCTGACTTTCAGTGGTGTTTTCGCCCTCCATAACACCCGTGCCCAGCTAGGTCTGCATCCCGGAAGTGAATTCGATGGCCGTGAAAGCACCCTTGGTCTCGAGCCCCCATCGCATCTGGTCCGGGCCTTGGGTGCACATCGTCCCGGTCCGTGTGATGTGTGTTTGCAATTCAAGCAGTTGCTGGCGTAATCCTGGGGTAAGATTTCCTCGGAACGGCGGCCTCCAATTTCCCCTCTTCCAAGTCTCTGCCACAGAGATATTGGGCCAATTCGGTTTGGCATACAGCTCTGGGAAGGTTTCCTTCAGTGTATGAGCACCACGCCACTTATCCCACCAAAATCTGGTGGACAGTCCATTACCGATAGTCGACGTAACTGCTGAGTTGAACGGTCCGCTGCTTTGGTAATTCCTTTCCAGAATCGCAAGACCTTAGTCCATACTCGAAAGCCTAGATTTCTTGTACATTTTCCCCGAAGGTAAGGTTGAATGAATTCCTGCCATCCTTCTCCACCGTGGTGAAAGACCTACCACCACCATTTTCCCAAAAGAGCAAGGTTCATGTCTCTAAGGTCTATGATGCCTAGCCCTCCATGCTTCTTCTTCATACAGGCAATACTCAATTTGATCAAGAGGTAACCTCCCCTATTGGAACCTGCCCCTTTCCAAAGAAATCTTCTTCGGACTCGGTCAATCCTTTAGATAACCCACTTTGGAAGTTCAAAACGACATGTAGTAAATGGGCAGATTAGACAAAACTGAGTTAATGAGTACCACTCTTCCTCCTAGTGACAGCGATTTTCCTTTCCAGCCAAACAATCTGTCCTCCACCCTATCTATAATCAGCAACCAGTCCGACTTAGTGAGTTTCCCACGTTTAAGTGGGAGCCCTAAGTACTTGATTGGGAACTCATTCGTCACACAGTTTAGAATAGTGGCATGTTCCCGAGCTTCTTCATCAGAGAGCGTAATGGGAATCAGTGCACTCTTGTGGAAATTTATCCTGAGACCTGACCAGGCTTCAAAACAGTAGAGGGCTCCTTTAAAGCAGACTGATTCTGATCTAGTCCCATTTCCAAATAGGAGGTTGTCATCAGCATACTGGAGAATCGTGCACCCTTGATTGGAGTTGTTGCTGGCCACGGGCGTGATCCACCTCTTTTTCTGACAATTTTCTAGCATTCCCCTTAGCATATCTACTATGATAGTGAATAGAAGTGGGGATAACGGATCCCCTTGCCGGAGTCCTTTCTTGCAAGGAAAAGGCGTTCCTGGCCTCCCATTCACTGATATTGTCGTTTTACTAGTAAGTAAACACTGTTTGATCCATCTAATCCATTTGTCCCGGAATCCTCTATCTCTGAGAGCTTCCAGTAAACATTCCCAATCGACAGAGTCGTATGCCTTCTCAAAGTCCAGCTTTAGGAGGAAGTTCTTAGAGTTGCTCTTATGGCAGTGGTGGATAACTTGCTCAGCAGTGGCAACGTAGTCTATAATACATCCGCCCTTGATGAAGCCTGTCTCGGTTTTGCTGATTATACTATCCATTATACTCCCCAGGCGGATGGCCAGGACCTTTGCGATGATCATGGCCGAGTAATTTATGAGGCTAATTGGTCTAAAATCTCCCACGCGCTTAGATTCCTCCTGTTTGGATATGAGGACTACTTCCGCAAAATTGAACATGCCCAATCTAAGATTGTTATGAAAAAATTCCTCTATCAGTGCCATAATGTCCCCTTTAATTTCTTCCCAGAACACTTGGAAGAATATCATTGGAAAGCCATCTGGTCCAGGCGACTTGTCAGCTCCCATTTGGTGGATGGCCTTTTTCACCTCCAGTTCCGAAAAAGGTGCCTCCAAAGAGGCCAGAAATTGCGTTGAATCGTTCTGGTATTCCTGCCAGTAATCCTCCCTCAGTGGGACCCTGGAATCATTCTTTCTTCCAAAGATGCCCTTGTAGTAATTTTGAAAGGCTGCGGAGATCGCATTGTCGTCTTGCAAGGTTCCCGCATCCGTCTGAATTGAAAGGATGAAATTGGATCTACGTCTTGCGCTTGCCGCTCGGTGGAAGTAGGCCGTATTCGCGTCTTCCTCTTTGAGCCACGAGACCCTTGATCTTTGTTGTCACTTGATCTCTTCCAATTTATACAGATTGGCTACATTTTCCCGGAGCTTTAGTAGCTTGCTTCTTTCTTCCTGTGACAGGACTCTCGTCTCTTCCATCCTTTCAAGCTCATCGATTCCTTCTAGAAAGGAATCTTTTGCATGCCAGATGGTCGAGAACCTAGATCAATTCTATCTACACAGGCTCCTTCTCAATCTGCGGATTTTTTCACACCATCGGGATGCAGCATCTCTACCAGCAGTTGGGAGTGCCCAATTTTTCATAACCATGTGATGGAATCCCTGAATTTCCAGCCAGACCTTCTCAAATGCGAATTTCCGTGGCCTCTGCTCTCTGCGTACCCCCACATCGAGTAGGATCGGGGTATGATCTGATGTGGGTCTAGGTACCGATTTAGCTGTAGCTAACGGAAAGTTAGCTTCCCACTTTATCGATACTAATATCCTGTCCAACTTGGCCATAACTGGAGCCTCTTGCATATTAGACCAAGTGAAAAGTCTGTCATTGATTGGGATGTCGATCAGCTCTAGTTCCGTTATCACTCTATTGAACTCCTCTCTGCGTCTGTCGCTGGAGCCTCTTCCCTTGTGCTCGAAAGCAAATCTAGTGATGTTGAAATCTCCCCCAACAATCCAGGCTCCCGACCAACGCTGCCTAATATCGATAAGTTTTTGCCAAAAGGCATCTCGGTCTGTAGCCACATTCGGTCCGTATACTACAGTCACCGTTTGCACCCAATCATCGGACCGTCTCTTCAATCGGATAGTCAGGGAGAACGTTACACTGTACATCTCGATGCAAGTGAGGATTAATACATATCCAGAGGTTTAAAGAAAGGAGTCTCCAAGTGGGAAATGCGAATCACCGTAACAGAAGAAGAAATGCCGCACGATCAACAATGAACCGTTGGATAAATCCACGAGGGCATCTCAAAATCTTAATCCAACGGTCTGCGTAAACCACACGCTGCGCGTATATGGTAACCGCGAAGCACTTTAAGCACCTCTCACCTCCCCAAATTCTCTTCTATAAATCTCTCTCCCCTCTATGCGCCTCCTCCACTGTCTTAGACATCCTCTGAAATCGGAGGCCCCCTTTTCTTTCATTCGGTGGCCCTAGATTCTCGCTCACTCCGATTGTCGCCCCCCAAAATGGTACGATCCTTTCCGATTTCAATCTATTTACCAGTACTGCTTCTTTCTCACCCGATCCTAGGGTTTTCAATCGATTTGATCAGAATCTTTGGTTTTTGGATTCGGATCTGTGGTCACTGTGTTGATACGAGTCGATCGTGCTCGATCTGCGATATATTGTTGTTGTTGATTTATTTGATTGTGATCGGAGCGATGTACGGTCCGAATTAGCTGGATCCCCTTAAATTTCTTTATTTTTATAAATAGATTCTTTGAATGTTTGATTAGTGTATATTTTTGCTTTGATTTCTGAATTTCATTCATTATTTTATTTTTAAAATTTTTTTGCTAAAGTCGCCATGTTAACAAGCTTCAGTTATTGATTTTTCCATCGATCTGTCTTTGTTTGAGATGATTATAAAAAGTTAAAAGCTATAGATCTAATTTAGCCCTTCCCTGATTCATGTAGTTTTGCCATTTGTGCTTATAATATTGATGAGATCTCATGATATCTGGTTGAGCTAGTTGTTTATATTTTTAAATTTTTTTTTATTATAGGCAAACTCAGCGTCTGGAATGGCTGTGAACGATGAATGCAAGCTGAAGTTCATGGAGCTGAAGGCAAAGAGGACCCACCGCTTCATCGTTTACAAGATTGACGAGAAGGCGAAGCAGGTGATTGTTGAGAAGCTTGGTGAGCCTGTTTCGAGTTACGAGGACTTTACTGCATCCCTGCCAGCTGATGAGTGCAGATATGCAATCTATGACTTTGACTTTGTGACTGCCGAGAATGTTCAGAAGAGCAGGATCTTTTTCATTGCCTGGTAAAAATTTCGCTTTGTTTAGACTGGAAACTAGTGATAAATGTGCATGGATGTTTGTATGTGCTTAAATTTTGGTTAAGAGTTAGGCTTTGTGTAATAGGTGTACAAAGAAGAAAGAGAAGTTAACAAATTAGTACATTTGTAGATATGAAGCACCATTGTTGGTACAAGCATGAGATAATACACTTGGAAGGGTGCAGGACATGACAAACTTGCAAATATTTAGGACATGGGACAACATTATATATTATGTCATGATATGAATTATCACAATTATGCATGAGTTGAATCTGGATGACATCAAACGATATCATTTTGAATTATGTACTCCCTCCGTTTCAAAGATTAAGTTATTCTAGGTTTTTACACGACTATTAAGAAACAACATATGATTGAGTAAAAGTACTCCATATTCTTGGTTTTTGAAGCTCATAAATAAGTCATTAATTGTATAATGTCCTATTTGTCATCCTTTATAATTTTTTATTACTTCTCTTACCAAAAAAAGATGGTAAATTTGTAAAATCTAAAGTGACTTATATTATGAAACCAAAAAAAATTGGTAGAATGACTTATATTTTGAAACGGAGGGAGTAATTATTTGGAAGGGTGCAAGACACAACAAACTTGTAAAAAGTGTAGTACATGGGACACCATATATTTCATGTCGTTATATAATATACCACAATTATGCATCAATTCAAACTAGATGAGATCAAACAGTATCATTAATTACAATAAATAATTTGTGTCCATTGAAAAGTACAGTTTTGGAGTAAGTATTTTGAGTGCATTTATTAAATAATACAAGCCTTAGTCATGTCAAAATTGTAAGATTTACTAGTGTTGAAAATAAGAAACAAGAACCACTTAGGCTGACCTGACCTATTTTTAAATAGATTTGTATAGAAATATTTTCCTTGTTCAGAATTGATGATGTTGATTTATGTTGTGAGAGCAACGGATGATGAGTTCTTGTATT
The DNA here is from genome assembly GCA_017893485.1 of Hemerocallis citrina. NCBI lineage: Eukaryota > Viridiplantae > Streptophyta > Magnoliopsida > Asparagales > Asphodelaceae > Hemerocallis > Hemerocallis citrina. The sequence continues at coordinate 85,269,180 of CM030362.1, read as the reverse complement.
TGGTGGAAATCTCAGCCATCAATCTAATCTTGATGAGGTTAGTATTTGAGTGGAATTTGTGGATCTAGTGGTGGTTGTGTTGGTTGTTGGCCGCCGAAAAATCTGCAAGGGCAGTCTAAACACAGAGGATGATCCCGACGCCCGATGATCAAGTTAGTAAACAGAAATATTGAAATGAGTTTAGTGGGCAAAAAAATTGATTACGTGGTAAAAGAGCGGAGGGGTCGGTTGAGTAGGAGCAGTAAGTGGAGGATCCTCTTAACTAATTTGGAGGATTTCGTCAATAGAGGGATATAATCTGGTAATCAATCCCTAATCTCTGGGATTAGATTACCATCTTTAATTGGTCAGTTAATTACTCCTGTTTAGGCTTCTGATGGTCCATACTCGTGGGTTACGCTGATCTGATGGGTCCATGGTCGGCCCATGCTCAAATTGTGGGTCTGTAGAGGCTAAAAAACGATCGCCTCGCTCATAGGGACCCCGAGATTCGTGCAAAAATCGTGCATTGTTGATTAGTCATAGTTTTTTTATCCACATCATAAGCCCCCCACTCTTAGGAGGTTAGCTTCTAGGCACCTTCAAAGAGTAGATAACTCGCGGAGAAAATCACATCGGCGTGAAGCTCTGTTTGCTGTAATGATGTTAGATGTGTTTGTCTATTGGACTAGAGGTTCTATTGGACTAGAGGTTCGGTTGCTTCTAGGCACCTTCAAAGGGTAGATTACTCGCGGAGAAAATCACATCGGCGTGAAGCTCTGTTTGCTGTAATGATGTTAGATGTGTTTGTCTATTGGACTAGAGGTTCTATTGGACTAGAGGTTCGGTTGCTGAGGGTCGAGGCATAAGGCACGAGACATGGAGGAGTTTGCGGATGACCCGGAGTACCACATTGAGGGGGCGAGGCATGAGGCTGTGAGTTTTTTGGGAAGAAATTTGCGAGTGATTCGGAGTACTACGTTTTGGGGAGAGGTACGAGGTGCAAATCTTTTCGCAAAATAATTCCCAAGTGATCTGGAGCACCACTTCGAGGGGCGAGCCGTGAGCCTTTTCGCAAAAAAATTTGCGTGTAATCGGAGTACCATGCCAATAGGCGAGGCATGAGTCGAAGAGTCATGAGCCTTTTCGCAAAGAAATTCGCAAGTGATCCGGAGTACCACGCCGAGAGGGAAGCCAATTTGTGAAGAAATTTTGTCAGTGACCCAGAGTACAACGCCGATGGACGAGCCATTTTGTGAACAAATTTCGTGAGTGACGCAGGGTACCACACTGAGGGGCGAGGCATGAGATGCGAATCTTTTCTCGAAGAAATTCAGGAGTGATTCGGAGTACCACGACGAGGTGCGAGGAGCGAGTTTTTTTGCATAGAAATTTCGCCACTGATCAGGAGTACCACGCCAAAGGGCAAGGTGTGAGCAGCGAACCTTTTTGCGAAGAAATTTTGTAAGTGGTCTGGAGTACCACGTCAAAGAGCGAGATGCGAGCAGTGAGCCTTTTTGCGAATAAATTTCGTGGGTAATCAGGAGTACTACGCAGAGGGACGAGGCACGAGGTGTGAGTCTTTTTGCGAAGAAATTCGCAAGTGACTCAAAGTATTATGTTGAGGAGCGAGATGCGATGGGTGAGCCAATTTACGAGGAAAACTAGCGAGTGATCTGGAGTACTACGTCGAAGGGTGAAGCGCAACGAGCTATCGTTTTTGTGAAAAAAATTCGCGAATGATCTGGAGAACCATGTCAAAGGGTGAGGTCCAGTTTGGGACTAAATGACCTTAGCAAAAAAAAATCGTGAGTTACCCGGAGAACCATACCGAGGGGTAAGGGACGAAAGGGAGCTACTATGTGAAAAAATTTCATGAGTGAGCTGGACTGCTTCGGGTCCTTGGTAAGCACGAGTGGAACACGTTGGGTAAGTGGGTGAGAGGTGTTTGTTCTGGTTTTCATGTGTCGTGCGGTTATTGGGGAATTGTCACGCGACTTTGTTGTAGTTATGGAGGCATCGTCACATGACCAGGGTTATTGAGAAGCAATGTGCCACTCTATAAGTTCTTTTCCCCTTCATTTTTGCACGATTACTTTCTCTCACTTCAATCAACCTGAGAAGAGGAGAGCTCAGTCCCAAGCAAATGTGAAAATACTTGAGCTTCAAGGGCATGTCATTCATCTTATATAGCATGAAGCTGGTTAGTTGCTTCAAAGAATTGTGCCTGTACTGCATAGGGCTTACCCCTGCCCACCACAGGACCTCTTTGATGAACGGTGCATGAGGATGCGTAACCCCCGAGACGAATGCGTCTAGGGGAAACACGCAGATTCACGCCGAGAGGTTAGGGGTTGGACAAATCTCTGGATTCAGAATTGGCAGGTCGAAATCTCGGGGAATATGGAAAGTGTTCTAGATAGTGGGAAGGTTGGTCGCCACTAGAGTTTTCTTCGTCGTATCCGCCTCTACCTTTGGCTTGCCCGGTGATGATGACTATATCCTAAAACGGATGGCATCAACCAAATCATCCGGATCGGCCTGCTGATAGTCGGTCGAAACACGCCCCCCTTATGTTCACACTCCATCGGTTCATATTCTGGGGGATAGACTATCTTCTTCCTCAGAGGTCGACGAACATAATGGGGAATGGCAACCGCGCTATCAGGAAACGGGGCCTTCACTTCTTGGGCATTGGCCTCCACCTCTTCTTCGCCTCCTCCTCAAGCGTATCATTAGCTTTTTTTCCTCCCCTTTTCCGATCTCCTCCTCAAGAGCCTCCTCGGAGTGACTGCGATCCACTTCTACTTCTTCAGTGCCGGAGTTCTCCACCTCTACGACCTCCACTCTTCCCTCATCAGAAGGAACACGAACGGTGATGTGTAATTTTTATTACTCTTTTTACGCATTAAAAGTGCGAATTCTTGTTTATTTCTCTAAATTTTATCTTTTTTCAATGTATTATTGTTTTTGAATGATTAAGGTGGATAAGTACAAAATGTGGGCGTTTTTGTAACATCAAGGATAAAGATTTCAAAATTCAAGTCGACTTAAAGTGAAGATTTTCTGGTAAATTCAAGTCGACTCAATGTAATAAAAAATTAAATTAAAAATAAAGAACAACCCGGATTTGAATTGAGTGGATTTGGATTAAGTTAGTTAATTGATTAGTTTAAAATTTAATAGATTAATCTTAATCTATGGACTTTAACTAATTAATTAATTATTTAATCCTAATTTTATTTAATTAACCCAACCCTAATATTCTCCCTATATAAAGAAGAGGGCTCACTAGATATGAGGGGGAGAAGTGGCGACTGAGAAAGAAAAGAAGAAAGAGAAATAAGTTAGCACGGGAACCGAAGACAAAGAAAAAAAGAAATTGATATGCGAAGCTCGATTTTGAGAGAAATCATGACTTCAAACAACAAAGAGTTCTTTCTTCTCTCGTCTATTTTATTATTATTATTATTATTATGCAATTGAATAACATGTTTATTAGTTGCAAAATTATCATGAACTAATTTTTTTAGGGCTTCGATATAGCCTAGTTTTGAAAATACAATTCGAATTTCATGTTATTTTATTGTTCTACTTTCCATAGTTTAATTTCATGTAACTAAAAACTCAGTTTTTCTAAGTTGTAGACCAAAATCTCCTAATTATTCTGTCTCCTCTCGAATAACACCAAATATATTCAAAACTAACAATTTGTCATATTTTTATGCAAATTTAATTATTTGAAGATTCATTAAGTTCTATGGATATCTTTATAGTCACATTAATTGCGGTAAATTATCTCTAAATTCGCTCAATCAATGGTGTTCAATTTTATAATTATAAATCACAAGTTACCTCTTGGCATCGTCTATGATTCAATAAATTAAACAATAGTTGCCAAACAATTGCACGCATTAAGATAAAAAATTAAACACAACCATGGAAAGTAGAAGAATAAAATAACAGGAAATTTGAATTTTGTTTTAAAAAATAGGCTACATCGAAGCCTCAAAAAATAAAATTAGTTAATGATAATTTTGCAACTTAAACATGTTATTGGTTTGCATAATAATGGTAATGAAATAGAAGAGAGGAGAAAGAACTTGTTGTTTAAGTCGGAATTGAAGCCGTGATTTCTCTTTAAATCGAATCCTCGGATCACTCTGTTTCTTTTTTTCTTCCTTAGTTTCCGTGCCACTTCTCTTCGTATCTCGTGTCCTCTCATCTATATCTAGGGAGAACAATAGAGTTAAGGTTAATCAAATAAAATTAGGATTAGATAATTAATTAGTTAGTTAAAATCTATAGATTAAGATTAATCTATTAAATTTTAAACTAATCAATTAACTAACCTAATCCAAATTCACTCAATTCAAATCCGGACTGTTCTTTATTTTTAATTTAATTTTTTATTACAAAATTTCATTCCACCTCTTAATTGACCATAATATTTTTATTGGTTTTTCAGTGGGCAAATTTGTAAAAACGTGCATTTGAGTGCTCGAAAATCTTTACATCGGGTAACTTGAATTTTGAAATATTTATCCTTGTTTTCTTCCTTGATGTTAAAAAAACACACACCTTGTGCACTTATCCATCTTAATCCTTAAAAAACAAACAAATAAATAAAAATAAGTTGAAAAAGATAAAATTTAAAGAAATAAACGAGAACTCGCAACTTTAATGCGTAAAAGAAGTAATAAAAATTATATAAAAATTACACATCAGATGGGACTAGTTTGTGATGAGGACGATTGAGACAAAGACTGGAAGGATTACCTGCCTTGGCTGAGGACGATGTCGAATCACTTGACCGATCTTCAAACATGGACTAACACTTTACTTGATTGCGAAATTACGGAAGAGCTCCCGAAACATTAGAAGTTCTAGAGAGAGAAGCACTGACTGAAAAGAGAGTAATCGTATAAAATGAAGGGGGTGAACTTATAGAATGGGACACGACTTCTATAACCTTGGTCACTTGACGATGCCTCGATAACTACAACAAACTCGTGATGATTCTTCAATAATCGCATGCTGCATGAGAACCAACATCAACACCCCTTAACTAATGTGCTCCACTCGTGCCTACCATGGACCGAAGCACTCCAGGTCACTCACAAAATTTCTTCACAAATTGGCTCTTAGTCTCGGACCTTACCCCTCGGCGTGGTACTCTGGGTCACTCTCGAATTTTTTCGCACAAAGGGTCGCTCCTCACCTCTCAGTGTTGTACTCCAAGTCACTTGCTCTCCTCACCTCTCAGAGTTTTTTTTTCAAACAGGCTCTCTCCTCCCCCCTCGGCGTAGTAATCCGAGTCACTTGCGAAAAGTTTCGTGTCTCGCTCCTTCGTGTGGTACTCTGGGTCATTTGCAAAAAAAATTTGCAAAAAAGCTCGCACCTCGCCCCTCGACGTGGTACTTCGAGTTACTTGCATTTTTTTTGCGTAAAGGCTCGCGCCTTGTGCCTCGCCCCTTGGTGTGGCTGGTGCTTGGGGTCACTTGCGAATTTCTTCGTGACAAGGCTCGCACTGCGTGCCTCGCCCCTCAGTGTGGTTGGTGCTCCGAGTCACTCGCAAATTTCTTCGTAAAAAACTCGCGTCTTATACCTCGCCCATCGGAGTGGTACTCCGGGTTATCCGCGAACTTCGTTCCTTGCTCCACGGCAGCCAAACTTCTAGTCCAATGGACAAACACATCGGATATCATTGCGGTAAATAGACCTTCACGCCGACGTGATTTTTCCCGCTAGTTATCTACTTCTCGAAGAAAAAACTAACCTCTGAGAGTAGGGGACTTATGATGGCGGTGAAAACCACGGTTAATCATCAACACCGCATTATTCTTGCACGAATCTCGGGGTCCCTATAAGTGAGGCAGTCATTTCCTAGCCTCTATAGGCCCACAATTTCCTAGCCTATTAGTGAGGCGGTCATCACACCAGTTTAACCCACGAGTGAGGACCATCGGCAACCCAGTTAGGAGTAATTAACTGACCAAATAATGGTAATCTTATCCCGTGGACTAGGGATTGATTAACAGATTAAATCCCATAATGGATGAACGGATGAACAGATTAAATCCTAAATCAGTTTAGGCGATCTTCCTTTAACTGCTCCTACTCAAACCTATAAATAAAACCCATCCGTCTCTTGTACCAGGTAATCAATCTTTTGCCCACAAAATAGTTCAATATTGTTTGTTTACTGACTTGATCGAAATGGATTCTCTTACAGCAGCATACTTTTAAGAATCAGGAACCAAGCACAGAGCTCTCAAAGAACACTATGGCAATGCATGCATTTCCTATATATATTTTATACTATCCAGTTAACATATGAATAATGGTAAAATCACATTGTTCCATGAATACATATATATTATTATTATTATTATTATTATTATTATTATTAAATATATACATGGTAGAACTTGCTTGGTATATATAACCATGTATGTATATATATATATATATATATATGGAAAAAAGGGGTATGAGCAATTTGCTCATTTAATAAATGAGCAAGTGATGAGATGTCATGCATGTGATTGGAAAATTCTAAAAGTGATTAGATACTCAATGTATCACATGCATGCCACCTCATCAATTGCTCATTTATTAAATGAGAATAAATGAGCAAGTTGCTCATATCCCTTTTACCCTATATATATATATATATATATATATACATACTAGGGTTGCCCTTTGACACGTGCCTACGGCACGTTTTCGGAATGGTACACCTTGTTTTATCATATAAAATAATTTTTGAGGTCCAGCAAATTAACACCAGCAAACATAGAGCAAAAAACATATTATTTTTGAATTATTTTTAAAATTTTTAATTTTTATATATACTAGGGTTGCCCTTTGACACGTGCCTACGGCACGTTTTCGGAATGGTACACCTTGTTTTATCATATAAAATAATTTTTGAGGTCCAGCAAATTAACACCAGCAAACATAGAGCAAAAAACATATTATTTTTGAATTATTTTTAAAATTTTTAATTTTTAATTTTTTTTTGTTTTTAAATTTTTTTTATTTAAAAATTTTAAAAAATTTTATTTTCTTAATTTTTTGAATAGAAAAGGGAGGGAGAGAGAGAGAGAATTTTTATAAAAAAAATAAATATAGGAGTTGTTTTGGGTGGGAGTTTTGAATTTGAGTTTTGGGGGGAAACTTTTGGGAGGGAAAATATGTTTTGTGAAGTTAGATCTGGGCCTTTGATTTTTGGGAGATTGAAGGAGAGCCACTTGAAAGCTTTCTTTGTGTTTTATTATATAGATATACCAAGCAACTTCTACCATGTATATATTTAATAATAGTAACAATAATATATATATATATATAGAGAGAGAGAGAGAGAGAGAGAGAGAGAGAGAGAGAGAGGATCTGTCGCCGAGATCATCCCCGAAATTTTAGACTGCATTTGCTTGTTTTTGGGCCCTAACAATCAGCACAACCACCACTAGATCTACAAATTTCACTCAAATCGTAGCCTTTCATCAAAAGATTGGATTGACGGCTATTGACTGCTAAGATATGAGATTTTTACCAAATACAGGAACTCATCATCCGTTGCTCCCACACTAGAAATTAGCAGCATCAAGAATTATCCCAAAATTATATTAAAAATGTCCACAATTCTTAATAAAATTAGTTGAAGTAATTTTCTAGGGTGAGTATCAACAAAGATGATTTTAACTGTGTGCCACTTTTAATTATAGCATTTATGTGTACTTAGATATATGTAAGCATTCCACAATGCAAGAGGATCTATTAGTTAAGGCTAAATTTGAAAAAAAAAACCTTGAACTATGGTCTTTATGCAGATAACCCTCATGATCTTTTTTTTTGCAGAAAACCCCTTTGAACTATTGTTACAAAAAACTCACCCCGCCAACGTGAGACTTCTTCTAAAGTTGAGGGAGGTTTTTGACAATAATTGGAAAGATATATGATGTTTTTTGAAACAACTTGCAAAGATGAAAGGGGTTATCTGATACAAGTAGAAAAGTGAGATGTGGTTTTTTGAAATACTTCAGGGTTTTTTTTTGCAACAACCATACTTCAGAGGGGTTTTTTGCATAAAAAAATTGTCAGGAGGGTTTTATGCATAAAGGCCATAATTCAAAAGGTTTTTTTTTCTTTCAAATTTAGCCCTTAGTTAATCACATTATTCCATCTTAATAAGCATGATCAACTGCTAATCTGGCATGCTTAGATAAAATAGTTAAACATTTTGTTAGAATACAAATGCAATTTTCCAAACCCGTCTGGCAACTTTGTAGTTTTAGTGTACTGGTAAGGTCTTTCACATGTGGTATCAGAGTCCTGTTAGATCGATCGGAGTTTACCGAAGAAGAGTCCTGTTAGATCGATCGGAGTTTACCGAAGAGCTCATGTACGATATGGCAAACAAATCGGAAATTTGTATTATATTTTATTATAATAACAAGAAAACTCTTCACTCTTTTAAAATTGTTGTGTTACTGCACCTTATACAAATATACACTCACTTCTTTTTTCTCCTTGTTTCTTGTTCTTATCTCTTGCATCTGCTTTCTATTTATAGGCAGAGCAAGGGATGTGTCATTGTCATACACCAACCCATTTATTTTCCTATTCAAACATTTATTTTCCTATTCAAACATTTCAGCATATACCAACCCATTCATTTGTTTCTTTCCTTTTTTTTAAAACCATGTTTTGGTTATTGGTCGGGCCCATTTACCAAATATGTTTGACTATTAATACCCCCTCAAACATGTTAAGCCATCCCGAGTCTCTTGTAGCTGATGAAAATTTTCAGTTTTCAATGGCTTCGTAAAAATATCTACAAGTTGATCTTCTGTTTTGTAGTATGTCATCTTCCCTTTATTTTTCTTTGGCCTGCATTCGAATGAAATGATATTTTTTTTTGCAACATCCATTCTTCAGAGGGGTTTTTTGAATAAAAAATGTCAGGAGGGTTTTCTACATAAAAAAAGTCAGGAGGGTTTTCTACATAAAGATTATAGTTCAAGGGTTTTTTTATTATAAATTTAGCCCTTAGTTAATCACATTATTCCATCTTAATAAGGATCAACTGCTAATCAGGCATGCTTAGATCAAAATAGTTAAACATTTTGTTAGAATACAAGTGCAATTTTTCAAACCCTTCTAGCAACTTTGTAGTTTTAGTGTACTGTTAAGGTTTTTCACATATGGTATTATAGCCCTGTTCACCGAAGAGCTCGTGTACGATATGGCAAACAAATCGGAAATTTGTATTATATTTTATTATAATAACTAGAAGACTCTTCCCTCTTTTAAAACTGGTGTTACTACACCTTATACAAATATACACTCATTTCTTATTTTTTCTCCTTGTTTCTTGTTCTTATCTCTTGTACGATGTGGCAAACAAATCAGAAAGTTGTATTATATTTTATTATTATAACAAGAAGATTATTCACTTTTTCAAACCTGGTGTTACTACACCTTATACAAATATACACTCACTCCTTTTTTTCCCTCCTTGTTTCTTGTTCTTATCTTTTGAATCTACTTTCTATTTATAAGCAGAGCAATGGATGTGTTATCGTCATACACCAACCTATTTATTTTCCTATTCAAATATTTAAGCTTCCTATTCAAACATTTCAACATATACCAACCCAACCCATTCATTTGTTTCTTTCCCTTTTTTTCAATCATGTTTTGGTATTGGTGGGGTCCATTTACCAAACATATTTGACTATTAATACTCCCCCTCAAACATGTTTAGCCATCCTGTGTCTCTCTTCTAGCTGATGAAAAACTTCAATTTTCAATGGCTTCATAAAAATATCTGCAAGTTGATCTTCTGTTTTGTAGTATGTCAGCTTCACCTTTTTTTTCTTTGGACTGCATTCGAATGAAATGATATTTTATCTCGATATACTTCTGCCTGGAGCCACTGGATTTTTAGCTAATGCTATTGCTGACTTGTTGTCATTGTATAACTTTGTCGGCTCTTTTTTCATGATGTTTCTAAGCTATATTGCTTGACAAACTCTTGATAATGCTGCAATATATTATGCTTCAGTTGGTACACACCAACATAGCAGGACCATTTGAAGTCGTCACTTGGAGGTAATAGATATTTTCTCACATTTATTGATGATTATAGCAGAAAGACTTGGATTTATTTCTTGAAGGAGAAATCAGAAGCTCTAGAAAAGTTCAAAAAGTTCAAGGAGATGGTCCAGAAGCAAAGCAGACACTACATCAAAGTACTTCGTTCAGATCGTGGAGGAGAATACAACTCGAAGGAGTTCCAAGATTTTCTCAAGAAGCATGGGATAATTCATCAACTTACTGCTGCATACACTCCGCAATAGAATGACATAGCTGAAAGGAAAAATTGCACAATTCTCAACATGGCTATAAGCATGCCCAAGACGTATTGGGCTGAAGCCGTAGACTGCGCCGTCTACCTCCACAACAGATGTCCAACGAAGGCTGTCAAGTTTATGACTCCACTAGAAATTGTGGGTTAGTCTTAAGCCAAGCGTCAACCACTTGAAGGTGTTCGGGTGCATTGCATATGCACATATTCCGGAGCAGCGAAGAATGAAGCTCGATGTTCGTGGAGAGAAATGCATATTCATCGGCTATGACAAAAGGACAAAGGCATACAATTTGTACAACCCAATCACTAAGAAGGTGATTATTTCAAGAGATGTGGAGTTCGACGAAGGAGAACACTGGAGATGGGGTGATGAAGAAAGAAGCAACAAAAAATTGTTCCTAGAAGAAAAAGATGATGATCTAGAGGAAAACAAGAAGATCCGCAACAAAGTCCTTTTAATAGTCCAACTCCAGCTACATTGTCACCGACACTGGGATCAAGTTCCAGCTCCAGCGAAGGCTATACTTCTGAGGGAGAACCTAGAAGATTTCGAAGCCTTAATCTTTATGGTGATACAAAAACAATCGAGATGATGGAGGACTAAACATTGTTCTACTTGTTTGCAGAATGTATCCAGTCACCTATGGAGGTGCTGTGCAATATCTCAAATGGAGAAAAGCCATGGATGAAGAAATCGAGTCAATAAAAAGAAATGACACGTGGGAGTTGATAACACTCTTAAAAGACTACTAAGCAATTGGTGTAAAGTGGGTGTACAAAACCAAAACCAATCAAGAAGGCAAAGTGGAGAATCACAAGGCCAGACTAGTTGTTAAAGGCTACAGTCAGCGAGAAGACATCGACTACGAAGAAGTCTTTGCACTAGTAGCAAGGATAGACATTATCAGACTGTTCATTTCATTAGCTGCACAGAACAAATGGAAGATATACCAAATGGATGTCAAGTCAGCATTCATCAATGGCTATTTGGAGGAGGAAGTCTACATTCAATAACCTCCCGGTTACGAGACGAAAGACGAAGAAGATGAGGATAAAGTTTGTAAACTGAAGAAGGCTTTGTACAGTCTTAAATAGGCACCCAGTGCATGGAACAAGAGATTGTACGGTCTTAAATAGGCACCCAGTGCATGGAACAAGAGAATCGATGATTACTTTCGGCAGAATGGATTTCAGAATAGTCCTTATGAGCACTCCCTATACACCAAGAAGAATGCTGGAGAAATCATGATCGTCTGCCTCTATGTGGATGATATGATCTTCACCGGCAACAATCTAAAGATGTTCAAAGAATTCAAGCAAGCAATGATCAAGGAGTTCAGATGACGGACATAGAGTTCAGATGACGGACACTGGAGAAATGTCCTATTTTCTGTGCGTGGAAGGGACAATCTAAGAAAGAAATCTTCATCACACAGAAGAAATATGCAAACCAGATACTGAAAAGATTCAACATGAGCAACTGCAATCCAGTTAACACTCCAGTAGAAACTGGACTGAAGCTCCGCCGTGATTTACCAGGGATTTCTGTAGATCCCACTATTCAAAAGCTTGATTGGAAGTCTGTGATATTTGACGATCACATTGCCTGACATCATGTATGTTGTTGGGCTGGTTAGTAAATACATGGTGGAGCCGGAGCAGGAGCACTTCATGGCGGCAAAAAGAATATTGTGATACATTAAGGGTAGTATCAATGAAGGACTACTCTACGCAAGCACAGAAGCTGCCAAGCTAGTCGCTACACAGATAGCGACTATGGGGGAGACTTAGATGAAAGGAAGAGCACAAGTGGCTACGTGTTCAACATTGGATCAGCATCTTTCTCGTGGTCATTCAAGGAGTCACTTGTCGCACTCATCATGTGAAGCATAATATATTGCAGCATCATCAGGAGCTTGTCAAGCGATATGGCTTAGAAACATCATGAAAGAATTGTATCATTCGCAGGAAGAGCCGACAGAGCTATACATTGACAACAAGTCAGCAATAGCATTAGCGAAAAATTCAGTGGCTCATGGCAGAGGAAAGTATATCGAGATAAAATATCATTTCATTCAAATGCAGGCCAAAGAAAAAAAGGTAAAGCTGACATACTTCATGACAGAAGATCAACTTGCAGATATTTTTTTACGAAGGCATTGAAAACTAAAGTTTTTCATCAGCTAAAAATGAGACTCGGGATGGCCAAACATGTTTGAGGGGTAGTGTTAATAGTCATAAACATATTTGGTAAATGAGCCCCACCAATATTAAAACATGGTTGAAAAAAGAGGAAAGAAACAAATGAATGGGTTGGTATATGCTGAAATGTTTGAATAGGAAAATAAATGGGTTGGTGTATGACGATGACACATCCCTTGCTGTGCCTATAAATAGAAAGCAGATGCAAGATATAAGAACAAGAAACAAGTAGAAAAAAAAAAGTAGAGAGTGTATATTTGTATTAGGTGTAGTAACACCAATTTTAAAAGAGTGAAGTGTCTTCTTGTATAAGATGTAGTAACACCAATTTTAAAAGAGTGAAGTGTCTTCTTGTTATTATAATAAAATATAATACAAATTTCCAATTTGTTTGCCATTTAGCCCAACAAAATTTCTACTATATTCCAATAAACTTTGGGTGAGCTTTATTTAGTTATTGATTGCTGGGTTTTAAAAAAAATTGTTATATTGTTGTGCATATCCAGATCTTACTAATGTGCCACATGCGCAAAAGGATACAACTTCCAAATGCGGCTCATTTTTATTATTGAAAATGCTGTATTACACATTAATTTTTGATCTATGTGGAAACAAATTTGGGTATTTAACACTAGGGACTTCATATGTTGACATTATTATTTAGGATTAAGGATCAAATGACACCTAAAGTTTATCTTAATTACCAAATGACACCCGAAGTTTTTCATATTTCCCAAATAGCACATGAAGTTTATATATTTGGATGACATTATGTTCCGTTAAGTTTTGAACGGCGGGAGGGTTAAAAGACCAAAATATCCCCGCTGACGTATGTTCTTCCTCTTCTCTTCTTCAACCTCATTTTAATGATGGTGATGGGCCACTGGTGGGCCACTGGAGATGAAGGTGATGGTGATATGGGTTTTGGGGATGGCGGAGATGAAGGTGATGGTAATGGCTTTTGGGGGTTGGTGGCGGAGATAAAGGTGATGGTGATGGGTTTCGGGATGGCGGAGATGGTGGTCGGTGGAGATTACGGGAAAGAAGGCGAGGACAATTTTGACATTTCACATGCTTCTTAACCAGTTTAAACTAGTTAAGAGGTATGTTTGTGGAATATTCCATCAACTTAGCGATTAACTTAACGTAGGGTGCTATTTGGTCCAAACTTATAAAATTTGGGTACTATTTGGTAATTAAGATAAACTTTATCCTGAACAATTTACTACAATACTCATGCTTAGTAATAAAATATTTATTTTATTCTCGGGAAATGGAAAAATTTACGGATCAAATGTTGATAGAATATTCCTGAATTTGTGTATTATAGAATAGATTTTGTTTTCTGAGGACTTGGTTACCAGGTAACAAGCTTCATGTTTTTCTTTTGAAGGTCACCTGATACCTCGAGGATAAGAAGCAAGATGATATATGCCAGCACCAAAGAGAGTTTCAAGAGGGAGTTAGATGGCATTCAAGTCGAATTGCAAGCAACCGATCCAACTGAGATGGACCTTGATGTCATCAGGGGTCGTGCCAATTGAATATGTAGATTTCAGTTGACGTGTCCTTCCTCTTCAATTTATGCTTGCTTTAGTGGAATGTTAATAGTTTTATGTGATTCCGAATCTACTAAATACCGTATGTGCTTGTTATTCACATTTATCTTTCTATTTGTCCTTGAAATGTTGTTGGTTTTGGTTTTCACCATGATTTAGCTTGTATCGTATTGGGGAACATGTGTGATGAATGTCTTCTATGACAAGCTATTGATATGTGACATGTGCGATAATTTGTATACCTATCAGGTTAGGCATTTCATTAGTCTGTTTGACATTGATATGGGTGCTTGATCATTTTTGGTAACGCATATATTGTAATGATTGGGGTGTATTACCGCTTCTACAAAATCAATTTTTCATTCCTTTCAATATTCCTTGGACATTACTTGGTTGAAATCACCTGGAATGAGGAAACAAGTACTTTTAGTTTCTTGCATCTGAATATGTCTAATTTTTCTTATTCTTTTTCTACATCAATGTTTCAATCTAAGATGCTTATTGTTCTAAATGTTGCTAGGCCGTAGCCGGGCGACCGATGGGGGTCTAGCGCTTAGATTTTGCAAGCGGGGCCTAAATGGCCAGATGTTATGTGGTTTTTTTAAATATTTTTTCTTATATTTGTAAGAAAATATAATATTACATAAAATTCAAGATATATATAATACTAAAAAAATAATTCAAAATATCATAAATGTAAATTTGCTCAATAGTAAAACACTCGTTTTGCATATTGCTCATTATCAAGATTTTAATAAGAGAAACAATTTGCGAAAAGCATGAGCAATATGGGAGATATCTAATTCAAATATGGGGGATATCTAATTCAGATATCTAATTTTGGTTGTTTGGGAAGAAAGAGAGAGAGAAACGGGTCGGAGTTTTGAGAATGTGGGGATTTAAGTGAATCGGTTCACTTAACATAATTTTGTCCGGACCCGCCTAGATCCACCCCCGACCGTCGAAGTAGCCTAACCGATTTTTTAAAACGCTTAGGCCTTGGGCATCGGCCGCCTAGGAAGATTTTTAGAACCCTGAAGAAACTACTTTATTATGAGCCCTTTATGTGTTTTGATTATTTACTGTCATGAGGCTTACTCTGTATGGAATCTCAACTCAGATTCAACTTTCTTTCATCCGTAGCATTGATATTATATCCAGCAACTTGGTAGTATCCCCTTAAAGGATGCCCTTTTAATTAAGAGATGAGATCTGTCCATTCTCCGAATCTCCATTATGAAAGTGATGGTCGCGGTGGGGTTGGATTGGCGGATACACGACAGCAACGTCGTGGAGAAAGGAGTTAGTATGCCAGTAAGAGATGGTGGATGTGGTTATTGTCAATGTGGACGTTTGGGAGAATGTGGAGGGAGTTTCGGGAGTGGAGTGATTTCTAGGAGGTTTTTTGAATCCCACAACACTCTTGTGGGGAATCCTTATTACTATTGGGAGTGATAGGTGGGAGAACAAGGTACAGAAGCAACGTCAGCAAGTTTAGCTAGGGAGGGACTAGTTAGGAATGTAGGCTTAGCTTTGTAATTGTTCTTCACTTCCGTTTAGGAATAGATAGATGTAACATTTCTGTACTACTTGCATCGTTAATTTTCTATTAATGAAGCGGTGACGAGGTCACCTTTTTTTCTTTAACCAAACAAAAAAAAAAAAAAAAAAAAAAATTTGGTCAAGTGAGGTATGACCAATGATGCATGTTTTAAAGACTTGATTTATTGTCAGTGATTGTTAATGGGGCAAGTATTGTGGAGGTAAGGAAGAAGGGGGAAATAGAATGCTTTGATGTAGTTGAATCACTAGGTTTAAGAGTGATTTATAGGCTGGTTGAACCACTGATTTTATAGGATTTTTCTAAACCGTTTCGAGAATTATATTCTCATCCCCCCTTGAAAAATTTTGCCTTCAAATATAATATATTCTAATTTGTTGATTCTAAAATGTGGAAATGTGGTATTCAAACTGAAACTGGAACCACAAAACTTCCAACCTATGTAGATGAGAACTCTATGGAGAAGCCTTGCCAAAACCAAAATCTAGTTCTCTAGGCATGACTAACATACAATTGACTAGCATTATAGTAATTGTTTAGGTTTCTTAGGTTTCCTTCCCATGATTTGAAAGTATTTGAGGTGTGAATCTCGATCTGTTTAGCTTACTTCCTTAGATTCTTATGGTTTGAAATAATTTGAGACAATACGAATGTATACCTAGTAATGCTTGCAGAGGAATCAGTTGCCGGTGCTTAACTTGTTATGAATGTGTCTTGAATACTCGTGGTTCAAATTAGAAGAACGTAAGATGAAGTACGGAGGTCGAAACATCGAAAAGAGTAGAAGAAAACTGAACAACAATAATGCAGGTACAGTTGCGATCAACTATCCAAAGTTGCGGTCGACCGCACAACCAACCGCAGTTGCACAGGGTTTGGTCGAGCGGAGGACGGTCGACCGGTCTTGTTGGACGGTCGACCGACCGCGGCGCTGTGTTCGTTTTGGGCCCCGATTTGTTAGATCATTTCAGCGCAATCTTCAATTCCAAGTTAGATCGTACGACTTCTATTCAATTATTTCTCCGACAGGTTATATCGGACGACTGAGAATCAAGATTAAACCTAGGGTTCTCTCTATTCTTCTATATATATATTGTAAACTCCTCCAATATGAGAGTAGAGTACTTCATTGATATTTTCTCCATTGCTGAGAGAAGCTTGAGAGAGAATTCTTGGAGACTGAGTTTAATTCCTTGTATTGAGTGAATCAGTAACTCATTGTAATATCTTCTAGTTGAATATCAGATCTCCCTATATTTTTCCCCGGATTAAGCGAAAGCTAACCGGGATAAATCATTGTTGTGTTTATGTTGGAATGGTGGATCTACTTGCTTACTCAATTGATTTGTCTCATCTACTTCGACTTCCTCATTGCTCTATTTAGTTCCGCTGCGACGACGGGCGTTCGTTAACGTCTCAATCCCAACAACTGGTATCAGAGCTTTAGGTTATCGAGTCCCTTGATTAAGATGACAAGTCACAGTCTTTTGAAGATCAAGTAGTTCGATGAAAAGATCAATTTCAATCTTTGGAAGGTTGTCATGTATGATTTCCTTGTTCAAGAACGTTTGCAATTAGCCGTTAAGAAAAAAGAAAATCACTGATATGAAGAATGATGTTTGGGAAGATATTCGTGAAAGTGCCATAAGTCTGATCCGACTATCATTGGCGGACGAGGTCACATTACAAAATAAATGGTCCATCTCGGCATTTTTGTGTCGGTGTTTTAGTCAAACATCGGGATAGACCCTGCAAAAATCGAAGGGGTCTATCATGACATATTTTAACGGTGTTTTGAAAAAAATGCAGCAATAAATATAATCTATCCCGGCGTTTTGTAAAGAAAAGCCAGGATAGAGTCTCAAACCTCTTAAAATCCTTACAGATCTCTATATCCCCAAACCTCTCAAAATCCCCAAATCTCTCAAAATCCCCACAAACCTTTGAACCCCAAATCACTCCAAACCCCAAATCGAAACCAGTCGCTGCCGCCGCCGCTGTTGTTGTCGACGTCGCCGTTGCTGTTGCTATCAACGTTGCTGTCGACGTCATCGTTGCTGTTGCTGTCACCGTTGCCGTCTTCAGCCCAACGCGAACAGCCCCCATCTCTCTCCTTTCCTTTCCTTTCGATTCCCAAGCCATCGACCTCCATCTCCACCTTCCTCCACCGCCGAGCTCTGAAAGCAGCTAGGGCATGCAGTGTAGGGATTTGTTCTACCCTATTTTCATGATCACAATTATCTAATATTTAAACTAATATCAAATAAAATAATAAGAACAAAAATCAATAAGCTTTACCTTCAAGCTTTGATTTCTTGTTTCTTTTTCTCCTTCAATTCTAACTCTAGTTCTTCCTCTCCTTTTCTTCTATATCCTGCTGGGAGGCACAAGAGAGACAGCTAAGGTTTAACCCTTGTTCTCATATTTATAGAGGAGATGAAAGCCTAGGGTTAGGAACTTTAGAAAATCCTGGTTGGGATAACATTACAATACTGTCCACTATGTATTTGTATTTTGCTCCCCAACTAAAATTTAAATTATTATTAGACCCCTGTCACGATATAGTTCTACAAGACACCCCTCCTTTATCGATATTCACAAACGCACCATTGGAATTTGTGATACCACCTCCATGGGTCAATTTGTAACTTAAACCTTGTTTTCACATTTAACCTTTTATACGATCTGACAATGACTCTAATTTTTATTTTTATTTTTTTAACAAAAAAATAAAATTTTGTATGTAATAAAAATATTTTTTCTGCAAAATATCCCTATGAGATTTTACTATCAGATTATAAACTTCGTTAAATGAACAAGAGAATATCTTCTCTTTTAGAGATATGATTCCGTATTGCAAATACATGTTCTCATATTTCTAATAATACACATCCAATGCATCGAGGTGTTGGTCTAGAAGGCCTCACTCTTTGATTTATCAAAATGCGCGATATTAAAAAATAAGTTCACTATATGGTCAGGATTTAAAGGTCATGTGTATATTACCTTTAACGATAACACTGTCTTGTGGTTATTTACAAGTGTAATCATTCTTTGTTCTATCAGTTCGTACTAAACGAACTAGCACAACAAGTTCGAGTCAACCTTCTCACTTGTTGTGCTACAGTCTGCCAAATAGAATGCCCAATTCTATTATATACTGTGAATATGTTCTTTGTGCATAGACATAATTACTATGCAACATGGACCTTATTAATGCACAATAACAATATTTTTGAATAAACCAAAAATTGCTCTATTAATAAAATGACAAATAAATAAATTTATTTGTCTAATTATATAACCCTACAACTCCCACTTGCACTCACAGTTTAAAGATAAACTTTGAGGGCATACTAACACTCAAAAAATAGCAATCTGATCCCTCTTAAGACCCATGCTGCCCAGATGAGACTCAAAACTCTTTTGCGGCAATGTCTTTGTAAAAGGATCTGCGACGGTTTAGCTGTCGGTATCTTAGTGATAGCGATTTCTCTAGTGTTGACAAAATCTCTGATGATGTGATACTTCCGCTTAATGTGTTTTGCCTTCTTGTAGTTTCTTGGTTCCTTGGATTGTGCAATTGCACCAGTGTTGTCACAATATAAAATCATAGGTGACAATGCCAATGGTACAACTCTAAGATCTGAAAGAAACTGTCTGAGCCATACTGCTTCTTTAGCTGCTTCAGACGCAGCCACATACTCAGCTTCCATGGTGGAATCAACATTACAAGATTGCTTTACACTCCTCCAACTGATGGCCCCTCCACCCAAGGTGAAAACATATCCAGAAGTAGACTTACTAGCATCTTTGTCTGATTGGAAATCAGAATCGGTATAACCTCTTGGTGAAAATTCGGAACTGCTGTATACTAACACATAATCTTTTGGAGCATTGAGATACTTCAATATGTGTTTAACAGCTAACCAATGTTTGAAGCCTGGATCTGATTGATACTTGCTAACCATGCCAATTGCGTAACAGATGTCTGGTCATGTACAAAGCATATCATACATGAGACTCCCTACTGCTGATGCGTAAGGAACTGATCTCATTTTCTTCTCTCTTCAGCTGTTTTTGGACACTGTTCCTTGGAAAGAGGTATTCCATGTCTAAAAGGTAAAATACCTTTATTGGAATTTTGCATGCCAAAACGAACCAGTATCTGATTATACGCAGCTTGGAAAAGTCCAATTTTTCTTTTCTGGCGATCTCGAAAGAGCTTAATGCCAAGAATATAACTGGCTTCTCCCAAGTCCTTCATATCAAACTGTTTTGATAACCAAATCTTGATCGTTGTTATGACTCCTACATTATTACCAATGAGCAGAATGTCATCAACATAAATAATTAAAAATATCACTACTTTGCCCACAATCTTTTTGTACACACAATGTTCATCTTTATTTTGATCGAAATCATAGGACTTTATTTTTTGATCAAAGCACATGTTCCAACTCCTAGATGCTTGTTTTAGTCCATAAATGGATCAATCCAACTTGCATACTTTATCCTCTTGGCCCTTAACTATGAAACCATCTGGTTGAGACATGTAAATCTCTTCTTCAAGACGCCCATTTAAGAATGCAGTCTTGACATCCATTTGCCAATTTCATAATCGAAATGAGCTGCAATGAATAAGAGAGTTCGAATAGATTTCAACATAGCCACTGGCGAAAAGGTTTCTTCATAATCAATGCCTTCCTTTTGATTAAAACCCTTTGCCACTAATCGTGCCATGAAGGTTTCAACCTTCCCATCTACTTTTCTCTTTCTCTTGTATACCCACTTGCATCCAATAGGTTTAATATTTGCGGGTGGTTCTACAAGATTCTAGACTTTGTTAGAGTACATAAACTCTATTTTTGATTTCATGGTCTTTTGCTGAGATTCTGAGTCAACATCTTGAAGTGCCTCTTGTAGGGTCTGGGGTCTGAGTCATGCTCATCAGGGATGGGCCCGAAGGCTTCCCCAAAAAGCATGTCTCTGCCAGGTAGTCTGGTTTCTCTCCCACTACGATGAAGTACTAGTGCAATATTAGAATTTTCTATGGTAACTAAAGTAGTATCACGTAAATTTGCATCTATACTATCAGGACTTGGTGTCGGATTACCTGACAACTCATGTAAAATCAAGTCACTTCGTGAAATGTGTTCATCACATAGTCTTCCTCTAGATTAACAGCATGTGTCGAAACAAATATTTTCTATTCACTATGACTATAGAACATGCCTCCACGAGTTCCTTTTGGATACCCAATGAACAGAAAATATTTCTGATCTTGTTACCAACTTATCTGGTTGTTGCTTCCGCACATATGCAGTACAATTCCATATATGCAAATATTGTATACTTGGTTGTCTCCCACTCCATAATTGAGTAGGTATGCTATCAACAACCTTAGATGGAATCAAGTTCAAAAGATAAACTGCTGTAAGTAGGGCATATCCCCAAAAAAATATAGGTAATGTAGCGTAACTCATCATAGATCTAAACATATCAAGTAAAGTCATATTCCTCCTTTCAGCCACACCATTCTGTTGGGGACAGTTAGGTGCAGATAACTGTGGTACAATCCCACACTACGTAAGATAATCTCGAAACTCACTAGAGAGGTACTCTGATCGAAGAATCTTCAAGTGTTTACCTAGTTACTTTTCACTTTCTGTCTTAAACTCCTTGAATTTCTCAAAAGTTTCAGACTTGCGACGCATTAGGTATACATAGCCATATTTTGAGTAATCATCTGTGAAAGTCACAAAATACTCATAGCCTCCCCTTGCACTAGTGCTCATAGGTCCGCATACATCTATGTGTACCAATTACAAAGGTTCTTTGGCTCTATTTTCTTTTCCAGTAAATGGTCTTTTATTCATTTTTCCTTGCAAACAAGATTCACAAACTGGCATAGGCTCCTTTGCCAAGGGACCCAAAGATTCACTTTTCACCAATTTGTCAATCCTATTAGGGTTAATATGTCCTAGACGTAAGTGCCAAAAAACCTTAGAATTACTAGAAGGTGTTTTTCTTTTGTTTGGTATAGTATTAGATATGGCATTAGTTTCATTGATAGGCAGTTTGGAAGAAATAATATGAAGCAAATATAATTCATCTTTTATTATACTAGAACAAATAAACTTGCCATTCTTACGAACTATGATTTTGTCCTCAAATAAAGTACAATATCCATGTTTTCATAAAGATTTAACTGAAATTAAATTTTTGCTCATATCTGGAACATAAAGAACATTATTCAAAACTACAGATCTTCCATCAATAAACTGCAAATCAACTGATCCTACTGCTACAGCTTTAACTCGATGTTGCGATCCTAGATAAATGTCAACTTCGTCATCACTTAGTTCCCTTGTTGTCTTGAACCCCTGCATGGAATTACAAACATGGTCAGTGGCTCCTGAGTCAAAACACCAAGTGTCTATAGACTTCTCCACAAAACATGTTTCAACAACTAGTGATTCAGGCATACCTGAGTTGGCATTGTTCTTTGCCAGATACTTCACGCAATTACCTTTCCAATGCCCTTTGATACCGCAGTGGAAACATTTTTCCTTTGGTTTATTCTCCTGATTCACAAGCTTTGCTGGTTTTCCAGAACCAGATTTACCATTAAATTTTTTGCCTTGCTTCTTCTTTCTTATCTTACCTTTCGGTTTGATAGAAGAAGTTTCACCAATGAAAACACTACTTTTTGGCTTAATAATATCTTTAGCCGCAATAAACTCATTCATCAGTTCGGAAAGAGACAGATTCATTTTTTCTCATATTGCAATTGATCGTGAATTGATTGAATGAGTGTGGTAGCGTCTGAAGGATCATATCAGCTTGGGTTTCCTTATCGATTACTGCACCAAGAATCTGAAGTTTATTAAGGAACCCTGTCATTTTCAAGACATGCTCACGAACAGGAGTACTCTCAGCCATCTCAGCATTCATTAATGCTTTCATCACAACTTACCTTGCGGCTCGCGATTGACTGACAAACATCTCTTTTAAGCTGGTTATCATATATAAAGCATGCAACATTTCATTGTGTTGGTGTTGAAGCACATTTGACATGGATGCCAAAATGTAACATTTAGCCATATCATCAGCCTTAACCCATGCTTCATGATAATCAAAATCTTCCTGAAAAGTTTCATCCATGGGCTCATCAGGTTTCTTTTCTAGAAGTACAAATTTGTAATTCTGAGAGGTAAGGACAATGTCAAGATTGTGTTTCCAGTCAACATAATTAGGACATCCTAACTTATTGTCTTAAGAATCATAAAGAGTGGGTTCATGCCGGAAGATATCTGAAATAATTTAAAATAATATAAGAACTAGAGAAAATATGGTTTAAACAAAACGTTTTAAATTCTCATCTTAATCAATATGGATTTCCTCAAAACATAAACTTATAGAAAAAAATTGGATGACTAGTCTCATGGTTACAAATTTTCGTTGGGAAAATTTGCTCTCACTAACTTGCGAGAAACCCATTAATTTTCTTAGATTTGATATGTCAAATTAACATCCGATTTCTTTGGTCTCCAATACTTAACGATAAATATCCATTGGGGAGTTTACCATTATTTATTGGTCGAGTATGCACCATTATCAAGAATCTAAAATTGATTGCATGAATTAAGTCCTCTGTGGGAGAATCCCTTTTCATGCTACCAATTTAAATTCTAACTTAAAGAAATTCACACTTATAGTCCATGTTAAGTACCATCCGTTAGGGAGCTTCACAAAGAAAGACGATGTATTGTTTCAATAATATTGTGAATAGATAATGGAAGGTCTTGGATTTCATTAAAAACCCTCTCCCACTCGATATTTTTAAATAAGAAAATTAAAGGACATATCTATTTTAGCTCAATTAACATTCAATGCAATTTAAAACAGAAATAACAACAAAAATAAATGCATTCATCCCCCAACCAAACACATGGCTAGAACAATATTTAGATGTATCACTGCAGTGGAGAACCTAGAGATCTATTCTTCATGTCCTCATTCTTTGCTTTGTCTTTGCTTCATCGATATTTACAAATTTTAAGCTACCTCAACATAAGAAGACTTACATTAAATTACAATAAAACTATCTCAATATAAGGAGATTTACATCAATAAAAAACAAAACTACCTCAAACATAAGGAGGTTTACATCAATGAATAACAAAACTATCTCAACATAAGGAGGTTTACATCAATAAACAACAAAAGAATGCATAACAAGTTCTGGCCATGGGGGTTCTCACAAACATATACATATAATAATGCAAGGCAGTGGAAAACAAAAAATTATACCCTCTAATTATAACTTCTTCTACCAATATCATCTAAGATCTCAAATTATCAAGTTAATACAAAAAACAAAAAAAATCTAACAATTATAAATTATTATTTGATCTTAACTTATGTTAAAAAAAATGAGACCTAAATTATTGGTACAGTTAATAATTAAAAAAATTGAAAACAATTTAGATCCAAAAAAATTTGAATCATAAATACATTATTTTATACGTCTTAATGACTAAAATACGATAGAACCGATTTCCAACAACTAGCAATCTCACCGGCAACATCAAATGCAAAAGTCTTTGTTTGTGGACGTGTTGATCAGTTTCTCCATCAAGACATCCCATCTAACTGGAGCATGTGAAGGTATAACTTAAACTCTAATCTTGAAAATTTCGAAACTTTATTATTTTATCCCTTTTGTTAACCCGTGCTACAACACGATATGAAGAAATTTTATTTCTCATCGATATTCTTAATTTAAATCTTTTTATAAGCTGGGGGAAATGAATTCTTCTCTTTCGTTTGAAATCTATTTACAATCTAGATGTAAATTGCATTGCCATACTTTTATTGTAGGAATATCTCATGTATAAAATCATACTCGTTTTGTCTTCTTCCATCTTCCTACTTTTAAATATTATGTTTTTTTGCTGTTCCTCAAGGGAGCAATTTGATGCCAAACGAGTGGAAAGAAGGAAGTAGATGTATCTTTGAACTAGCGCCGCAAGCAAACATGACCAAACTGATTAGAGCATCTGTAGTCGTTGAATGTAAAAATATGGATATATGGATAAATAGAAGGGCAAAAGCCAAAGTACCTCCCCAACGTTTGGCCCGAGTACAAAATGCCCATACAACGTTTGAAAAAGTACAATAAACCCATGCTTCCGTTAACTTAACCATTTCCGTTAAGTTATAATTATTAAATTACTTTTGTACCCTTATCCTTTCATATTAAATCTCTTTCTTTTCTTTCTTCATTCTTTTTTTCTTCCTCATGAATTTGACCTCATGAATTTGAAGTGGCTTAGGAGTGGCTCGACAGTGGAAAAATTAAAGGTAAATCTCCATGTATTTGAATTGAGTCAGTTAAATATGACAGAATTTGTTGTGACAGTCTTGAAATCTACAAATGTATGACATCTTTTCGGCATACTTCAAATATTTGTATCGGCATACTTCAAATATATGACATCTGTGACAGAAATATGACAAAAATATCCCTAAACTATGAAAGCATAAAAAAATCTACAAATGTATCGTATAAAATACAGTCTTGAAATCTGCCGAAAAGATGCCGATACTCCCCAATTCTGTTGTGACAGTCGACTGCCTTAAACAAGCTGTCGAGGGCAAGTGGTCTTTTCACTTCCGAAGGTCCTTGACCCTGTCTGCCATCAACTACAATTCAACAATCCAAGTCAGAGAGTTTGGCTGCTCTCTTGCGGTCGACTGGCCCAATATGTGGTCGACCACCGCCGCCGCTGCTGCTGCTCCTGCTGTTGATTGTTGTGCTCTGCATCAGTTCCCCATGAATTGGCTTTAACCCAGTCGAAAGCTATCGGGCTTAAGAAGGAATCAGGTATGCCAAAGGAGCTGACGATCCCGAATGCATGGGGCCTCATGTCACTGCACAACTTCATCACTTCTTTCCTCACAGAAATCGAGTTGTTGGGTGACAAGTAGCCATATCGGAGGAAGGACGAGTCCTCTTCAATGCAAATTAAGGCATACATGCATCTTAACAGCCCCAATACATCCTGCAAATTAAGGATCATGGTTGAGATTATACTGTACAATTTATCCTGACATATTCAACTTCATTCCAGAAGTACCCCATGGGGAGTATCGGCATACTTCAAATATGACAATATGACAGAATTTGTTGTGACAGTCTTGAAATCTACAAATGTATGACATCTTTTCGGCATACTTCAAATATTTGTATCGGCATACTTCAAATATATGTCATATTTTTGTCATATTTGAACTGTCACAGCAGTCGACTGTCACAACAGAATTGGGGAGTATCGGCAACAGAATTGTCGACTGTCACAACAGAATTGGGGAGTATCGGCATCTTTTCGGCAGATTTCAAGACTGTATTTTATACGATACATTTGTAGATTTTTTTATGCTTTCATAGTTTAGGGATATTTTCTGTCATATTTAACTGACTCAATTCAAATACATGGAGATTTACCTTTAATTTTTCCACTGTCGAGCCACTCCTAAGCCACTTCAAATTCATGAGGTCAAATTCATGAGGAAGAACAAAAGAATGAAAAAAGGAAAGAAAGAGATTTAATATGAAAGGGTAAGGGTACAAAAGTAATTTAATAATTATAACTTAACGGAAATGGTTAAGTTAACGGAAGCATGGGTTTATTGTACTTTTTCAAACGTTGTATGGGCATTTTGTACTCGGGCCAAACGTTGGGGGGGTACTTTGGCTTTTGCCCTAAATAGAAATAGAAATCGTAGTTTTGCTGCAGTCGTTTAAAACTATATTTTAGCTATCTATATTAAAATAATAAGCGACGGTACATGAAGTGCCGTCCGAGAAAAAAAAAATTAAAAAAAAATTAAAAATTTTGTGGGACGGCACTTGAAGTGCCGTCGGAGCGCGAAAATAAAAAATAATTTATTTTAAAGGAGGGACGGCACATGAAGTGCCGTCGGAGAAGGGAAAAAAAAAATCACTTCAAAATGACGGACGGCGCATGCCATCCAAGGACTTTTTGAATTTTTTTTTGGCATTTTCTACTTTTTTCCAAAATTACAAAAACAATTCATTAATTACAAAAAAATTCAAAAAATTACAAAAACAATTCAGAAATTGCAAAAAAATTTAAAAATTGCAAAAATATTCTCACAAATTGCAAAAAATAAAAATAAAAAATACAAAACCCTCCGGAGTGCCGTCCGAGGATTTGGGTTGAAAAAAAAAAAAATTCAAAAGACGGCACATGAAGTGCCGTCTGAGGGATTTAGGTGATTTTTTAATTGAAAAAAATTATAAAAAATCAAGCGACGGCACTTGAAGTGCCGTCACTCATATATGGATAAAAGCTATACGGATTCTCAAATATAGCAATCTACTGTAGCGATTTATCGATAATATGGATATATAGCAAACGACTGCAGCGGTTTTTTTAGCCAAATATCCATATTATCGATATATAGCAAATGACTACAGATGCTCTTATGAGTGTCGAGATTCCTAACAGCATGCCAAGTGGAGCTTGTTTTGAGGCTACAATCAGATCTTCTAACCTCAACAGGTCCGACATAGTAAGCTCATTTCTACGTTTGGAAGGAGCGAAATTTTTTTACGTGTTATTACCAAACACTTATTTTAAGCATGAAAGTAATGTTATGAGTTTAGAAACAATATCAAACATAATATATTATTTATGTTATCCATATTTTCTGCATCTGGAGATGTTTGGATTGTTGGTAGGAGTTTTGGTTCTGTCTTCGCGCTCATTACATATTGTAGACCTAAATTGGTTAAATTGATTGATTAAATATTCATGTTGATTAAATTGGTTGTATTGAATTGGATTGAGGAGTTTTATTTTTTTTACAACATATATATGAAATTTTATTTGATGTATGGTAATTTTTTTTATTTTTAAATACCTATTTATCCCGGCATTTTTAGACAAAAACGTAGAGATATGATGCTTTTTCAAAACAAAACAAAAAAAAAAAAACTTTAATAACCTATTCCGGCGTTTTTGGTAAAAAAACGTCGGGATAAATTACCTTTTCCTTTTTCCCTAAAAAAACTATATACCGGCGTTTTTCAATTAAACACCAGGATAGATATAGGTTATAGCAGAGGTGCTAAAAAATGTCGGGATAGACCCTATCTGTCCCGGCACTCGCTACAGTGGCATTTCTGGCGGCGTTTTTAGAAATGCCGCTACGGTCTATTCCGGTGTTTATAAACACTGGGATAGCCCCAAAAAAGTCAGAAAAGCCTGTGCGGTTTGTAGTGTCAAGTGCATATTTCTTGAAGAAACTGATGCGGCGCGTTTGTGAAAAAAACTCATAGTTAACTACTTTGGTTTGTCATTATTAGATCGGATGCATTGAAAGAGGAAGTTATTCTGTTTGTCAACAAAGGAAGGTACTGATCTCCAAGACCACATCACAGAGTTCAATAAGGTTCTATCTGAACTCAAGGCGATAAATGCGGATGTGTGTGAGAAAGATAAAACTTTCAACCTGATATATTCACTGCCAAATTCGTACGGGATTTTGATCACTACCATGCTACACGGTAGATCTGCCAAGGAGAGTATTTCGGTAGATGGTGTAATCAAAGCATTGAGGAAAAATCAACTTAGGAATGAGACTCAAAAAATCATTATGTATTCCCACAAGTTGTCTAGCAGCGGATGGTCCTTCAGGGGGGAAGACAAAGTACTATGCAAAAGGATTCGATCCGTTGCCAATATTGCAAGAGGTCTGGGTATATTAAGAAAGACTGTTGAAAATTGCAGAATCAGGATAGTGCCAAGAACAAGAATTCAGGCGCTACTTTGATTCAGGTGATTCATGTCTTCTTGTTTCAAATTCTTTAGAAGTGGATTCTGGTTGGTTTCTTGACTCAGGGAGTTCTTCTCATGTTTGCTCAGAGAGAGAGTTGTTTTCTACTTATAAATCTACTATAAGGAGTTGTGTGAGAATGAGAACTGGAGAGATTTGTGAAGTAGTAGGTGAGGGGACAGTCGAGTTGAAGATGTCAGGTCTAAACATGTTCACTTTAAAGGATGTTTTGCTTATTCCTCTACTTAAACGGAATCTGATTTTCTTGGGAACTCTTGTTGCACGGGGTTGTATGTACACAACTCGATGTGGAGTTCTATCTGCTTTCAGAGTCGTCGTAAGGTGATTAAAGGTATGAGAGTGGTTGGGCCAAACTAAAACATTCTCTACAAGCTTTGGGGAATCTGAAATACTTGCACAAGTGTTGTTCATTTTCCCGTTATTCCCGCAAGCTCATCTAGTTTGCCGCAACCAGCATCATCGAAGCGAGACTACAATTTTTGAATATCGTCAAGAGGTGGAGAGTGCCTTGATGTAGGTGGAGTTCGTACGGAGGTTAGCAATTCCGTGATTACGCCTATGGAGGTGTGCCCTTGAAGGGGTAACTGAACAGTGAGAT
The DNA here is from genome assembly GCA_017893485.1 of Hemerocallis citrina. Lineage (NCBI taxonomy): Eukaryota > Viridiplantae > Streptophyta > Magnoliopsida > Asparagales > Asphodelaceae > Hemerocallis > Hemerocallis citrina. The sequence continues at coordinate 85,240,012 of CM030362.1, read as the reverse complement.
TGGGTACAGATTTGTTCAATTAGAAGAAGAAGCTATTGTTCTAAGTATTTTTGCAAGTGAAGTTCATTAGAGTTTGGATATGAATAATCACATCATATGATAGCACTCGTATGCAATCCAAGGTGGAGTTTGTTAAGAATGTGTCTTGAATACTCGTGGTTTAGATTATTAGAAGAAAAGATGAATCACAGAAGTCGAAGTATCGAAAGAGTAGAAGAAAATAGAGCAGCAATAGTGCAGGCAGAGTTGCGGTCGACCGCACACCCCGACCGCAGTTGCACAGAGTTGGCTGAGAGGAGGACGGTCGACTGGTTTTGTTGGACGGTCGACCGACCGTGGGGCTGTGTTCATTTTGGGCCTCGATTTATTAAGTCGTTTAAACCAATCTTCAACTCCAAGTTATCGTACGACTCCTTTTCAGTTACTTCTCTGACATGTTATATCGGACGACTGAGAATCAAGATTAAACCTAGGGTTCTCTTTATTTACTTTATTGATATTTTTTCCATTGCAAAGAGAGGCTTGAGGGAGATTAGGGGATTTTATTTCTTGGCCTATTTTGAGTGGACGCGGACGCAGATGCGAAAGTACAACATGTCATATTTTAGGATTCGAACCCGACGGGAAATAAACCGGGTCGGTTGCGGTCCAATTTCAGATTTGGGTCGGATCCGTTTTGGTTTCAAATATCGGGTGTTAGTGACATTGCTACTCACATCTTTATTCGAAACTGTAGTATCTGCTTTGTATCTTCAATTTGCGAGCTAATTAGAAATTGATATTAATTGCTATCATCATACATTAAAATAATTAGGGCTGTAAATGAACCGAGCTATTCGCGAGCTACTCAGCTCGAGCTCGATCAAAAGCTCGGCTCGTGCTGAGCTCGAAAGCGAGCTCGAGCTTGAAGGTACGTGGGTTTTAGGCAGAAGTTCGCGAGTATTCGGCTCGAACTCGGCCAAAGCTCGGCTTGTGTCGAGCTCGATACATAAACGATCCGAGGTCGAGTCTCAAGGTATTCGGCTCGACTCGGCTCGTGTAGAGCATCTGTAGTCGTCTTGACTCAGATTTTGGGTATCTGGCAAATAGAAATGGAAAAAAATGGGTTTGCGCTGTAGTCGTCAAAAGCCAAAATTTGGCTCAGACGGAAGATTATCTTTTGTATCAGAAATTTAAAACAAAAATATATAAATATATATATGAATGCAATGAAGTGAGGGAAAAGGAACAAAAAAAAAAAAGTTAACAGAATCCACAAAAGGACAAAGAAAAAAAAAGAAAAAAAATTTCAAACCTGCCAAATGCCTTGGACGGAAGATTATCTTCCGTCCTAGGCAATTTGGCCTTTTGCAAATTGGTCTTGGACGACACATTATGTACTGTCCAATTTTTTTTATAAAAAATTTAATTAATCGGATGGTATATTATCTTTTGTCTGTCGAATTTTTCGTATACGAAATTGAAGCGATGGTGTTTAATCTTTCGTCCCACATTTCAGACGAAAGATTATCTTTCGTCTGACTATAATTTGGTTTTTGCCAAACCGTCTTTCATATTTGGCATAATCTCGTTTATGTGACACCCAAAATTTGGATATTTGACAGATGACCACAACTTTTTTTTTTTTGATTTTTTCCATATTTTGAATATATGGCAAACGACTATAGATGATCTCACGGACTCCAATGAGAACGAAGCATGTGGGTTAACTAGGTTTGCCCGTTGATACGTGCCTACGGCACGTCTTCGGAACGATGCACCTTGTTTTATTATATAAAATAGTTTTGGAGGTCCACCAAATTAATTGAAGTAATAAACATAGTGCAAAAACATATTATATGATTTTTTTGATTTTTTCAAATTATTTTTGAAGTTTCAAAATTTTTAAATTTATTTAGTTTTTTAATTTTTAAAAAAATTTAAAATTTTTATTTTCTTAATTTTTTGAATAAAAGAGGGAGGGAGAAAGAGAGAAAAAAAAATATAGGAGTTGTTCTGGGTGGGAGATTTGAATTTAAGTTTTGGGAGGAAAAATATGTTTTGTAAGATTAGATCTAGGCTTTGATTTTTGGAGAGATTGAAGAAGAGCCACTTGATAGCTTTCTTTGTGTTTTATTATATAGATATGTGCTATAATAATACCGTACGCAAAAAATTTCAAAATTTTGTCGAATGGTCTCATTCAAATTCAAATCCCCCAAACAATACCCTCCAAATTCCCCTCCTTTCATTTCCCGCCAATGCTCTCCTCTCAATCTCACACCCCCCTTCTCCATATCCACGTCATCGATCCCAGCCTCAAAATGTACACCTCTTTCCTCCTTGCAATCCCAGCCGTCAATCTCCACTAAAACCAACAATCAAAAACCCACCACCTCATCAATCCGCACCCCCCGCCCCTATCACCACCCAATCACACCCCATCCCCCCTTAATCTATAAATACAACTCCTCACCTTCCTCCCATTCTCATCACCAACTCTAACTTCCCTCTCAAAAACCCTCCAAATCTCAAACCGTAATCTCACTCAATATCTAATGGCGCCCAAGGCAGACAAGAAACCCGCCGAGAAGAAACCTGCCGCAGCCGAGAAGCCCGCGGAAGAGGAGAAGGAGACATCGAAGAAGGCGGAGAAGGCCCCCGCCGGCAAGAAGCCCAAGGCCGAGAAGCGCCTCCCTTCCAAAGAAGGCGACAAGAAGACCGGGAAGAAGAAGAAGAGGGGGAAGAGCGTGGAGACCTACAAGATCTACATATTCAAGGTTCTGAAGCAGGTCCATCCCGACATCGGGATCTCGAGCAAGGCCATGGGGATCATGAACTCCTTCATCAACGACATCTTCGAGAAGCTCGCCCAGGAGGCGTCGAAGCTGGCCAGGTACAACAAGAAGCCGACGATTACTTCACGGGAGATCCAGACGTCGGTGAGACTGGTGTTGCCCGGCGAGCTGGCGAAGCACGCGGTGTCGGAGGGGACCAAGGCGGTTACCAAGTTTACTAGTGCTTGATTTCTAGGGTTTGACTTGTTCTTTTTAAGAGTTTTTGGATCTGATGTTTGTTGGTTTGTAAGGGTTTGATTAGTTGAATGGATGGCAATTTGTGTAATTACTTGGTTATTAGTAAATGGCAAGTGTTATCTCTATATTGATCGTGTTTTAGTAATTGTGTTTGTTTTTAATTTGTGAGATGTATTCTATGATTTTAATTAATTTGGTGTATAATTGCACCCTTTCCTAGTTTGTGTATTGGATAACGGCGATTAAAGAGGTCCGAATCTCTACCTATCTTGCAATTGTTTTATGTTTCTTCGTACCCAATTAGAATTGGTAAATAGGTGTGGTTCGGAGCTGGTTGTTAGCCCGGATCCAATTATAGGTTGGCGGTTTTCAAAAATTCGAGCGAATTGAAAGGGTTGGAAAAAACCGCTGTACTTTATAAAATAACTTTGTTAAATCCGCTGTACTTCGAGCGAATTCGAGCGTTTTTTTCTTGGGGTTGAAATTTTGGGTAATTATAAAGCACGCATAAATGTTAAACTAGTATAATGTATGTGTGATGCATGTTTAATAGCAAAGGATTTACAAATCAAACAAAATAGCAAATGGGAGGCCTCCCAGTAAAGAATTTTGGTGTTTAGAGATCAAGCGAATGTAGCGATTTTGTCAAAATATTATAAAATAGCAAAGGACTGTAGACATTCAATTGCTATAAAATGGTAATTTGACAAAATTAGCAAATGACTGGATTCTTTTATATAGATATAATTATCTATATACTATTTTAATGATAGAGTTGGGGTTGTAAACAAATAAATCCTAATTTTGTAACTGAACAAACTTGTGCAACGTACGCCAAACTAAATTCCCTAAACATACCTGTATGATGCACGTGCAATCCTTACCAAAAAAACAACCGCTTCATCTTCTCTGCTGGAAAAAAAACCTTAAATCCAAAACCCCAACTCACTTACTCTCTGTTCAAATCCTCTCTCCTGTTGCAGTGTCAATTCGTCGAATCCCGAAAGTCGTTGCCGCCGCTTCACTGTCGGGCCAGCCGTTCTACCTATTCAACTCCTTTCTCCAGCTGCACCATCCGCAAATTTGTCGTCGAATCCCGAACGTCGCCAATTGTGGTCGTCGAATATCCAGGGTTGCGCCGCAACTTCGCCGTCCAGCCAAGGGTAGTCATTTTCTCTTCTTCTTTTCTTCTTCATTCATTTACCCATCTACCCAGTTGACAATTTCCCTTATTTTTAGTTCATTGGTGTTCAGATTTGTGGAAATTAAATGTTTAGCAGCGAATTTTGGTTGAAAATTTGAGTGGATTTGGATTTGATTTCACACTGATGTAAGTGGTTTGCTTCTTTGTTAATTATGATAATTGTTTGTTCTTTGCTTTTGTGATTTTTTTAAAAAGGTAGAGAAGTTGACAGTTTTCCTTATTTTTGTTTCATGGGTGTTGAGATTAGGAAAAATCAGAAACAAGGAAGAGAAATTTAGTTGAAAATTTAATTGGACAGGCTTTGAATTGATTGATCACTAAGGTGAGTGGTTTGCTTCTTGGTTAATTATAATAATATTTTATTCTTTACTTTTTGTGATCTTTTTAGAAAGGAGGATGATAGAGATTATTTTTGTATGGCTAAACTCGAGATAATGGATTACAAATTTATGAATGTATGTATATTATTAATTTCGACTACAATTAAGGATGTCTATATTTGACTAAAGACACATATCAACTCAAATCAAATTGGATATAGATGTACTGTTGTTTTTTAATTGTGAAGAAAGAGACACAACACAACAACCTGGTGAGTTAGGAGCTTGGTCCATATGGGAAATTTGGCCTTTACATGATGTTATTAAAAATAAATGCAAGTTTCTTCAATCACACTTTCTTTTCGTCTCGGTTCATGTTGTCTATAATGAATCATTTTATATTGCAAAATGACTTGACCAATTGTAAAATGAATCATTCTATAATTATCGACATTGTTGGTTTGACTGTATATTAGTCCAATCTATCTAACCGATACTAATATATCCTGTGTAAAGAGTGTTGCTTCTTCAATGTCGATAAATTGATTCATTTCAGTTGACTACATCACATCCAGGACTTTTATTATGAATTAGTTATTTATGTCAGCATAATAAATTAGAATATTACGTGTGCATTTCTCTTTGATTTCTATATCGATTATATTCCGTCGAGCTTTCGATATCATCATATGTGCATATTTAATCTCTAATATTATAACTGGAGGTATTTTTTAATATTGGTAATTACTGCTCGCACTTGCAATTAATGTTTTTGGTTTTGTTAATTTATGCTTGCTTACGGTTTTAATAGCTAACCTTTAAGTTCACACTATTTCCATCAAGGTAAATGGATAGTATATATCCAGCGAACAATCAACAGGGCAATGATGTAGAGATAATAGACGAAAGAGAATTACAATGTCAACAAGAAATGCTTGGACGTAGGGAGAGGCTTAGGCAGTATCACAGAAATAGAAGAGCTAATATGACTGCGTCATAGTTGGAAGAACAAAGGCAAAGACAACGTCAATATATGAGAAATCGACGATCATTGATGTCTGAAGATCAACTAGCTGAAGAAAGAGAGAGACATAGGAAGTATCAAAGAAATCGACGCTCTAATATGAATGCAAATGATCAACCAAGTAATGATAGAGAAATAGTAGACGAAGGAGAATTACAGTATTAACAAGAAATTGCAACACCAACTGAAATACCCCAACTCTCAGAATCTCAACAGCTTGCTGAACGTAGAGAGTACCTTAGACAATATCAGGTAAATAGAAAAGCGAATATGACTACATCACAATTGGATGAGCTTAGACAGAGACAACGTCAATATGCGAGAAATCGACAATTGTCAATGTCTGAAGATCAACTCGATGAAGAAAGAAAGAGGCGTAAGCAGTATCAAAGAAATCGTCACTCTAATATGATTGAAGGTATGATTTTATAACGTCAATCATATCCTTATCATTCCTAATTTTTCTTCTATTTATTTCTGTGATCTTTCTTAAATTTAACGGAGGAACAACTAGAGACAATCAAGTGGCAAGAAGAGTTCAAACTATTGTAAGACATCATAATTCTGCAAGAAATTATGAGGACACATCTCCCTGTCAACGATTTCATCTACCACATACAAGAAGGTGCACACATTGTGGGGGAAAACTATTTTTCCAAGAATCCAATGATTTGTGTTGTCAAACAGGTAGAGTACAATTGCCAAGAATATCAGTTCCTCCTGATGAGCCTTTATATTGATCAGTCTGGAGAAGGAAAAATTTTTCGGCAACATATACGTACTTATAACCATGTGTTTGCATTTACTTCCATTGGGGTGCATCTTGATGACAGGTTTTCTAATAGTAGAATGGGTATTTACACTTTTCGTGCTCAGGATGACATATACCATAAGATTGGTAGTCTTATTCCACATAATAATTCTACACCTCGACATATGCAACTGTATATATATGATACTGAGCATGAACTCGATAATAGATTAATGGAAAGTGATTTGGTGAGTAGGCCAATTGTGGAAAAGCTTCAACAAATTCTCCATGCGCACAATCCATATATTCATAATTTGCGGTGTCTTTCAAGGCGCTCTAATCTTGACAATTGCAAGCTAATACTTAAGGAAATACCGAGTCATGGAGGACAATATTATTTGCCTACTATTTCACAAGTTGCTGCAGTGTGGGTTCCCGGGGATAAGCCTTATGATTACCATGAAAGAGAAATTGTTGTGGAAACTTATTCTAATCAACTTCACAATGTTCCAGATACTGCTGGGTATTATGATCCTCTCTAGTATCTTAACACCCCACATTTTTATTTTTAATAAAAATGCATTTTTTGATTTTTGCACGTATGATGCACGTGCAAATTTTTATTTTCATTTTATTACTCTCATTATCTATTTTTAGCATGCACAAGATTTTAATTAGTTTTTTTTAATCCATGGACCTAAAATGAAATCTAGCCCAATAGACAAATTAATTAGTTGATTAAGAGAAGCCCACTAAAGTAATTAAGTTAATAAATTTAGAAGTGAGCCCATAAATCAAGCCCATTAGAAAAATTACAAATTAAGTTGAACTTGGACTAATACATGACAAGTTACAACTTTTAGTACATATTTAGAGTTATAGAAATGTATTTATATTTGTATGTGCATGTGTGCATGCACACACTTATGCTTGGCCAGGTTGCATAGGGATATGCCGGTTTTGGACTAAGTGGGGGAGAGGGAAAGTTTGGAGGTTATGGGAGTTAAGCTTTTGAAATGTTGGAAAGGTGAAGGGTTAGGAGTTTAGGAGTTAAGAAATTGAAGGGTTGTATGAATTAAAAGTGAGAGTTATTAGGTGTAGAATTTTGCACTTTAGACCCTAACAAAATTCAATAAATAGCACCGCCATTTCTACTTCTCTTTTGCACCAAAAAGAATATCAAAATAAGAGAAAGAAAAGAAAGAGAGTAAGAGAGTTCTTGTGCTTGGAGGAGCTATTGATAGGAGGAGGAACTCTTCCTAGGAGGATAAGTTTTGCTAGGAGCTAGGAGTTGCTTTGGAGCTAGAAGTGGTGTTCCATCTTTCATTTCTTTGTTCAATCTTCAATTAAGATGGGTGATTTCATTATTTTCTAGTATAGAATATGCATGCTAAAATGAGTAATATATAAAATTTTTTATATGAAAAATATATATGAAACTCATGCTAGTGTAACATGATATGAATGAAGAAAATCTTGTTGTGATTGGGTACATAGTAGATACCATGTTAATTAAAAAGAAGAAATGCTTTATATCATGTTATCATGTTTGCAAAATTTTGTATTTATTGAGTATGTGAAATTTATTGATAACTAAGGAAGAGCAAAGAAAACAAAATGAATTTAGTATCATGAGATGTGTTGACATATGTGTAATTTGCCATGTTATAATTGGAAACATAAAATATTGCATGGAAGAGTCTTTTATGAAATTCTCATGAATAAGTGATATGCTAGTTTTGTTATAAATTGAAATTTGTAAAAAGTAGGAACATAAACTAGTTTATGAACACTACTCAATTACTATACAAGTTTATGTGAAAATTGAGAAAAGAGGAAATTTTTTTTAGAAGTGGAAATAGAGTTTAAAAATTGTTGTTTTACCGTTTTTAACTTCAATCTCAGTCCAGAAAATTTTATTTCAACTTATTAGAAAAAGTTGGTCTTGGATAAACAAGTTTTATGAAAAGGGTTCACTTTTTGAATATTATGAATAAAAGTACAGTAGTACATTATCTAAACAAAAAATACACTTGGACTTACTGGTTAGCCAGTGCAATACAGAGCGCTGTTGTGAGAGGTCCTGGGTATCAAAACTTGATAGTCTCATCTATTTTTTTTAATTCCAAAAAAAATCATTTCCGAAACCAAAAGCCAGCATATGGGTCTTTCGGCATAAGAAAGTGATGCCTGAGCCCAGTGGGCTCACTGGCTAGCGGTGTGGGTTTGAGGCGTTGACTAGGTGACTGGGGTGAGGGGTTCGAAACCCAGGGCCACTTTTTTTTAAAATTTTGTGAATTCTTTTTCATATGTGAAGGGTTTAGTATGAAAGAATTAGGTTACAAACTTTAGTATTCCTATAAAATGAAATTGAAAAAATATTGAGAATGTTTTCTTGTATATTTTTGTGATATAAAGAGAAATGAAATTTTGAGTATGAAACTTTGTAGTGAAGAAAAACAAAGTATTATATTTTTTTGTGAAGTAGAATTTTTGAAGAGAATTATACTTTGATTTTTGTTTAAGAAATATTTTTAAAGAGAAGTGAGACATTGTGATAGCTTGGATTGGGTATAAAAATTTCCATGTGATGAAATTATGTTCTTAAAAGGAATGTTTTGTTTATGAATGAATAAATATATCATGGATAAGTGTTAAGACAAGTAATTGATTATTTTTTTGTGACTAAGTTGAAAGATGAAAATATCTAGGACATGTTTATGAAAGGGTATGAATACCCATGATCCTTGCACATGAGAAATTGTGATTTAGAGTTAGTAAGACCTGGAGTACCGGCACTATTGAAATAAAAGATTTTGAGATGTGATTTTGAGATATGGCTATGGAGTTATCTCGGTAAATGTTGATTAATTCCGGTAGAAGGAAAAATTAATTCTAGGCTTGGAAATTTCTTCATGTCTAGGACCATATAATTAGGCACATAAGTGTGCATTAGTGTCATCATAGTATAAAAATGTGTGCATTAGGCATCGCATACACTTACATGTTTAGCGTCGTCAAATTTAACACTTTATTGTTTATTCAACTCTTGTGATTTGTTAAAGTAATGAGATCGTTATATGTACGGCATAGAGAGGATAGCCGAGTATAATATTTTCTTCAGTTGTAAGTGACTGACGTGCCCACAGCTTGATATGCAGGTAATGGACTTACCATGAAGGTGTTATGATGCAGTGATGATTTACATTGTTAAAATTTTAAAAGTTGTATTTTTATTTCATTGTTGTATTTTTCTGCTGTGTAAACAAGTGTATTGAACTCTGATGTATCATTGAAAAGTTTTTAATTTTCTTTTAAAATTGTACGAAGTGAAGTAAAGATCCTGTGAAATCTCGAATTCTGTATTATTTAGAATTCGGGGCGTTACAGATGGTATCATAGAACGCTTCACAAGTAGTACAAATTTATAAGGAACGACACCCTAGAGTGGACACTAGCGTGTGAGTTTCAACTTATAGAGATTTAAACTTATGTTTGTGTTGATTTATGGGATGACATTTTCTCCTCATTTTCCCAATAAGATGGCAATCAGCATGATCCCCAGAATGAGGCGCATTGGTTTGTCTACTTCGAGGATGAAAAAGAAGAACCAATGGAAGAAGAAGAAGAGGACCCAGAAGAAGAACCCGGGAAGGAGGAAGAAGAAGAACCATTTGAGATAGAAGAAGAATTTCCCGAGTACAGGGAGATTACTCCACCTCCGCCTGATCTTCCCGAAGACTCCCAGACGAAGGACTTGTTCCAGAAAACCCAATTGACATTGTTACTTTTCATTGACGGGAATTGGACGGTCAAAAGTGGAGAGTTAACCACTTGGAGTTACAACGGGCAGAAGACAAGGAACACATCCGGGAGCTGAGCTTTCAAGTGTGCGAGCTTGAGAAGGTCCGACTCGTGAATGATCGATATTTCGCCAAGTTGGACCACATCACTCGCTGGGAGAAGGAAGAGCGACAGCAGAGCTTCGAAGACACGAGGAAGGAAATCCAAGAACTACGGGAAGTGCTTAGAAAAGTCAAAAGAAACCGTAGAATCTATGATGTTTTCTGCAATGAATGTATTGGAACAAAATTTTTCTTTCTGAATGTAAAGTGTTTAAATTTTGAATGAATAAATTTAGTTGAAGCGATGTTATTTGTGTTAATCATGATGAATAATGATGAATTTTATGACTTAGAAATGGCACAAAGGATCATAAACGACGAAGATCAAAACAGTGAGAATGGGCTGGATCTAGAGACTGAACTGGCTCGAGTCTATCAAACCCTAAGTGCTGTCGCCGCAAACATCGCTGGAAATAAGGGACCAGGACCAGCAGTGCATGTTCCAGAGGCAATTAGGTTGGTTGAATCATTCAAGAGGATGAAACCACCTGTATTTGAAGGGCAGGCCAATCCAGATGCAGCTGACGACTGGATCAGACAGATTAAGATAGTGTTTGATGTACTAGAAACCCCAGAGGCCAGCAAAGTGAAATTGGCTACCATTCAACTAGAAAAGGATGCGGGTGTTTGGTGGCAATCGCTAAAAAAGACCTTGGGCAATGTACAACTCTCTTGGGAGGAATTTCTTGATGAATTCAGGAGCCACTACTTCCCACTGGATGTTCAGGAAAAGAAGGCCATGGAATTTCTGAGCTTGCAGTAGGGCAGAATGTCGGTACGGGAATATGAGACCAAGTTCAACCAGCTCTCCAGGTACGCGCCTGAAATGGTACAAGATGAAGCCAAGAAGGCGTGCAAATTTGAGTAAGGGCTGAGACCAAGTCTGAGATCCAGGATGATACCTTTGGCCATTCGGAGATTCGCGATGCTAGTCAAAAGGGCCGTTGCAACTGAGTCTGACATGAACCAGTTCCAGGCTGTGCAAGTCAAGCAGAACAATTGGAGTACGGGTAAGAGGCCTGCAGGACCAAGCAACTACAGAAGTCAGCCCCTAGCACAACACTCCAAACCAATTGGAGCCAATGCTGTTGCGATAGCAGGAAGGGAACCCCCGTGCTTCAGATGTGGAGTGTCAGGCCACATATCTACTGGGTGTACCAAGCCGCAATCGGTTAAGATTTGTTTTTTGTGTGGCAAGGAGGGTCACTTCAAGTCTGATTGCCTTCAGCTTCAACGGGGAGGACCAAGTCGCCAGCAGTCCAACCCTGGGCAAAAGTAGTTCAAGCAAGGGCGGGTGTTCGCCTTAACAGAGGCAGATGCAGATGATGTAGACCATGTGATCACTGGTATAGAAGATGACGCCTAGTTGTTTTGTTGCTTTTTCCACTTATGTAATAAATGTTATGTAATGAGAGCACTCATATGTAACAAGAGATATTCTAATAAATGGAATAAAAGCTTTGGTGTTATTTGATACGTGATCTTCACTCACTTTAGTGTCACCCTCATTTGCAAAAAGATTGGGAGTTGAACCAAAAAAATTTCCTGGCAAGGTTTTATCTGTGGCTACTCCGTCAGGAGAGAACTTGACAACCGATCGATACTGTCACATCCCGCTTCCCAAAAAGAATACGGAATACGGATACGCGATAAAAGCCCAGCGAATGATTTTCATCATCCATAAGCTGTTCAAGAATCTTGACAACATCTCACAAAATAATCAGAGTCGGAAGCAAGAGAATCAACCACACATGCTAAAATCAGAAATCATCAAGAAACGACAGTTTGGCAAATCTAGAATTCCCAACATTGCTGTACGAAATCTGTAATATCTCGCAAACCGTAAAACGAAATCCAAATCCGCCGAAGGGAGATGAAAGTAGACAAAATAATATAACTTTCATATTTCATAAATATTTTTCATACAGTAAAAGGAATTAGGGTGAAAATACACTTCTTTACAGAACAGCGAGCAAAATACAGCAAGTATAGCTTTCATAAACAAGCATGAAACGGCATATAAAACTCATCCATAAAATTCAACAAAATTCTAGGTAATTCCTAAATGGATATAGAAATACTGTGCCAAGTCTCAGATCAAAATAATATGTTTAGGACTAGTTTCAAAATAGTTTAATTATCAAAATCATCAAGAACGAAATCTGGAAAATAGAATACACCTCTGTACTAGTAAAACAACCATAACTCTCGCATACGAAAACGAAATCGATCTCTGTCAGAAAATTTGGAAAGAAGACATATTTCTTTACAATTCATGTATAAAAAAAAAGAATTCTGAACTTAATATGGTCTAAAATACAAATCAAAACTGATCATCGACAAAATACATATTTTCTCTTGAAAATAAAACCAATACAAATCATACGAAACTTGTTCCAATCAAAATCAAACATAGTATAGAATCTACTAAGTGTCCAGACATCATGAAATAGGGTATATAACCTATTCACAACCATCATATCACATAGATCTCATCAAACACATAGTTTCCCTAATTGTCTCACATATATGAATAGGTCAAGAACGGTCAAACCTAATTGTTTCATGTCGATTTTTGTGTCTTGAGGCAACTATGGTCAAATAGCACTATAGAGACAAACCCACCAAGGATAATACATACACAAGTTGTCTCTAGAACCCAACTACACTATAAGCGGTATTTTTGACTTGTATCATACAAAGAAATTGGAGTACAAGTTACTTACCTGGAAGATGACGATGGAAACGAAGCAAGGAGAAAGAATAACGGGAACGGATTTCCGGGCACAACTCAACGAACGAATCACGGAACACTATCGGATGGCTGAGATCAAGAGATCAAGATCATATCAGATCGGACGACTCTAATCGAAGATCAAGATCAAGATCAAGATGTGATCAATATCCTGATGATGATGATGATGATGATCAGATCAGATCGACGATCGGACGGTCCTGAATCAAAGTGATCAAGAAAGATGGTGGAGGAGATTATGATCAAGATGTTGATCAATGGCCCATGACAAAGATGATGATCAAGAAGATCGGACGGCCAAAAACTAACAAGAACAAAACTCTATAACCCAGCCAATATCACATTAACAGCAATGGCAACCCATGGCAATGGCTGCACTGGCTGCTCCGACAGCGGGTGGCGGGTGGCGGCAAGGCGGAGGACTGGTGGTGGTTCCGGCTGATAGTTGTCGTGACAACAACAACACCAGCAGCCATGGGGGCTTGCTGCACTGGATGTTCGGGTCGACATCACTGCAGGTGGCCAGGGGTGCTACACAGGGAAAGGTCGGGAGTTGAGAGAGGCATGACACAGCGGTGAGCGCTGCTGCAAAGCTTTTGTCGACTGGCGCTAGTGTCGGAGTGAGGGCTTGGCTGGAGGTCGGAGCATCGCTGCAGGCATCGAGGTGGCACGACGCAGGTGGAGGTTGGCACAGGGACATGGGGGAGAGGACAGGGAGAGAGAGGGAGACGGGTTTGAAAGATGTAGAAGATGAAGAGGTAGGGTGAATAGCGGCTGAAGTATAAGGAGATATTAGGGTATATGAACAAAAGTAGATGGTTTAATTTATTTAAGGGAGAGAGTAGGGTTTAGGAATGATTACGGGTTTGGGTAAATGGGTATTATGTGGGGTAAACTGGTTGGGGATTTAAAATGGGTATTAAAAATCCAATATACAATTAGAGAAAAATAAATAAATAAATAAATAGATCAATAATAATATAGTAACAAAATAAATCAATTTGTGTGCATCAAATTAATACTCAAATACTAAATACATTAGAAATATATTTTCAATTCAACAATCCAATATAATAATATGAATAACAACAATAATAATTTTGATATACACATCCAAATGAGATTTGAGATAAACAAGTTCATTAAAATCCAAATAGTAATAAAATAAGATACAAATAGCCGATCACTTAGAAAATAAACATTAAAGTTAGAATATACTACTATTCGTAGAAAATTTTAATTTCCGGCTCGAAACGATTTTAATAGAAGGCCAAAATCGAGTTTAAAATAATAACGAATTTATAAATAATCAAAATACAAAAAATATTCAGAAAATACGTATTTAGGAAAACAGGGGTTACAGATACTATGAAGGGTGTGATCTTAAAATCGGAGGCAGGCTTTTGGGCATCGACCTCATTGAATTGACAGTTCTTAGAGTCGAAGTCATTATTGGCAAAGACTGGATGTCAGTGTACAATGCCACTATCGAATGCAAGAGCAAAGAAGTTGTGGTGAAAGCTCCAGGGGGACTAGCTGTTACATTCTAAGGTAAAAGGAAGCGTAAGCAGATGGTAGTAGCTTTGACACAGCAGAAAGTTTCAGAATAAGTGAAGCAGATCCCAGTTGTTTGAGATTTTCTAGCTGTATTTCTTGATGATCTACCAGGGCTTCTCCTTCATCGAGATGTAGAGTACAGCATCACTGTTCAACCAGGAAGTGCACCTATTTTCAAGGCACCATAAAGAATGTCACCAGTTGAACAAGATGAGATCAAGAAGCAGATCGAAGAATTGTTGAGCAAAGGATTCATCAGGCTAAGTGCATCTCTTTGGGGAGCCCCAGTTCTTTTGGTGAAGAAGAAGGATAGATCAATGAGGATGTGTATCGACTATAGAGAGTTGAACAAGGTAACTGTACAGAACAAGTACCCAATTCCTCGAATCGATGACTTGTTCGACCGTCCAAGGATCAAGAATTTTCTCGAATATAGATTTACGGTCAGGATATCACCAAGTCCGTGTGAAAGAAGAAGGTGTGCACAAGACGACTTTTCGAACCAGACATGGTCACTATGAGTTTCTAGTCATGCTATTTGGAGTCACAAATGCACCGGCTATTTTCATGGACATGATGACAGAGTTTTGCGGCCTTTCATCGATTCTTTTTCGTTGTATTCATCGACGACATATTGGTCTATTCCAAGACAAAGAAGGAGCATGTCGAGCACTAAGCAAAAGTTTTGAAGAAGATACAGGAGCATCAGCTATATGTGAAGTTGTCCAAATGTGACTTCTGGAAAACCAAAGTCGCCTTTCTGGGTCACATCCTTTCTAAGGAGGGAGTGGCTACTGACCCGCAGAAAGTGGAAGCTGTGAAAGATTGGCCAAGACCGACCACAGTGAAAGAGATCAGGAGTTTTCTGGGTTTGACTAGATATTACAGAAGGTTCATTCAGGGTTACGCCCACCTAGCTGTGCCACGCACAGGGCTCACAAGGAAGAATGTGTAATTCAAATGGTCGGAGCAGTGTGAAGCTAGTTTCCAAGAGTTAAATAAAAGGTTGACTACCGCTCCTATTTTGGCGTTGTCAAGAGCAGGAGCCGACTATGATATCTACAGCGATGCTTCCCATCGTGGATTGGGCTATGTTCTGATGCAGGAAGAGAAGGTAATTGCTTATGGGTCTAGACAGCTGAGACCACATTAAAAGAATTACCCAACCCATGATTTGGAGTTGGCAGCAATCATCTTTGCTTTGAAGCAATGGAGGCATTACGTGTACGGGGAGAAGGTCAATATGTACATGGATCACAAAAGTCTGAAATATATTTATCAGCAGAGGGATCTAAATCTGAGGTAGAGGAGATGGTTAGAAGTGTTGGAAGATATCCGACCTGAAATCAAATACCATATAGGCAAGGCAAATGTTGTGGCAGATGCGCTCAGTGGAAAGTGCAGCTTGTCTCAGCTGATCACAATTCAGAAGGAATTGGCAGAAAAGCTTGATCGAGTAGGGATTGAAGTGGTCTTACAAGGTGTGGAAGCTTCTTTAGCTCAATTGAGGATTCAACCTACCTTGAGAGATAGAATTATTGACGGTCAGAAGGCAAATTCAGAGATCCAGAAGATGATAGAGCAGGTTGGTATTGGCAAGTTGGCAGAGTTCTAGGTGAAGGATGCAGTGTTGTGGTATGGCGAGCGGCTGTGTGTACCAAATCGGGTTGCGTTTTGGGTATAGCCATTCAAAAATTGATTGCAGTTGATAACCTTTATTCTACAGTTGCACTGTTTTTACTTTTTTTATTCAGAATATATATAATCTGCTCAAGAATCTGTCAAATGATTAACAAACAGAAACTAAAAATGGAAAGCCTACGAATTAGTTCTCTAATGTTTTATATATTGTTTATTTGTTGGCTTAAAAAAAATGAAATCTCACTTTATATATTTGCAGTCGAAAGCGGTTCAGTGAGAAAAAAGCAGAGAAGTGGTGGGCTGAGAACAGATCAAAGCTCCAGGAAAAATACAATATATTGTCCAGAGAAAATTCGTTTGGTGGCTCTACCTCAGGCTTTTGAAATATGCGCCAATCCCACTCTGTATATGAATCTACACGGTTTTACATGGCCTTGAATCATAAATTTTGCGTGTCCCGACTACTAGGTTTGGCCCCTAGCTTTTGCTCAAATACATGAAAAAGCTGCAGTTGGAGAAGTGAGAAATGTGCGAACAAAGTTGAAGAGTTGATGTTGTGTATTTGAGCTAGCCTCAGGCACCCACCAAAATTTCACGTTTCAACCACTTTTGCAAGGATCAGAGAAAATATATCTTTTGTCAATGGCCCGATATATTTAATTTTATGACCATACATTTTGTAGACGTGCATCACACGTGCATTATACTAGTTACTATTATATAAGAGGCTTGCTCCGTTGAAAATTGGTTTGTTTTCAATGGGTGTGAAAACAGCGATCTGAGCCGTTGGATCGCTCTTGATCGTGATCAACGGCTTAGATCGTTGTCGCTCAGATCTGAGCGGAGCTCCTAATAAGAGCGGAGGGGTATTTTGGTAATTTCACGCCAAAAATGCTTCAGACTTAGAGTTATTTGGCGTGAATTATTTTTTTCTCGAAAAAAAAACACTTAGGCCGTTGTTGAGAAATGTTGTTTTTTAAAAAAAAGTTCAACCTAGGTATTTACAAGTGTTTTTCCAAACACTTGTACATACTCAGATCTCCATCTCTCTCACTTTTTCGACAACTCTCTCTCTCTCTTTGGAGCTCGCGAAACCCATTCCCAAAACCCTAGCTCTACTCCGACCTCCTCTTCTCTATCTCGCCCTCTTCTCGAAGACTCTCTATCTCCCCTCCCTCTCCCGAATACCCCAAACCTTAACCCAACCCGAAATCCCAAATCACCCGAACCTTAGCACAAATTCTTCGAAACCCTAGAGTCTACAACTTCTTCGTCTACAATAGCGATTCCTCACATCTTCGACAACTCTCTTTCTCTCTCTCTGGACTAGGTATTCGCTTTTTCACAATTTAGTAGAATGAAATATGTTAATTTATTGATTTTTTTTTCCAATTTTTGGGTTTGATTTTTTGTATTATGTGTAGTTAGTCTACAATTTAGAGAGTCTACAATTTTTGTACCATGTGTGTTGTATATATTTTGTTGACTTTTTTGTAGATGTAGTGTTAGTTGTAGTTGTAGAATATAGGAAAAGCAAACAAACGAGATTAAAAAATTTCCAAATTTTACGAGTAGGTCGGACTCACCACGCACAAGACAACGCAACTTGTAGAGGCGATTTCCGACTCACGGTTTGCAAGATACGTCTGTTTATCACTTTTATTCAATAAAATAGAAATAAAGCGATACACAGTTGTATATTACAAACCGAGAGTCGGAACTCACCTCTGCAAGTTGCGTTGGCTTGTGTTTGGTGTGCCAGAAGTAACGGCCAAATTTGGAATTGCATCTTGTTTGTGTTATTTTCTCGCGTCTATGAAAGAACATCTATATACGTCGGAACCTTTTTAATACGGTCTAACTAGAATACCGTTCAAAAGAAGTCCAAAAAATACGAAATAGCGCGAGTAGGTCTGGGTAACCAATGACAACCCAACGCAACTTATAGTTGCAAGTTCCGACCCACGGTTTGCCAGATACGCCAATGTATCGCTTTCCGCTCTTTTTTCAAGAATGAAAGCGATACACGGCCGTATCTTTCAAACCGTGGGTTGGAACTCGCTTCTACAAGTTGTGTTGGCTTGTGTGCAGAGAACTCGATCCAATCGTAATGTTTTGAATTTTTTGTAGGTCGTTTGTGTGGTTTTTTCACGTATTTTGTTATGTTTATAGTGAGTTTTCAATAGAGAACCCGCTCAAAAATTATGAAATTTTGCGAGTAGGTCGGTTTTGCCACTCACAAGCCAAAGCAACTTGTACTTGCAAGTTCTCACTCACGGTTTGCTATATACATCCGTGGATTGCATTCTGCTCTTTTTTCAAGATTGAAAGCGATACAAGGCAGTATCTTGAAGACCGTGAGTCCAAACTCGTTTCTACAAGTTGCGTTGACTTGTGTGCAACAATTTAGACCTAATCGCAAAGTTTGGTATTTTTTGAAAGTCATTTGTGCGGTTTTCTCACGTATTTTGTTTCGTATCTATATATATGCCAATTTTTTGTTAAAAATATGCAAACTTTCTTACAGAGAAATGGTTAGAACGAGGGGAACCGAAAGGCCATCTGTTAGTGGTCGGGGCGAACATTACATAGAAGTAAGAGAACTATTAATTTTCATTGTGAATTTTGTATAAAGTGGTATGATTACTACACTAATAATAATTTGTGGTGTTGGTGTAGGTTGGTGCATTCTCTTCGGCAGCAAAACGAGGCCCAGGACCATTATATAAAGATGTGCTCACTTTGCAAGACCGCCACAGATCTGAGGCAATGTGGGGTGGGACGACGCGGAGGTGTAAGTTTCGCACTCATGAGACTATGATGGTGCACCCACGTACCTTCGAGTACCTAGTCCAGGCTGGTTTCTACGAAATCAGTATGATGGGTCAGGTGAAACTCGACCGAGCAATTTTGCAGCTCTCGTCGAGCGATAGAGGCCAGAGACACACACCTTCCATCTACCGGTCGGAGAGATGATGGTGATGCTACAGGATATAGCGATGATCTCCGGTCTTCCAATAAATGGGATGGCCGTGACGGGTAATATAAATTTTGATAAGAGAGAATTGTGGAATAAACTCCTCGATATAGAGTTTGATGAGGAGGACGAGGGCGATAGGCTTATTTTGTCGGACAATAAATTCGACTAGCTTGGTTGAAGGATTATTTTGAAGAGAGGTTGACTGAGAAATCGACCGACCACGAAGTGCAGTGCTACACTAGAGCATACATTCTGACGATGCTTGGAGGGGTTATCT
Source organism: Hemerocallis citrina (assembly GCA_017893485.1). Taxonomy (NCBI): domain Eukaryota; kingdom Viridiplantae; phylum Streptophyta; class Magnoliopsida; order Asparagales; family Asphodelaceae; genus Hemerocallis; species Hemerocallis citrina. The sequence goes on along the minus strand of CM030362.1, from coordinate 85,220,584 downwards.
TGCCTAACTCATCTGGAGATACCATACCTCTTAGGCCGTTATCTTTGATAAAATTAGATTTTTATGAGTTGCTCTTTGCCTTGGCCAAGCTAAAAGGAGCAACAACACATAAAATATTCCCAAGTTTTTTATAAGCTAGGCCGTTGTCGCCAACAAAGGCCTAGGTTATATGATAAAATTGGATTTTTACGATTTGCTCTCTGTCTTGGCCAAGCCAAAAGAAGCAGCAACTCATAAAAAATTCCAAATTTTCCTAGGTTATATGATAAAATTGGATTTTTATGAGTTGCTCTCTATCTTGGCCAAGCCAAAAGGAGCAGCAACTCATAAAATATTCCATTTTTTTTATAACCTAGGCTGTTGTCTCCAACAACGGCCTAGGTTATATGATAAAATTGGATTTTTATGAGTTGCTCTCTGTCTTGGCCAAGCCAAAAGGAGCAGCAACTCATAAAATATTCCATTTTTTTTATAACCTAGGCTGTTGTCTCCAACAACGGCCTAGGTTATATAAAAAAATTGAATTTTGATTAGTTGCTCTCTGTCTTGGCCAAGCCATAAGGAGCAATAACTCTTCAAAATCAATTTTTTTTTATATAAACGGTCTTGGTTATATGGAAAAAATTGAAATTTGATGAAATGCTCTCTGTCTTGGCCAAGCCATATGGAGCAACAACTCATCAAAATCCATTTTTTTATTATAACTAAGGACGTTGACTCCAACAACGGTCTAGGTTGAAAAAAATTGAATTTTGATGAGTTGCTCTCTGTCTTGGCCAAGCCATAAGGAGCAACAACTCATCAAAATCCAATTTTTATTATTATTTAAGGCCGTTGTTTTCAACAACGGCCTAGGTTATATAAAAAAAAAATTGAAATTTGATGAGTTGGTCTCTGTCTTGGCCAAGCCATAAGGAGCAACAACTCATCAAAATCCATTTTTTTTAATATTAAGGCCGTTGGGCCTATGTTATATGAAAAAAAATTGAATTTTGATGAATTGCTCTCTGTCTTGGCCAAGCCATAAGGAGCAACAACTGATCAAAATCCCTTACTATTATCTTATTCATTTTTAGATCTAAAAATTGAAAAAAATAAAATAAAGAGACCAAAAACAAGATTATGGTAGTATTTTGTGTAGAGTTCAAGACTCTCTGTTCGTAGAGACAGAAAAGAAATTTTTTTTAACAATGTGAATATGAGAGAGTACATCCTTGTTCAGCTTATCTGTCAAGTTACTCATAACCCTACCCTAACCGTACCGTTAACCCTAACCCTACCCTAACAAACTCATAACCCTAACCCTACCCTTTACTCGAATATTTGGTATTTTTTCAAGCTTTCCATATTAATTTTTGGAGATTAACCACTTGATTATTATACTTTCTTCAATACATTAAATTTTTTGTGCATGGACTCGAATATTATATTTTTTGTAATTTTTTTTGGACATGGACAAAAAAAATAATAATTAAATTTGTCTTTTTGTTGTGATTGGTATGTTCTACAAGTGTTCTAAAATATGCCGTGTATACTTACCACTAAGCTTACCCTCACCCTACCCTAAAATATGAATAGTATTCTTTTTGGGTTCTTTCTACTTGCACTTCTATCTGTACGAACAGAGGCTACCGAACTTTATACCAAAGACATTCATATTCTTGTAAATCGTCTCTATATTTTATTAAAATTCTTGTTTAGCAACGAGAATGACCAAAATATTTTTGAACACCTTTAGAACATCTTACACATACCAACGATTACTACATTTCAAAATTAGGAAATAAAATTTTTTTTGTCCATGTCGAAAAAAGAAAAAAAAATCTGCCTAGGCCGTTGTTTACAACAACGGCCTAAGTAAAGGAAGGTTATGTGAGGGTTAGGGTAGGGATAGTGGAGGGTTGTGAACATATTATTATTATTATTATTATTATTATTATTATTATTTTTGACATGTGTATTCCGTTTTTGGGTAGTGAAGTCTGTGGTTCAAGTCAACATAGTTTTTTTCACAATAATTTAAAATTTTAAATGTTGTGGCATCCTTGATTTTTGTGGTGAACACATCTATTGGCATCACATGTAACGTAAGAAACAGTCTTTTTCTGTAACAATTTGAATTATTTCTATTCATGTGATCCATAGTTTATTCCCAACCACTATCGTTCTCTATTGAAACACTCGATTCGAACTAGTTCCCATGTATTATCTAATAGATTCAATCGTTTGTACAGACATTATCCTGACCCTACACTAACCCGTAACCCTACCATAACCCTCATTTACCTAGGCCGTTGTTTCCAACAATGGCCTAGGATTAATCCTTTATTTCATATTTTTTTTGTGTACGTTTTATTTTAATATCGACATGGACAAAAAAGTAGAGAATAATTTTTTAATTATGTTTCTTTGTTCTGATTGGTATGTGTAAGATGTTCTAAAAGTGTTCTAAAATTATGAATAGTAGACTTAACACTAACCTTTACCTTACCCTAACCCTAACCCTAACCAAACCTATGGTTGAAATATTATAGGTTAGGGGGGTATGGTTAGGGGTTAGGTGTTAAGATGAATAGGTATACACTTTCCAGAAGAAATTACATATTAGGGGTGAAAAAAAATTGTTTTTACCAAAAAGAAGACCATCTTTTATTTTCTATTAGATATTTAAGCATTTAACCTTAACGATTGTATATTGTTCATTTAGGTGGCTAAAAATGAAAATTAATAAAATATAGAGACGATATACAAGTATATGAATGTCTTTGGCGTAGAGTTCAAGAGACTCTGTTCGTACAGAGTGGAGAGAAAGTTGTAAAAGACATAAAAAAAAAATCAATTTTATCATATAACCTAGGCCGTTGTTGGAGACAACAGCCAAGGTAAAAAAAATTGGAATTTTTATGAGCTGCTGCTCCTTTTGGCTTGGCCATGACAGAGTGCAACTCATAAAAATTCAATTTTATCATATAACCTAGGCCGTTGTTGGAGACACCGACCTATGTTATAAAAAAAATTTGAAATTTTTTATGAGCTGCTGCTGCTTATGGTTTCATAAAGACAGAGAGCACCTCATAAAAATCCAATTTTATCAAATAACCTAGGTCGTTTTCTCTAACAACGGAGACAACGACCTAGGTTATATGATAAAATTGGATTTTTATGAGTTGCTCTTTGTCTTTATGAGGCAGCTCATAAAATTGGTCAAGACAGAGAGCAACTCATAAAAATCTAATTTTATCATATAACCTACAACGGCTTAGGTTATAAAAAAATTTGGAATATTTTATGAACTGTTGGTCCTTTTGTCTTGGCCAAGACAGAGAGCAACTCATACAAATCTAATTTTATCATATAACCTAGGCCGTTGTTGCAACGGCCTAGGTTATAAAAAAATTGGAATATTTTATGAGCTGCTGCTCCTTTTGGCTTGGCCAAGACAAAGAGCAACTCATAAAAATCCAATTTTATCATATAAGTTATAAAAAAAATGGAATTTTTTATGAGCTGTTGCTCCTTTTGGCTTGGCCAAGACAGAGAGCAACTCATAAAAATTCAATTTTATCATATAACCTAGGCCGTTGTTGGAGACAACAGCCTAGGTTATAAAAAAAATGGAATATTTTATGAGCTGCTACTCCTTTTGGCTTGGCCAAGACAGGGAGCAACTCATAAAAATCAAATTTTATCATATAACCTAGGCCGTTGTTGGAGACAACAGCCTATGTTATAAAAAAAATGGAATATTTTATGAGCTGTTGCTCCTTTTGGCTTGGCCAAGACAGAGAGCAACTCATAAAAATCCAATTTTATCATATAACCTAGGAAAATTTGGAATTTTTTATGAGCTGCTGCTCCTTTTGGCTTGACCAAGATAGAGAGAAAATCATAAAAATCCAATTTTATCATATAACCTAGGCCTTTGTTGGAGACAACGGCCTAGCTTATAAAAAAATTTGGGAATATTTTATGTGTTGTTGCTCCTTTTGGCTTGCCCAAGGCAGAGAGCAACTCATAAAAATCTAATTTTATCATAGACAACGGCCTAGGTTATAAAACAAATATGGAATTTTTTATGAGCTGCTACTCCTTTTGGCTTGGCCAAGACAGAGAACAACTCATAAAAATCCAATTTTACCATATAACTGCTTAGGTTATAAAAAAAAATTAGAATTTTTTATGAGCTGCTGCTTCTTATGGCTTCATAACGACAGAGAGCAACTCATAAAAATTCAATATTATCTTATACAACTTAGGCCGTTGTTGGAGACAAAGACCTATGTATAAAAAGGAAAAAAATTAATTAAAAGTTTAAACACCAACTGTAGCTGCTACACTTTAATCCAACCAACATATAAATACATAATACAATCAGCAACAACAAAACAACAACACTTGAATCCCAACAACATGTATAATTAACAACAAATCTTACACATCAATAACATTCAAAATTATTACATCAAAATCTAACATACTCGAACTGTACATCCAAAAAAAATTCACAACACTTGATCATATCTCTCGTCGGAACTCTCTTCATCGGATGGATTCACTTCTTGCGGATTGGTTGCCCTAAATTAAATGACAGGTTTTAGTTAGTGAAAAATTTATTTACCACAAATCAAATAGAATAAATTTAAATTAATGATAACCAAATCAAAAAATATATTACCCCTTAAATAAGGTTGGACAATTTCTTGAATCATGATCCATTTGCACAATGCCGCATGTTCTGCACCATCTCAGTTTTTTAATGCAAAGTTGCTCTCTTAATGGCCTCAATCTCTTGGTGCGAGGCATTTCCTTTGTAATACATTGTTGTGGGTCCTTCACGCGTGTAGGTACATGTCCACTGCCTTCATCATGAGGTTGTGCACTACCATGCGCTTGTGCACTACCATGCGCTTGTGTACTATCATGCAGTTGTGAGCCTCTTCGGGATGTTCACCCAATCTGGGTTGTAGCCGAGAGACACCGTCGATGATCTTCACCAAATTCTTAAGCGTGTATTTGTAACATTCATTGGAGGAACAACCAAGATCGACAATTTATTTTGCATGGTAGCTCAATTCATAATATCGAGAAGCAAAATTCTCGCTATTGCCTTCGGTTTGAATAGAGGTATAGCTTTTTCTCATCATATTCCGGATCCATCTTCTTTTAATATATACATCCACGAGAGAAGTGTGATGCCTGAACCGAAGAACCGCTAAAATATGTCTGTAAGGAATGCCAACGAAGTCAAAGAACTGACAAGAACATGTAATAATTGTAAGGAGTTTGCATAACAGAAGAAGGCTAGCCGGTTCTGATTCTCTCCAAAGTATCACATGGAAGGTTGAACTATCCGATGTCTCATGATCGGAAATGAATGTCACATTATACATGAAGCTTTTTGTTACTTCATCTTAGAATTTGTTAAAAAAATTCAAAGTGTATGTTCGCGCCATTTGTGCCTCCAAAGCCCATTCGCTCTTCAACTTTAGTCTCTTCTCACGGTTACGATGATTTTCTTTCAGTTCATCGTATCTTTTCTTTCCCTAAAAAACGATCAAAGATGACGGAAAATTCATGCAAGAAATATTTCTTTTCTGTATAATGCTTCAAGGCAGAATGCGATGACTCAACCCGTTGGCTACTCAACAGTTGGCCCAAAATGAATCTTTAGCATAGATGGGTACCCATTTTTCACGGATATCAAATAGATCGTTCAACCATTTTTTATTCTCTAATCTGTATTGCGAAATCAATAAATTCTATTTTTCTACAAATTTATGTACATATTCGGTATCGTAGATGACAGTCTTCAATAATTTCCTAAACTTGTCGACATCGTTCGACATACGTACCTCTAGCAGTAACTTATCCAATATGTGTCAAATACAAAACCGATGCTGAGTCTGGAGAAAAACTTTCTTCACTGCGGCGGCGATCCCACGGTCTTGATCGGTTACGATGTCGGATGGAGCACGATTCATTATTCCTAACCACTTTTCAAAAAATCATTCAAACAAAGAGGTCGTCTCATTTGTAATGAACCCGCCTCCTAAGAAAGTAGATTGCCAATGTTGATTCACTCCAACAAAAGGAAAAAATAACATTCCATACCGGTTCATGTTGTACGTTGCATCAAAGCAAAGTATATCGCCAAATTCTTCGTAATTCATCCTAGAAATACCATCAACCCATATACAATGTGACAACCGGCCTTCGGGATCTACTTGAATTTTATTAAAAAAATGAAGGATCCGTCTGTTTCTTAGATTCGAAAAAATCGATTAGCATTTTCCTTTCGTGTCCTTTCAATGCTTCTTGTGAGTCTCTAAGTAAATTTCTAACATCTTTTTTGGTGAATCCTATTTGATCTTGACCACGACTAGCACTTTCGAAGAAAAGCATTTTTTGACATGTCTGGATATTAGCTTGGTTGAATTGATCTATTATTCTTTTATCCGTATTTGACACGGAACGGTTTCGGGGGAAAAGCTGTCTTCTACCGGGTGAGGTGAATTCGTGATTGTGTGCTTCATGAAATGAATAAAACACCCACGTATTACCTGCTTCTTTCAGTTTTACACGAACACAAGTCTTGCAATCCGTTCTAGAGGTTGTTCCCCGTTTACCATCACTATGTTGATTCGGCGATGACCCGACTTTATTATATAGATATGACTTATCTACTTCCACCCTTTTTTTCAATTTATTCCCACCCTTACGCATTGCAAAACCCCCACATCGAGCATATGACATATAGAAATTTTCGATCTCAACTAAAGTAGGAAATGTCATACCTAACTTTGGTTTCAGGTTATCATCGACTAACGACACGGAATCAACGATTGGTTCTACCGGCAAAAAATTATCACTGACAATCGAACTTTCCGCATCGTTGTTCATCTAAAAAAATATATTTTTTAAAAAATTAATACACACATCATATATAAAAAAAACTTGTTAACAAAAGATTGGAATATATATATATATATATATATATATATATATATATATATATATATATATATATATATTGATGATGTGGCATACATGTGATTGGAAAAGCCTTAAAAGGGTTAGTTGTCCAATGTATCACATGCATGCCACATAATCAATTGCTCATTTACTAAATGAGCAAGTTGCTCATATCCCTTTTACCCATATATATATATATATATATATATATATATATATACACGAAACAAAATACGTGAGAAAACCTCACAAACGACGTTCAAAATAAACGAAACTTTATGATTAGGTCCGACTTGCCGCACACAAGGAAACACAACTTGTAGAAGCGAGTTCTGATCCACGGTTTGCAAGATACGGCCGTGTCTCACTTTCACTCCTGAAAAAAAGGGGAATGCGATATACGGACGCATATAGCAAACCGTGGGTGAGAACTCACAACTACAAGTTGTTTTGGCTTGCGAGTGGCGAGACCGACCTACTCGCAAAATTTCGAATTTTTCGAGTGGGTTCTCTATTGAAAACTCGCTCAAAACATAACAAAATACGTGAGAAAACTAAACAAACGACGTTAAAGAAAAAAACAAAACTTTGTGATTGGGTCGGGCTCCCTGCACACAAGCCAACGCAACTTGTACGAACGAGTTCCGATCCACGGTTTGCAAGATACGACCGTGTATCGCTTTCACTCATGAAAAATGCCAAGAATGCGATACATTGACGTAATTCGCAAACCATGGGTCAGAACTCGCAACTACAAGTTGCGTTGGGTTGCGAGTGGTTAGTCCGACCTGCTCGCAAAATTTCGTATTTTTTGTATATCGTTTGAGCGGTTTCCTAGTGAAAAGTCGCTCGATAAAAATTCAAAGATTAATTGTTGTTGTTGTTTGATATACGGTAGAAAACCATACGAACAAGATCAAAAAATTTCGAAACTTTGGGAGTAGGTCGGACGCACCACGCATAAGCCAACACAACTTGTAGAGGTGAGTTTCGACTCACGATTTGTAATATACGGCGATATATCACTTTCACTTACGAAAAAGAGTCAAAAACGATACACGGTCGTATACTTCAAACCGTGAATCCGAACACACTTCTACAAGTTGCGTTGGCTTGTGCATGGTGAGTCCGACGTACTCGCAAAATTGCAGAATTTTTTGATCTCTTTGCGCACTATTACTAACAACGAACAACAACAACTAATACTACACCTACGTCGGCAATAACACTATAATTAGCTACGCATAATACACAAATTGTACACTCAAACATTTTTTTTTTTTTTCAATCAATTAACCTAGCTAGATCTACTAAAATAGAAAAAAGTTAATACCTTTCACAATGTGGGTTTTCGAAGAGGAAATAGAGGAAGTGCTTGCGCGCTGCTATAGACGAAGGAAGGGGAGTAGGATTTGGCTAATTTATTTAGGATTAGGGTTTTAAGGTTTGGGAGATTTCGTATGGGTTAGGATTTTTTTGTATTCGGGATCTTCAGAGGAAGAGGGCAAGAGTGTGAGAAGTGAGAGAGATTGAGTGAGAAGCAACGAGCAAGAGAGAGCTAGGATTTTCAGTTCGAGAGAGGGAGAGAGAGAGCTAGGGTTTTGGGAATGGGTTTCGTGAGCTCTAGAGAGAGAGTGAGAGAATTGTTGAAGAAGTGAGGGAGATGGAGATTTGAGTATGTATAAGTGTTTGGAAAAACACTTGTACATACCTAGGCCGTTATTGGGAACAACGACCTAGGTTGAATTTTTTTTATTAAAAAAACAACCTAGGCCGTTGTTCCCAACAACGGCCTAAGTGTTTATTTGGACAAAAAAATAGTTCAAGCCAAATAACGCAAAGTCTGAAGTGTTTTTGGCGTGAAATTACCAAAATACCCCTCCGCTCTTATTAGGAACTCCGCTCAGATCTAAGCGGCAGCGATCCAACGGCTCAGATTGCTGTTTTCACACCTACTGAAAACAAACCCGTTTTCAATGAAGCAAATATATTATTATTATTATTATTATTATTATTATTATTATTATTATTATTATATATATATATATATATATATATATATATATATATAAATTTATTATAATAAATTATTTTATATTATTATATATCAGTATGTATGTATCAATATGTATGTATGTATGTATGTATGTATGTATATGTACACCGTATGTATACATCACAGTATATATACTATATATACATACATCCAAACCCACACATATTGTATATAATACAATATAGAGTGTGTGGGTGTGTGTGTGTGTATATATATATATATATATATATATATATATATATATATATATATATATAGCAATGCTCCATTGCAAACAGGTCTGTTTGCACAGACCTATGCAAACGACATTGCTGATCATTGGATCAAGTTCGGTCGTGATTGACCCAGCCCATTATCCCCATCTCACTCAAGTTGTGAAGGGTAATTTGGGAATTTCATCCCAAATAACTCTTCGCCTCATTCGCTCTTTCACTCACTCTCAAATTTGAACCTAGGCCGTTGTTTTCCAAACAACGGCCTAAGTTATAAAAGACTGCTGTTTCAAATAATCTAGGCTGTTGTTTGGAACAACGACCTAGGTTTATTCAACAGGCGGGGCCGATCATGGTCACTGGATCTTGATCGATATGATCCAATGGCCACAGGTGCCGTTTACACGACGCCTGTTTGTAATGGAGAATTGCTTATATATATAGAGAGAGGGGGGGGGGGAGTATATCATCTTGGAAAAAGTTTTTGCAGATTTTTCGGGCTGGATTCCGGTGGGCTCCGGCCACCGGCGGCGCCGGAAATTGATTGGATCATGTTATTCTCATCGAGTACTGTTTCGTAATTTACTCACTTGCCAAAAACGGTTTCCGTATGAATGAAAAATGTAGGTCCAAAGTTGGGTACTCGCAATGTACTAACTTGGACAGTTGGAATGAATAATCCTACATCGGAAGATGAGAAAGATTTTCTCTAGTATATATAAGCTAAAGAAATGGACTAAAGGGCGTAGCCCTGGGCTTACCACTAACGTGTAGTGGGAAGAGGACCTTGCCAAAATAACAAACACACACGCGCGCGCCCGGCCCCGGCCTCGGCTTGACTTGGCTTGGTTTGGTTTGGTGTGGCGTGGCTTGGCTCTGGCCTATATTTTTTTTTTGCCCTGCTCCAAAATTTTCCAAGTTACTGTTGAGGCTCTTCAAATTCTGTAACTGTTGGTACCATTACTCTGTAACAGCAGAGTAATGGCTCATCAGTTATGCTTTTAAACCATTACTCTAACCATTAATCTACTGTTACAGAGTAATGGGCTATTACTCTGCTGTTACAGAGTAATGGACCCTTCAGTTACTCTTAGTCTCCTATAAAACCAGCCCATTTTGTCTACCAGAAGATACAATTTTCAAAAAAAAAACCAGTCTGAATCTCCTTCTTCTTCTTGCTCTGAGTCAGTTATTAGAATACAACACAGCTCCGGTTCGCTGAGATCTCTGAAGTTAGGGTGCTGCTCTTCAAGGAAAGGTAATACAGTTATATCCTGGGAGGCAATTCGTCAACCACCGTCACACTATGGGGCAAAATTTGCTTTAAGGACAGAGATATTCAAATCTCGACTCTGTATTGTACTGTATGGTTTGTTCTTTTATTTTCTGTAATTGTATCTCTTCACAATTATTGTTAGCATTTTATGTTTTATGAAACTCGTGTTCAAACAATCTTAAAGCAAAATTTTCCTCTATTCTAACAGTTTTTGTGAAGATTCTTTATAGGTACTGTTATCATTTCGAAAAAACTAAACAACTAACACGTATATTTTAACTGTTTTAGAACATGGAAAACACACAAATCGATAATGTCAGTGGACTTATCAATGAACAAACACAAGTGACCCAAACTGTGACTGCACAATTGGTTGCGGCACAGACGGTCGTTCTGCCCACACACATAACTGTGGGAGAAAAACCAGAGAAGTTCAATAGAATGGGATTTAAGAAGTGGCAAGGGAAGATGTAGTTCTACCTTACCACCTTGAAGCTGGACAGGTTTCTCACTGAATCTGCCCCTATGCTGGCACCTATGGATGCACACTCCGTTGTGGCAGTTGATGCATGGACTCAAGGTGATTATCTCTGCAGAAATTACATCCTGAATGACTTGGTAGACCCGCTGTACAACGTCTACTGTGTCTTCAAGACTTCCAAGCTTCTGTGGGGGTCTTTGGAGAAGAAGTACAAAACAGAAGACGCCGGCTCCAAGAAATTTGTAGTCGGCAAATTTCTGGACTACAAGATGATTGACTCCAAGACAGTTGTGAGTCAAATCCAGGAACTGCAGGTGATAATGCATGAAATCGCTGCAGAGAACATGACGCTGTGCGAACCATTTCAAGTTGCAGCGTTCATCGAGAAGCTTCCACCCGGATGGAAAGACTTCAAGAACTACCTTAAGCACAAGCAAAAGGAGATATCTCTTGAATACCTCATTGTCAGGTTGCATATCGAAGAGGAGAATCGCAAGGCTGACAGGTCCTATAGAAATCAGTCCATAGAAAAGGCAAACATGGTGGAGCATGAACAGAAGGGCAAAAAGAGAAAGTTCTTGCCACAGGCCTCGAACAAAAAATCGGCAGTAAAGAGGTTTGTTGGAAAATGCCACAAGTGTGGTAAGCTGGGCCACAGAATTTCTGAATGCCGCAGCAAGGACAACAACCGTGATGGAACCGGATAGGCACAAGGATCCCATGCACACATAGTTGAGAAATTGTCCACCGGTCTCTCTGACCTGGACCTTTGTGTTGTTGTATCAGAGGTGAATCTGGTGGGGAGTAATCCTCGATAGTGGTGGTACGACACTGGGGCCACCAAACACATCTGCTCGGATAAGGAGATGTTCACTTCATACCAGAAGCGCAACAAGGATGAATGTTCATGGGTAATTCTTCCACCACCAAAATTGCAGGAACGGGGAAAATAGTGCTGAAAATGACTTGAGGCAAGGAACTAACACTCACAAATGTGTTGCATGTTCCAGATATTAGAAAGAACTTGGTATCAGGAGCTTTGCTAAGCAAAAATGGATTTAAGGTTGTTCTTGCTTCTGATAATTTTGTATTGTCTAAAAATGGGGTGTACTTAGGTAAAGGATATGTAAAGGATGGACTGTTCAAGTTTAATGTAATGACGGTCATCCCTAAAACTATTATTCATGTTGTTTCCAAAGTTAATGAAATTACTCTTATTACTTATGTTGTTGAGTCTTCCACTATTTGGCATGAAAGACTAGGCCATGTTAATTTCAATTCTATGCATAGATTAATTAACATGAATTTGCTACCAAAATTTAAGGTAGACAACTGCAAAAAATATGAAGTTTGCACGGAGGTCAAACTCACTAAAACTCATCACGTTCAGTAGAAAGAAATATAGAAATTCTAGGTCTAATTCACACGGATCTGTGTGATTTAAAATACGTGCAGACCAGAGGCGGCAAAAAGTACTTTGTGACATTCATAGACGATTGCACAAAATTCTGTTATGTGTACTTGTTACATAGCAAAAAATGAGGCTTTGGATAAATTCAAAGAATATAAGCTTGAGGTTGAGAATCAACTTGGCAAAACAATTAGAATCGTTAGGAGTGATAGAGGAGGAGAATATGATGCACCATTTAATATGGTCTGCTCTGAAGATGAAATAGTTCATCAGACAACTGCTCCTTACTCACCCGAATCAAACAGTACTGCCGAGCGCAAGAACCGAACTCTAAAGGAGATGATGAATTCCTTGTTTTTGAATTCTGGCTTACCCCAAAACATGTGGGGGGAAAGCGTTGCTGACTGCCAACTACATTCTCAATAAAATACCTCACAAGAAAACTAGCAAGGCATCATACGAACTGTGGAAAGGTAACATACCTACGTATAAATATCTCAAAGTGTGGGGGTGTCTAGCAAAAGTGGCAGTACCTAATCCAAAACAGATCACCATAGGACCTAAGACGATTGATTACATATTCATTGGCTATGCACACAATAGTAGTGCATATCGATTCTTGGTATATAAATCAGATATACCGGATATCCATGTGAATACAATAATGGAATCAAGGAATGCTTCCTTCTTTGAACATGTGTTTCCGTGCAAGGATAGTACGTATCCCAGACGTACACGTGAATAAGGGAATGCAAGCACTTCGGTTCATGAACCAGAACATGATAATGATGAGTCTAGACGTAGTTAACGGGCTAGAACATCAAAGTTATTTGGTCCTGACTATGTAACGGCATTTCTGTTAGAGAATGAGCCCAGAACATTCAATGAAGCCATGTCTACGCCTGATGCTCTTATGTGGAAGGAAGCAATCAAAAGTGAAATAGACTCCATTATGCAAAATCATACATGGGAGTTGGTCGATTTGCCTTCTGGATGTAAAGCTCTAGGATGCAAATGGATTTTCAAACAAAAATTGAAAACAGATGGTTCAATAGAGAAACATAAGGCGAGACTTGTGGTACAAGGATTTAGGCAAAAAAAGGCCTAGACTTCTTTGTTACATATTCCCCGGTTATAAGAATAACTTCCATAAGAATGTTGATAGCTATTGCAGCTCTACATAACCTGGAAATACATCAAATGGATGTTAAAACTGCATTCTAAATAGGGATTTAGAAGAAGAAATATACATGAAACAACCTGAGGGTTACGTAGTTCCTGGACAGAAAAACTAGGTATGCAAGCTTGTAAAATCCCTGTATGGACTGAAACAAGCTCCAAAGCAGTGGCATGCAAAATTTGACAATATTATGATGTCAAAGGGTTTCAAAATAAATGAATGTGATAAGTGTATCTACATCAAAGGTACTCCAAATGGATACATTCTAGTGTGTCTGTATGTAGATGACATACTTATTATTGGAAGCAATAATGACATTATTAAACAAACTAAGAGCATACTTAGTGGCAAGTTTGATATGAAAGATTTGAGAGTTATAGATGTCATACTAGGAATCATAGTTTTTAGAACGTCTGAGGGAATTACTTTATCTCAAACTCACTACGCTGAGAAAGTACTTGAAAGGTTCAAGAATTACTCGAATGGGACTGCCAAAAGTTCAGTGGATCCCAGTCTTCACTTGTTCAAAAATACGGGTGACAGCATATCACAACTGGAATATGCACATGTAATCGGTAGTCTGATGTACTTAACAAATTATACAAGACCGGACCTAGCACATTCAGTAAATGTACTAAGCCGCTACACAAGTAATCCAGGTCGAAGTCACTGGAAAGGAATAACTAGAGTATTGAACTACTTGCGACATACTCAGAGTTATGGGCTGCATTATACCACATATCCAGCAGTACTAGAAGGCTACAGTGATGCCAATTGGATATCGGACTCCAATAACTCAAAATCCACAAGTGGATACGTCTTCACTCTTGGTGGTGCAGCTGTGTCATGGAAATCCTCTAAACAAATGCTACTAGATCCACTATGGAATCTGAGTTCATTGCTTTAGACAAACTGGCAGAGGAAGCAGAGTGGCTTCAAAACATTTTAGAGGATATTTCCATGTAGGAAAAACCAGTGCCTGCTATATGTGTACATTGTGACAGCCAATCGACTATAGAAAGGGCACTAAGTTGTATGTACAGTGGTAAGTCTCGTCCTATCAGAAGGCGACACAAAACCATTAGACAACTGCTCTCTAATGGAATAATCTCTATAGAGTATATGAAATCGGTCGACAACCTAGCGGATCCATTTTCTAAAGGTTTGTCACGAGAACAAGTTGTGAGATCATCAAGATGGATGAGTTTAAAGCCTATGACGAAAGATGATACTTGATGGAAACCCTACCTAGGAATTGGAGATCCCAAGATCTAGGTTCAAGGGGACAACTAAATCTTGTGGAATCAACGGGAGCACTGAGAGAATAAAATCTCATACCCACTCTTAGGATGATAAAACAGTGCTGCTTATAAAGAGTTAGGATAAACTTGACTTTTAATGATTCCCATAGCTTTGAAATAAAAGTGGGATATGGCAGGATACTCTTTATGGGCAATCACCTTGTGAGTGTGAAATAGGACCGTTTCTAGGAGAATGAAGAGATGTTGCATTCTCCAAGTTCACTCACGATTAATCAGGGTTGTTCAAGGCCAAAATGAACACAATAAGAAAACCTAGTTCTGTAAGGAGATGAAACTATGTGATAGTTATTGTCTAGGTTCACATCAAAGCCCGGGTAGTTCAAGACATCATGTTCATTACTTGGTCAAATAAATTCGATGGCTACTCACTAAGGGTGGTTCAAAGTTGAAAAATTACTACCATTCCTGATGCAGTGATTTTCCAATTGTATTCTCAGAGTCTTTTTCTGTCACGTGTCTTTCTGTCGTGTTTGGATTACATGGTATGGTCATTTCCATTCATGTGGGGGATTGTTGGAAATTTTTTTTGCAGATTTTCGGGCCGGGTTCCGGTGGGCTCCGGCCAACGGCGGCGCCGGAAATTGATTGGATCATGTTCCTCCCGTCGAGTACTATTCCGTAATGTACTCACTTGCCAAAAATGGTTTCCGTATGAATGAGAAATGTAGGTCCAAAGTTGGGTACTCGCAATATACTAACTTGGACAGTTGGAATGAATAATCTCACATCGGAAGATGGAAAATATTTTCTCTAGTATATAAGCTAAAGAAATGGACTAAATGGCTTAGCCTTGGGGTTACCACTAATGTGTAGTGGGGAGAGGACCTAGCTAGTACCATTACTCTGTAACAGCAGAGTAATGGCTCATTAGTTACGCTTTTGAACCATTACGCTACTGTTACAGAGTAATGGGCCATTCTTTTGATGTTACAGAGTAATGGACCATTCAGTTACTCTCAGTCTCCTATAAAACCAGCCCATTTTGTCTGCCAGAAGATACAGTTTTCAAAAAAAAAACCAGTCCGAATCTCCTCCTTCTTCCTCTGAGTCAGTGCTGAGAATACAACACAGCCCCGGTTCGCTAAGATCTCTGAAGTTAGGGTGCTGCTCTTCAGGAAAAGGTAATACAGTTGTATCCTGAGAGGCAATTCGTCAACCACCGTCACACTACGAGGCAAAATTTGCTTTAAGGACAGAGATATTCAAATCTCGACTCTGTATTGTATTGTATGGTTTGTTCTTTTATTTTCTGTAATTGTAACTCTTCACAATAATTGTTAGCATTTTTTGTTTTATGAAACTCGTGTTCTAACATATCAAACGTATGTTATACTTTAATTTTGAAAAAACTATTTTATGAAAACAGTTTACCAAACAATGTTCTATTTTCGAAAATCATCAAAAACGACTTTGTATTTTTTTTTCTTTTCTTTAGAAACTAAGTTTTAAATGAATTTTCAAAACAGCTAACCAAATACAGCCATAGCATTTTTACTCAATCCTAATAACGTATAAATCTAAAATTACTTATATTTTAAAACGGCGGGAGTAAGAGAGCGTCGGTCTTCTTTTGTTTATCTAATTACTAGTAATCTACACGTGCGATGCACGTCTTAATAAATAAATATATTTTTTTAGTAAAAATTTCGACGTTGTCTAGCATCGAACAAAGACCTTCTTTATATTAGTTATGCACATCATTGCACATGTTTGCTTGGTTATAATGCACATATTTGTTTGGTTACACAACTCAAACTCTCCCATTAAAATATTAGAGATTAGAGATTAGTATTATTATTAAGATTAAGATTAAGATTGGAGATTAGAGATTTACATGTGTGATGCATGTCTTAATAAATATATTTTTTAAAGTAAAAATTTAGAAGTAGTCTGAGTTCGAACCTAAGACCTTATTTATAATAATTATGCAAGTGAGTTTACGTGCTTCTAGCTGGACAAATCACACTAAGCCTTTCTCCAATTATAATATTAGAGATTAGGGATTAAAAGATGAATTATCGTGTTCTATAACTTTGCTCTTATCATTGTTGATGTGGACTTATTTTGTCTTTTATGAGTTTATCTAAGTCTCGAGAAGAACCAAAAGAGTGCCGTCTAATTTTGTTATTATTTACTATAGCTTGTTCATAATTGATTTTTGAGGAAGCCTCTAATTAATGGCGTCTAAGGTTTAGCTACTCCTCTCAAGTCTCAAGTCTCAAGTAGTTCAAATCTCGCTTCTTTCTCTGTGTCGTTTACTGCACCAGATTCTCATCGCCATGGCCGGCCCTCCAAATCCCTTTTATAAAACCCTCTGAGTATGAATAGGAATAGGATTGCGAAAGAGGAGGAGGAAGAAAGAAACCCTATGGCTTCCAATCAAGGAGAGGAATCGGCGCCTCTCGTCGTCGTCGTTGAAGGCGGCGACAGCAGCACCGGCGCTTCCGATCTCCGGCGGTCCACTGCCATCCACGCCCGAGATGCGCACATCTTGAGCTTCTCCTTCTTCTTCATCTTCTGCGCTTACAGCGCTGCTCAGAATCTCCAGAGCACTGTCAACACTGTCGGTACCTTTTCCTTTATTTTATTTTTTATTTTATTTTTTGAGAAATAATTTATTATGAAGGTTTTGTTCATTTTGTAGAAAGGGGATTTGGGGACGACGTCGATGGGGATACTGTACACGTCTTTTACGGTGTTTTCGATGGTGGTGTCTCCGGTGGTGAGGGGGCTGGGGACGAAGAGGGCACTGGTGCTGGCAACTAGTGGTTACTTGCTGTTTATAGCTTCTAATTTGAAGCCAACATGGTGAGCATTCTGTTATGTCCTTGTACATCTTTCATTTCATTTAGTATATGCTTATTACTGCGTGCTTGGGATTCGTCTAGATTTTTGTTATAATTTCAGTTATCTCTTAGATTAGAAGTATAGCAGCGTGCACATGAAAAATGATCGATCAAGTAGGCAATAAAATGAATAATTGACTTGAATCCTAAAGCAATGGTATAAATACCCGAAACCCGGATCGACCTTGCATTAGACCGGAACCGACCCGGCCTATTCGGGTCCGGGACCTATAATGGGACCCGTTGTACTTTCGGGTCCGGGTCTGCTTGAAAGAGACCCGACCCGGATCCGGACCCGTTAAAAAATCCCAAAAAAATCAATATAAAAATAAATATTCTGTCCTCATTCCTTCTCTCCTTCCTCCTCAATTCTAAATATTCCTTTTCCAAACTCAAAACTCATGCCTTTTTCTTCTCTTCTCTATTCTAAATCCTTCACTCGCCGCTTCCGCTCGACGCTCACACTCCCGCTCCTACCCGAACGGGTAGGAATATTTTAATAGGATCCGGACCCGAACCCGGATCCGGTCCTCACGGGTCCGAGTCCGGGTCCGGATCCAATTTTTGGGGCCGTAGGGGACCGGGTCTGGGTAGTGAAGGACCCGACCCGACCCGATACCAATGTTCAATCCTAGATGGAGTTGAATTGATCGGGGGTAATCGAGATGCGGAGATGAGTTCGATGGAATATCCAAAAAAGTTGCACGTTCACAAGGAAATGGTTGAGGGAGCTTGCTTTCACTACTGGTTAAAACACCACAATGCTCAAATGGGGGCTTAGGGATATTTTAGGAAATGGAGATATATGGGAGAGAATATGGCCTACCTTAATTTGATGGTTCGTACACATATAGATTGGCATCAGATGATGTGCTTGTCTGAAGAATGTAAGTGTTTTTTTGTCAGTTTCGCTTGGTTGATTGCGAGGCTGGACTTTGGCCTAGTCAATGTCCAACATTGAATACGTGGGTGATTGGCATAAAGATCAATTTGTTCATCGTGTGTAGTGTGATGAAAAAATCATGAAATGAAACTATCACAAGGAATTATGATTCGACATTGGCATGCACACTGTATCTGTAACCAATGTCATCCAAGATGGCTAGGGACGACATATCAGCTAGAGAATTTAGTAATGTTTTTTTAATTATGATGAGCTATTAAGACACATTCATTTCCCAATGCACAGTAGTTCCACTAATTCCTGATATATGTGTTGATGTCATAGAAAGCAAATAAGCAATAGAGATTGAAACACATGTCCGGCATGTGTCAAAAGAGTCTTGTCTGTAAATGTCGACGAATTTATATTATGCATCTGCATTTTGTGCGTTGTTTGTTTGTTTATCTGCATTTTGTGTGTATGTGAGTTGGGAGTAGTTTAGGTGTGTGTATGTGGTGTTTGATAAACTATATTTTAGCAGTGTATTGTACTTTTGAAGAATGTTGATGCAATTTGGGGGAATTTGTGCTTTCCCTCTGTTGTTCTTGCTGCCAATTTTCCTGGACACATGGGTAATGGACGGAATTATTATGCCGTGTCAGCTCAAAACATTACACTTTTATATTAAATTTTTTAGAATGAGGGAGGGTTTCAATTTTTTTAGTGGCACTGGTGACTTTAGATGGATACATACCGTTAACCACAGACTCGTACACACTCCATTTTTTAACTTGTAATAGTAGAGATCAGGTGACGATTTCAGATAACTCCAATTCTCCAATTAGTCAATTTTGTGTTGAAAATAGCTAGAGACAACGTTCCGAAAAATGGAATTGGAAAAGACGGTAGGTTGGAATTTCCATTTAATCGCTTTGTTTTACTGTTTCCATTTAATCACCGACCTTCTGTAAATGGGTTAGCATCCCCCCCCCCCCCCCCCCCCCCCCCCCCCCCCGGGCGAACACTTCTAGTTAGTTTTTAGAAGAGAAAGAGAAATTGAAATACTTGGGTACTTAGAAATTATGCCCTTAATTACATTCCCTGCATAATTGACCCCAGCTTGTAGGGGAAAAATCGTTGATGATGCAGTGGATAAGAACTTGTAGTACAACCATCTAATGGTGGATGCATTTCTCTCCAGGTATACAATGGTGCCAGCTTCTTTGTATATTGGATTTACTGCACCTATAATCTGGGTCAGCCAGGTTTGTTGTTGCCTGTGATTTAATTTATTTCTGCTCTTTCTTAGCAAGAGTTCTTGTTTCTTGCCTCTAAACATTGACAACTTAATACATTATTGCACCTGCTGGTATTTTAGGGAGCATACCTCACTTCTGCTGCTCGCAGCCATGCAAAAGATCTCCATTTGCATGAAGGCACAGTAATTGGAGATTTTAATGGTGAATTTTGGGGAATGTTTGCTAGCACCCAGGTAAGGATAATTCTTTAGTTTTCTACCAATATGAAATTAATTATGTAGCTGCATATACTTGGCAAGTTATGTTCAAATGATTCTTCGTTTGTTTTTTAACTGCAGGTTGTGGGCAATCTGATCTCACTTGTTTTGTTGAGAGGTAGAGAGGTGAGTGTTTTGTCCTGTTCAAATATTTCTCGAAAATGCTACATCAGGTCTTTGTTGTTTTTTTTTATTACTCATTTGGAGCATCCATGATCACTGTTCTGGAATATATTGTCTGCTTTTTGTGATATTTCTGAGTTTGGTTCCAATTACGCTTTTGTGATGGTTATCATATGTTATCTCTTTGTGTATTTTGTTTTGTAAATGAAAATTCTTTGTAATCTCCCTGAATATAATAGTATAGCTGTAATATAATATGTAATACTGTATCAACAATAACATTAGCTTGTTGCTGCCTTATTATTCTAATCTCCTGAAACTTAGCTCCAAAACAATCCGTTACTATTCTATTTGTAGTGTTTTTTTAAAATTTTTTAATATGACCTATTTATAGCATTTTCCTAAATATATAGGTTATTTTCTTTTATAATGCTCCAAACCAAGTCCTTTTTTGTGATTCCAAAGTGAAAAGAAAGGTACTGCTATTCCTCTCTTGCTATGATTCTTTGAAGGACAAAGTCCAAATACCATTCTTCAAAAGCAAAGGTGTTAAAAATTTAAATCAAACTCAGTCAGGTGGGACGAACCTGAAGTAGGGATGATTATCTCTCCAGTCACAAAACAACCTTTAATACTTGGAGACATGATGTGGCCCACATGGGTGTTCTGAGGTACCTGACATTGCACTCCTCCAAAAAACTGAATATCTAATGCAATTACGACGTATAAATTGTTTTGCGAATTGCTTGACCTAAAAGCTTAATATTTTATTATTATTTTGCAAATTGAGTATACACCTGAACAAGTGTTTTATTTCAGAACTAGATTTGCCCGTGGGCACGTGCCTACGGCACGTCTTCGGAACGATACAGCATATGAAAAACCTTGTAAACAGTAAAACAACAATTATGTAGCTTAAGTTTGAATAGTATGACAATAATTATTTGTAAATAAAAGTCCATGTATCCCTTAGTATATGTTAAAAAATAATTATAAATGGGGTATAAAATTCTTCTTAGAACTTTGAGGGTGAAAAATGATGAAATTTAACTATTGAAGAGATATTTGCTATTTTCAATGTAACAAGAACTGATGAACAATAAAAAAAAATAAAAAATCTGAAAACTTTCAAACCTGAAATATGAAAATATAAAATTCTGAGTAAATAGAGAGAGAATGAGAGAGAGATAGAGAGAGGGAGAAATAATTAAATAATTAAATTCTTTTTTATCTACAATACCAATAATCTAAACATTTGTTTGTTCGGGACTCGTTTGCAATTGAAATACCTCTTATTATTATTTCAACCAAAATGAAATGCATGTTCTCAAAACTCTAATCCAAGCTAATCATTTATTTTAATCTCCAATTTGTCTTCCCATTGCACCTTTATAAAAAAAATTCAAAATGGATAAATAACAAATTTACTTTAGCTGTCTTTCTTGAGTAGAGAGTTTGCACCATTCACTGGTAAACTCCAGTCATTCCAATCCTATATATCCAAACATACACTAAAAATTCGTATATGTTATGTTATCTATGGTTTCTAATAACCAGTGAAGGAAACACTTCACAATAGAATTTTCTCTTGTAGTAAAGAAATTAATGTTGCATATTTGCTAAGTTATTTTAGGTTGCTAGTCAATTTACATGTCCTGCTATGGTTTGGAAGCTCAAATCGAGGCCACCAAATAATCCATCTCTGACTTGTGTACACTTTAAGTCAAAACCAATAAAAAACTCATCAAATAAATTACCAAATTAAAAAATTTTAAACCCAAAATTAAACAATCATTTCTCTATGAACTTAAATCCTATGCACACACAAAATTCGAGTCAGCAAAAAATTGAGTAATCTCCTGCACAAAAAAACTAAAAATTAGAATGATAATTCGGTTAATGAGATGAAATTAGAGTCGTTGCATCGCATAGAGGCTCTCGATTCGGTGGAGGGGAGTTGCTTGATATTCGCGCTCGATTTGGTGGAGGAGATTCACCGATACGGAATCAGCAGCGGATCAGATATCGGCGACGACCTCTTGATTGGGGTTCGACTTTGGATTTGAATTTGCTTTGAAATTTTCAAAATTTTCAAAATTTTAAATTTTAGAAATTTAAAATTTTTAAAATTTTTAATTTTTAAATTTTTTTTAAATTTTCAAAATTTTTAAAATTTCAAAAATTTTAAAATTTTAAATATTTTAAATTTTAAATATTTTATATATATATATAATTTGTTTTAATTTGTTTTATAATTTTTATATGTTTTTGATTTTTTTGAATTATTTTAAAAGTTTTTAAATTTTAAATTTTTGTAATTTTGTAATTTTTGTAATTTTTTACTTTTTTTAAATTTTTTAAATTTTAAATTTTTAACTGTTTTTAAATGTTTATTTTCTTAATTTTTTAATTAGAAGAGAGCAAGAGAGAGAGAGAGAGAGAGAGAGAGAGAGATAAATAATTAAATAAATAAAGGAGTTGTTTTGGGTGGAGGGATTTGAATTTGAATTTTGGGGGGGAGCTTTTTTTTTGGGGGGGGGGGGGGAAATGTGTTCTGTAAGGTTATATCTGAGCCTTTGATTTTGGGGGATTGAAGGCCACTTGATAGCTTTCTTTGTGTTTTATTATATAAATAAATTTCTCTCGTTACTCAATTTGATCTGGAATTGTACTTGAATTTATAGCACTAGTAACGCAATGAATGTGTCATAACACCATTGGCTATTGTTTTATTGGGGTTCTGGAGGAATGCATTTAAGTATATCTCACAAAACTTATGCATGCATACCATATAAGTGAAATGATTTCCACTCACTGACGTGTCAGCCAATGAAAGTTAATCTGTGAATGATTTGTAATGCCTTATATATATATATATATATAGGGAAAGCTTCGGTTGTGCACTCCTCTAGTGCACACGGCGTGTGCACTAGGCCTTCGGGCGTACATATCGACGATCCGAACTGTTCACATTGATCTATACATCTAAATTAGTCTAAATATATAAAATCTAATCATTTGAAATTCCTTTACCCATCCATTGATGTGTTACAAAATTGTATGATTGAAAATCGTTGTTTTTTATAGTCACATGATGGATGGGTAAATGAATTTCAAATGATTTGATTTTACATATTTAGACTAATTTAGATGTGTAGATCAATGTGAACGGTTCGGATCGTCGATACGATTGCGGGAAGGCCGAGTGCACACAGAGGGGTAGTGCACAACCGAAGCTTTCCCTCTCTCTCTCTCTCTCTATATATATATAGCCCTTCCGTTGTGCACTACCCTCCGTGTGCACTCCGCGTGAACTTTTTACATGGAGTGCACATGGATGATCCGAACCGTTCACATTGATTTACATGTTTAAATTAGTCTAAATATGTAAAATCAAGTCATTTGAAATTCATTTGCCCATCCATCGAGTCAATATAAAAACAAACGATATTCAACCATACAATTTTGTAATACTTCAATAGATGGGCAAATGAATTCCAAATGACTTGATTTTACTTATTTAGACTAATTTCGAAGTGTAGATCAATGTGAACGGTTCGGATCATCCATATGCACTCTGTGTAAACAGTTCACACGGAGGGTGGTGCACAAAGGAAGCCCCCCCCCCCCCCCCCCCCCCTCCCTCTCTCTCTATATATATATATATATGTAAGAAAAGAAGACCTCGGATTCTGTTAGTTTTGTTGGAGGCATTAGTAGAGAAAAAGAAATCTTTATAATTAACTACTTTAAAAGCTAAAGTAATAGATGCTTGTTATATGTGTTACAGTAGTTCTATAGTAATAGTTTTGTTAGTCCCATATCAGATAAATAAGTATCTTTCTCTCCTCCCTCCCTATGTAAGGAGACACTATATCTTCTAATTATCCATCAATAAAGTATTTTTCCCATTCTCTTTTACTGTGAAACTTAACAATATGTACTACATTTTTGGCACCAAACCTTTTAGGACAACATTCAATCCAACTCATGTAGTTCCCTTTTTCATTATATTATTAATGTATTATTAGTAGTACTCTAGCAATGGAACTTCATTTTCCCTGTCATGATTAAAAGTTGAGATCACGCTTGAACTTCCATGTGTTTGCATTTTCCAGCTGATAATGTGCATCTATTAATCTATTATTATATCTGTTTAGTATTTTTAATCATTGACGTAACTAAACCTGATGCATTCTGAGTGTTATTGTTCACCTGTGCTGGTTAGTATGCATATTTCATTACAGGCATAGTTTTGCGGTACAGTCTAATTAAACTGTTTGTACTTCCTGAAATAGAAATATAGCCACCAAACATAAACAAAAATAATTTCGGTCATGCATGACAATTTTTTAGGTGCTTGTTCCGTGATCATATATCTATACTACTATCAAAGAATATGTAGCAGGTGTCTTTCATGTAGAAATTTAAAGATCAGTTGAATATTAATGGCACTATGGTAAAGTCAAATAATCTGCATTTACAAACTCATAGCAATAAACATTTCTGCAGGAAGGGGACAGCACAAACCTACTATTTAGTGTCTTTCTTGGGTGTATGATCTTAGGTTCCATTTTGATGTGCTTCTTATCCAAAAGAGATGAAAAACTCGAAGGCCTTCCTTCACAACCATCTGTTAGTAACATACTGAAGTCTATTATTGCACCTCTTTTGGAAACTCAAGTATTGTTGGCTATTCCTCTTATCGTGTATTCTGGCTTGCAACAAGCCTTTGTATGGTAAATAATACATACATGTATAGCTGCTTGAATATTATAAATATATAATCCCAATACTTATTATTACTAATTGTTATTTCTTTCTAATGTCAGGGCTGAATTCACAAAACATGTAATAGAACCGGCATTTGGTGTTTCAGGAGTGGGTGGTGCGATGGCTGTGTTTGGAGCAGCCGATGCAGTTGTACGTGAATTTGCTTAACCGTACTCATGAGTTGTTTAAAGACTCAGATGGTTCATCTTACTATCTTATCATCTCTTTATGAATGGATGTGATAAAGGGTTTGTTTCTTAAGAAAATTTTAGGGAAACTGATTTCTATATCATTATCATCTTAACTGGGAGCAAATCCTTATCTAATTGCGAAAATTCATAGATGTGGTCTAAATGCTTTGATATAGATAGATGATATTAATGTGATTATCTATTTATGTACGCACATATGCATATATAGATAGATAATATAGCTATGGATACGGATTCATATACAGATGTAGATATAAAAGTTGAAAGGCATCTGATAGGTCCTACCAATCCAGAGGCAATGAAAAGCCAACAACTTTGAACTTGTTGGTTTTATGCAGGAATTAATCAAAAGCTCATAATAGTTCTACACTTGACAGCTACACGGTGCATTTGTTTGTCCTTTTCCTCATTTTCTCAATACCTTTCCTGAGAGAATGATATCAATTGGTTTAACATTGTTCTCGTCGATGTCTTTCTGTTAAAATGATGATTTCAATTAGTTTCAAATTTCAAGAATTCATTATTTGAAGGGTTTCATCCATTAACCAGCTTTGAGTGCTTTGTTTGGTAACTTGAAAACTAAAATTCATTCCTGTTTTTTTACTTTTCAGTACCATCAATAAATTTCTCGTTTGCACTATAATTGCACATATACGGCCCTTTGCTGCTTCATTTTAACTAAACCGCTTCTGCCATTATATTTCTTTTGTCTTTATGGTTTACCTAACTCATGTTTTCTTTTGATGTTTTAGTGTTCACTTGTTGCTGGGCGATTCACTTCTGGCATTTCTACAGTAACTTGGATAGTCTCTGGTGGAGCATTAATTCAGAGCATTGTTCTTCTGTGGCTTCTTTTTGGCTATAGGTATTCAAATCCTATAATTTCTGCCTCATCTTCTTCACTCAGGCTTTTTCCCCATCACAAAGTTGAGGAAGCTCCATAATACCATAGACCATGCTCACGAGCAGATATCCTGTGATGTCAGCTTTTAATTTAATTGTTGTCAATGTAGATTAAGATCATACAGTAAAGGGATAACTCTCCAAGTACCCATAAACCTAAATAATTATCACCAGAATTAAGCTAGAGGGCCACATGAGTTACATTGGAATGTTACAATTGTACTTTACCAATACATTATTTTCAAAGTTTATTTTATATTTATTTTTTTATCGTAAACGGTGGGTCCAAACCAACCCCCCCCCCCCCCCCCCCCCCCCCCCCGCGCGCGCTTCATTAAAAAGATTTTAATAAAACAAACAACCAACACATAAGGGAAATGATGTATTTTTCAAAGTTTATTGTTGTTTTTGGTTCTGATGTTTATTTATAACAGGCCTAATGCCCACGAAGGAAATCCTCAACAATCATTTTTTTGTTTAATTTATTACAGTTTAAGGAGTGGAGTGGCTGGCACTGTATATCCTCTTCTTATGGCTGCCTTATGGGGTGTTGGTGATGGTGTTTTCAACACGCAGCTGAGTGCACTGTTTGGAATGCTCTTTAAGCGTGACACGGTAAATCTAGTTGAAAGTGCTAATATTTTCCAATATACTTAATTCCTGTTGTTCCTATGCATGTGAAAGTCCATTAACCAGGTCACTTCCACTAGTCATTTTATTGATGATAACCACCTATGCCTATCTCTATGATGAGCTTTTGAGAGCCTGTACTTTGATCATTAACTTCTAGTTATTCTCACTGTGAAATAGCTGTGTGAGGGGAGTTTCCAGAACCCATTTTCAGGTTCCATTGTTGACTGAAATATTAATGTTAATATGTCAGTATGTTTGTCTATTAGAAAACATAAACACAGTGTACAAGTTACTAGTTACTTGGTTAGGATGTGATCAGAGAATCTGAAAGTTACCACTAACAGTTTAAGAGTCTTTGAAGTTAGTTCAAAATGTAACTTCTGAACATGTTTCATTCTAAAGACTGATAATATGCTTAAAAAGTTTTGTTGTTTGATAAATGCCACTGTTTAGAATTTTACTTAAAGCCATGTGGAATTTGAAGTTATGCAAGGAATGTGTTTTCAGAAATAGATAGTTTGTTTAATATTTATATGCTACTCAGGAAATTGTCGACAATAAATTTTAGGGTTTGGGATTAAGATTAGACTCTCAAGTTGTCTCGGTTTGGATATTTGCCTAAAATCTCGGTATTCACCAATACTTAAAGTTAACAAGGATAGAAGAAAAAAACAACACAAAGTAATTGAAAGCAATTGAAAATGAAGGGTATAGAATGTTTTCTTGGCCCTATGGCCGATGAGTAGGTATGGGAGAGTGGAAAAGTGAGGCATGATTGATTCAGTGCAATGGGAATATATTCCAAGTATATATATAGTTTGTCTTCATAGAGTATATCTTTCGTAGTTTGCATTTAAAAATTTTCTTAGTATATGTATATATTTTAAAATCCACAGTATACTTTATGAAAAGAATATATTTATAATATAAATGAGATATTTATGTGCATGAAAATGAAAACAACATGATGAGGACATCTTTACAGTTTAGGAATTTTATTTTATTACCATTTTTATTTCTGGCAATTATAGCCATATGTAATCTTTTTGTAATTTTTAGATTCTGAGAATATTTTGGAGATATGTTTCAAGATGTAATTGAGGCTATTTAAAGGCCCTGAGATGAATGAGAAAAGGATGCCATTATTGATAAAAAAAATCTGTGTTGAGTTTTTGCTCTTCCTCTTTCTCTTTTGTGTGATACAACTGAGATCTGCATTAGGGTTTGTGATAAATCCTAATCAATTTTAGAATTAGTGATTAATTCTAAAACCTATCCCAAATTAAAATTCCCAATACAAATTTCTACCCTAATCCAAAACCTAATCCCCTAATCAAACCCTAATCCTCTATCCCATACCCGCCGCCTCCTTCTCCCTTCCTCCTTCGTTTTTCCCAAACCCACCAACTCCCAAACCGATCTCCCCGACGACCCAACTCCAAAGCCCCAAACCCCCCCTCGTCGTCAACCTCGACACCCCCCATCGCCGTCGACTTCTAGCCCCTCCCGACCTTCGTCCCCTTCTTCCCTATCCCTCTCTCACTACCAACACCCGAACCCCCAAATCCAAGAGCCCCAAATCCCTCATCCCCTACACCCGACGACACCCAGCAGTCCACTCCCGACTTCTTGCACGCCAGCGCCGTCGGCACCTCCACCGTCGCATCTCGCCGACAACACCACGCCGGCGCCGTCGCACTTCCTCGTCGGCCAGCCTTGCTGTTGTTGCTGCCGCCCTTCTATCGTTGCTGCGTTGCTGTACTGTCCACTTCGAGATCTACGCTGGTTGTCTACGCATTTGGTATACTCTTTCCACTATTAATATTTGTGTTTTACTGCCTTATCATCTAGTATATTATCTGATTTGACTGTCGACCACAAAATACTGAGATTGAGTGATCCACATGCTAGATTAGAGTACAAATCGATATTGGACTTATTACTTGCTAACATATAGGAATTTAATTATTGATTGAGGTTGAATTATTAATTGGAATTGTTAGCATAATTCAGTTCTTGAAAATCCATCAAACCCGTTAACTGTTTTAAATTTCCAACTTAGATCAGCACTTTCATATTGGTAAAATTAACCCATTAAGATTCTTGGAAATTCTCTATTTTAGGGTTGGTTTTACATCACAACAACAACAATTACAGCCACAACAGCCACAACCTTTATCCCAAAATTTTAGGGTTGGCTACATGAATTCTTCTCCTTCCAGAGTGAATGTTATAACAATCTAATCTCATAATTCTAAAATATTATTGATTGAATGTTTCTTTTAAGATTCAAATATTTATACTATTTGAATTTATTTTTAAATTCTTGAGAATCAAATACAAAAAATCACGAGACACCGTCATTACAACCAATATTCCCGAGAAATACGATACTGAGAGCACAATTGACATTGGATGCTATACCCGATACCATTTTTACAACGCTTCGTGTATTATTGCACGAACTGGTGCAAAGACCATAATTAGGTTTCCAACACTCTAGCTTGTATTATTGCATAAGCTTGTACAGACAATAAATTACACGATTAGTATTTCTGTATATAAATACAACCAGACTAACAATGAATGAAACTCAATGAGACCACATTGATTTTTCTCTAGTGAACTCATTTATTTGTGTTATTCATGTTCAATATATTGGTCGTGTAACCAAGGAACTTGATTGCCTCATGGAAATAATGAAATTTAAAACTTAATTTCTTCCAAGTGTCAGTGTACACTGGTAAAGCCTCTTCAGCGTGCAGGAGGTAGGGAGTTCGAATCTCTCTTGCACCAAAAAATTCCCAATTAATTTATATTTGGGGTAAAAGTTTGGGTGTGTGTGGCTACGGCCTTATTCCCCCTCCCCCAAAAAGAAACTTTAATGTCTTGGATGCTCATTCTGTATTGCATGTATTGCATGAGACAGTTATATAACCTTTAAGAAATATAGACAATTTTGAGTGTTCTAGGGTGATGGTAGTGAGGAGTGAGCTTAAAATGTATGCCCGAACACACATATATTATACAAATTGGACCAAATTCAATGGATGATGGAGCAACGTCATTTTCATGTCTCGGGTTGATCCATAACTCCATTTTGACACCCACATCAGTATTATATTGATGAGCCTTAAGCATATGAAAATCCAGTCACTATTTTCCACCATGAGGAGAAACTTATGATCCTGGTTATGAGGACATCCTTGACATGAATTGTGAAGGTGTTCAAACTTGAGGCATGAATAGAGGTACAGGAGATGACGCTGACATGGCAAATTTGTAGGACACATGGATGAAATCGCAATATCATATCCGTGTTGTGTAGTGTTCAAAAAATTAAATCACTCACAATATAATCTGCAGTAAAATTGTTGTCATCATTCTCTTATTTTATGAATCTTTTACATCGTCCAATCGTGTAATATAATCCTGAACTTTTTCCAACAGGAAGCAGCTTTTGCACAGCTGAAGTTGTGGCAAAGTGGGGCTATTGCTGTTGTCTTCTTCTTAAGCCCACACATCACACTGCAAACGATGTTGATAATAATGATCGTCTCCCTCTTCATTGCTCTATTTGGGTTCCTATATCTCACCCTCTATGTTGCAAGGTCAATCTCCACCGAATCTTGACATAATGGTGAAGATTCTGTTGCAATCGAAAGCCATACTTTTCTCAGTATAGAGATTGAGAAAAAGTTGGTCATTGTTGTATCATTTAGAGCCTTACAGGTCTTGCCAAGTCAAAAGGCCTAATTATTCAAACCTGATGAAGGGAAATTTGTTAGGAAAATGTTGTTGAGACTTTCCAGCATTAGTGTTCTTTGTTAGTTCAGAAAATGTGATCTTCAAATGCTGTTTATTTGTTTCTACTTTTGACTCTTTTTAGTCCATAGTCTGGGCACCTACCAACCTGCTTTGTTTGTTGAGTCATTTCATACCTCTTTTATGGCTGCAATATACGTAGATGCTTTAAAATTTGTGTGCAAAAACTTAGAATAATAAAACTAGGTCACAATTTTAAATCATGATGCCATTTATGTAGGATACCCAGTATCTCATCAAACAAAAGATGGAGGTAATTCTAATAGTACGCAAGAGGAAAATGCTCATGCACTAAGAACACCCTATTTGGAAACAGACGTGGGAGAACTTACCAAAAGCTAGTGCCTAGTAAGTAAAGGCATAAAAGGAAGTAAAGCTAGCTTAGCTGTTAAAGGGTTGATACAAATCTAAGATAACTCACCCTAAAAGAGAATCCAATTTTATATATATATATATCCCATGAGACAGTTATGGGATAGTAAGATAGATGAGACCGTAACATAAGCTCAAAAAAGAAAAGGGTAAATAACGTCCATGCCCCTTGGTGGACACTGAATTTCTAACAAATCACTCAACTTTTTCGACACTCTTATAAACCCCTCATAGTTGAAAGTACATCTAAAAAGCCCTTTTTATCCAAATAACATATAATTAGTGTTATTTTGGCTTCGGTCGGAATCTCAGAGTAGGAGATGCCATCGATGGATTTGATTCTTTCTTGCTTGTATTAGCTACTCTATTAGGTTTCCTTTTGTAACCACTACTTTGTAATCTCTTATGTATGTCCTACTTTGTTTCCTTAATTATTCGGTAATGAAACAATGGCGTAGACCATCATTTGATAAATAAAAAAAACATATAATTAATGAACCTATTCAATATAAAACTAGTATTTACTTTTCTTTTAGTACCAAAGTGTCCTCAACTAAAAACCCAATTCTTTTTTTTTCCCCTCTTTCTTAGCTACTTTAGTTTATTCTATTTTCTCCCAAAAAAAAACCTCTAATTCTTCTCCCAAAACAAAACTCTAACTAAATTTCCACGCTCCTGTTAACCACTTTGTTCGACCTCAGTTCTCGATCAATCTCCTAAATCTAACCCTCAATCTCTCGCCATTGAGTCAACATTAACTCTCTCTATGATTATTTTTTTTTTTACAGGTTTTCTATATTATTAGTGTGTAAAGAATTGTACAAAGGGACTTTTGGACATTTTTTTAAATATGAGGAGTTTATAGGAGAGTTGAAAATGTCAAGGGGTTTGTTGGAAATTCAAACTCCTCCAAGAGGTCTAGACAAATTTACCCAAAAATAAAAGAAAAATACTGTAAATATATACGTATACGTTGCTGTTAAGTGGTGAGTGGGGATATTTTGGTCATATCAGTCAGGACCCGGAAGACCTCATCTGCTTTCATTCTCGGCTCCGGTCACCTAACTCAACCCATAAAACACCTCGCTATAAAAACCAAACCAAAACAAAACAAAAAACCCAATCCAAAAAAAAATCCGATGATCCTCTCCACTCTCCGATCGCTCCTCCTCCGCCAACGCCCCCTCATCCTATACACCGCGGCATGGACAGCCCTTCTAACAGCAACAGTCGCGGCGGCGTCGTTCTCACCGGAAATCGCGTTCGTCTGGGCCGTTTCGTCGTCCTCACCGTTCGCCCGCACGTGCGTCGGCGGCGGCGGCGGCAGCGGAGGAGGAGAGCTGGTGCGGGTCCCGCTTGGCGGGCCCGCAGGGGAGGTGGTGTGCGTGCCAGCTCAGCTGTTGGGGAGGTGGAAGGCGGTTGACTTCTTGGTGCCGCCGCTGTTCGCCGCGCTGGTTGTCACAGCCTCGGGTTGCTTCGTCCGCGCTGTTGGATTGTGGGAAAACTCGGTTGAGGAATTTTAGAATTAATTTTGAAATTTGAATATAATATATCTATCTGATTGGATGGTAAATTGGGTGTCGGTTGTTTTTTCTTATTCTTACCGTAGGTATAGTTTTCAGTTTACGCTGTTGTGCATGTATGCTAATTTTGTTGTACGCTTGGCCGGGAACTTGAATGCTACCACATTATGTTTCATATGATGAATTGTACTCCTAAAATTATATTGTAATTTCTTTTTACTAGGAGGGCTTTCAAATGTAAACCTAAATATGATGGGTAACTAACGCATCATCATGAAGTGCACTACAAACATCTAACGAAGAACAATGATCGAACATGATGTCCATGGGCCGTTAAATTTGCGTTAAAATAGCTTCAACTTCGAACATGATCGATGTCCTTTTCGGGATATCCTGTTGTAGTTGTATTGGGTAGACTGTGTCCATTTGTTAGTCGCTAATGCTCGAGGTGTTAAATAAGTATGTCACAAAGGAAATGCACAATGGCTTAATAAAATTGCGTAGCCTCGTAGTGTCCCACTTTACGATCCGTGCCTAATCTCAATCCAACGGTGATCACGCCCTTCTGAACCAATATAAATCAACAAATCCAAATCAAATACCCAACGAACAAATAGCAGCGCAACTGCCGCTAAACTCTCCTTTTTCCCTTTTTCCGCAATGCCTGCCGCCTAAATTAGCCATTAGATTTGGGTAAATTTGTTAGGGTTGTTTGTATTTTTATCGTCACAAGTAGGCTAATTTAATAGAATATGCCGTAAAGTTTACTACTTTCTATAGTGAAATCCATTGATTCACATTTTGTAGTTTGCAATTACAATGGAGTCTCTTCAGTTCAGAGTTTGAGAATTTTTTAGATGAGAAAATAGGCATACAAAAGGAAGAGTATTTTTGTTTTCCACATCCTTAATCATGTTTGTTTGTTTTTTATTTTTTATTTTTAATAAGGCCGTAGCCACAAACACTTTATCCTGAATATAAATTAATTGGAGATTTTTTATGCAAGCGGGAATCGTACTCCCCGACCTCTTGCTCATCACACTGGCACTTGCAATCATGTCTGAATATTGTTGGTGAAGGATAAAAATTTCTTCAGGGTATTCAGATTAGGGCATGTTACAATAAAAAGGTAGTAAATTTTATGGTATATTCTAATAAATTAGACCGCCCAGTATAATAGTATTGCTGACTTTTTTTTATTTTTTATTTATTTATTTTTTTTGGATAAAAGATGACCAACGTCATCGCTTCATTAATAAAAAATAATGAAACAGATTAGTACCAAAATACAACCAAAAGGAGCCCAAAGCTCTCAATATCATCCTCCTACACTTCCAATAGAAACGAAACACAAAATAACTAGTCTATTACATTCATTACATAAAAGCATAAAGGTAAGGTAACCGCCGCTAAGCCTCCCCGGTCAACTTCATCTTCTTCTTTTCACCAGCGTAACCTGCCCAATCATGGATGTGGAGAAAAATTTTATGCATTGAAATTGAGAATGAACATGAGTGATTGTGAAAGCATAAGTCGTTCCGATCTAGCCATAGGTTCCAGACTGTTGCTGCTACCGCTATGTCCCAAGCCTGTCTATTCTCTATCCTAATTAGGTTACCCCTCACTCTACCCCACACGTCTGTAGGCACGTTAGGACGCTTGGCACATCCAAACCCCCTATAGATAACGTCCCAAATAATACTCTTCTTATGGCACATGAAAAAAATGTGCTCTACATTCTCATCCGACTGTAAGCAATACTCGCACTTGACATCTATGGGCATATTTCTTTTCTTTAGGTTTACTTTGGAAAGAATAACATCATTGAACATCAACCAGCAGAACACTCTCACTTTCAGCGGAGCTTTGGTTCCCCAGATTATGTTTTCTTCTTTGCTTCTAATACCACCGTCATTGAGTCATTTGTACATTGATGACACGAAAAATTGCTTAGACTCATCGATATTCCAGTATCTTTCGTCTGCCACATTGCTCGTATACCCTCCTTATGCTCGAACGAGCCTATTTAGTTCTTCGAACTGATGGGTGCTCTCTGCTGACTGACAGGCTGATACGGTCAACCTTAGTTTCCTATTTCTCCAAACATCTGCCACCATTGCGTCCTTGTCTTCTGATAACGCCGCTGCCTGTGGGAAGAGGTTGTCGAAGGACCTATTCCCGCACCACTTGTCTTTCCAAAACCTAGTATTCTTCCTATTTCCTATAGAGCACGTGGTTTTTGTGTGAAATATTTTCCTTTGGTTAGCCACTCCTCTCCACATTGGCGAAACCTTCCTACGCACGAATCTTCCTCCAAAACGGTATTTCTTCCTTCTTCGGAACAGAATGAAAGAATGGCACCCCCGCCCTTTATGCCGATTATTGATCTTCCACCACCACTTATTTAGTAGAGCTCTGTTCATGTCATGAAGATTAAGGATTCCCATCTGCCGAATTCTCTTTTCTTACACACTCTCTCCCATTTTACCAGATGGAACCCTTTGTTACCTTCATCCGTTCCCTTCCACAAGAATCGTCTTCTAAGCTTGTCAATCTTGTTTATAACCTACTTTGGAACCTCGTAAACTAACATTACATAAAGTGGAATAGCACTAATAACCGAATTTAGAAGAGTGATCCTTCTTCTTAGAGACAGAAATCGACTCTTCCATCCTCCCAATTTCTTAGCAATCTTTTCAATCAAGGAATTCCAGCCCTCTCTCCGCAGCACCCCTGGCCTAATTGGCACGCCCAGATACTTAATTGGGAATTCCTCCTTCTCACATCCCAACATGGTGGCGATAATGTTTACCGATATAGAGAGGTTTTGTTAATTGGTACGACACTAGTCTTGCTTAAATTTACAGTCAGCCCCGACCAGTCTTGAAAGCATGCCAATGCTACCTTGATAGCTACAATTTCTTCCCTTTTGGCCGTTCCGAATAAGATTGTGTCATCGGCATACTGAATATTTGTCATCGGGTGTGCCACTCCTTTTATCCGAACCCCTTTGATGACATTTTGCTATTGAGCTCGACGTATCATTTCTGTCAGACCGTCTGCTACAATGGCAAACAGCAGTGGAGACAGAGGATCCCCTTGCCTAAGTCCCCTCCTACATCTGATCTCTTTTCCATACTAGCCCTTGACATTTATTGCCGATTTTCCACCTTGGACACACGTTTTCACCTAGGCCCGCCATTTCTGACCAAAGCCTTTTAACTCCAGTGCTTCATCAATGCACTCCCAATGTACCGAGTCATAGGCTTTTTTTAAATCTAGTTTCAGTAGGAAACCATCCAATTTTCTATTATTTCCCCTGTACACTATCTCATGTGCTGATGCTATGCTGTCCATGATGTCTCTTCTCGGATGAAGCCACTTTGCGATGGGCTGACCACATCGTAAAGGTGGGGTGCTAATCTTTGGGCCAAAACCTTTGTCACAATTTTGAGCGATCCATTGAGCAAGCTAATCGGTCTGAAGTCGATATCCGAGCGAACTTCGCCTTTCTTAGGGATCAGAATAATCGAGGCATAGTTGAGTCTGTCCAGCTGTGTGTTTTCATCATAGAACTTATTAAAGATGTTCATTAGGTCTTCCTTTATGATTTGCCAGTAGTATTTGTAGAAGAATATTGGCAACCCATCTGGCCTCGGTGATTTGTCCTGTCCGAGCTTCTTAATTGCTTCTAGTACTTCATCTTCTGTGAATCTATTCTCAATACCGTTGCTGCCATCAAGCACAGATGAGTTCCACATCTCCGTCGAGAGAGAGTATCTAGAGGTGGGTTTTCTGCCCAATAAATCGTGGTACTTCTTGTCTAGGTGTTCTCGAATGTTCACCTCGTTTTCTGACCATGAACCGTCCACCATCAGTCCTGTTATGTGATTTTGCCTTCTTCTTCCGTTTGCCACATTGTGAAAGAATTTTGTATTCGCGTCCCCTTCCTTAAGCCATTGAATTCTGGACTGTTGCCTCCAATACATCTCTTCCATACTTTCAATCTATTGCAGCTGCAGTCTGCTCTTTGCCATCTCATCTTTTTCTGAGTGTAGAAGATCCCTCTCTTCTTGTAAAGTTTCCTGCTCGTAAATCCTATTTCCAAGAGTCTCTCTTCTTACCTTTGTTTCTCCCTTCTTCTATATAGACCATCCTTTAAGCTTCCTACGGAGCCGCCTTACTTTTTCCACCCAAATTCCTACAGCCGACGAATCTTTGGTGTTGGCCGACCAAGAATCTTTTATGACTTGCCGCGTCTCCTCCATAGTCTGTTGAAATAGGATTCTGATCCCATTTGCTCTTTTCTGTTCTTTTTTGTTAAAATCCGCTGATTGTTCTTTGTTATAGAAAGAAAATCTTAACGATCTTTATGGAAACACTTTTTTCTAGGAAGCTTTTTTGGTCACCGTTAGTTTTTTTTGGATATTTAATGCGGTTTGTACACGCATTTAAATCATTTCTGCTGGTAGTTACTACCAAACAAACGACCTTTTATGTCCAAGGCATAGCTTTTCTCTTAATATTACCCCTTTCATAGAACAATTCATGTGTGACTTACAAAATCTACAAAAAGAACATAAAA
Source organism: Hemerocallis citrina (assembly GCA_017893485.1). Classification (NCBI taxonomy): domain Eukaryota; kingdom Viridiplantae; phylum Streptophyta; class Magnoliopsida; order Asparagales; family Asphodelaceae; genus Hemerocallis; species Hemerocallis citrina. The sequence continues at coordinate 85,183,480 of CM030362.1, read as the reverse complement.
ATTGTGACTTATAGCTTATCATTTGTTATATAGGCACGTGCTGAAGGCCGGCCGTGGACAGACCCACCGTTGGTTAAAGAAACGATCTGTACCAGTGGGACTGGATCAAAAAAACCACCGACGGGGCACAGTATCACGAAGATCAATACTGGCAGTTGGGATAATTGGGATAATGATATTGCCAGGCCAACCAATATTAGGAGGAATCACTCCATGGCAGACTTTAAAGGAGGCAGTAGTGGAGGACATCATGCAAGATCTATGTCAATAGAAAGTATGTACACAAAATCGCAGCTGGAGGCCTCAGCAGCAAACAAAGATAACTTCTTTGCTAGGAAATTGGCCGAGAATGATTCTAGACCTGAGGGGCTCCCGCCTTCGCAAGGGGAAATGTATGTAGGATATGGATCAAGCCAGTCTGGTTCTGTTAAAAAGAGTGGTAGTAGTTCCTAATAAGCGAGAGATGACTTGATAGAGTATAAAGCATAATCACATTAAACTAAGTATGCATCCATCTGCACATGGCAAACACACCGCCACCTAATGGTGGCTTTTATAAGATGCCATAGTCGGAGAGTATTAACTTAGAGTCTAAAATTTGTATGTCATAAAACATTTTCAACTTAAATAACAGCATGAGATTCCCCTAACCAATTCATGCCGAGAATCACATCAAACCCTGAATTGCCAATTACTATCAGATCTTCCTTGAAATCTCTGCTCCCAATAACCAAAAGGCTCTGCTTGCACTCCTTGGAGCAAACGACAACACCGCCACCTGTGGTGATGTTCCAAGCTGTCATTGAGGACAGACATTGTTTTAGCACAATTGTGAAGGCATTTGATTGTATGTTAAGATTCCTATTCCTTTGGTTAAGAATATTAGGATCTAAAGAACACAGTTTGGGGATAAAATAGGGGAAGCAATTGACATTGTTTGGCATGTCCAAGTAAGACTATTAATAGTACCAGTTATGGAGAACAATATGGATGCAGTTTATTGCAGCTAAAATAGCTCAGACAAGAGGAAGTTGAAGAACTAGAAGCAGATGATAGGTATTTTAGTCTAACGAAGGAGATTGTCCTTGACTAGAAGCAGATGCTAGGTATTCTAGTCTAACAAAGAAGGATGCTTGTAATGTTTAGAGATACAGTTTTGCATTTTCCATGTGTATTCAATTGTTTATTTGAAACTGGTTTTTTATTTTTTGAAACTGCCTTTTTTTTTCTTTTTCTTTTTAGAGGGAAATTTGAAATTGAACATGCTCACCTTTAAGGTCTCAAATTACCATCATGGTAGTTTTGTCACTGGACCAAATGATTGTATTTCTCGTAACACATATTTGTCACCTTCAAAGAAATATTTCTGACGCTGCAATGTTTATCTAGATAGCTGAAACTTTGGAATTCAAGCCATTATTTTCATATTTAACTTTTCTGTTGCATCAATCATTATTTTTACATAAATCACTATTGTATGACCTGGCTGACTACCTATGCTTTTACTGTACATGTAAAACCCATGATTTAATACTTCCTTTTCTTATGTGCAAGAATTGTTATCTTAAGTATTTTTTCTGCAGGGACTTGGCCGATTATCTATGGTTGTAGCTTCTGCTGCTCATTCTGCAGACGAGGGAACTGAGTTCGAAGGTAATTTTTGCTTCTTATGGTGTTTTCTCTGTAACAACTTTGCTGCATTTGTTCCTTTTCTAAATTTGTTCATGTTATGCCTAGTACTTGTATTTTGACAACCTCTTCCCACAGGGTTAAGTGGTGTATTTTGATACACTAGTACTTGTATTTTGACCTTTTTTTTGTTGTTGAAGAAAATGTGGAATCTGGCAACCCTGTTTCATTAATAAGAGATTAATAAAACATACTCAGAGTACTGAGCCTACTACAAAATTCTACAACAGAATAAAGTACATAACCTCCACCCCGAACATAGGGGGTGGGACAAAATAAAACATAGAGAAACAGCAAAGCGATACATAAGATCCCCCCAACAAATCCTGGGGTGGTGGGTATCAATGAACATAGTAGACCGTGCTGTGCTGGCTGTTAATCGATCGTTGGCCCGATCTCGATCTCCTCATCATCAAACTCCTCTATCTGGAAAACACTCGCAATTCTTTCCCTGGGACCTGCTGCTGCTACATTAGCCCAAAATGAGATAGAATGCATAATGTGAGTCAAATTGCCAGAAATACTATTGCAAGATCTACAAAAGTAAAGATTATTTCTGTCTAGCCATAAAATCTGGGTCATTACGGCGATAGCTAAATACCACGCTTCTCTCATGGCACCCCTCTCTGTTGTGAACTTTGGGCCTACCCATAGGTCCTCGTAAGTGCTAGGGTATTGAGTTGTCCCTAGGATGCTGAGTATCTCTATGAGTACCGCTTTACTCCTAGGACACTGAAGAAAAAGATGGTCTCTAGTCTCAAGGGCGGCGTGGCAGAATCCACATTGAGAGTCCATACTCGGTTGTCACTTAGCGAGGTTTTCTCTAGTCAGGATCGCATCAGTTAGTACCAACCATAAGAAGGCGTTGATTTTTAGTGGAGCTTTCGTCCTCCAGATGACGGCAACCCACTTTGGGGAACATCCCCTAAAATGGATGCGCTTGTACAAGGAGCTAAGCGTGAACTTGCCGTTCTTCTCCAATCCTAAGATATTTTTATCGGGACCCTGGGAGCAGCCAATTCCAGCATCGGAGATGTTAGCCTGAAGTTCCGAAAGTCTGAGGTGGGAGCCTATGTCAAGCGGATGTTTGAAAGATGGATTCCAGGTGCCTCTTTTCTAAGCTGCGGTCACCGTGCAGTGTGGTTGTGACGTCTGCTCGTATAGATCGGGGAACAGGGTTCTGAGCGTGTGATTAGCACACCACTTATCCCACCAAAACCTGGTGAGTCTTCCGTTACCGATAACTGATTTGACACAGCTAGTGAAGGGTTCATATGCCTTAATGATGCCTTTCCAGAATCAGAAAACCCGAGGGCCTATCCTGAAGCCCAGATTTCTCGTCTCATTTTCATGCATATATCCCTGAACAAATTGCTGCCACCATTCTCCATTAAGGTGGAACACTTTCCATCACCATTTATCTAGAAGCGCCAGATTCATATCTCGCATGTCAGTTATACCTAGGCCTCCATGTATCTTTTTCATACACACCTTCTCCCATCTAATGAGGTGGTAACCTCTTCGGTCCGGGTCAGCCTCTTTCCATAAGAAGCGTTTCCGAGTCCGGTCAATTCTTTGGATTACCCACCGCGGTATTTCAAAGAAGGAGAGATAATAGGTTGGGAGGTTTGAGAGTACTGCGTTAATAAGCGTGACTCTCCCTCCCAATGATAGGGCTTTGCCTTTCCAACCTGCTAGCCGATTCTCAACCCGGTCAATAATGGGCATCCAATCCGCCTTTTTTAGCTTTCCGGATCTAGGTGGCAATCCAAGGTATTGAATGGGGAAGCTCTTTGTGGAGCAATTGAGAACTGTGGCATGTTCAAGAGCCTCAGCTGGAGTCAGGGCAATAGGGGTGAGAGCATTCTTGTGGAAGTTAACCCCGAGGCCAGACAAGGCTTTAAAGCAATACAAGATTCCTTTGAAAATGGTAGTTTTCCCTAGGTTGTCATTGCCAAATAGAAAAGTATCGTCTGCGTATTGGAGTACAGAGCAACCTTGACGATTGGCTTCCTTAGCCACTGGTATGATCCAACCTGCTGTACTGTACTTAGCCATCATGGATCTAAGCACGTCTGCCACTATGGTAAAGAGAAGGGATGAGAGCGGATCGTCTTGTCTGAGTCCCCGTTTGCAAGAGAAAGGGTGACCTTGTTTTGTTAAATGTGGTTTATCTAAGACGTGGTGTTTGAGGTAGGGGAATCGGAGGATCTGTCATCACAATTCCACACACAAAAAAATTAAATTTAATATTAAAAAAATAAAGCAATTATTTGGCAATAGGCATGTAGGCTTACATCAAACAGGGGACAAAGACCACCATGAGGGAGGGAAGCACACCTGAAAAGAAAAGTTGAAAATAAGATAAGAAGAGAAGACAAAAAGACGAAAAACCGAAAAAATGGAAAAACGAAAAACACCGAAAAAAAAAAGAAAAAGAAAAAAAAAAGAAGAAAACTCTCCATAATTGTGGAAAGAGTTCCCTAAAGCGACAATGATTTAAAACTTCAATGTACCCACCCTTTACCGTACCCCTTCATTAGTCTCCTCAATAGGAGAAGGGATTAAAAATAATATTGTATTGTTGAACTCCTGATTGATGCTAGGAGAGAAGTGGCTAGCTAATAATAATATTATCATTTGACATTTATATGAGATTATTAATGCTATCAACTGCACTATTCTCTCTGCGACAACCATATTTTACCACAACCATTCTTCAAATCCTTCAACATATGTAATACATATTCTAACTTCAAAACTAATCAAATTTGTATATAATTATGCATCAATACTTTCTAACTTTATTATCTAATTAATTGTGCATTTCAAAGTGCAGATAAAAGATGGAGGCTATGATAATATATAATGTAAACGATACTGTGATTGCCACTGAAATTGGACAAAGGACGTGGGGAATCATGAAAGGCGTCGTGGCTTTGGCATCGTATAAAGTTGATGAATTCACCAAGGAAGGGAGTGGAGATGAATGGCAGCAGAGCGAAAGTGAGAGAGATGGATACCATCAAGAATCTAGGCATGAGAATATGGGCCAAAGTAACTCTGAAGAGAAATCATCGAGTAGAGGTCATAAATTTAAGAAATGTACACTAAAACAGTTTACAAGACGGCAAACTGAGAGCATAAGCATCACAAACAAAACCGCAACAGATACAAAAAGCAACAATAATACAGGAAAGCAGCTAATGAACGATTAGCCTCTGAACAACAACAACAACAGGAACACCACTAACAAAGACCACCAAGCATATCACAGGCGGATGCTAATAACGCTGACCGAGAGGACAGCAGGTAAAGGACCATCAACATGCGACGCTGAAGAAATGGCACGGCGGCACTGAATACAGTTGGTCCGGCTACAGCTAAAACACTCGCTTGAGCCAGCACGAATGCCAAAACAGCACAGTTGGCCCGACAGCAACCAAGACAACCAAGAGCCACTCAAAGTAGAAAGTCGAAAACACCCAACAGGCGCCGAGTCAAGCAGAGGTACCACAAAAGAAATGACAAAGATGAAAGATGGGGTAAGACTGCACCGGACAATCAAGTAGGAGGAGCCAAAGTGATGATAGCTGGGGGGATGGGATAGTGGAAAAGATGATAGTTGTGATAATTCCCCCCATGCATCATCAACTAAAGATACTGCTCATAGCGGAACTTCTGGTGCTCCTAGCAAAACTTCTGGTGGTTCTTACTGGACTGATGGTGGCTTTCATTAGTAAGATTTGGTTGCTTTCGTAGGTTTGTGTTATATTTACTATAAAGATGACTAGAATGTATATACTTTCTAGATGTGTTACTAAGAGAACATTGGTCCAATTATTATATATTTTTCTAATTGAAAATATATGTGCATTTTGGTTTCATTCTTTTGTCATTTTATAATGATTTTGCTCTGTAACATTCTTTAGTTCTTATTGATATTTCTTGTCTTGTTGAATGCAAAAAATTTGCATGTTAACAAAATACAAGCCGAAAGATTTGGCAGAATTACAATCTTTCTAGGAGTTGAATAAGTTTGGTGGTATAGAAGCCGTACAGATAGATTAGACTCCAAATTGTACATTTAAGAGATGTAATATCCCAATTTTTTATTGCATATATCTTAACGAGATTTTTAGTACCATTTTTTCTGTGAAGGCATGTTTTTTCTCATAGCATTGAAATGGCTTCGAAATAAATACTCCCTGTTCTCCTATTTTGTAGAACAAATTAAAGATCATGTGCAGCAATCTTTTATGAGGGGAATCTAGATTTCTTCTTTCAGATTCATCTTCTGGTTTTTCTTAGTGTTCTAGTGAGTTTTTTTTTTCCGGCTAAGCTTTGATTGAATGTTTTGCTGTGAAATGAATTTCCTGAACACTCAATACTGTGGGAGTTTCCGTGTCTTGTATTTTAGAGAAGCAGGGCCGACCCTGAGTTCCGGGGAGGCCTAGGCGAACTTCCGAAATGAGGGGCCCCCTGCCCCATACATTTAAAAAAACATGCAAAAAAAAATTTACGCGCAAAATGTGTGCCTATATTTACAATGGAAGTTTGAAATTGGGGACCCCTAAAATCACGATTTCGGCGGGGGCCCGAGGCGGCCGCCTTGCCCGCCTACATATCAGGGCCGGCCCTGTAGAGAAGTGTACCTTTTTGTGATCCCATATTTTATTTGTAGGTCTGAAGTACTTGAATATGATGATATCTAAAGTTGCTACAATTCTGTGTTTTCCTTTAGTTCGATGAAGAGAGATTCCCCCCCCCCCCCCCCCCCCAACCATTTAACAATGGATAGAATGGCTGAAGCTTGGTTATGTCATCGATCGGTGTTATGAGCCAACAAAAACTAGACATGCAAAAAAAAAATTTCATAGAGAATTTTGTTTCTCAATTTTAGATATTTGACTACATTGATCGTTGTACTGTATCCATTATATAATCTATGCAATCATTCCTTCTCAAAACTGCTTCTCTTGGTTGGCCCTTCCGATGCTTTTGAGATTAATGTTGCAATTTGTATTTCTCACCTACCTGTTAGCATTTCATATTGAGGCAAATTTCAGCTAACATCTTATTTCTATCATGGGTGCAGTTAGTTACTAATTCGCAGATGAAAAGTATAAATTGGTTCCCCAAAAATAAGAGAGAAGTATAAATTACAACTATCTTCATATATATAAGCTTTTTTTTTATCAAACTAAGTCATAGAGTGAGAATGGAAGACCGAAATTGTTTAAGAATACATTCCTTGAGGGGGTTTTTTTCCCTTGAGAAATTCATTAATTTAGCCAAAGTTAATCACAAACAACCACAACTTCCTCCAAGGTGAGTAGGAATGTTGTGAGTAGTCCCCCTTGGGCCTTTGTTTTTTTTCTTTTTCCTTCTTCCAAACAAGAATAATTTTTCATTTTATTTAAAACACCCTTACATTTTTTTAACAGTTACCCTTAATAATTAGTTTCCCTCCTATTAATAAATCATTGAGTGAAGTAGATTATGGAGATGCAGAAGAGAGGGTTGTGAACTAGGTTTCATAATATAAAAAGTGAAAACTAATTGTAATACGGATGAAGGATTAAACGAATAACAGACAAAATAATGTAAGGGTGATAAAAGAACCGAATATACTCATTGTTTCGATGGAAATAACTAAGAAGGATTATTTTAAAATAAATCCCACTTTGTTAGTGGTATATATACAGAGTAATTTTTGAATAAGCAATCTGTAATTTCAAAAATTTTGAGTGACGTACGTGCAAAACACCCAATAAATAAATAAGAATAAAAAGAATATTAAGACATTTGGAGATTAAACCTATATCATCTCTGTTACTCTAACAACATGATGAGACTTTGTACCTTACCTTTTTTCAGTGTAAAGCCAACATGCACATGCAATTCACATAATTTCTTTCTTCTCAATTGTTGCATTAAAAATTAATAAATATTGATTAATCAGTTAATGTCCCATACTTAAACAATGGTGGTGAGCAATTTCCTAAGGGATTAGACTAACATCTTTACTAATAGTGCCATTGTTTCCCATTTTTTGAGGTAGATTGATTGATTGGCATAAAATGGATTCCACCTCATTATCCCGCCACTCTAATACGAATTAAATTTAGTATTTGTTTTCAAATATCTCTAATCTCTAATATTATTTTTAAAAAAATTCCAAAATAACCAACTTTTTTAAAGTTTTTTTCAAACTGGCCTACTTTATTTAAAATTTTCAAACCGACCTACTCGCTGTCTCAAGAAGCGAATTTAGTAAATATCTCATCGTTTTTTGAGACAGCAAGTGTGAGGTTTGAGTTTTTTTTATTTCTCCCTGGTCAAGACTCGCTGTCTCCAAAAGCGATGAGAATTTTGTCAAACTCGTTTTTTGAGACAACAAGTGTCGTTTGGGGGTTTTTAATACCCAAACTCGCTGTTTCGACATCACTCTCTTTCAACTCTCTATCTTTCTCTTCCTCTTCCTCTTCCTCTTCCTCTTCTAACCCCGAAACCCTAACCCATTTTGGCGATCTCCTCTCGTCGATTAACCCAAAAATCCTCACCTACGATCTTCCACATCTCTCACCTACGATCTCTCCTCACACTCTCAACTCTCTCTATTCACGCTCTGAAAGTCCTAAACCCTAATATCCAAGAAAATCGTCGAATCGGGAATTTGGGGAAAAAGAGTGCGGTTGAAGGAGCAACTTCGACCTCGTATTGACTATCTAGCTCTTCAATCACCCACCTTTAACGGTATATTTTCGAGAAAGTGTATGAGGAGCTAGTCTCTGAAAATTTCTCAACTACACAGTCGCTTTCTCAGAAAGCGATGTGGTTTTGCCTATACTCGCTTTTTCAGAAAGCGATGGTAGGCAAAACCACATCGCTTTCTGAGAAAGCGACTGTGGAGTTAAGAAATTTCTAGAGACCACTGAGGCTCTGGAAATTTCTCAACTCTAAACTCGCTTTCTGAGAAAGCGAGTTTAAGGAAAAAAAATTTCAATTCAAGCTGCATATGCAAATTCATTCACAACCTCTAAGCTTCATATCTACTCCAACATCTATGAATTCAAATTCATTCACAATCTCTAAACTTCCAATGATTTTGAAACAAATGTGAATTATCATAGTTCAAAATTAAACGCATATAAATTAGTAGAAAGTCCACATCACATAATACAACAATTACAAACTACTGCAAAGTTGACAAAACAAACACAAGCATATTGGAATTTGACATGGTTCAAATGTTTCGAGATCCTCTATCAGAATGGAGGTAAGGAAAGGGGAAAAAACGAGCCTGGGGTATTAAAACCCCCAAACGACATTCGTTGTCTCAAAAAGCGAGTTTGGTATAAATCTCATCACTTTTTGAGACAGCGAGTCTTGGTCAGGGAGAAATTAAAAAAAAAAAAAAAAAACCAAACCTCACACTCGTTGTCTCAAAAACCGATGAGATTTTTACCAAACTCGCTTTTTGAGACAGCGAGTAGGTCAATTTGGAAAAAAACTTTCAAAAATTAGGTCATTTTAGGAAAAAATTCATATTATAATGGGAGAAGGCCTTAGTGTCATTTGTAAATCTATCAATGCGTGTAACGTACATACATAACTACTATAAAGAATGTCCTAAGTTCAATCCGAGACTACGTCTGAATTTTTTACTTTAAAAAAACTATATTTATTAAGACGTACAACACGCGTGTAAATTACTAGTATTTATGTAATGAATTAGGCAAATCAAAATCAGAATTTTTTTCTCTAATTTTCTTTGCAAATGTTTTGTCTGTGTGCCCCGCATTCTTTAAAAGTGACAGAGCATGATTGGACGTGCTTTCGGCTTACCTCCCCAAGTTATACTGAAACTCATTTATACAGAGGGAGGTGAGGTGTTACTTTAAAATCATCAAAGTTTAAGGGGATTTTTTATATGTGACAAATATGAATATTATTTTATTAGGAGTTGGTCCCACTTTTACGTTTTGATGTATTCTCAAACAAATGCCATATTTCACGTCACAATACATTTGTAATTTGAAAAAACTAAACATAGAATAGAGATGAAAGAGGGAAGAGCGAATCTCCATCCTAAACCCTATAAGTTAACACAAGTCTTAGCCGCAAGTGTAATAGTAATTAAGTGGTAAATCTCTTTGCTAGCGAGGAAGAGGTCTTTGAGCAGCTAGTCGATATAGATATTTGATAAATTAGTCTAAAGCCATATATAATTAAAAATTAAAAAATAAAAACTCTTATTGGAGTCTAAGATCTAAACTAATTTAACTATCCAACTCCATGTGGAACTATTATTCGAGTCATAATCCCAACAATTTTTACGTGGGCTCGAATCAGAACCTACACCATGAAGAATGTTGTCAATGTTTTTGACTCGATTTTTGCTTCCACCGGGACTTGACAAAGCCTCCTACCACCAACTGAATTGACACGATAACTCCATACGACTCAAAAATTGTGCACCATGGGTTCTGATACCACATGTAGAGTCTAGGGACCTAATAATTTTGTCCAGCAAGTCAAGATGGATATTTGGTAAATTACCCAAAGCCCTATATGACCCAAAAGGGAAAATCCTTTATTAGAGTCTAGGGTTTGAACTAATTTAACCATCCAATCATCTCTTCTTCTTTTCCACGCGGAAATATTATTCGAGCTACAACTCCAACAGTGTAAAAAGGGTTCACCAACTTGTGATCTGCAGGACTCCTTAACATTAATTAGAACTTACACACCTATCATGCTGGATGACTAGATATGGGAAGTCTACTTCAGGTCTCTACACCCAACAATGATGAGCTTAATGATCAATGAAATGTTTGTTATTGGATCGAGTTCAATTCATTCTCTTCATTCACTGGACAACAATATATAAGGGGTACAATACATGGTTTACCCGTATGTGGACTATACCATTACAAACTCACTACTATTCTAATACTCAAGTTGGAGTGTACATATCATACATGTTTAACTTGTCACTGATAAACTATATTCTAGCTTTGGTAAGGGACTTCGTGAGAGCATCCACTAACTGGTGACTGGTGCTAACATGTCTAGCCTCTATCTGTGGAGACTCATATGGAGTGTCACAAATTATGATACGAACCACATGACAATCAACCTCAATATGTTATGGTTCGCTCATGATACACTGCATTAATGGCAATATGAATAGCGGATTTACTGTCACAATACAAACGCATCAGATTATCCTGAACAACCCCTAACTCGGTAAGTAATCATCTGACCCAAGTTATCTCACATATGAGATCATCCATAGCACGATACTCGGATTCTGCACTAGAGCGAGACATCATCCTTTGTTTCTTGCTCTTCCAAGAAACCAAGTTTCCTCCAACAAAGACACAGTACCCAGTGGTGGATCTCCTAGTGATTGGGTAACCAACCCAATCAACATATGAGAACCCAGCCATTCAACTATGTCCACAATTAGTATATATCAATCCTTTGCCTGGAGAATTCTTCAAATACTGAAGGATTCTTATAACTGCATTCCAATGGCTTGTATGGGGGGAAGCCATAAACTGACTCACTATATTTACTAATTATGCAATATCTGAATCAGTTTTCCTACAAGCATCTTGTATCATTTGGGATCCTCCAACAAGTCTCCTTGATCTGGCAACAGCTTGGAGTTTGGATCCATTGGAGTGTGTGATGGCCTGCACCCCAACATACCGCTCTCAGTCAGTATGTCCAACACATACTTTATCTATAATAAATAAATTTCATCATTAGATCGAGGTAGGAGCTGCCTTGATCCCCACGAAATACTTCAGTAGTCCGAGATCCTTAGTCTGAAACTTTTTTGAATATATGACTTTAGGATCTCGAATACCATTCTGGAATTCCACATATACAACTAACAAGATCCTCTAACCTTGATGATGTCGATAGAACACAATGACCACTATCACTCCTCCTCAATCAAGAACTGTGACAACCTTAGTGAAATGATCGAACCCAGCAAGAGGAGAATATTTGAGCATACAAAGATCGTTTCAAGCGACAGACCTTCGTAGACCCAGCTTTATTAACAAAACTAGGGGGCTAATCCATATAAACCTCCTCCTCAAGACCATTATTGGAAAATGCATTCTTGATATCAAGCTGATGAAGCGGCCAATGAAATGTAGCATCTCAGGCGACAAAGATCTATATAGAAGTCATCTTGGCCACATGAGAAAATATCTCATCATAATCAATGTTGTAAGTGTGAATGTAACCTTTGGCAACAGTTTGGGCTTTCAGGCAAACCAAAAAACCCTCTGGGTTGACCGTAACAGTGTATACCCATTTACAACCAACATAATGCTGACCATATCAAAAGAGGTACCTGATCCCAAGTATTGTTCCCTTTGCGTATGAAAGATGGTTATACAAAGAATGGGCACTAGAGTGGCTCCCTTTGCATAAGGCAATGGGAAGATCAAGATCAGAAGGCTCATCAGTGGATAAAGGTGTAGGTTCGATTGCGGGAGTAAGGGGGTGTAGCTGCAGGCTCAGAGGTGTTGAATTTTAACTGCGGAATAAACTTAACAATGACGACGAGATGCAAGAACTATAAAATCAAAATAAGAGAACAAAGAACAACCAAAAGCAACACACAAGAACTCACAAGATTTTTATCGAGATTCACCCAAACAATAGCTACTTCTCTGCGCAGAGGCACTCCTACGATTTCCACTAAAAATATGAAGATTAGGTTTTATAAATCTCTCAAGAACTCACCACCAAGGTGTAGGATTTCTCTCTATCTCCCTCTCTCTTAATGACGGCTAGTAGATCTCTATTTTCTTTTCAATTAACCCTAAAATTGTACACAATACAATATATATAGGATTCCACAACTTTCCATCTCAGCCGCTCATCAATCAACGTCGGGACGGTCGACCGCACCAACTTGACGGTCGACCGGTCTTCTCCTTCGACTGCACGAGTTACAATAGAGAGCAGGTCGGTCGACTGCGCGGTCGACCGGTCACTTCTTCAAGATATAGGTTGAATCAGAGAGCATGACGGTCGACTGCGCGGTCTACCAGTCGACTTGCCTGGGTGCGGTCGACCGCAACTCTGCTGTAGCCTCCAACTACTCTTGACCTCTTACTCCCACTTCGACTTTCCTTCTCGTCTATCTTCTTCAACCCATTATCGTATATTGGATTCACAAACCCCAACAATTTTCCACTTGGAGACATATACACGAAGTTTCTAACCTGTTCTTCATTCTTCCATTGGCCTAGTCTAGGCCAGTGCCTCTGCGAGTCTCTTCAACAATTAACCTGGAGACAATCCGATAGCGGTACAGCAAAATTGATGTTTCTTGCTAACCACCACCTTAGTGAGCATATCCGCCGGATTCTTAGTACCAAGAATCTTAGTTAGCTTCAACCATTTCTTCTCAACCGCCATTCTGATAAAATGATACATCATTTGAATGTGCCGAGTCCTAGAGTGATATGCCGAGTTTTTCGCCAAGAAAACTGCACTTTAACTGTCACACCATAGTTCACCTATGGGTTGCTTCCTGCCCATCTGTTTCATAAGCTCCGAAATTCACAACATGTCTTTCGTCGCTTCCGTAAGTGTCATATACTCTGACTCGGTGGTTGACTGTGCTACAACCTTTTGTAACTGCGAAGCCCAACTAACAGTTGTTCCTCCAACTGTAAATGCATACCCTGTAGTACTTCTGCAACCATCACGATCGCCCAAAAAATCTGCATTCACATAACCATGTATATACAAAGAATCTCCGCCAAAACAAAGAGAGTGATTTGAAGTACCTGCTAGATATCTAAGAATCCACTTTACTGCATCCCAATGCTGTTTACCTGGATTCTTCATGTAACGGCTGACAACTCCCACTGCTTGTGTGATGTCCGGTCTTGTAGACACCATCGCATATATCAAACTCCCAACAGCCGAGGCATAAGGAATAGCAGCCATTTCCTCCATTTCCGCCTCCGTTTTAGGACACAAGTCCATTGATAACTTGAAGTGAGCAGCTAAGGGACAAGTGACTGACCCCACTCTATCCATATTGAATCTTTTCAATACCTTCTTCACATAGTCCGCTTGTGATAACCAAAGCTTCTTGCTACTCCTATCTCTGTTAATCTTCATGCCGAGAATTTGCTTTGCTTTACCCAAGTCCTTCATTGAAAACTCCGAAGCTAGCGCCTTTTTCACTTCCTTAATCTTCTCCATACATGAACCTGTTAACAGCATGTCGTCCATATACAACGCCAAGGTAACTATATTATTGTCCTTATATCTACGAACATACACACAATAATCCATTTCGCACCTATCGAAACCTTTTACTCTCATGAAGCAATCAAACTTCAAATACCATTTCCACGGTGCTTGTTTGAGCCCATAAAGACTCTTCTTCAATCAACACACCATGTCTTCCTTTTCGTTAGCTTCAAAACCTGTGGGTTGTCTCATGTACAGCTCTTCTTTGACATCACCATGGAGAAATACTGTCTTCACATCCAACTGCTCTAAGTGCAAGTCTTCAACTGCTACAATACTGAGCAGATGCCTAATAGAAGCCATCTTTACAACTGGTGCAATGATCTCACTATAATCAACACCTTCTATTTGAGATAATCCTTTCACCACAAGCCTTGCTTTGTACCTCTTACTGCCATCTACCTCATCTTTGACTCTGAAAACCCATTTCTTCATAATAGCACGCTTCCCTGCAGGTAACTTGGTCAACTCCCAAGTTTGGTTCTGTTTCAAGGAGCTCATCTCGTCCTTCATGGCTAACTCCCACTGAATTCGAGCCTCATCTCTCAAAGCCTCCTCATGAGTCTCTGGCTCTCCCGAATTCGTGTACAGAACATGCTCGTGAACAACACTAGCTGATGGATCAAATATTCTGGTTGGCCTCCTCTCTCGTATCGATCTCCTCAATGTGGGTACCGGTTCACCGACCGGTTCAGGTTCTCCGAACTGTTCTAGCTGTACCTGTTCATCTTGGATAACCTGCTCATTCCCAATAGGCTCATCATGAGCCTCCTGTGCTGCATGTGGTACCTGTACCTGCTGCTGCACTATAGGGCCCCTACCACTAGGGCTGCCTTCAGAATCTGAATCTGAGTCTGGGTCTGAATCCCAATCTGATTCTGAACTGGTTGTACTGTGTTGACCTATGTGCATGTCCTTGTATAGGACCTCTTCATTGAACACTACATTCCTGCTGCGAATGACTTTGTTATCCACAAAATCCCAAAGCCTGTAACCATACTCATCGCCACCGTAGCCAATGAACACACACCTCCTAGACTTAGAGTCCAACTTCTTTCTTTCTTTCCTGTCAATTAGAGCATATGCCATACAACCATAAACTTTCAAATGTGAATAATTAACAGTTTTACCTGACCATAGTTCTTCTGGAATAGCCCCATCAAGGGCACTAGACAGACAACGGTTAATCAAGTACACTGCTGTATCAACTGTAGCGGCCCAAAGATGGACCGGAAGACCTGCATGAAGTCTCATGCATCTCGCCCTTTCGAGTATCGTGCGGTTCATTCTTTCTGCTACACCTTTCTCCTATGGAGTCTTAGGAACTGTCTTGATTCCTCTGATACCTTCCTTTGCCATATAGTTAACAAACTCTTTGCTTGTGTACTCACCTCCGTTGTCTGACTTTATTGCTTTTACCTTGCGACCCATCTCATTCTCAACCCTGGCCTTCCAAGCTCTGAATGTCTCAAAAACTTCTGATTTCTCGCGAATTGCATAAACCCAAACCTTTCTTGTAGCATCATCGATGAATGTAACGAAGTATCTCTTACCACCATAAGAGAATTCCTGAGCTGGACCCCACACATCTGTATGTACCAACTCTAGTTTCCCAAGCTTCTTCTCACATTCACCCAACTGAAAGCTAACTACCTTTTGTTTGCCCATCACACAATTCTTACAAAAATCTATCTCAACCTTCTTCTGCCCTGGCAAAATATCCCTAGAACAAAGCTGTTTGACACCCTTTTTACCAAAGTGCCCCAACCTGACATGCCATAGAATTGAAGAGGAACTACCTACTGATGTTGTAGCAATGATATCACCTGAATCACCTTCCCTGAGTGAGTACAACGTGTCACCATACTTTTCTTTTGCCACCAACCTGGCACATGTAGTCACCTTCCATTCTCCATGCCCAAAAGTTGTTGTAAACCTTTCGTTGTCTATTTCAACCTCGGAATATGTCTTGTATCATACAAGACCAATTGCCCACCATTGCGAGCCTTCACTCTCACAGTGCCTTTACCCACAACTGGACATATCTGCCCATTACCAACTGAAACTGCACCAAAATCACCTGTTCTGTAATCCTCAAAAACATTCCTCATGGGGGTACAATGATAAGAAGCACCTGAGTCTACACATCAATCATCTTATAAAATATTAAATCCAGTAGATAAACACAATTCATCTAGATGGGGTTCAGTACTTACCACATTGGCTACCTATGACCCTGTTTGTGCTTTCTTATACTCCTCGCATTGGTCTCTCCTGTGTCCTGGCTTCTTGCAGTACCAACACTCACCTTTGCGTTATCCTATTCTTGACTTGAACCTGTGATTCCTGCTCTGCGACCTTCCTCTATTGTTACTTCTACCACGGTTATCAACTGACAGTGCGGTATTGCTAGGATATGACACTGAAGTCTCTCCATATCTTTTTCTCCTTGCATCCTCATTCATAATGCTGCCTATAACATCCTTTAGGGTTGTCGTATCAGTCATGGTGCTAGTAATAGTCTGTTCTACTGTGCCGTAACTATCGGCAAGACTAGATAGCAACAACAACGATTGTGCCCTCTCCTCAAACTTTAAACCCGACGATTCCAACTGATTGTAAACCATACAAAAAATTTTAATGTGCTCAGCAACCGAACCCCTTTCTGACAACTTCAAGTTAACCAACTTCTTTAGATGTAAGATCTGATTCGCTGCATTCGGCTTCTCATACATGTCTATCAATATCTCTATTGCCTCTTTTGTGGTTCTTGTCTTCTCAATATGAAATAACGCCTTCCTGCTCAGCGATAACTGAATCTGCCCAAGCACTTTCTGATCCAATCTATTCTAGGCTGCCAACGCAACCGAATCGACCTCCACCCCTTCTAGCTTCACACCAAACAACGGATCATCTAGATCCTTATGTCGGATATACGCAATCATTTGGATCTTCCACATTGTGACATCCGTTCCATCGAACTCTTTGACTCTACTCTTGTCCTCCATCTCAATCAATACTACCAACCTGTAGCTCTGATACCACTTTGTTTGATTCTAATTGCGGAATAAACTCAACAACGACGACAAGATGCAAGAACTATAAAATCAAAATAAAAGAACAAAGAACAACCAAAAGCAACATACAAGAACACACGAGATTTTTATCGAGATTCACCCAAACAATGGCTACTTTCCCGTGCAGAGGCACTCCTGTGATTTCCACTAGAAATATGAAGATTAGGTTTTACAAATCTCTGAAGAACTCACCACCAAGGTGTAGGGTTTCTCTCTATCTCCCTCTCTCTTAATGACGGCTGATAGATCTCTATTTTGTTTTCAGTTAACCCTAAAATCGTACACAATACAATATATATAGGATTCCACAACTTTCCATCTTAGTCGCTCATCAATCAGCGTCGGGACGGTCGACCACACCATCTTGACAGTCGACTGGTCTTCTCCTTCGACTGCACGAGTTACAACAGAGAGCAGGTCGGTCGACTGTGCGGTCGACCGGTCATTTTTTCAAGATACAGGTTGAATCAGAGAGCGGGACGGTCGACCGGTCATCTTGCCTAGGTGCGATCGGGGGGTGCGGTCGACCGCAACTCTGCTGTAGCCTCCAATTACTCTTGACCTCTTGCTCCCACTTCGACTCTCCTTCTCGTCTATCTTCTTCAACCCATTATCGTGTATTGGATCCACAAACCCCAACAAGAGGATGGTGTTTCAGTGATCGAGTGTGTGGGAGCAATTGGCATAGTAGCACAGTTTAAATCACAAGCGGTGTGTGAATTTCGTTTGTAAACTTCAGTGATTGCAGGCCTGCTGGACAACAGTATGGAGCATCATCTTTCAGAATCAGAAGAAGTAGATACATGGGTAGAGACCATGGTACCAGGATAGATAAGGAATTTAGGCTCACTCGCATAAGATGGAGAAGAATTCAAAACAGATGAGGTGGTAAAGAAATAGGACTGAGACTTAACAAAGGTAACAACAGCAGAAATAAAGGAATGACGCAATTCAGGACTATAGCATCTGGGAGTGACAATACCCTAGGAAGATACATCGAATAGAATGAGCATCAACCTTTGAGCGATCAGGACAATGATCATGAACAAAGCTGACACACCCAAGGATTTTGGGTAGGAGTGGAAATGGATCAGAAAATGGAAACAAAATAGAAAATGACATCCTTCCATCCAAGACATATAAGGGCATGCAGTTAATTAGTTGACAGGTAAGAACCGCATCCCCCAAAAAATGCCAAGGAACATGTCTATGAAGAAGCATAGTCCTCGCAAACTCCAATATCGCAAACTCCAATAAATGATGGTTCTTGCGTTCGGCAACACCGTTTTGTTGAGGGGTGTAAGGACAAGAATGCTCGTGAAGAATACAAGAAGAAGACATAAATTTTCTAAACTCAAAAGTAAAGTATTCTTTTGCATTATCACTCTATGAACTTTTGACAATGACTTCAAATTGGGTTCTAATATCAACACAAAAGGATTTGAAAATAGAGAAATATCATAACGAGATTTCATTAAATATAACAAAGTTGCACGAGAATAGTCATCAATAAACGTAACAAAATTTCTAAAGTCACTAAACATGGACTGAACAAGACAAGGTCCCCAAACATCAGAATGGGCTAAACTGAAAAGTCGACTTGACCTTTTATTGACTCGGGTAAGACACATGCAGGTGTTTTCTTAACTGACATGACTTACAATATAACTCATCAAGAGAAGATGACTCGGGTCTCAACTTTTTCAAACTCTGTAAAGACAAATGCCCCAAATGGGAATGTAAATCCAAAGGCGTGTAACCACTTAAGCATGCAAAAGAGGTCAATATACTGTCAAGCTGATAAAGACCATCAGATTCACTCCATGTGCCAATCGTCTGTCCCGTCGCAAGCTCCTGAAACACACAGTTATTAGGATAGAAGGTAACAGAGCAATTCAATATTTTGATAATTTTACTAACAGATATTATGTTAGAGAGAAATTTAAGGATATAAAGGACAGAGTCGAGTGGTAAACTAGAAGGAAGGTCTACATGTCCAACCCCTCCAACAAGGGAGGCAGAACCATCAACTAGTCTAATAGCTGAATCAAAAGCTCTACTAATAGAGGACATTATACTTGAATTCTCAGTCATATGGTTAGAAGCCCCTGAACCAATTACCCATAATGTAGGAGCAGTGGTAGTCAAACATGCAGTATCTAACTTGACTAATGTGGTTGATGAAGACCGCGGTTGCTTAAAGTCACGGTGCTACTAGAGAATATGAAGCTCATCCTCATCTACCTGAACAATGGTTAAACTAGAAGCTATATGTGCATTGCATTGTGGCCGAGAGTTCTAAGAGCGCTTGTTAGAACAAACCCACTTCATATGCCCAAGCTTCATATAGTAGTTACATCCGGTTTTAGCCGATGAGGTGCCTGAGCCACCCTCTGAACTTTAGTGACTAACGCTCTGACTACATGTATGACCACCACCACGTTTGGGCCATCCCCCTCCTCGACTAATGCGAGGTTTAGAAGCAACCAATCCAGTTCTCTCCTCTGTGGTGTCACCTGTTGTCACTAGTGGAAGGTGAGGAAACATCTCCTTGATAATTTTGTAGGAATCTAACAAACTCTTGGAGGCAGAACCTCCCACCACAAAAGGTCGAGCAGCCTCATCAAACTTGGGGAGCCGCCCAAGGAAGGTGAGGACGAGAAGCTGTTGTTGGTGCTCTTGCGTAGTCTCCAAATCACTGCTCAATGGAAACGGTTTCTGCAACTGTCACGCCCAGCTTTTCAAAAATACAGAATACAAGTACGTGACATTGGCCCAGTGAATGACTAACATCACCCATAAGCTGTTTATCCGATCAACTCAATAATATAATAAATACAGAACAAATGCACAGGAAAAAAAATAACCTCATGAATAATAATACTTGGAATGAGACAATATAATATCCAAATACAATAATAATAATCCAACGTCTGGAAACAATAATAAAATCCAGGACATAAGCCCAAAACAAAAATAAATCCCAATACGAAATAAGAACAGTCTCAATACATTAAGTTTATTAAAGCGATAAGCAATTTAAAAGCAGAAATCTTCAAAATAATTGTTCTCCAATTCCAGTAGGCAGTTATCCTTCATTACCTGTAAGCACTTCATCTAAAAAGAAAAAAATAATTGTCGTTAGAGCAAGTCATGGACAGCAAGTAGAGAAAGCAAGGAACAATAGAATAACGGTATAACAATGAAATAATAGATCAATAGGAATCAATAAGATAGCACGATGATAATAATCAATAACATGATAATCAATGCAACCGTGTAACGGTGAATCAATATTCGGTAACGGTAATCAACGGTTAATATCAATATCACTTAAACAATATTGAATACAAATAGGAACAATGATGAACAATATGCAATATCGGTGATGTATCAATCCTTATGTCTATTAATCTTTTTAACTCCTAACTAATGCACCTACTACTGTGTCCCATGTGTGCCGTACCACAGGTTCGATGCATACACTCAATTTCGTTTAGACTATAGCGGTAGACTCTATAGTTCATGTACTGGGTATAATGTCGATAACGGTAATAACACTGGACATCAACCAAGTACAGTTTCCATATCATCAACTACTCTAGTCAATCCCTTAAACCCCAACTTGTTAATTATTTATCAATGCAACAACACAAAATGCAATTAATGGACATGATAGTATCAAAAGGGAAACAATAGGTTAATAACATGAATAGAACGGTTAAAATAGTGATAATAACTCATTGGGAACATGCAATGCAACATACATTCATTAACTCATGCAATAATACCACATAGAAATTATTAATTCATTAAAAAGTAGTATCCAAAATTCTGGACAGCAAGCGCAACCTGTACAAAAATACAGTTTTCCGCTGACTTAGAAATCAAAAGTTGAATCCGTCAGAAAATCTGGAAACTAGACTTCCATACGGTTCCAATGCATACTTAAAGTTCACATTCTGACAACAGTAGCTAGGTCAAACACATGTTTCTTTTCAGGTTTTATGTTCAGGCAGAAATTCGACATCTTGTTATTTTAATTTTTGATTCAGCAAAAACTCAACATTAAAATTAGTAAAAATATAATCTAGATTCCTAAACATGTTAAGCAACAATTTGGAAATTTTCATAGTAAAATTGTATCATTTGATCAACTTTTTTATTGTTTAAACATGAAAGTTACGAGAATCTGAAAATCTGGAATGTAAAAACACAGTTGTATTAAAACGGGCATAACTTTTGCTACAAAACTCGGAATTCAAAAATTCTGGATGTTATTGGCAACTAGACACTTGGGGCTACATTTCATATTCAGAAAGTATTTCATTTTAAGGTCATTTACTGGTTCGAAAACAGCACTCAAGGTTCAGGTCAGCAAGCATGTATAGTTTTTAGGGTATTTTTCTTGAAAATAAATTAATTGAACATGTTGGGTATCGATTCTACAGTCAATAAGTTGTGTAACTAGCATGATAGATGTCCAAACATGATAAATAAAATTAGAACACGCTCATAAATCAATTTATCATCAATCAATAATCAATCAATCAAACAACATACAACCAAGCAATTGTCTCTACAATAATTTATTTGTGTGTCAATTATGTGAACAACCATATTGTCAATTCTATATGTACTCATGAAAGATCCGAACTTCAGAGTCAAAGCGGCACGATGTCAAGAATATTGGGATTAGCTCGTGTAAACCCTCAATAGACCCAATGAAGATATTAACAATGGATAATACGATAACAAAGATATCTACTTGCAAGAATTTCAATAACATTTGAATTTGATACAATTAGCAATTCAAGAGGACGGTGACTTGCCTGTTAATCGGTAAAAACGAATACCAAGAATAATGGGATAAGAATCCCGAAGCAACGAACTCACGTACTAGCAAATCCCCAATAATAGCACGTATAAACTACATGCAATAGAATAACCCAAGCAAACACCAACTCAGCAACAAAGGGACAGCAGCTCAGTCAGCGATGGTAGCGAGGCCAGCGGCAGCGCCGGCGACCAGAGGCGGCGCGACGCGGTGGATGGCGTCGAGCGGCAGCAGAGGGCGGCGCTAGGGCATCGCCGACGATCGGGACAGTGTGCAGAGGTGAAGGATCGGGTTTTGGGGTTTTAAAGCTGTGTTAATGGTGAGAACGGGGGATAGGGAGGACGGGGTCGGGAATAGAGCAAATGGGTGTCGAGGGGAAGCGCCAGGGAGTGATCGACGGGAGTGGGGGTCGTCGGAGGTGAAGGGAGATGGGCAGAGAAGGCACCGGAAGGGGATGGGTTTGGGGAAACTGGCGAGAAAACAGAGGTGGAGGAGATAGAGAACGGGAGGAGAGAGAGAGGGCGGTTAGGGTTTCGATTTGTGTGCAAAAATTAGGGTTTACAGTAGAGTTGTATTTATAGGATACAATTAGGGTATTTGGTTAGTGGTTTAGGGTCCAATAAAGCGGATTTGGGTCAAGAACAAAATTGGGTTTTAGGGTTCAATAAGAGATAAATCCAAATCAATAGGGTTTAAATAAAAATGGTCACAATGAAATAAAATGAAATTCACAAGACAGATAGCCCAACAAAGAGAATATAGTTCATGAATCGAAAACTTAAATCCAATTAGATAAATAAATAATACAATGAATAAATTATAAATTGGGGCTTGAAAATAAATTTGGAATTCGCCAATAAAATCGGATCTAGTACAATAATAAAATAATTCGATAAATGAACTTTAAACAGATAATCAAGAAATTAAAAAATTAATAGTCATAATCATAATAATAATAAAATTACATAACAAAATCGTATCCAGGTTTAACAACTTTATTAAAATAATCCCATAATAATATATTTGATTTTGAACTCAAATATAAATATTTGATAAATAAGAAATAGAAAGTGAGATCGAAATACACAATTATTCGAAATAAATAAAATTAACGATAGAAAAACACTTTAATATAAAATCCAAAACGATTTTTAACAAATAATGAATTTATAATATCGAAATACCAAAAATATTCAGAAAATACGTATTTGCGGGAATGGGGGTTACAGCAACTCATCACATGTCCTCTTGAAGATGACGTAGTACTCATCAATAGTTCGACTCCCCATCCCACAACGGCAATAGACCTGCTGAATACTGTAGGCATGTATCATACTGGTCGAACCATAATAGGTTGAGTGAAGATGATCCCAAAGCTCCTTAGTTGTATTGCACAACATCACAGGATCAACTATATCAGGCTCCATGGCCTCCCACAGAGTTCCCAGGATCAAGTTATCTTTAGCTTCCCAATCATCTACAATGGGCTTAGGTGGGGGATCAGTCGAGTGACCATAACGGCGAACACCTTTCAATTTAACCTTAACCATCTTTGACCATTGTTGCCAATTAGTGCTACTAAGTTTCTTATTCAACAACTTAGTTAGGAAGGAAGAGTAAGGAAGAGTGGTTACCTCATAGTTTTTCTCTTTGTCACTCATCTTGAAAAACACAAGTCACCCCTAATCAGAACATCACTAGAGAGAATTTGAGTCAGTTTCTGGTTGGTTTATGGTCCAATTTGGAGTTGATTCGGGTCGAAATTAGTGCGGATATGAAGGGGGTCAGATTAAGAGTGGGTTCAGGCTGGATTTTGTGAAGAGGGTTTAGATTCATAGTGGATTTGGGTCTGATTATGAGTGGAAAGGAGTAAGCATATGCATGTCAGATTGCAAGATCAACATGCGTTGATTTCAGATCGAGAGGAGCCAACGACTTCCAGTTCAAGTCGGATTCGATGTGATCTGGGCTGGCGAAATTGAGATCTGACATCTAACCCCCCTCCAAGGTCTGAGATTTATGTCATCAGAAGAAGACTGAAGTGTGGAAGAATGCCGACGATGACCTGGTGTTTGGCGACTGATTTAGGTAAGGGATTTGATGGGTGGTTGGACGTTGGCTAGGGTTAGGGTTTTGTGGATTGGATTTTGAGGTACAACTCTGATACCATGAAATGTTTGTATGTGGATCAAATTCAATTCATTCTCTTCATTCACTAGACAACAATATACAAGGGGTGCAATATAACTACATGGTTTACCCGTATGTGGACTAAACCATTACAATAGTCACTATTATTCTAATATTCTACAATGGCTCAATGGTTGGCTTTGTTTCCCACTTTACTACATTCACCGAGTCACTAAGTAAAATCACCTTCTAACAATGTAAGTTGCGTGCCATCACGAACCTTTGTCTCTATGCACTAGTTCTGCTTATAATGAGTCTCTACTTGTTGAACGTTGTCCTTGTACAATCCAGAAGTTGCTGCCATTGAAGGGCTTAATGCGCAATCACAAAGATATTTTCTTTAGCATGAAACCCACTCTCATGTGCAATACACATGGGCTTTTTACTCTCACCTTGTAATTGGAAAATATAGAACATTGGCTAGTGTCTTATGCTAAATGGTGGTGAGCAATACCTTATATCACTCAAAAATATGGAAAAAGCAAATACTGATTTAGCATGTAAATTAATTGTTTTATATACTTCTAAAGGAGAATTTAAAAAATGATAAATTTCACTTAACCCTGATAAATTTCACTTAACCCTAATGACCTTTCATCAATTTACACCGCCCCCTGCCCAACTTACTTTTTGGCACTTCACTCAACTATTCATATTTTTCCTTGGCACCTAACTTATATTTGACCAACGCCGTTAAATTCAGTGTGTAGTGACTGAAATGCCCATAGTTAAGTTGTAAATAGGTTCAGAATAAAAGTGAAATTTTAAAAACAT
Organism: Hemerocallis citrina; assembly: GCA_017893485.1. NCBI lineage: Eukaryota > Viridiplantae > Streptophyta > Magnoliopsida > Asparagales > Asphodelaceae > Hemerocallis > Hemerocallis citrina. The sequence continues at coordinate 85,158,607 of CM030362.1, read as the reverse complement.
ACTTTTAATCGAAACTCTTTTACCTTCCCTTACTTTATCTCTTTCTCTGTTTCTCTCTTCTCCTTGTTACCTTTGTCTCAAGGAATTATGTATTGGGGGGTAATTCAGGGGTAACTTAGTCAATAGAAGATTTTTCTAGCGGCACGTAATTGCACGTGATGGCCAAATCGACGGAGTAGGGAATATGTTGGGACTGTGTCTTGCATACTATGTGTTCAATGAGAAGATGATGATGAAGCGTGAAGAGGTCGAAGCTTCGATGGAGTAGAGGTTAGCAGCAGCGGTCAGTAGGCAGAGGCAATTGGTAATTGACTACCACTTGAGCAGTCGACCGCCAGAGCTCTCTTGTTTGGATGTGTTCAAACACGGTTGACTGTCACTTTGGGCAGTCGATCGGCGGCATCGGCATGCAGCAACTTGGTCGGGGCTAGGTGATCTATTTCGGGCCCAATTTCTCCTCTAAGTTAGATCATACGGCTCCTATCTTGTGTCTCTTTATTCAAAATGTATCATACGATTATTATATTAAGACTACAACTTAGGGAATCTCTAGATCTCTCTATATTATTGTATTGGTCTCCTTTGAGGGACGAGCCAGAGTACTTAATTGTAAAGAGAAAAAGAGAGTTTTCTCCATTGTAAACAGCAGATTATCTTCCAGTATGGCTTGAGAGATAGATATATTTTCGGTGAGAGTATTATATTTCTCATTTCTCTAGTTGAATAATATTTTCTTTATTTCTCCCCCAAATTAGGCATAGTCAAACCAGGTGTGTGCTTGGTTTAATCTACCTGTTTGTTTATTCATTGGATCGGTTGCCGCTAAACTCAGCAGCAAATTCCTAACAATTAGTATCAGAGCATCAATTGTTTCTAATAGTATACAGACAAAGAAAATATAACAACACTATGGTAAAGTGCCAAAAAATAGTTGGACAGGGTTTGGTGAAACTTGGAAAAAAAAACTCAGTAGGATTAAGTGAAATTTATCCGTGAAAATTGAGAAAGTAAAATATACTACTTCTAAAGGAATAGCTGGAATTTCAACAAATTAAAGTTGCGCAGGGATTGCCTGAGAATGAAGCCAATAATAAACATGAACAAATGTTCCAGTTAACTTTGCCACATTGGATCAGCAGTAGTTGGTTCTACAGAGCCAACATCACACATGATGACATAAACCAAATGTTGGAAGTACAAAAGCAAAAGTTGCATCCAATAAAGCACTTTTTGAAAATTTTCCTTTTCATATTACCTGCTTGGTTACTGTCTTACATATAACATCCACACACACACACACACACAAAGAAGGTATCTGTAATAGAAAAAGGGCATATTTTCTACAATTTGGCGACTACAGATGTCCGCTGCATCCTATGAAACTCCAAGTAAACATCAGTATAACTGTGAACAGCAAAGAACCGCCTGCATGTCAACCTCCAAAATAATTTTCTGCCTTCTGATCAATGATGGCACTCCAAAAACCCTGGATTCCTACAAAAAAACTTCCAATAACCTGCTGTCATTCTGCTTTGAATATACAACACAACCTACCCAAAACAAAAGGAGGTAATAACTGAAAACTATCAACCAATTTGACTCAGGTCGACCCCTCTTTCTCTTGCACTTTCAACAATTTTATCAGCGCGGTCTGTATTTCTGGAGAGATCTAAGAAAGACTGCCACAACTTAATGGAGAAGGGATACACCGATACTGCTTGCTGATGAAATCTTAGATTAATATCCAAATTTTCTAAGCTTTTCAAAATATTAGCTACTTCAACCCAAATGTGCTCGGGTGCTACAGGGACAGCCTGGAAGAGTGAATTAATCAATAGAGTGCTCGCCCAAAACTTCATCGAGTTGGCAACAACACTATTCTGGGTGAAACTTGTAAATTTATAAACTGACAGAGCTAAGATGTAATTTGCAGGGGCAATTTCCATAAGTGATTCAACAAAATCAACAAAACCCTTGACATCATCATGCTTGTCTGGCAGCAGAGATGGGCCATAACATACTTCAAGAACAGAATTCACTAAGGTGAAATCCCTAGAAACTGGACCGAACATGTCATTAATCAACTGCCTAACTCCAGCCTTCTTGATATAACGATAATATCTTCTTGACAAGGGTTCCACCAAGGCGGATAAACGAGAATCACCCAAATAAACATTCAGAAGACCAAATATATCCACCTCAGACTTGGATCCATTGAAGTAAGTAAATGCAGCATGCTCTCTTACACAGTGTCTATAATCTGCAGGCAAAGCAAGCTTCAGTGCTTTATCAACAGCACATTGTGCTTCTCTTAGATTATTTTGCAGCATCTGGTGAAGTGAGAGGTTGAGGAATCCAAAAAAAACATCTCGCTTATGACAGCTGATGCCAACATCAGAATCTACACTGTCCTTCATATCTAAATTCCAATCATGTAGGTTTGTATCTCTGCAGAAACCTTGGGACCAGCGAGACAAAAGATTTTGGGCAAAAGAGATCCCTTTATCAGCTAGAACATGTTCCACATATTGATTCAAAAGGCAATGAGTCCCTGGGGTTCCCTTTGGCCAACTAGAAAGCAATTCTTCGAAACCTCTAAAATCTACATCCACTTTACAATTTTCCTTCAAGCGAGCAGATAACAGGACAAGTTCAATGGACGTTGGGTACAGATTTAGGTAATTCTCCAACAAACCAGAACAAAAATGTAAGCTTTTATTAAGCGCTGCTACACATTTGATGTGTGTAATGGCCAGAAAGTGCAATGGCTTGAGAGAAACTTGATCTTTTATCTGAGAGTTGATGTCAATATCTAAAGTCATTTTGTCCACTGCAAGTTTCATCAAATCTAAAAGTCGCTCCTTTCCTTCATCTGTTACCTGAGAAGACGGCCATTCTACCCCAAAGGGAAGCCCTTTTTCAAACTCAAACTGCTGTACAATTTCTTCTGGAAGTTTTCTATAAACTGCTAGATATATACCACAAAACCAAAATATACATCTGTCAGAGGTTGTCAAGCATGAGTATATATCTGACAGAAATGTATCACTTGGTTCTTTAAGATGCCCATAGATTATATGGATTGCCATCTCCACATTTCCAGACATGCATAAGAAGTCAAGCATCTGCAAGAAAATATCCAAAATGCAACTGCTGAAATATACTGTTTCATTGTCGAAGTTGTTTCTTTTGTGACAAAGTGTAGTCAACGCATATTGATATGCATTCAGTCGTTCAACTAGCCGCACCCGGCTATTGATATACATAAGCCATAGCTCATATGAAGCTTCATTGTGATGCACCTAATAAACAAAATGCAGCACATTTACATTAAACACAATAATCATCATTTAAGAAATACTGGCGGTGTAAAAAAAGTTCAGAAAAATATTTGTTTACGCATGTTGTATACAGCATGCCTATAAGCATGGTAAAATATGACCGAGTCTGAGACAATACTCCGCATCTGTCTCAGTTTTTTACTTGCCTGAAACAATATTTGCTTTAAAACTCGGAATTTGCTGATATTTAACAAGGAAAGGGGAAAAAATGATACTAAGCAAATGAAACCAAAGACCATACTTACTTTTTATTGGCTAATGATGAGTAGGTATATATGAGCGATAGCGTTAGAGAGAGACAGCCAAATGAAAGCAACAGAAAAATGTTTGAAGTAATTTTAATATTCTATTAAGGTTTTGGCTATTTAAAAATTTTGCCGAATTATTTGTTTATTCTTAAACACGTTGATGGGTAGCCAATACTAAAAAATCCCATACACCGAGTTGATATGCCCGATACATCCGAGAATGCCGAAACCGATACCAAGATTGGAAGGCTGTTAGGAAACCCATTACCGAGTTCTTGAACAAAAGACTGAATATAACTTTCACACCATCAAAAGGTAAATTTTCCTTCAAGAAGTGTTCTTTCAAAGGTTAACTTTTATGGACAACTGTTTCCATAGTCAAGCGATGCACAGAAAGAATAAGCATGCCCAAGAACCTACGAAGCATGATACAGGAAAGGGTATGGGTCATGACCCTGGTGCAGGTGCTAGACAACTATGTGAGAAAAGCGGCAAAAAAACACGGCCATTATATTATATACCATAATTATGCATAAAGTACCCGTAGGAATATAATTTTGAGCTGCATAATCAAAATATGACTGAGAGATCTACGGTCCATATACAAGTGATAGTACCTTACAAAGTCCATACAAAATTACAACCTCGCAACAGAAACATAGAAATGTAGTTAGAGATCACTATACATGACAGGAGACGAAGTGTGAAAAGTGTTGACCTGTGTGGCTGTGTTTAGAAGTTTTGAGAAGTCTGTCAACTATATAAGATGTATTATAAAATATATGACATGTGTACAAAGTTCCAATTTTTATCCAAGGGGTGTCAACGAAGTTCAATGTCCCCTACTACTCTGGCTCAATAACAGAAATATTCAAGCAAATATAACCAAGAACGTGATACAGCTTAAGCATTGTGAAAATGAATGGAAACCTAAAGATTAAGCTGTTGGAAAGAGTAACCCAATGACTATATCTTAACAGGGATAACAAATAATCAAATACTACTTTCATCATATTTTCTATATTTTGTCTGCAATAGGCTCAGATTATATATGTTTTCTTCTTTGATCCACCGTTTACAAGTCACCATTCTAACCATATTTATTATAGCCTTAATCACTCAAATAATAATTATCTATTGTCTGAATAAGTGTTTTGAATGCATTCTATCAAATAAAAATTCTGTATGCATTCTATGTGATTACTAGCCGTGTCACATTTACCCGATACCCGGACCCGACCTGGACCCAACCCGGGACCCGGCATTGGACCGGAACCGACCCGATCATACGGGTCCGGATCCTAAAATAAGACCCGCTGCACTTTCGGGTCCGGGGCCGGGTCCGCTCAAAATAGAACCAACCCGGACCCGGACCCGTTAAAGAATACCCCCAAACATATAGAATTTGAATAATAGGATTATAGGAATATACATATATAAGTAATTGTTGAAGATAGATGTGTAAATATAATATTAATTATGTACTTAAGTGCAAAATTGTTAGAATTGTAGAGTATCAGGTGCAAAAATACTTGAGTGCAAATATTTATTCTCTACTACCGGACCCTGTTCTTGCAAGTCCGGGTCCAATTTTTGGACCCGTGAGGTACCGGGTCCGGGTCCGGGTAGTGGAGGGCCCGACTTGATAGGACCCGATACCAGCTCTAGTGATTACACATGGGGGTGAAGATCAACATGATCCAAGTACCAAATTCATACTACCTGTAAAAAGATCTCTTATTCTTAGGATTATCAGTTTGAAAGTCAGATTTCAGTAACTCTTAAGAATATCATTGGCAGTTCAAGTCATCGCTAACAATTCGCAATAATGCTACAAGTAGGATATAGAAAGAAATCCATTCGTCCTATAGTTAACAAATTTATTTTACATTTTACCTAATTAATTTACTGAAAAGGAATCTAAATAGAATGTACTACACAGTTTACATGCACTCCTAATGGAGCATGTTGCGCAAAATTTGGGTACATGACAGAATTTGAAGTAACATGGCCATAAATAGGAACAATCCATTGCAAGATTAGGGATAATTATAGAGACGCCTACAACACCTGAACGACAAATTATGGATAATTAGCGTTCAACCCTTGGATATTTCCAGTTATATAGAAAGGCTAAATAACATAATAATCTTCATGTAGACATTTTCTGTTCTCCAGATTCCTCATGCAATAACATATTATGGCAACTGCAGACTGGGGGATGTTAAGATAACCAACCACATTCAGGCTGGAATCTCCTGATAATCCTGTACACACTGCATGCAGTAGGTTTTCATACAGTTTTTAGGATGAAACATTCATTAAAAGGATGTTCGTTATTGATATTAAAAATGCTATATCAATTGGAGAAATAACACAAATATGACTTAAATCTATCATAATATAGGCGGCAGCTTACAGCATGGAAGAACATGTCGTCTTTCCCAATGTTCTTCTCCTTTGCATAATAAGCGTGCAGATAAACTATCCAAAGCGCTACAGAAGTAGGGTTGGCCTCTATTGCTTGTGATAGAATGCACAGAGCCTGCACAAGCAAATTTGACAGAAATGAATAGGTAAGAAAACAGACTGATTCCAATCTTCTTATAAATGAACTTATGGATAATACTCAGCAAAGTTGAGGGGGAAAACAATATTAAGATAGATGAAACTGAGTTGGTTCAGGATATTGACTGTATAACCTTCCTTCTGTCTGATGTAGAGACCGTTCCATCAAAAAGATCAATTGCCATCTCCAAGGATTGTTCTGATTCAGGGAATCCTTGAACTTGTTTCTGAAAGGGGAAAAAACAGAGAGAACATTTGGCTAATCAAAAATCAGCCGGACAGCATATTATGTAGCAAACTTCAAAATAAAATTATAAATATATATATATATATATATATATATATATATATATATATATATATATATATATATATATATATATATAATAAAACAATAAATAAGGATAACTTTGAACAACATTAATCAAATTAGAGATAAAGAACATTTTATTAAAAAAGCAGCTGGACAAAATATTGTGTAGTAAACTTCAAACAAAAATGAAGAAATGTATTGAGACATAAATAAGGATAACTTAAAAGAAATATTAAAACTTTAACCAGACTCTGCCGTAAGCCTGCTGCATAAGTATGGATAACTTGAAGACTTCCACGATTATGCACCAAGCAGTCAAAAGGAATTTGCTCATAAAATGAAGTATATGTAGATATTGCCGGAAAGTTAGCTTATTACATATTAATACTGAGTGAATGAAGAAAACATTGAAACATGACTAAAGGATATTATCCAACACAAAATTGTTTGATGCCAGAGCACTGACCTGTCACCCTCTGACTAATTTAGTAGGAAAAAGAGCAGACCTTACCCAGCACCAACTTCAATCTAAGGGTATGCTCTATCCAGCACCAACATCAGCTTAACTGTATGCTCTTATCATAAGGTTATTGCCATATGAAAATCATTGCAAATGTCTAGAGTTATAGATAACCTAAGAAGCACAGACACAGATATACCGACATGGACACAATGCGGCACGACACGCTGACATGGAGAAGATTTTGAAAAACTAAACCTAAAATATCAAATGTCATGTCGGATTTCATGTATGTGACAGAACACAACTACTAAATAGAAGTGTTTGTGCTTCAGAGAAAATAACTAATACATAAACAAACCAAAACTCATGAAAAAGCTCCACTATCCATACATTAAGAACTCAAAGTCGTTCATTATTTAGAAAATATTCATAATATAACAGAAGTTGAAGAAGTCTGTTTACGGTAAAAATCCATGCCGAGGTGTGAAATATCTTGATTTTAAAGAAAATTGTTCATGCAAAGATGCGAAATAACAAAAGTTTACGGCAAAAATCATGCTAGCTACCTTCTAAGTTCTAATTATAAAGTATACATTAAGGAGAACTTTATTTGCAAAAAAGTATGGGGTGGGTATGGTACTTAATGATTCCATGTTATATCGTTTAAGCAAATCCTCCAAATTTTATCTATTTTGAGCTTGAAAAGCGTATTCAGACGTGAAGTGTCAAATCAAGGTCTCAGCTAATTCAGAGAAGAACTTTGATTTTGCCTTACACCATTGACCATACAACCGTCCAATAATTTTTAAAATGGTGGGGCCCAGCGGATTGGATAAAATGGTAAAGCTTATATGCACCATCTATTAGGTACTTTATTGTGAAAGTCACTACCACTAAGCTAAAACTTCGAAGTTGTAGAAGGGTTGAGGCAAATTGCACTCATATTCTAACACGCCCTTCTCAGGTCGAAAGCCCATTTTTTATGGGCCAAAAAAACAAGATAAATGCCCAACAAATTGTGGGCCGAGACCTGAACAATACGTAACCGTATTTTTTTAATCCACATTTAAATTGCGTAGCCAGTGGGATTCGAACCTGGGTTGCTAACATACCATATGAAAGTCTTTGCCACCAAGCTACAACTTCGAAGTTGTAGAAGGGTTAAGGAAAATTGCACTTATATTCTAACATTTATAAAGTGATGTAAGTGAGTGCTTTGATGCAAAAACAAATGTCACAAACAGCAGATTGTTTGATGGATTAATTATTTGCTGACATTTCCGCCAAAACAAAGACATACTTTGAGATTAGGTACTGTTTGATTGAGACACCTACAGTAAATCTTAAAATTTGAAATTTTGAAACAAAGGCAAAATGCACCCTAAAGGGAAAGAACAGCTTAATATTTAACTACCATACCGCTGTGTTATCTAGAGTTTGTAAATACAAAGAACGTCGGTTCCAACTGTAATCTTCTGAAATGGGATTGGCACCAGTTTGAAATGATGGTGCATCCAGAGGTAGACTTCTTTGAACAGAAAATGGTAAAGGAAAAGACGTACAAAATCCTCTTTGCCAGTATTGCCAAACACTCCGTGCCATAACTGACCTTGACAGATATGGGTCAACCTTTATCAGACTTGAACCAATGTGATAAGTTGGAACAGGCAAACTACTGAGGAAGGATTTCCCGACAGTTGCTAAATGCCTGACCTGATAACCTGCAGTTTAGATAAGAAACAACAATTATTTTAATCAGAACTGAAAACAGCCAACTACCAACATAGACAAACCTGAACAAGAGATACCCAAATACTCCTCAAGCTTTGAGTGTCTCAAGGTACAGCTTTTGATGTGCTGCCATCGACATTCTTCATTATTACATTTTCCGCGAAGCTCAAACATGCAAAATGGCCACAAAGGATCAATTGCGAGATCATAATTGTAGGGTTCTACTTCTGTTATTGTAGATTTCACGATACTCTGCCCTTTTGGTATGCCCTCGGTAATCTTTCTGTGCAAAAACAGAGCTTCCCTCTCATCAGTAGTCTGTGATTCACTGAAGCAAGAAAGCTTTATGAATTCTGCATGTCTAAACACAACATGCAAAACTGAAGACGGCAAAATGGAAAAAGTTGTTCGGTTTGGACTGCAAGATTCCTTGGGGGGGTAACTGTAATATTTGTGATCTGCAGTCCTATGATCTTCATCAGGTAAAGATAAACCATCTTCATGAGACTGACTATTGAGTTCTCCGCTCAGCTGAGTAGTGCTGTTTCTGGTTCTTTTAACACCTTTCAAAAACCAAAGTCCATTAGTGCTAAAAACTGTACTCTAAAAGAAGTAGCAGAAATGAAGTCAATAAAAATAATTAAACAATGTTTATGGTTTAACATAATACTCTTTGCGATCTTACAATACTAAATTTGAAGCTTTACATATACAGGCAGTAAACAATTATTATATTTGTTTTTTCGATGTAATACAGTCTGGATCTACAGCATAAGTATAGTGCGTTTCCAAAAATGTGCAATTCCCTATAGCATAGGCTATCAACTTGCTTCATGATGCATTTGAATAAATCCCGTGTTGAATTATCCACCTATATCGTCTCTGTTGGAAGTCCAGTCTGGCCACTTTTTGCTGGGTATTTGTCTACAATTCAAAGGTCAGTGTCTCACAGTAAGTTGAATTATACTATTATGTCATAAATCTGTCAATGAATCCTTTCCAATTCATTTTCAATTGATTACCACACTCAGACCAGTGGAAGAAGACCTTCGACGATAGTGGAGTTTGCATGTAGAAAAAAAATGTCAATTGTCTAATTTGGAAAAAGTTACAAATATTCAAATGAAGGCTAGCCATATAAATATTCTAGTAAATGCTCTCTCGGATACCAGTAAAGCAACCATGCGCTATTGGAATCCAGTGAAGATGTTGCTGATCAGCAAATCTTCTTTACTGATACCAATCATATAAGCAATTTACATAACCACTTCAAATGGCGTCACCTTCTACTAGATCGAGTGAAGACTGGATCACTGGAATCCCACTAAGAAACCAATGACTACAGTCCTCCCTTCTTCTCCCCCTCCCTCAAACCATTAAAAGCTGAAAAGAAATATACGGAATAAACTGATACTCTCATCTATAGATCCATAGGAAAATGTGAAGTCCAGATAAATTTTAGGAAATTTTATTTCTACTTTCAAGCCTCTAACATTGAGACAAGGGGACGATAGCAATTCCCCTTCGCCTCCTCCCCCAGAGAGCCTCCAGAACAGGACAAGGGGGTGACAGCAAACCATCCATTCTCGATGTGCACATTGATTACACTCATTTTTCAAAATACCTTTTGGCCTTTTAGAATATTTAAAATCCTTGCTGTCCAAAATTTTCTTTAAAAAAAAGGAAACCACTATGTTTGCATTCAAGTAAAATTTTCTGAATGATAATAACCCTAATTGAAACAAGATCCTTTAATCAAAATTACCATGTTATGTTTATAATAGTGTGTTCAACTCAACAGCAGCACTTAAATGCAAATAGTACATTTGAGATTGGGTGTTTTTACCCACAAATATCTAAGTTAAGAAGGGAAGAGAACATTGCTAATTAAAAGTAATATGTTTCAGTCAAAGACAACTTAATGAAATTTAGTACCATGGATTTTTTTTTGTGAACAAGGCCGTAGGCAGACACTCACACACACTTTTATCCCATAAAGGGGAATGATGCAAGTGGAATTCCCAATCTCTCGCTCAAGCAAACAAGCTGAAGGCTGACCACTAGACCCTAGTGGCACTTGCTAGTACTATAGATTTATTTTCATCCTGATAAGAAACGGCAAATTGATATTTCTACATGAATATACTGGAGAAGTAAATAGGAACACTGTAATAGGAGGCATGTTTTTCTTGTGGCAGTTACAAGAACCAGACATCCCAATGTAGAATTGATTATATGAATAGTTCATCATGATTGCCATGCCCAGAATATAGATATTATAAAATTAAAAATATAAAAGAGTACTGAAGTAAGAAAAAGAAAGAGGAAAAAAAGAAGGAAGTTTTGTGCCACAGGTACTACTCCTGCTTGTTTTATGGTTGAAGCCACTCATATTGCAGCCACAGAAAGCCTATGAAGGGGCTTCCCTACATGGATTTTCACATATATGTTTTAGGGTATGGCAATCATTATGAAAACCTGGGTCATCTGTTGATGCAAGTAATTAGGATTTTACTATTGGACACTGCATGTTATATGCTTTAGGATGAGATTCATGGTTTCAAAGCATGCAAATACATTGATTTCTAAAATCTTAAGTCATTAGAACATATTTATCCTATATGGAAATAGTTTTTAAGTGTCCACAGTTATAATAATCCATCCAAAACACTCATTCAAATTCTAAACACATCATTTCCTTGCACGTGACTTCTACTAGGACATGAAATTTAGAATTTGAAGCATTATGATCGAATTCAAGCATGCTCCGAGAACCTTCTGACGTTTCTAATTGCAGTCCATATGACAAGAAGATATAACTGAGTGAGTATAATAAACCAAGCAAACTTTTAAATTAGTTGACATCAATCTGTAATTTATAATTATAACATGCAGTATGCTCCATCAAAATGGTGATCCAACCATCGTGGTTTATTTTCACGATTAAAGAAAAATCATGGTTTATTTTCTCATACCACCTTTCAGATTAGAAACATTTGGTTATGCAAATGATGATATTCATAAGTATATCGATCATACAGCCATCAGACGGTAGATAACAGAATACACTGGAGCAGAAAAT